>JAQQAC010003639.1:34857193-34897381 GCA_029783875.1 Phataginus tricuspis | reverse complement strand
CCAACGCGAGGGGCGCGCCCGGTGCGCGTGCCCGGCGCCGCGGGGGCCCCGCGCGGGCCCTGGGACCGGGGGGGAGGCAGGCGGAGGGGACGCCGCGCCCAAGCCGCGCCTCTGGATGGCGACAGAGACGGCCCGGCGCGCCCGCAGCCTGGGCACCTCGCGGGGAGGACGCGCCTGGCTAGCCGGGAGTTTGTGGACTCGGGTGGCCTGGACCGCGGACCCTCGGTTCCCCCGCACTTTCCGTCCAGGCCTGCGCCGTTGGCGGCTCAGACCTCACCGCGGTAGGGGCCCCGGAGTTTATTCCAAGTATACGGGGCTTTGGGCCCTTTCCCCGCATGAGTGCCATCACCCCTGTCCTGGGTTGTAGGCTGGCGCGCGGGATACCACGGAGGGCACAGACTCAGACCCGCGCGGAGTCAGCTGAGCTCGGGAGCCCAGAGCGCAGCTTCTCTCCCTAGGCCGGGCCCTACCAGGGAGGGACGTGTCCCCGGGAACAGTCTTCTTGTCCCCACTGTGAACCTCCACCACTGCCCACGGCCTGGCAGTGGATGGCCGGCCTCTTGCCCATCCCCCAGCAAGGCCCACTCCCCTCTCCACACTCCCTGTGCAGCGCCTGGTCCTGCGGAGGTGGCTTTTCTGAGCTGCATCACAATGACCATGATCCATTTTATTCACACAGTTAATTAGCGCCTGCAGAACTGGCTCATTCCTATAAACCAGCCGGCAGTGGACCAGGTGTGTCCTCTGGGGTCAGTTGCCCTATCTCCACTTCTGCTCGTGGGTCCTCAGCAAGATAAGCTCCCCAGTCCAGGCGCTCAGCAGAGTGGCCTGCTCCCCAGGAGTTTCAGCCCCTGTGGCTGCCCCATGGCCACCCCAAGCCCTGCCTTCCCGCAGGTCAGTGGACTTGCCGATGGAAACTCATCTTTCCCAGGTCCCAGGGTCGCCCCATCTTGCAGGAGGAAGACCTGCTCCAGGGACCCCTGAGGTCTTGGCAGAGCAGGGCACCTGTTCCCAGGACCCTAGGGCCTGGGTGCTGGGCTGAACAATGGGGAGTGTGCAGAGATGGCCACTAGCATGACCCCCTCACCTGCACTGCTGGCCAGGGGGACCCAAAGGGGACAGTGAAGCCTGTGATGGAGGCTGCTCAGGGCCTGCTGAGGGGGTGAGTAGATAGCTCTCCCAGGACCTGCACACACATGACATGGCGATACTTGTGTGCTAGCACACACAGACACCACACACACACAAAGCATGCGCATGCTCACATGCACATTCTCTCACACACATGCACACACACACCCTGCTGGGGAAGCTGAGGCAGAGAGGTGGTCTCAGGCAGGACAGTCTGACCTGGAGCTGTGGTCAGCTCAGTGAGGATTTGTCAGGGGCCCCAGCCCTGCTCCCACTGAGATATCACTGTGTCCAGAATGATTTTCTCATAAATTTTCTATTCCTGTTTAGGTGGAACACCCTGACTTGATCTCAGCATCCTCCCCATGGCAGCTCCCCATCGCCTTTTGCTGGCAAGGAGGAACTCAGAGCCTGGGCTCCTGGGAATAGGACAGCACCCCTCGTCCCGAGTGTGCAGGCCCAGGGGTCTCCCTCAGTCGGAGTCCAGCCCCCAGTGACACCTGAACCTCTGCCTTTGCAGTCCACACCTTTGATGTGAGCTTTTCATCCAGAAGAGTAACTTTTACATGTTCTATGTTCCATCTCAGCCCATCCATTCTGAACTCCTGTTGTGTTCTGAACATCCCGTCATTGAGCCCCTGAAAGCCAGTGTGTGTGGGGGGGACCAAGGCATGCACTTCCCATACCCCAGCAACAGACGAGGAAGCCAGCTGCAGGGACCTGTGTTCAGGGCCATGAAGGGAGACCCAAGGGGCCTGTGGGAGCCACGAGAGGAGCATTCGGCCTCAAATCAGGACGCGGGGTGCAGTGGCCATGCGCCAGGGAGGCTTCCAGGAGAGTGGCTCCATTTTGGGGGCCCTCCTTTGGGCACACACACACACACACACACAGCTGAAATAAAAGTTTCACAGAACAATACTCACACTCAACCCTCTCTGATATTTTCTATGCTATCCTAATTCATTTCTTAAAATGCTGGTCGCCCACCCAATAATTTTGTTTGCCGGGACCTTACTTGGGTGGCAAGCACTGTTTCAGAGAGATGAGGTCGGTGTTGAGTTCGGGAGGATGAACCAGACTGTTAGGCCGAGGGTGGGGGGTGATGGGCTGCCAGGGGCAGGAGTGGTGCACACAGCAAGGTGGTAACCGCTCTGTCTTGGAACTCGGGCCGAGGGATCTGTGTGGCTGCAGCAAGTAGGGGGTTGACACGTTAAATAAAAACAATGGCACTTGATAAAGATGGTAAGGGAGCTCTATTCAGGTCCCTTGTGACCGGTGTCAGGCCCACTGCCATGGGATTTTGCTGTAGAGGAGAGATTGGAATACAATGTTGGCAAGTGGGATTCACCTCTGTGGAGCAGCAGGTGGGCCAGTGGATGGAAAATTGCAAAAACGAGTCATCAGGATGGGGGGTCTGCCTAAGCCAACCTATCAGGACCATCTGTAAAGGCAGAGCAGAGTGACCAGCCATCCCCCAGGGTGGCGAGGGTGAGGGACCCACCTGATATCCAGGGTGGCAGTTCTGGGTCAAGTGACTTAGCAGGACACGTGCTAAAACCAGACCTTACCAGGAGGACCCAGATGGCTGAGGAGGAGCCTGGCCAAGCAGAGAGCCTGGTCAGATGGCGAAGCATCTGCGGGGGGCACGCTGACCGGGTCATGCTGGGTGTTGAACACCACAGGGAGAGGAGAGAGAGTGGGGCCTGGGTGCTCAGGACTTGGGATCGGGGTGGTGGGGTCAGCCAGTGACTGGAAAACTGAGGAGCTAGGACAGGAGACAGGATTGAAGCTGTGCGACCGCGGCCTCCTGACAAAGGGCCACCGCCCTAGGCAGGGCCTGGGGGCAGCCCCAAGGCAGGGCTCACACCTGTGGTTCCCCAGCCTGGAGGGAGGCCCGGGTGGAAACCGAGGCAGGGATGAACGCAGCCCTGACGTGTGTTGCTAGGAGACAGAAAGCTCAGCCTGGGTCCCAACGTGTCCCACCAAGTGCCAGTTGGTTGTGGTTGATCGGCTGGTTTGAATCACTAGCCAGACGGACAGAACATTTGATTTTTAAGCCCCGGGAAGTTCATTAGAGAATCACATCACACCACCTTCACTCCCCATGCAGCAAACCAGGATGGCTGTGACTCAACCCTTGAAATCCTTGTCCCAGCTCACCAGCTGGCAGTCCCTGGGCTCCTGAGACCCGCCCCAGAAGGGGCGCCCTGCATGGTGGCTGGCTCAGGTGGCCCCTTGGGAACAGAGTTGCTGTGGAGGGGCACAGATGAGGGGGCACCCGGGCAGGGCATGGTGGGCTTTCCTCTGGGGTGCGTGGGTGTCCTTTTCCTGGCTCGGCTTCGAGGACAGGAATTTCGGCTTAGTGGTTTTCCTGTTCTCTGCACCTCTCTATACTGAGTGTGTCCCATTTGTCATTTAATCACAGGTGTGAGCTCCCAGAGACCCTAAATTCCAAGCTGGAAGTTTTGCTGGGTGAGATGTTGGCATGTTTCCATTGGGACAGTGGGGATGGAAGTGTATTTTCTGAAAAGGCCAGCAGTGTTTTGTAAAGAATGTGTATGGATCTACGTGAAGCCGGCAGCTGAAGGGGTGGACTGTACAGGCCTGGTCCGTGGCTCCTGGAAATAATCGGGTTCCCTTTGAGGGCCTACCACCTGCCATGCGTGCAGCCACATGTACTCTGCAGAGACACCCTTGGCCGTGAGGGGCGGGCAGGGTTGACGGAGAGGCCGTGCAGCAGTCTGTGGCTGGGGCAGAAGGGCAGGCGGGGGGCAGGCTGTGAGGACGGAGGGCCCCAGAGGCAGACTCTCGGCAGGGGCAGAGCCAACTGGCTGTGGGAACTGAGAAGCTCTGGGCCTGGCAGAGGTGACCAGGACGAGTCCAGGCTTCCGGCCAGAAACACCAGGAAGAGGGCAGGGATGCTGCTTGGGATACACTGGCCAGGTCGGGGGACAGACAGCAAAATCAGTGCGGTCAGTCGACTCCTCAGGGGGCTTTCAGGCTGATCAAGGAAGCATAAAGGGCAGAAGACAGAAAACAAGGGGAGAGAAGCCTTGGCAGGTGCAGACGACATGTTCCAAGAGGACAGATAGCAACTTGGCGGGAATCTCAGCTCCCAAACGGTGCCTCACCTCGAGCGCATAGATGGAGTCGATGTGCTATTTTTAGGACTAATTATCCATTTCATCGCACAGTCTCGGTAACGGTAAGTAGTAGATAAGCTCAGGAAAGCCCCGTGCTGGTATCTGCAGCTCTCACTACCGGCGTCTGGACGTGCACACCTGGGCGAGATGGGGTGAAGGGCCCGGCTCCAGGATCTTTAGCTGATCAGGGGTATCTGAGGTCGGACCAGGCAGACTGGCTCCAGGTAATGTGCCTGAAGTCTTGTTACTTCACTGCCTCTCATTACTAAATTAAATTCATTTAAAGAAAATTTCATAAAATGGACAGACAAGAAAAAGGAAAATAAAATGTTCCTTTTGTCTGGCGCTCCGAGGTAGCCACCACCCTGTTAGGAGCTCTTACCTTGGGGCTGCATATGAGCTCAGGAAAGCTGGTGGAAACACTTCTCTTAGTATTTGGTGGAACATTTCCCCATGGCACTCCAGAATATTGTTTTCGTGGCAGTCTGAAATTCTATAATGCATAAATACTGCTGTTCATTGAATCAGTCATTTTTAAGTTTTTGAACGTGTAGACTATTTCTAGCGTTTTACTCTTTTCAACATTTCAGCTATGAACATGGTTGTACTCAAATCTTTTCCTATGTTAATGGTTATTTGTAAGAAAAACATTGTGGAACTAGAATTGTTAGGTCAAAATAAGGACACAATTTTAGGGCCTCGCTATATATTATCAAATGAATTTCCAAAGTATGTTATATTAATTTACATCCCTCCTGACAGTACCCCAGAGACTCCATTGGGGTCTATCCGTGTCAGCCTGGATGTTATCACCGATGCGCTTATCTTAGACAATTGTTTACGTGACAAACAGGTGTTATTGTTGTTTGCATTTGCATTGATTTGATCTAATGAGGATAGATTTTCGCGCATACGTCATTCTAGCATCTTCTGTGAATCAACTGTTTCTATCCTGCGCCAGGTTTTCTCTTCAGGTGTTTGCTTTTCCATTATTGATTATTAAGAACCCTTTGAATATTTAGAATTAATTCTGTTTTGGGGGAATTTAATAAATACAGAAAGGCATAAGTAAGAGAGCAGGTGTTAACAATTTTTCACATATGCTACAAATATTTTTCTCTACTGTCTTTGTTGAAGGCATCATGTGCTAATTTTTCCTTTTGTAGATTTGAATATGTTGTCAGTGAGAATATGGGTGAGAATTGTCATCTTTTGTATCATTTGTTACTTTTAACAACTTTATGGAGATGTATTACTCAGGGTTCTCCAGAAAAACAAAACCAGTAGGGGGGAGAGAGAGAGAGAGAGAGAGAGAGAGATTTATTCTAAGGAATTGGCTTATGTGTCGTGGGAGCTGGCAGTTCTGGAATTTGCAGGGCAGGCTGGCAGGCGAGAGACTCAGGAAAGGGTTGATGCTGGAGCTCAAGTCCAAAGACAGTCTGCAGGCTGAGTTCCTTCCTCCTCAGGGGACCTTAGTCTGTGATCTTTTAAGGCCTCTAACTGCTCAGATGAGGCCCCCCCACATCACAGAGGACAGTCAGCTTTACTCAAAGTCTGCTGATTTAAATGTTAATCACATCTTAAAAACGTACCTTCATGGCAATATCTAGACTAGTGTTTGACCAAATTGCCAGGTACCATGGCTCAGCCAAGTTGACACAGAATTAAACATCACAGGAGGCGTAACTAGCATACAAGAAGCAATACAGGTCGGAAGTAGGAAAGTTGGTAAGTTCTGACATGTGTGTATGCATGTGACACCTTCTCCACAGTAAAGGGAACGAACGTATGTATACATGCCTGTCTCCCAAAAACGTTTCCACTGGCCCTTTGTGATCCTGTCATCCCGCACCTCCCTGCCCACCCGGGACCCCAGCACCCGATGGTCTCTGTCATTATGCATTCATTTGCATTTCCTAGAGTCTGTAACAGTGAAATCATACAGTGTACCCTCCTTTTCTCCTCATTTCACTCACAAAATGATTTTGAGATTCACCCGTGTTACTGTCTGTATCACATAGCTCATCCCTGTGATAGCTGAGTAGTGTTTCATGGCTACAGCAGTTTTGTTTGTTTTCGTAAATTCACCTGTTGATGGACGTCTGGGTTGTTTATACTTTGGGCTGTTGCAAATAAAGCTTCTATGAACATACGTGAGTCGTTGTATGACTACGTATTTTTATTTCTTGTGGGTTAATATCAAGGAGTAGAGTGTCTGGATCAGATCACACTATACGCTTATGTTTATGAAGTGGTCAAGTTCTTCCCGACATGATGGTGCCATTTTGCATCTGCACCCGAGGCGTCCGAGCATCTGCTCGCCTCGTATTCTCACCTTGTCTTGGTTGGTGTCATTTTCATCATTATCCCCACAGGTGGGAGGTGGCATCTCATGTGGTCTTAATTTGTGTTTGCCTAATGACTGATCACGTGCAAATAAACACCTCTATGGTGATGTGCCCACAATTGTTTTTTATTGGGTTGTTGGTTTTCTTGATTTTTGAGAGTTCTTTATATATTTTAGGTACAAGTTCTTATCAGACATTTAATCTGGAAATATTTTCTTCCAGTCTTTGACTTGTCTTCTCATTCTCCTAACACTATCCTTTGAAGAGAAGTTTTTAATTTTGATGGAGTCCAGTGTACCACTATGTTCTCTAGGAATGACATCTCTTGGTGTCATATTTAAGACGTCTTTGTCTAGCCCCAAACCATAAAATTTTCGGGCATATTTTCTTCCAGAAGTTTTATATAGTCTTAGGTTTTACATTTAGATCTATGGTTTATTTTGAGTTAATTTTTAGACATAGTGTAAGTTATAGATACAAGTTTATTAATTTCCTTTTTTTAGTATGGATATTCAATTCTTCTGGCACCGTTTGTTTGACGGTTTATCTTTTCTCCACTGAATAGCCTCTGCACCTTTGTCAAAAATCAGTTGACCATATTGATCTGTTTATCTACCTTTATTCACAGTGTCTTGATCACTGTAGTTTTATATTAAGTCTTGAAATCGGAAAGTGTTAGTCGTCTATTTATTTTCTTTTAAAAAAATATTTTGAGTTGTCTAAATCATTTGCATTTCCTTAGGAATTTTAAAACCCTTTTTCAATTTCTAGGTTTCTAACTGTGATTTCATGTAATATATAAATCAGGGATAATTGGCATCTTAAAAATATCATATCTTATGACCAATGGAACTGTTTATCTCTCCACTTAGGTCTTATTTCATTTCTCTCAGCAATATTTGTGATTTTCCATGTACAGGATTTTTCCATCTTTTGCCATATTTATTGTATTTTTGATGCACCCTAAATGGTATTTGAGTATCATTTAAAATAATTTTTATTTCAATTTTGGATTTTTCTTACTCTGTAGAATTCCATTTAATTTTTACACCGATCTTGTATCCTGCAACGTTGGTAAATTCAAATAGTATAAGCTCTTACTACCTTTTTTGTTGAGTCCATCAAATTTCCTTCATAAGCAGTCCTAACATCTGTGAATAAACACAGTTTCACTTCTTCCTTTCTAATCTGATGACCTTTATTTCTTTTTCTTGCCATATCCCATTGTCCAGCACTTCCAGCACAATACTGAATGTAAGTGGTGGGAAAAGGCATCACCATCTTATCTTGGATCTTAGAAGGAAAACTGTCAGTCCTTTACCATCATGCATGAAGTTATTTGAAGGTTTTGCCCAGATGCTCTTTCAGGTTGAGGGATTTCCCTTCCATATCTGGCTTTTGTGGAGTTTTTATGAGAAATGGGTATTGCATTTTCTAAGTGCCTTTTCTGTCTGCTGAGATAATCACACACACACCATTACTACTTCAGTTGTGTTTCTATTTCCATTCAATGTAAAACACTTCCTCAGTTCCCTTTTAATTTCTTCTTTGAACCATGAGTTATTTAGAAGTGTGCTATGTAGCTTCTAAATATTTGAAGGAGTTTGCAGAGATTTTTTTGTTACTGGTTTCTAATTTAACTCTATATTGGCAAAGAGCATACTTTGTCTAACAGGAAGTCTTTAAAATAATCTGAGACATGTTCTATGCCTAGAATGTGGTCTATCCTGGAAAGCATTTCATGTACACTTGTGAAGAATGTGGACACTGCTTTTGTGGTGTGGGAATGTTCTAAAAACTTCTATTACATCAAGTCAGTTGACAATATTGTTCCAATCACCTATACCTTCAGTGATCCATTTCCTTTTGAATACTGTCTATTGCTGTGTCTTCAAGTTCATTAATCTTTTCTTCCACAATTTCTAATCTGCCATTAACCTTATGTAGTTTTAATCTCAGTTATAATTTTATTTCTAAAATTTCAAGTTAGGTCTTTTTTTCTAATATCTTCTATGCTTTTACATAGTCTCATGAACATATGGATCACTGTTTTAACAACTTTTAAAATGTCTTTGGTAATTCTAACATCTGTGTCCATACTGGGTTGGTTTAAATTGATTGATATATCTCCTCATTATTTGTCGGACCATCCTGCTTTATAGCAGTCCTGGTGATTTTTAATTGGACACCAGACATTGTGAGTTTTCCTTCTTGGCTAAGGTAGTTTTGTATTTCTGTAAATATTCTCTAGCTTTGTTCTGGGGTGTGGTTGATTTACTTGGACACAGTTTGATCCTTTTGGGTTTGCTTTTTGAGGTTATTTCAGGTGGGACCAGAGCAGTATGTAATTACAGCTAAGTATTCCCCACAGCTAAGGTAAGTCCTAGATTCTGAGTGATTTACCCATCACTTCACGAATATGATGTCTCATCTTCTAGATAATGGGAACAGGCACCACTGCTGGCCCTGTATAAACAATAGAGACTGTTACCTTTAATTCTCTCGTTTGCTCTTTCTGTGGCCTGGGGTGCCTTTCCACATACATGCTCTGACTAGCTCTCAGCTGGGCACTCAGGGAGCCCTCTGCAGGTCTCTCCCCTTGGTGCTCTGCATGGTCTCTAGCCGTCTGGGCCTCCCTGTGCTCCAGCCCCACCTCCGCCCTCAGAACGCCCACCCCTGGGCCCCACCTGTCCCTCCTCCCTGCCCTGCAGCCTGGGGACTCAGGCAGTAGGCTGGGGCGTTCACAGAGCCCTCAGCTGGCTTTCTGTCCCTGAGGGATCAGTCCTCTGTCTCCTGATGTCCAGTATCTTGCAAACCATTGTTTCATATCTTTCATCCAATTTTTGATTGATTCAGGTGGGAGAGGATATTCAGTCACTGCTATTCCATCATTTTTGGAAGCAAAACTCCTCTTTTTGTATTTTTTATAATTAAAGATGTTTTACTCTATAAAACATGTGATGAAATGATCGTCCTTTCAGTTATTCCAAATTCAAAGATGCGCAGCGCTGAGCGTCATGCCCTGTTCCAGACCCCGTGAGGGAAGACATGACAGCACAGCCACCTCCCTGGGGGTCTTCACAGAGCCAGGGACAGTCACAATCGGTGTGACATGTGCCCGATGGAGAACATGTAAGTACATGAGGGTGTTGCCATGTCAACTCGGGGAAGATTCTGGAACAGGAGACACTGGCTGGTTCCGGAATGGAGGTGTTCGCCGAGCGGATGAGGTGCTGAGAGGCACTGAAGGCCCCGAGGCAGAGGGATGTCCCGGAAAAACAAACCACTTGGCAGGACTCAGCCGAGCTCGCCCAGGAGGGAGCACCGGGGGCTGAAAGGAGAAGGCACACCCTTTAGTGCACGGCGGGGATTAGCTCCGGGGCTCTGGGGCCTTTGGTGGGTGCCTGTGGCGGGTTCAGTGGATTAGAGCCTGATGGGAGGCTTCGGGTAGAAGGCCCGGGAGTCAAGGATGGAGGGCCCTTGGGCCGGAGCCTGGAGGAGCGGGCAAGCTCCCTGGAGGTGCCCCTGAACCTGGAGGCCCAAGGCAATTCTTAGGCAATGGGGGAGCTTAATCTAGACTGGGTATTAAATAATATTCAGGAATCATTGTTAATTTTGTTGAGTGCAGTAATGGCATTCTGATTTTATGATAAATATGGTTGTTATTTTTGAAATCCCTACTCACTCGATCAGGGGTAAATCAACATGATGCCTGAGACTTAATAGAAAATATTACAGGAAAAAATAAAGAATCAATACATACACAACTAAGTAAATAAACAAATGGTGGAGGGGAATTGATAGGCTGATGGCTGCTGAGCTGAGTCCAGCCGAGCCCCACCTGGAGGAGGCACCCAGCTGGCCCAGAGGCCCGCGAGTAGGCCCACCCACCACTGTCCACTCTGAGACGTGGGGCTGTCTGCTGCCCTGCTGTGGTTACGGCACTCAGGATCTCCGTCCCTCAGAGAACAGGCAGTTAGACCTGAGAGCCGGGCGTCTCAGAACCTGTGTCAACCCTGGATCCAAGGGCTTGGGGGCCTGAGTCTCCTGTTCTGCCCCAAATCTGTCCACAGTCCTCTCTGCCCTTGGCCTCCCTGCCTCTCCCACCCACCCCAGGCCTTGCACGCTCCTGTGCCGCCCCCCGGAGTGAGGCCCCATTGTCCCAGCCGTGCTGTCAGGAGCTCCTGCGGGGGGATATATGGAGGCAGGGAAATCAGCACCTCAGAGCCTCTGCCCCTGTTCCCTTCAGCATTATTCACTGTGATCAAGGCGTGTAAATGGCCTCCATGTCCATCACCGGGGCACTGGACGGAGAAGAGGTGACGTACGCACGTGGGACAGTGAACTGTTATTCAGCCTCATAAAGAAGGAAATCCCGCCATTTGTGACAACAGGGATGGACCTCGGGGACATTATCCTGAGTGCAAAGAGTTAGACAGAGAAGACAGATACCGTGTGATCTCACTGACCTGTGGAAGCTAAAAAGCCCAGGCTCACAGACGACAGGCTGGTAGAGTTTTCTTCTGACGTGTCAGAATGAGCCCCAGTCCCCATCGCCCACCTCCAGGCCCCCGCTGCAGGCCCCAGGTCGGGGTGGTGAGCTGCTCTGGCGATTGCTCCGGGATGGCTTCATTTCAGGTGAGGGACCTGCACACCCACATTCCGGGTCCTTTTATCCACACACTGACTTTGGGGTGACCTCTCCTCTGAAGGGCTGACAACTGGGCAGAGGACTTCCCTCTGCTTGCCAGAGCCCTGCAGGCTTCAGGGAAGGGCCCCGGCCTCCAGGCAGCAGCAGGGAGCAGGGGATTTGACCATGGGATGTCCCACCCGCACGTCCATAGGGGCACCTCTGAGTGCTCGGTGCACTGGCTCCTCCCCAAGGTCCCTTTGCAGGAACTCCAGGGCTGCAGCTCTCAGGGCCTCTCCCAGGCTGCGGGGGCTCCAGGGTGGACGTGATCCCCTTGTCTGCTTGTTGCCAGCCCTGGGCCCTGCTTCCAGCCATACCACCCCAGCTGGATTCTCCCACAGGGAGCAGCCCCTTTGCCCATGTGTTTTGGGAGGGCCGGTCGGATCCCAGCCCCAAAGTCAGCAGGCCTCCAGCTGGAGCCAGGTCTGGGGATTGCTGGGGACCAGACACTGGTTATTCATACAGGGGGCATACCCACAGAGCTGTGGACAGGTGCCTTGTGCAAAGGCCCTCCTGGAGGGTCACATCACCCAGATGCAGAGGTGGGGGACCTGACTTGGGCAGTCTTGGTCTCTAAAGCCAGACTGGTCCCTTGAGGGAAAACTTCTTTTTTTCAAACTTGCAAATACATATCCCTTTAAGAAGACCTGCGTTTGAGTGGGTCTTGCACTTCCAGTGACTCTAACTGCCATGCCAGGATTTGCTTGGAGACAAGTGAGTGGGGGTCCAAGCATGCGGAACCCCCAGAGCCGCCAGCCCGGGCTCTCCAGTCCTGGCCTCAGCGAGCATCTGCGGCACCACAGACCTGGTTGCTGCTGTTGGGTAAGATGGCCCCGCGCCTGCACGGCGAGGTCCCTGCTCCCTCCTGTCCGGCCCAGAACTTACCTGAGTCTGCTCTACTTCCTGGACTTTGAGACCAGAGATTTATGGGCCGAAGGTTTTTTCAGGGGAGCTGACTTTTGAATTATGGTGTAATTAAGATGCTAATGGCTGTTCCCAGAACCTCCTCTTCCCAGTCCAGCTTTTTTCTGAGGAACAGGAGTGTCCCCTTTGTTATGGAAGAAATAGCAGGCAGAGCAAAATCCTTCATTAAGTCGCTGTTTTCACCCATTTTTTTCTTATACTGAAGAGGAATTTACTAACGTTCATTAATCTTTTGTTGTGTGTATAAATTGTACAGAATTCTTCTACTTAGAACGCATTTCCTTTGTGAATTCGGAGAAACACCTCAAGTCCTCACCGGGGCACTGGAAGGTGCCCTGACAGAACCACTTCGTAATCAAAGTCTTAAAACAAACACTTTGCAAACCGCATTCAGAAAAACATTTCAGGAGCTTGCCAGGACGGGAGTAAGGTCAGGCTGCAGCGGGGGGCAAAGCCCGAGGCCGCCCCCAGCCCAGGACCGGCCGGAATGGGCGGCTGAGCCCCTCTGAGGCCACAGGCGCCGCCGAGGCTCGCCTTAAGGAAGGGGCGGGAGGCCGAACCAGGCGGGCAGCCCGTGCAAGGTGACCCACCAAGACTCAGCAGGCCTGGGCCAGGCGCCAGGCCCCATCTCAGCTGCTCGCTCACGACAGCTGCAGCCTAAAATGACTGCCGGAGTTTATTATATGTACTCATTGCAACTGTGCTCCTGCAGGCCCTTCCAGCCCCTTCCAGCCCCAAACCCACGGTGGGGACTGTGGGAGAGGTGGGGCTGACAACTGCAGGGCCTCTGGACAGCTGTAGTGACCAGCTGAAGGCCTGGAGCCCAGCGCGTGCAGGGCGGGACAAAGCTCACCTGGGGCTGCTGAGTGGGTGTGTGACGGCCCGGTTCCGCCCCCAGACGGTGCAGGGTCCCAGCCACCATTTCTCTGGAAAAGGCCATCACCCGGGACCAGACAGAGGACCACCAGAGACATCGCTCTGCAGGGCCGCACTGACCCACAGGCCCCAGCGGCCCCCACGGGCCCCCGCCGGCCCCCACTGCTCCCTCCCTCACTCGTAGAGCTCAGGGAGTCTGGTGTCAGTGTGATGAGGACATTAAGGGGAAAAAGCCAGTGAAAGTTCACTTTGAGACAGAGGAGTGGGGGGCCTGACCCACCACTCTCAGACCTGAGTTCTGCCCAACTTGCCTCCCGGGGATATTACCCAAAATGTACAAAAGGGCAGAAACAAAAGGCGTTTACCACTGGTGTGGAAGGCTGAGTTTCTTAGCCTCTAATTGGCTCAATGCCTCACGACAACAGACCTCTCCTGATTTCTCTGATGCCCTTTATGACTAAGTGGGTCTCACCTCCTCCAGGATGGCCTCCGGCCCCCTCCCATGCAGCCGTCTCACCCTGGGGACCCTGCTCACAGGCACTTGGTCCCCACAGGGACCCCATGTGGCTGACCCTTTGCTGGGGGCACAGTGCTGAGTGTACAGCAAACACCAAGGGACACTTTTGGGGGCTTTGGCAGAATCTGCCTTCACTTACTGTTCTGTTCAAACTGTTTTTTCCCTTTTCCAAATGGTAATATTTTTATTTGCTTTAAGTTCCATTACAAATGCTAGGATTCTTCTAATTGGTGTCTCAACTGCTTGTAGACTTGACCTATTTCTTGCAGTTAAAAAAAAATCACCTAGTCATTAAATGCAATCATTATTTCATTCTTCTACCTCTTTAATCTGCCAAACAATTATATACTCTTGATTATTATAATATTAGTCAAAATAAAAATCAAGGGAAATTTTTCCAGAATCTCATAATAGCCACAAATTAAATGTCTTCATTTTTCTAAGTATCTTCCAGTCCTCCTCCATAAACATGTAAAATTCCTGCCTATCACACATTAATTCTGCATTATTCTTCTCTCCTTAATGCTACAAAAATAAGCATTCTTCATTTTGTAGCATAATCTTTATGGTCTGCTTTCATTTGAAAAATCCTGAACAAAAGGCAAAAATATAAATCATTTAAAATGCTATCACTTAAGAGCAATTACAAGGCTTTCTCACCAAGACAGCAGAGCCGGCTCGTGTGGCAATAACCCCCTTTGCTCCTCCACACGCATCGACGTGCTGCACAACATACAAAGAGAGGACACAAGGACAGTGTCTCCACAGACCAGGGGTGGGAGAGCAAAGCACAATCACTGAGCGAGACAGGCTCCCAGGGGGACCAGGCGGACAGGACTGGCTCCTGCCAGGTCGTGGCAACCAGAATATCACACTGCCCGTAGCCAAGGGGTGAGGCGGAGCCCCTGACCCCGCAAAGTAGGACGGGGGCAGCTTGCTCTAAGATGCAGGGGCTGTAGGCCTGGAGGCTGGAGGTGACATGGCTGCACGAGCTGTCATGCCTGCTGCATCGTGGCTGGCCTGTGACCCTGTGGCATCCCAACACCCCTACCAGGGCACCGCGGGGCTCCTGTGATGACCCCTGGGTCTGGATGTACCACAGGTGGGGTGGGGATACCATCCCGATGAGGACGAGCTCAGAGAGGAGGAGGCAGGAGGGGAAGAGAGGAGGAAGCCATAGAAATAAAGGGAAAAACCCAAACTCCCCCCACTCCGATTCGGCTTGGACAGCAAAACTGAGAAAGGCTTAGAAAAATCTAATTCTAAGAAATATAATCCAGAAAATAAACTCGTGAAACATAAACTGACTCTAGGTGAAAATCTTCTGTGGCTTTATAGAAAGACAGATAGAGGTTTCAAAATAAGTATGTTGAAGGTGTTTAAAGAGATAATTGGAGACACAATTTCGCTTGCAAATGAATGTAAAAGGGGAAAAAACCAGACAAAATGCTGTAAGAACTCATTTTTGTGAAAAATAACTAGTTGGAGATCTTAAACGAATTAAAAAGGCATCATTGAAGTCAATTTTATAAAAAATGAGACACGTGTTAAACTCTAGCCTGCCTGAGTCCAGTCAAGTAAGGAAATCATAAAAAATACAACAAAATCACAGCCCCATGCTGAGATCAGCCTGTTGAGTTTTAGCTTAGATGTGATGATAGTGAATTCTATGTTTCAAAGTGAAACCACCTTGCAGAAATTTCAGTCAGTGGCCAAGAACTGGTGGGACAGTTCTTAAAACATTGCTAATATCAAGATCATATAAGGTCAGGGCAGTAGAGATTGAAGGAGTGCTTACCAGGAGAATTTCTGAAGGGACCTATTAGTGTCTCAAAATTTCCCACTGGGACTACTGCCCCCACTTTATTGAGAAATTAAAGGGCAAAAAAAGATTATCACAAGAGATTCAGAAAAAGTTACTGAATAAGGTCAAGATACTTTCAAGATAAGAACCACTTGCTAGCTAGGAATGGAAAGTAACTTTTGGCCCAAAGCACACCTACCAGAAATATAAACAAGAGCCAACTAGTGAAAACACTTTGAAAGCATTCCTTTTGAAGTTAGGAACAAGACCGGAATCCAGCTGTCATTGCCTCTCTTCAAAAGTTCACTGAATTGAGCCAATGCAATAAGGCAAGAAAAAAAATTATATTCAGGAATTACAAAAATAAGGTAAAATTATATTTATTTGCAGAAGATATGACTGTATACATGGACAAAGAAACAAAACTACTGAGAAAGTTTCTGGATTTATGACTTAAAAAATGTCAAAAGCTTTCCAAAACAAAATAAATGGAAAATATAATAGGAAAAGGTTCCTACTTATCTTCCAAAAACATACTATAAGGCATCAAAATTTTGCTTATAAACTTCAGAGGATGTGTAAATCTGAATAAGCTGCTAGGTGCAGTTATGAATTGGATGTCTTAGTAGTTTTAAACAAGTCAATTCTCCTTAAATTAGTCTGTGAATTTAATGCAATTTCAGTAAAAATTCGAATAGTATTTTTCATGGAGCATGACAAGCTTGTTTCCACATAATAGAAAAGGGAAAAGAATAATTGAGTTAATTGCAAAGAAAAGATGAAAGTCTTGATCTACCAGATATCAGTACATGTTAGAAAGCTGTAGCGTTAAGACTATGTGTTGAGAGTAGTTTGATGGACAACCAGGACAGACCCATGACGTCTGGGAACAGTGGACAACAGAGTTGTTTTAGCTTCAGTAGAACAATATAGACTTTTTTCCATAAATGATATATAGACAATTGCTTTCAATATGAAAAAAAATCATTGTTTCATATCATACTCAAAAATAATATCCAGGTGGAATGAAAACTAAATATTAAGAAGGAAAATCTTAAGTTAGAAGGAGAGATTTCCTTTAATAGCAGTATAATGGATGTAATACCCTGTTATAATACTCCTCAGAGTGGTGGATAAAACACAAAATGCATGCTTTTAAATGCTTGTCTTTACTCAAAAATAGTAAGAGAAATCCTCAGAAATAAAAAATGATGGGAAAATGCAAAAATAGGCTCTGACCATATGAGGATCTATTGGTCCCGGTAACGGGACGTTTGGTTGTTTAACATCCCAAAGAAATATAAGACATGAGACCCAAGAGGAGGAGATGAAGGAGTCTGTGTTTGTGGCTAGGGATGAATCCTCACAGTCTTGGGAGAGATGGAAGGGACACTCATCTCATCAACTCTGGCTCTGAGTTGGAGTGCTGGATGGAGAATCCTTTGAAAATCCATGTGTCAAAAATCTGTAGAAGATATAAGGTTTGAACTTGACTTTACTGTATAGTCCAAAAACATTCTAGCTGATACATTTCTTTACATGGTCCCAGTTTCACAGAGCTTACAGGTCCCAGTTGAAGAAGTGCAACATTCTCTGTAATTACATACCTGCAAACCAGACCTCTGAGGCTGTCCAGAGAGCACTGAAGACACTGTAAACACACCAAGGCACAGAAGACCTCCTAGGGGAAATAGACCCAACATCACTGCCCCACAGAGTTTCAGACCTGGGGACTGGCAGATACATGTGTGTTTAAAGGTAAGAAGGGCTATAAACCATGGCCAGGGAACAAGACACTATTAAAATTGAGAGTGCAGCAAAGAAGAAATGCTAGCTAATTGCTAGAAATGAAAAATGTAAAAACTAAAATTAAAAGCCAATGCACAGCTGTACTATCAGAGAGCTTGAAAAGCAGATGATTGATCTAAAGAAAGGAGAGTGTAAATCAAATATGAGGTGATGTTTCATATCTCCTAAGAGACAGGACTTTGATGAAAGCCTCTCTTAGCAGCTCAGATCCCACCAAGTGTGACAGATGGGACCGTGGGAAGGTTGCCTGTGCAGGAAAGAACAAATTTGCACACACGGTGACGTGGTGCTGTGATGAAGCAGGTGAAATGTCACAGGTCAAGAGGAATCCTTGGAAAAACTGATGAAGCCTTTGAATATGGTATGACCTTGAAACTATGATTTTGTTCTGAAATAATGGGAAAGGTTTCTCCATGAACTGTCACAACATTGGTGCGGAAAAATCATGCCCAGAAACCCACAGACAACATTTGACTTGTTTATTGTTCCTTTAGAAAATGAGTGCAGAGCTGTCTTATAAACCCTATTTTGTGAAACACAACATAAAATTATATTCATAGTCTCTACATATTCTTAATGACAACACCCAAATTAAATTTAAGAATAACGGGCCAGGATACTCCAGTTCCTATTTAGATTTTCTTTCAGGGAATGGTCCTTTTGCAGGACTCGTGTTTCCTGGACACAGGGGCTGCCTGCTCCAACCAGTTACCCTCCCCCGAAGGCAGTGACAGTTCGCGTGAGCATTTCCATCATCATCCTGGCAAGCTTCCCATTCTTGGGAATCAGATGGGTGAAAAGCGGTGGCTTTTTTTTCCCTGTTTTTCTTTTAATTCCATTGGTTACGAATAATGTTGAGCATGTTTCCATGTATTCAATGGACATTTGTATTTCTTTTACCTGAAAACCACCTGTTTTGGTTCTGTACCTGGTTTTCTTTTGGGCTGTTCATCTTTTACTTTTGGCTTCTCCGTGCTTATCGTATATCAAGGGACAGCCATGCATTTGTTGGCTATATGGAAAAATATTTTACTCTGTTATTTGTGTTTTGTCATTGCTTGTGACATTTTTAATTTTGAAAAAGAACTTAGAATTCCATGGAGTTAAAAAGACTCCTTTCTTCACTACATCTCCTTTGCAGCTTTGTGAAAAATCAGTAGTTCACTTATGTTTGCATCTAATTCTGGATTCATTCGTCTGTTCCCTGGACCTGTTTGAATATCGTTATGTCAGTAGAACACCGTCTTCATCCCTAGCTGTAGAGGAAGTCTAAATATTAAAATCAGGCACTACAATTCCTCTGGTTTTATTCTTCTTCATATGTTTTTAAGCTGTTTTAGTCTCCTTGCTTTCTTATATAAATTTTAGAATCAGTTACAAAAATTCCTGCTGGCATGTTGATAGAAATTGCACATAAACCTACTGATTATTTTTGGGAGATTAACATCTTTACTATGTTGCATCTTTCCATCCATGAACAGTGTGTGTTTTTCTCTTTATTTAGCTTTCCTTTGTTTCTTTCAATGGAATTCTTGTTTGTAGAATAAAGTATTTCATATATATTGTTATCCTTAAGTATTTTGCGATTTTTGATGCTTTTGTAAAAGTATTTTTAAATTTCCACTTTCAGCTGGTCATTGCTAGCATCTAGAAATGCAGTTGGTTTTGTGTATGCATCTTGTATTCTGCAAACTTGCTAAACTCATTTATTAGTGAAGGGACATTGTTTTAAATTAATTCATTCTATGGTGGTAATGAATTCTTTCAGCTTTTGTGTGTCTGAAAAAAGTCTATTTTCTCTTCATTTTTAAAAGCTATCTTCACTTGATATAGAAATCAAGGTTGACAGTTTTTTTCTTTTATTACTTTGAAGATGTTCCACTGATTTCTTGCTTGAATGGTTTCTGATAACAAATCTGCAGTCATCTTTATCTCTGTTCTTCAGTATCTAATATGACTTGTATCTGGCTGCTTTTAAGATTTTCTCTTATCAGTAGTTTCAAACAATTTTATGAGGATGCATCTTGTCATTCTCTTCTTATTTCTTGAACTAGGGGTCCATTGAGCTTCTTGGATCTATGGGTTTATCTATGAAATTTGCAAAAATTTCAGCCATTATTTCTTCCAATATATATTGCTTCTGAAATTTTTAATTTTGAAATAGTATTTACATTTCTATATAGCCTTTTCTGTCTCCCTCATCTCTCTGGGGACCCAAGTACACATATATTGGGCTGCTGAAAGTTTTCCTTATAGCCCATCGATGCTCTGTTAATCTTTTGGGTCTTTTCCCTATACATTTCAGTTGAGACAGTTTGCTATATTTTCAAGTCTGTGATATATTCTTCCATAATTTCTAATATGATATTAACCCCATTTAATATATTTTTCATCTCATACATTGCAGTTTTCATGTTTCATTTAGGTTTCTTTAATATCTTCAATGTCTCCGCTTAACATGCGTGATCTTTTGGACTATGATATGCAGTTACAATAACTATTTTGAAGTCCTTTACTGCTGATCCTGGCATCAGAGCCAGTTATGGGTTGGTTTCAATTGATTTATTTCCTCCTTCACTTTGGGCTGAACGTTACCACTTCTTTGTATGCCTGGTAATTTTTGGTTAGATGCCAGACATTAATTTTACCCTGTCGAGTTTTGGATGTTTCTATATTCATAAAATTTTCTTGAGCTTTGTTTGGATGTGAAGTTATATTACTTGGAAAGTTTTATCCTTTCATGGATTTATTAAGCAGGACCAGAGCAACACTGAGTGAGGGTTAATTTTCCCCTGTTACTGAGGACTGAACTTTCTGAGTAATCTATGCAATGCTCCATAAATTGTGAGGCTTTTCAGCTGACTGGTGGGAACAGGCAATGTTCTTGGCCCCATGGGCATGTGGGGTATTCTCCCCTCTATTCTTTTGCGTCATTCTTTTCAAGCCTTGGGGAGTTTCCTCACTTGCATGCACAGACCAATTTTCCACTCTCTCTGTGTGTCACTCTCTCCTTTCAGGTACTCTGGCTAAAAACTCCAGCTGGTATGGTCTCCTTGGCTTCTCAGCTCTGTCTGCTCAACTCAGGGACACCTTCCTGCTTCACATGGGTTCCCCTCCCTCTCCTGTAGCAGGATGCTTTCCCCAGGCGACCAGCCAGAGGGCGTGTAGGAATCACTTCATTTGTTCCCATCTCTTGGGAACCTGTCCTTCATTGCCTGATGTCCAGCATCTTAAAAACCATTTTTATTGTGTTGCCCTTTCTGGTGAGAGGCTAAATCTGGCCTCTTTTACTCCATCTAAGTTAAAAGTGGACATCAATTCTGTCTCTGATACTGAATTAGGAAAAAAAAAAGATTTGACCATGTAGAGAGTAAGTATGCATGAGCCCTGTGGATATAAATAATGACTGAAATAAATAAACAAATGGGAAGAGAAGACACATCTTTGTTGTAGAATCCAAAACACTCTGTGCAGATACCCCTCTCCAGGAGGTAAAGATTCATCTGTAAGGGTGGGCTAGGCTCAGGGACCAGTTTCCCAAGAACAGGCTGGAAAAAGAAAAGCACTAACTGTACAGTGGAGATACTTGGCAACCTCATGTTAGCCAGGTGAGGAAGGCCAGCCTCACTAAGGTGAGCCACTCAGGTATCACGTGCCCAGTAATGTGACATGATGAGAAGGGTGCTGACCCACTGTGCTGTTATTTCCAGGTGACCCCAGACTAAACATGAAAGAAACAGCAGAAAAACCCAGGTGCAGGGTCACTGTACAGACGCATGGAATGGACTCTGCAGGGCTTCATAGTCATGAAATACACAGAAAGGCTGAGAAACTGCGGCAGAGCAGAGGAGACTGGGGAGACCCAGCCACTAAGTATGATGTGGGACCCTGGAGTAGATCTCAGACAGAAAGAGGGCATTAATGGAAAAACTGGTGCATAAGTTGGAATTTCATTTTAAAAAATGATTCAAAACATACGTTACACTGCCAGTACAGTGAGGAAAGGACGGACTCCCCAGTGAAGGGGGTGACATCAATGGGATTTCTGTGCGGGGAAGAAAATCATGTTGATCCCTACTTTTTACCTTACACAAAAACCAATTTCAGATGGATCACAAGTCTAAATGTGAAAACAAGAAGGCTTTTAGAAGAAAACATACCCATCTGGTTGAGCGTAGGCAGATTTCTTAAGCAGGACTAAAGTGGGAAAATGGATGAATTGGATTGTATTAATTTTATTATACATATCATAATAATTGATTATATATAATTATCTCTGCTTGTCAGAAGGCGCCCGTAAGGGAAGAGGAAGGTAGTGACAGGGGGAGAGGGAGTGTCCGCCGCGCAGGAGGAGCCCAGACACGCGCCGGCGTCAAGGCAGTAAGAAAGAAAAGACAGCCCAAGGAAATGGGGAGAGGTGTTTGATTAACACTCCCAGGAACGGGACGTCCTGATGCCCGAGCACACGTGCCACCAGCGAGCTGCCAGCGCTTGCCCGCCAGAACGGGGACTATCCCAGAGATGCCCCACAAGTCGGTGAGGATGTGGAGCCACTCGGTCTCTTACTCGCTGCAGGCGGGCATTACAACCCCCTTGGGGACCCGCTCGCCAGCACCCAGGAAGTCCCCATGGAGCCCATTCTGTGCTGGAGCTGCTCCGTCCCCAGCGTAGACCCCGTGGGAATGTGGACATACATTCACCTAGAGCCTGGGGACTCGGAGAAGCGTTTCTCCTGACAGCCATTAGTTGACGGCTACCCACAGACCCATCATTTGGGCACCCGGATGCTGAGATAGTCACATGGCCGAATCCTGCACCAGTGAGGATGGCTGAGACGTGGCTCCAGGTAACCGCCTATGCAGGAATCTCACAGAGCAGCTGGACGCAAAGGACCCGGGCTGGATCCCATTCTCATAAAGCGCGGGGGCGTGAAGCAAGCCCAGGCTGTGAAAGGCAGGCACGTGTGCCCTCTGGGCAGTGGGCAGTGACCTGATGGCAGGACTGGGGCTTCCAGGGCCCATGTCCTGCTTCTGGCTTTGGGGCGTGGTTACATGGGTGTGTCACCACACTCCTTTGATACCTTTCCTGTGTGCAGCAAAAAGTTGTTGTAAGAGATTTTTTAAATGGCCTTGTTTTGATTTGCTGAAGCTAGGTTGAGGATGCAAGGGTGTTGATTATATTCTTCTGTATCTTTGTCTTATATTAGAAATAGTCTTAATAAACAGAACAAAGTAAACATGTATGTAAAATGAGGATTGAAATTTTTATATCCTTGTATCTAGATAAACGTCTCAATGCCTCCATGAGGCAACTTCTGACGTTCAGTTTTGTACCCAGGAGTTGTCTTTTTATCTGGAAGATTCTGGTCACATTAACACAGAATTTTGGAGCTAGGGAGTATTTTAAGAACTGCCTAATAAAAATGACTCCTCATTAATGATTTCCAAACTGTGTTCCAGCTATTCTTAACTTCCTGTGAAATGTAAACTATTCCAGGTCACTCAGAAGGATGGAGAGCTATGCCCAAGCTGGGTAATAATAGTGAAAGAAGGAAAACTAATATGTGAATTTCATTTGTAAATCTAGAGTCAAAAACCTCTGATAAACGTAAAGGTGAACCACGGTCCAGGAGTGCAGCCAGAAGACAAGCAGCAGGCAGAGCAGAGCTCCCTCGTGGAGGGGGAGCCGGTCTCTGGGACGCAGGTAGGGTGAGAGCTCGCCTTCCCCAGAGCAGGCTCGGCCAGCTCCCCTGCCGCCCGGACTGCACGCGGGGCACACTCCTTTCTCTGCTGGTCGCTTTCAGGGCTCCCACAGCTCTCCCAGCCTGGGAGCTTTGTTTCAAGGCCCCATCCAGAGGGACCTGCTCACCTGGCGCCTCTCCAGCGGGGGCTGCGGGCAGTTTATGGTGGGGACACATACCGTTGCCTTCTGCCCTCCCTGGGCGGCTTCCGGTCCCCATCTCACAGCTGTTCTGGGCCCTTCCAGGGTCACCAGGGTGGCCGTGGGTCAGACAGCCAGGGCTGCAGCGGGCACTGGTATGTGTGAGTTGGGCGCCCAGAAGCACACTTGCTTCCGATGGGGTGCTCGCTGAGCTCCGTGGGCATCTCCACTACAGGACCTTGGTTCCTGTCTCTGGAGTGGGTGACATCCCTCCCCTGCCCGGCCACGCATCCCAATTCTGCATCCCATTCTCTGGGGGCAGGGTTTTTCATGAGGGCTCAGGGCACTCACCTGGCCCTGGAAACAGGGCCCTTTGTCCCCGGCTGGGGCAGGTAGTCTCTGGCCCCTCTGCAGCCCTCTTTCTCCTTGCTAGACAAGGAGGCACTGCGGAGCCCTAGGCGGCGGCAGGCCCCTGGTTTCCTTCCCAGCATTGCCTCTTCCCCACGCAGGACACAGCAAGTCTTCAACACCTGTGTCTGCGTCACCCCCCTGGCCGAGGGGACAGAGGGCAGAACCCACTGTGTGGTTCTTAGGCGAGCACAGATACGCATGGGCCCTCAGAGACGCTAGCTCAGGCCGTGGACCCCTCGCCCCGCGGCCGTCCCCGTGTCTGCTGCCCCTGGCGCTTGGGGCCGCCTCTCCCTTTTACACTTTTCCAGGCCCAAATGGCGCCCAGTCTCTTTGCTCCAATTCAAGGCTACAGAGGCCAAGCCCACTGCTTGCTTCCCTTTCATCACACCTCCTGCTCCTTAGGCCTCGCAGCCCCCTTATCCGAGGCATTTTCATGAGCCGATCTCTCAGCACCCTCCTCTGCCACCTCCCCTCCCTCTCACCGCCAGCCACCCTGGAAGCCCTGCGGGACTGGTCGCGGCTCTCCACTGACCTTCAGCACAAGGCGTGGTGGGGGCTGAGACGCCCTGGGGGATCTCCTGACCCCCACACATGCCCTTCCCCACCTCCACAGTGGGGCCGTGGGCCCGTTTCCCTGGGAGGTCAGGACCCGGCACTGCAGGCAGCCCAGAAGCCCCTTCTTGGCCTGCTGAGTCCAAGGCAGGAGAGTCCACAGGGGCCGCGGCCAGTCTAAGCTTCCAGGTCAGTGGAGTCGTTGCTGTGTCTCGTGGTGCAAACCCTCCCCACTCTGGAGCAAAGGCCTCTGGGCCAGCCGAGCGGAGGTGTGTACAGGAAACAAGCATTCTTGCTGGTGGGACCCCAGGGGTGACAGCGACTGGTGCCCCTGCCGGGTCCCCTGTGGTTCCTGGGCCATGACTCCTGGCTGGGGGAGGACAGGACCCTGTGTCGGACACTGAGGCAGAGCGCGCACAGCCTCCCGGGAAGCCTCGCCCGGCCCCCTGGGGCCGAAACCGTCTCAAAAGGCCACTCCACCATTCTGTGGACCGGCTGCTTCAGGAGGGCGGGGATAGGCTCAGCCCGGGAATTCCCCGAGCGAGGGCCATCCCCGGGCTTTGTTTGCTGGGGAGTGAGGCCGTCAGTCAGAAGCAGCGGCTGCCCCGTGGTGGGTGAGGCATCCGTGAGTCCACGGGTGGCAGCTTTGGCAGAGGTATCGTGCGCAGGGAAGGAAATCTGTATCCAGAGTAAGTCTAGGAAAGATAAAAGCCTGCCTTCCATGAAGGAAGCACTAAGTCATCCACTTGCCACCAGGCAGCTGGCCAATCACCCGAGTACAGTGTCAGGTGGGGGCTCAGGGTGGCCCTCCCCATCTGCCGGAGCCACCGTGGGGCCACTGGGCCTGCCGGTCCCGCGGCCTGGGTGGGCCTCAGTGTGCATGGCGGCCGGGCCTGCTGCAGAGCCCGCTCTTGTTCTGGGCCCCCCTCCAAGCTAGCAGCTTATTGGGTCCCTCAGTAGATGGGCCAGAGGAGGAATATGTCCACTCTGAAATCCAGGAGGCCCACTGGGCGTTGTGCCTCTTTCTCAGTCGTGAGGTGGGCCAGAGGCATCGATCCTCTCAGTCACCGCTGAAGGGCTTCCTTGACGTACACCTCACACCCCTGGAGCCCTAGGAATCTCGCTGGGGTGAGAGGCCCCTGAGTTTTTGTCAGGTTCATTACCTTTCCTGTAACGTGCAAGTGCTGTAGCAAGGGGTCCAGAGGAGTCGCTCCCTCTCGCTCGCTGGGTGCCGTCGGCACGAGGTCGTTAGTGTAACAGACCGGTGTGGTGGGCTGTGGGAGGGGACGGTGACCAGGGCCCCTGCAGGCACCCCAGGCTCCGGGGTCACGCAACCCTGAGGGAGGGCTGTGAAGGCCGGTCGCTGGCCCTGCCAGATGAAAGCCTCCTGCTTCCAGTGGTCTTTACCAACAGCCCCGAGAAGAAAGCCCTTGCCGCACCGGTAGCCACCTATTAGGTACTAGATACGCTACGTGCCCAGAGAGTGAAGCCTTGTCTGAGACACTCTGCAACCGTCGTCACCACCGGGCTGATTGGGGTGGCCCTCTGTCACTGTCCAGGGCCCGACGCTCTCCTGGCAGGCCGGCGGGCAGCCCGGTGCGGAGGTGGCGTGAGTCTCCATCTCTGTGTCCTCAGGTCCCTGGGGGCGGCGCTGTCTGTGGCCCCTGTGTGAACGTGGAGTCGCTCTGGTTCCCTCTCTGCCGAGGTAGAGGGGGCTCTGGAGGCCTCTGCTTTCCCTCCTCACCCCACAGGCGGGGACCCAGTGGGGGGTCTGCCAGTGATGAAGTATGTCTATTTCAACGACGCATTCTAGAACTGGGGGGGGGGTGGCCGCAGATGGGTTCGGAGCCCCACAGCCTGCCGTGAAATAGATTCGAGGTAAAATGCACTGACCCCCTGAGCTCCATAAGCTTCTGCTCTGGCCGCTGGGCCACAGTGATGTTTTGTATCCCCTGCAGTGAGTGTCAGCGCAGAGCCAGGGTCCCGTCATTCCTGGGAAAGTCCGGATCCTTTCCACCCGCCCAGTTCCCAGGTAGTCCGCAGAGGTCACGGGTCTCTTTGGGGAAGGACTCACAGCAGTGATTGGCAGCACACATTCTGGGCAGTGTGGCGGGACCCTTCCTAAAGGGAACCTGGCCTCCCCTCCATCTGGAGGCTTTGGTGAGGAAACTGGCTCAGGGCAGCGACTCAGTTTTGGTGATTCGACCCAGACTTTCTCACTTGACCTACAACACTTCTACTCACACAAACCAAATAAACATGCAGAGGGGCTGCCAGTCTATTTCTGTCTTAGGAACGCCATGGTCAGCTTGTCAACGCCGCAGGTCCCTGCAGGTCGGAACCCGCCGATGGCTGCCTTCACTCTGGGCCGTGTGGGCCCGGCTGCATCGGAATCCAACCCTCCCCACTGCAGGCAGGGGTCCCGTTCATGCAGCTTCTCACCTGCAGAGAAGAGTAAGAGTGGAGCGCCCCACAAGCCTGGGTGCCCCAGCAAGCATCCCTCATGTCATAGGCAAGGTGTGTCCCCTGGGCCCCCAGGGAGCATGAGCAGGTCTTATGTGATGGGTCCCCTCTATGACCCACTGTCACCAAGCTTTGAACCATTCCTCTGCGGGACACCAAGGCGGTCCCGGCACTTCCGCCTGACAGAGGGCAGGCCTCCTTTGGTGCACGTCCCTGCCACTGAACTGGACAGTGAGCACGTGTTCCCACCCCCGAGCAATGGCGTTGCCCTCCCGAATCTCTGCTTGTGGGCACATATCAATACATCTGGCCAATCTACCTTGCTGTCCGTTCTGCTCTCACCCCGCCCTCCACTTCCACTTCCACACATGTTCCTGTTTCTGTCTGTACAATTGAGTGAATGTGGTTTTCTTGGGCTGTCCTGAGCCCCCTGCACTGTTTCACATTGTGAACCTCACCTTTGGGCCCCTACTGGGCCTGGAGTGTAGAAGCTGTGAAGGGTCCTGAGGGTGGAGGCCCCAGACACCCCGTGAAGCTGAGAAAGCAATTGTGCTGTAATTCGGCAGAGTGAGGCTCTGGGCTTGGATTTCAGGAACCTCAGCCCTGTCGCAACAGGAGATAAGGGCGGATGTGGGAACTTCGAGGCTCTGTGTGTGGTGCGTGGGCCTGAGCTCACCCTTCACTTTGCCCGCTTTGCCAAGTACCATTAGGAGGAACCAGCCAGTGTCATTTCACTCGCTATTTTGACACAAATGCTCTGAGGTTGCCCAGAGCTGTGCCCCTCAGGAGCACCTGTTAGGCGGGTCCGATGGTGATACCACGTGTGTCTCTATCGCCACGTCATGCCATGGCCTCGTTACCACTGGAAATGGTGTCAGCCCTGCCTGTAAACCTAATCAGATAAAGGACCAATTCCAGAAAGCCTGGAACCAACCCAGAAAATTTATCCTCAAGATTCAGTCCCTGTAGATCTGTTCTTGGCATCCAAACCTGCCAACAGGCAGGTTCTCCAGAGAAACACAACAGATAGGACGCACGTGTGCATGCACACACACACACACATGCATACACACATCCCTAATGGGAGCTGGCTCGTGTGACCAGGGTCGGCCAGCCCGCAGTCCGTAGGCCAGGCCCACAGGCAGAACCCAGACTGCAGTTAATGTTGTACTCTTGAGACAGAGTTTCTTCTTCCCCAGGAATTCCTGGGTTTCACCTGTAAGGCCTTTAATATACTGGATGAAGTCCACCCACTCTGTTGAAGGTCACGTCCTCTGCTCAGAATCAGATAAGTATGGACGGACCTGGGTACAGCATCCCTGCACAGCAGAACCTAAATTAGTGCTTGTAAAAAACCACTGGGTGCCATAGCCCAGCACGTGGGCACTTAAACTGCCTGTCACAGCGGCCAGTCCTGGGCATCTGGTTACACCCCACAGACTGGTTTGTGTGTCTGTGGAAATGCCACACTGTTTTGATTGAAGGAGCTCTTTATACTTCATTAAAAAAATAGCAATTCTTGGAGAATCTATCTCTCCATGCAATTTAAAATCACTTTGTCCAGTTCCCCAAAATACCCCATTTAAGAATCTGGTTGGAAAGTTATTAAATGTATAATTAACACTGAAAAGACTAATACACATTTGCCGATGATATGACTGCATTCCTAGAGAACCAGAAAGACATCACTGAAACCACCATTAAAATTATGCACAAATGTGGTAACAGCTGGAGTAGAAGGTAATGTAACAAAACAAACCGTTTTTCAGAAACACCCAATTTCAAGGAGAAATAGACAGAAAATCCCATTCAAAATAACCAAACAGCCTTACTGGTTTGGTTCGGTGACCAATCAATCAATAAGGTATAGAATTTCTACGTAGAACAACACAGTGTCTGAATGAATGGCATTTCTGGATGGGACCTCGGGCACCTGCCGGCGCCTCCACTGGGGCTCATGAGGGGTGGGGGGGGTACGATGGGGGAGCATCGGGGCTGGACCGAGGTGTGCCGTGATCCGCACAAGGGCGCCCATGTGTGTGGGGCAAGTTCTTTTAACTCCATGGATCTCAACCATTTTTCCTTGGAAAACGGGTCATCCTACCACCTGCCTCCCCACCCGTTTTGGGGGGTCAGATGGGGTACTCTGTTGAAATCGCCGTGCAATCCATAAAATGAGACCTCACGCCTGCAGCACCGACATCGTGAGGTAGCATCAGGTGGGGAATTATGGCCCTTTCTCACTCTTCTGTGTGTGTGCGCGCGTTCATGTCTGTGTAAGCATCTTCGGTTTATGAATTTCTCAGTTAAAAATCCTTCCTTTTAATTCCTCGGGAGAAACCTGCTTCCCGATACCATGCTGTGGAGACAGGGCTCTGGATTTTTCTACCAGTGAACATTTGTGGAGGCTCACAAGCCGCCATCGTCCGCGCCCCCCTCCGGGAGATTTGCGCTGGTGAATCCAACTGACCAGTTAAATACACTTGGGGAGTTAGATGTTGGAAATGCAGGGTTAATTCGTGTTGCCAAAGGGTCTTAAATTATTCAGGTAACCTTGGGTGAGTCAATCAACCTCACTGGGTTTCTCCGTCATCACCCATGAGCCACGGGGCTGGGGGGGCGGAGGGCCCCACGGTCACTGAGCCACCGCCCGCCTCCCGCTCTGATGTGGGGCCTCAAGTATCCGGGAAGCGCAAGCTCCTGGTGTGGATCTGCAACGGAGAGCTGTAAATAAAGACTTCATCCTAGGGCTAATATTACCTGCAGGTAGAGAATAACTATACTGCTCAGTGAACAAGAAAACTGCCTAAAATTATAACAAATTCAAGTAAATCCCCTTGATTACAAAATACAGTAGAGTTCAGAGATGGCTTTGGTGGCTGTGAAATGACGTGCAGTTGGGGTTCCAGAATGACGGCAGAGATTCTTTGTCTTGGACATGTGGGTGGTGGGGGGCTTGTGGTGCAGACACGTCCTCACCAGCCCGCGGGAGGAGGTGAGCAGCAAGATACTTAATACTGAGCCATAATATAATTCAGTGTTCATTATTCAAGAACAGGCGCAGTTCTGGCCCATGGTAATTATTAAAATCATGTTTATGCCAAGTAATGCAATGAACGTCACCTGGTTTTGACCCTTCTGTGCACAGAAAGTGGGGGAGGCGATGTTTTACATCTTATCACTTGGATTTAGAACATGTTGCTGCTGTCTCCTCAGGGGCACAAGGTCTGTCCGTGGTGATTAGCGACATGGCTGACGGACGGGTGGCTGTGGGTTGCCCATCCTGCTCAGATCTTCTGAGGGGACCCACCTTCTGCCAGGAAGAATTGGGGATTCAGTGTCTCAGCTGGGGCTTCTGGTGGCTCCAGGACTAAATCCCCACTTCCTGGCCCTGAGCAAGGCCCCTCTGCCAGGCCCCACCATGCACATGCTCAGCGGCAGCGAGCATCGTCAGCACGACGTTCGACGTCACGGAGGCACAGGCCCCCGGGCGCGGCACAGGGCAGCCACTCCCAGGCCAACAAGGCTCTCCCTGGAAGGTGCACAAGCAAAGAGCCACCATACTGGAGACACACCCTCCCGTCTTCCTCCAGCCAAAGGATATGGGACTGGGCCCCATAAGGACCTGCGTGTCCCCAGACCTCACTCCGCCTGCTCACCAGGACCCCCGCTCAGCACCTCCCTGAGCTGTTTCTGGGGTCCACCTCAATGTGGGGCCTCTGGCGTCCACTCTGTGTGCCAATGTCCCCATCCCACGTGCACTGGCAGGAGAGGGTCCGCCCCCTGAGGCAGGACTTCTGTGCCTGTGCGTGCTCCCCACCAGCCAGACCAGGGCCAGGACCACAGCGGCTGGTAGGATGCAGGCTGCATTTTTGCCGAGCAGCTGCCTTCCACTTCTCCTCCATATTCACCTGGGGAGAGCCTGGGACTCAGCAAATTGTTGGAATCCTCCCCAAACAGAGAGAGTCCTCCAAACTCCTGTAAGGTGCCCCTTGAGGCCGTGGGCGAGTGGTTCCCATTGCTCTCCGTAAGGCACATCCTGAGGGTGCAAAGAGATTCTGCTGTCAGTTAAGAATCTCCTATTCCGAGTTTCTTAAACCTCATTCACGGTTCTGTTTGAATTCCTCTGTCAAATGCCTTCGGGGGGAATTGTGACTGCTGTGGGTAATCCATGGGCTGATGAAGCCAGCAGATTGACTGCTGGGTGGTGGAAAAAAACGAAACTTGTGCTGCTGACTCATTTGGGAGCAAAAGACAAGAATGGAAGACATAATTAAAAATTAGATGGAAAAACATTCTTAGTTTATAATGCAAACTATGAGATGTGGTGCAGAGCGTGTCCCGTGAGCTGGCCATACCGTCAGGCGCATGTGTGTACATAGACTCCTACATGCCTTTTTCTCTGTTTCGGATGATTGATTTCTGTTGTTCGCTCAGGACGTTTTGAGACCATCAGGCAGCCCTGGACTGGGCTCCACGGACAATGGAGGGGCAGCAGTTCCAGAGATGACTGGGCAGTGGGGAGACCCTGGTGGTGGAGAGCCCTGGGCAATTGGTAACTCGGGGCCAGAGGCCGAGGGCTGAGTTCACAGGCCCCATGGCCCGGCCGGCTGCCTGTGGTCACCACGCACAGGAGCTCAGGGTCCAGGCTGTCGGGCAGGGGGACCGCCTAGTGCTCAGAGCTGGTCCATCCCCCACACCTGTGTCTCCTAATTCTCTTGTGGAATGGCTAATCCCCATGGCTGGGGGTAACCACCACCCTGACCACCTCCTAGCGGCGCCCTTGGGTTCCCATCCCACAAACAGGGACGGTCAGGGCAGGGTCACCCCGCACTCCGGAGCGTGAACAGCAGCAGGGAGCCAGTTTGGCTCTCTCCTCTTCCTGCCTGGCTAGAGCCAGCCCGCAGCCCCTCTTTCCCTCTGTCCTCCTTAGAATCTGTGTCGGGACACAGCAGACTGACAAAGAAAACCACGGGAGCCAGCTCAGAGCTGCTGTAGAGCTAGGGCACGAGAACTGGCCTTCAGGGCCTTGTCTCGGGCACCTGCATCCATTGAAAACTGTCACTCAGCAGCCATCCCGAGCAGGGAGTCTGCCCAGGTTTGCTTGGCCCCGTGCCACCTGGCAGGAGCTGAATGTTGTCCTCCCAAATTCATACACTGAGTCCCGATGTCAGGACCTCGGAATGGGGCTGCATGCGGAGATGGGGCCTTCATAGAGGTGGTTTAGGTGAAATGAGGTCATCCAGTCGCCCTGATCCATGTAACTAGGGTCCTTATAAGAAGAGGAGAACAGGACGCAGACACACAGAGGTAGAGCCCGTGAGGACACGGGGAGAGGGTGGCACCCACCCGCCAGGGAGAGAGGCCCAGGAGGGACCAGCCTGCCCACGCCTTGATCTCAGACTTCCTGCCCCCAGAAGTATAAGACAATAAACTCCTGTTTTTTAAGCCACCGTCTGGGATGTACGCAGCTGAGCTGACTGATACAGCACCTCCTGCCTGCTCTGTCACTTGCATGGAGACCCACCTAGAAGGAGCAGGTCACATGCAGACAGGAAGCAGGGCGTCCAGGGCCCACCCCAGGACGGCCCCAGGCGGTCCAGTCAGCACACAGCCATACCCTGGACGGGTCCGCACTCCGGCAGGTGCATCCAGCTCTGCGGCCTCGCCTCAGCCCTGCTCCCTGCAGAGCTCGGAGCCCGGCGCAGCAAAGGGTTCTGGGTCCCCTGTGTACTGGAGGTTCCCTTGACCCTGGTGTGTGCCCTTCCTTCCCCATGGAAAGTTTTAATGGGGAAAAAAAGATTCTAACTATAGAAATCAGATAAAAAGGGAAATAAGATACCAGAGCTTGTTGCTGATTAGTAAAATGTTCCAAGATAGATAAATATTATACATTCCATCAAAAATTTACAATTAATTACCATTTTCATACCACTGAAGTTGTCAACGAATTTGATTACCATTCTCAATTATAGACTTTGCAAACCACCCCCCTCCTCAAAGTACAAGTGACATTTCTAATTGCTGATCTAAGGATCCGCTTCCCAAAATAGATAGAGAAGACAGAAGTAAGTGTGGTGGATGAATACGTTTCATCACAGTGCTGAGAGAAGGGCCACGGAGGCAGCGGTGGGCTGGGAAGCTGGCCGGTCCAGTGGCCCAGGCCCATCAGGGAGGAGTCGCCAGACCCAGCCGTGTCCGTCCTGGAGAAGCACCTCCCTCCCCCCTTCACCGCATTCCTAGCCCCAGACGTGAGGCGGCAAGCGGGTGGCAGGTGGCCTCTACTCTGGGGGGGCGGTGGTCCTCAGCAAGAGGCAGGGTGGCGGTGGGCAGGGGAGGCCCCCGGCCTTTGGCCGTCTCAGTGTCCCAAGGCTGAGAGCCCGCCGGCTTTCTCAGGCTCGGAGCCAGCAATGCACAGAGCCCGAACTGGAGGAGGGGGCCCTGAGCGAAGCCTCGCCCAGGCCCTGAACAGGGCGGGAGGCTGCAGGCAGGGAGGACTCGCTTTCTCTGCCGCACTGCGAGCTGGGATGTCGGTCTTGTGCTCAGACCAGATTCACGCCACCGGTTCTCCCGGGTCCCAGGCCTTCCGGCTTGGGCTGGAACGAGGCCCCCGGCTCTCCTGGGCGCCGGCTCGCAGGCGGCAGATCTTGGACTCCTCAGCCTCCTGATCACATGAGCCAATTCCTTCAAATCAACCTCTTTATTGATCCATCTATTGGTCCTGTTTCTGTGCAGATCCCTGACTCACACACTCTGTGACCAGGGCTGAAGGCCCACCGTGCTCCAGGCACTGGGGGGATTGAGGTCCTGATTTAAGGACATAGCTCCTCTGTCTGGCAGGACACACAGGACACGGGGCCCGTTGCTCTGTCCCTCGAGGGGCCTGGGTGGGGGGCTCCACGGAGACGCTATGTCAGGGGTGGGTGTCAAGGGAGGAACAGGTGGGGCCGTCTCTGATTTTTATTACTCAGGCCGGTCAGCTATTTCATTAGAAATTAGAATTCCTGCTTAATCATTTGCGTGGCTCTGACTCACATCTGATGGGAGATTTTCATGATCAGCCATAAATTTGAGTGCTTATTTAAGAAAAAAAATCAGTGGTGGAAATTTATGATTAATCCTGTAAATTTTTAGAACCCAACACTGAGCTGCCAGAGGCGTATGAAGTCTCCCTGCCTGGGAGAGGCTCAGAGAAGGAAAGCCCCCCGTTGGGACCCCACCCACCCCTGCCCACCCCACCCCTGCTGCCCCCTGGGCCATGGCAGCAAGACGGCAGCCCGGGTGCTTCTGTGGAAGCATTTTGGGACGTAGTATCTTTTCACGGGAAAGGCCGAGGAGGCCAGCACGTCCTAGCCTTCCAGTGGGACTGCTGGGTTTCCACGAGGCATCCCCTGGCATGCTGTCCTTGAGCGCCAGCCCTACGCCCCCTTCTGGGCTCCAGGGAGTGGCCTGCCAGCGGTGGGCTGGGCAAGGGAGCCCCGGAGTGTCCCACCTCTTCCCTGGAGGACCCTCCCGCCTGCAGAAGGCGTCTGCTTGGCAGCTCCCAGCCCTGTCCAGGGGCCTGGCACCCCCCTGGGGGTGGCGGTGATCTCGCCACCTCTGTGCTCAGAGCGGGGAGACCCCCACGGCCACAGAGCTCAGCCAGGGCCCTGGGGTCTGCTTCCAGGGGCAGGAGGATTGTTTTCTGCCTTCGATGGTGTGTTGTCTGCTCATTCATGTGTTGTTTTAGTTCAGCGTCTTTCAGCTTGAATTCCTTATGCCTCCCACGGTCCCGCTTGCCGCGCTGTCTCAGACTTGTTTGAAGCTGAAGGTCCCCGATCCTGGGAACCCTCCGTCCCAGGAAAACCAGAGTGTCTGGTGCCCAAAGCCGTGTTGTGGGTGGACGTCCTTCCTGGAAGGTGCGAGATCCTGTCTGTGGCCTACCTCCCAGCCGTTGTCATTGAGAAGGACCTGACTTTCTGGGTCTCAGTTTTCACATTTGTCCCCACCCTGTAAATAAGAGGTACATGCGCCCTGGGTTTGCTCCTGCAGAGGACGCTACCCCCGGTGGGGCGGAGGCTCCTGGGCGGAGCGGGGTGGTGTTGGCCTGGTGCCTGGGGCGGCTCTGGCCACAGCGCCAGGTTCCCTTGACGGGCCCCACAACCTGCAGTCAGGGGCCCGGGCTCCATGGCGCCCCCTTGTGGCGGGTGGGCGCAGGGGCGTCCACGGGCGCTGGCGCCCTAATGCTAACGCTGCAGGCGCGGGCTTGCCTCAGGAACAGGGCTGGGTCATTTTTCATCAAGTAACATAATTTGTCGCTATGCAAGGACAAATAGCCATGCGGAGCCAAAAGCCTAAGGAAAAAAGGAATATGTTGTTATTCATGGGCTGAAGCCATGCTCCCAGAATATTCCTCATTTTGACTTAAATGTATCTTCTGCCCACTCAAAGCAAATGCAATTTTCCTTTTTATGACTATTGGTTATTTACATGGAAAAACTTTAAACAGGCCTGAGCTCCCAACAGCCACTGCTCCCACAGCCCAGCGCCAGACAGACCGCTGGTGTCACGTCAAACCCCGACCCCAGAGGCCCCCAGGGAAGTGGGAGAGAGGCAGGCGGCGGAGGCTGGAAGGGCTCCCCTCTCCGAGCAGGCTGGGGGTCCTCGAGGGCAGCCCCGAGCCCTGCCCCTCCCCTCGGCCCCGGCCTCCCTCCCCTCCCCCACTCTGCTCTCACTGGCCCCACCCCTGAACGTCACGCGTGTCAGGCGTTCCTCCGGGTTCTCGGGGACAGACGGGAACCAGACCGTCCCTCCGCCCAGACGTCGTAGGCTGGTGAGGGCCAGGCAGCCACGGGAAACGTCTGTCTCGTGTGATGGAGGAGCCTTCCATCCTCCCTTCCTTGTTTCCCCCTCCACGCTGAGCAGGGGCCGGGGCGCAGGGGCAGCGGGGAGGGGACGCAGCCTAGCATGCAGAGGAGCGAGGGCTGAAGGAGGAGCCCGAGCCAGCTGCTCCCTTCCCAGCTGCGGCCGTGGCTGGCCGTGGCACCTTGCCGTCCGTGGGGCAGCTGCTCGCAGAGACAAGTGGTGCGAGGGTGTTAGACGCCTGAACCACTCCCGCTAATTTCGCCTTCAGGCCCTCGCCGGCTGTGTCTACACTGCCAGGCACAGGGCGCCCAGCGCAGGACGCAGGACCTCACGGTGCTCGGGGTGCGCAGGGTTCTCTCCCCGTGAGGCTCCTGCCCCACAGGTTTCCCAGAGTCGGAAGGTGGAGACAAATGGTGGAGGCCTTGCAGTGGACGTCCCGGCCATGACCGGGGCTCTGCCCTTGCTGTCACGGCAGAATGCCCGCGTGACTCCCCGGCTGTGCTGGGACAGGACAGCCTCACCTGTCACTATAACAATGCGGAACATCGAGTCACTGCGGAGCCCACAGGGTGCCCATTCCAGGGCTCTGGGGCTTCTCTGGCCTGTTCACCGACTGCCTCCAGGGCAGAACCTGTCTGGGGAGGGCCCTCCAGTGAGGAGGCCTCTGTGTGTTCTTCCTGGGGGACAGCCAGTGGGTCTGCTGGGACACATCAGGGCAGACTCTGAGGCCCTCGGCCTGGAAGGTGCCCACGGGCTGGAATAGCTGGCCCGAGTGCCGCTCTGGCAGGGCCAGCCTGGGAACAGAGACTGGAGCTTATGTTGGCTCAGGCGTCCCCCATCTTCCCACTGCCATCCAGTGGGGCACCTGCCCGACAACCAGGCAGAGGAGGAGCAGGCTGTGGGCCTGGGAGAGGCTATGGCTGAGGTGGGGTCTGCTCGTGGCCTGGGCACTGGGGCACCGGCTCCCCCTGCCCAGCCAGCAGATGGGGGAAGACCAGCTCACAGGGGTGTGTGCCCCTCAGCCCGGGACTGGGCCCTCCCCTGGGAGTCCTGTTTTGGGGAGGGCACCCCAGCCCTGCCCAGGCAGAAGCGGAGAAGCAAAGTCCCCGGATGTGGCTGGGGGAGGACCACTAAGAGTGGCAGACACAGGGCACCCCCTGCCCCTCCCAGGAGGCCAGGTGGCACCCAATGAGAAGGTTCCAGCCCTGTGGCCTCGGGGAGAGGTAGCGATGTGTGGGTGCACGGTGGGCCAGCATGACTCATGGGGGGTCTGCCACCGGCATCTACGGCCAGAGGAGGGAAGCTGCCAAAGGCCCTGCAGGGCAGTCCCCACCAGAGGCCACCCTGGAGTCCCAGCTGGGGTGGACGGATGCAGCTGAGGCCCCAGAGCTCAGGGTGAGGGACCGCAGACAGGCCACCGAGCACCCTGCAGGGGGTCGGAAGTGGGTCCATGGGCTCCTGTGTGCATGGCCACACCCAGAGCCGCCAAATGCGCGGGGCCACGTCGCCCCAGGACACCTGTTCACTGATGGATTTGAGGCCAAGCCCATTATTTTAACTTTAACATCAAGCTGGCTGAACCATGAGGTAGAAAGTCAAATTCATGTGCATTTTCTAGAAGACACAGGAACAGGGCCCGGCTGGTGGCTGTGCCCAGGTGCCCCGCAGGCTTGCCCAGGCTCCCTGCCTCTCTGCCAGCACAGTGTCTAGCCGTCAGGGTGACCCAGGTCTGCAGGAGGAATCACTTAAGGGAGCTGTAGCAGAGGGCCCGATGGCAGGCCGCCGGGTTTGTGTGCGAGGGCTCTGAGGGGCGTCCTGTGCAGAGGGATGGACGGATAGCCTTCCAGGTGGCAAAAGGGCAGAGAGCAGACCAAGGGGCTCAGGGGGCTGGTAAGAGGTGGGTCTCGTGGGCATCCTGTGCACACAAAGCAGACACATGAGAGGAGATGGAGCTGGGGGACAGAGTGCTCTCATCACATGCCTACTCGTATATTCTGTGGCGACCTGACGGTGCATCGGCCTCAGGACCCCTCGAACCTGCTGTGGCGAAGAGATTGCACGTGGACATAAGTCGAACAGTGGGAGACATGTGAATCATATCTACTTTGCTCTTAAAATCCACTTTTGGAAGAGTGTGTGATGCACGGCCGTGCTTCCCTTGATGGTGCTGATAGGCCACCTCAGTTGCTGCATGGAGGTCCGGGCGATCTGCCCCATGGCTCCCCGCGGACCTTACACTCGGTGAGGTGGTGCGCTCCTCATAACACAACGGACAGACGAGGGGGGAGGCTGCTTCACCGTGCTGCAGAAGTGGGAAATGCGTGTCTGCTGCCTGAAAGGTGTTGTTATCCTCATCAGGTGGTTCTCCCTCCCGCCGGGACCAGGGAGGCCCAGCCCTGGGATTTGGAAGGAGGGCAGGCAGCCAAGGTTGCAGAAACCCCGGGGCTGTGGTTAAGTCTGGGCTAAGTGGCACATTCCCCGATGTGCAGGGTGGCCAGGAAGCCTGTGATCATCGGCGGCACTGAAGGAACAAGACAGAGCAAGGAGAGGTGCTGGCTGTCGGCCTGCTGGGCACAGCCTCAAATGTACGCTTCCTACTCAAAGCAGCTCCCAGAGTGGCAGCTCCCAGTGCAGGAGCTGGCGTCTGGCTGTGGAGCCAGCTTTCCACTTCTGTTCCCCTGGGCTGGGTTTGAGCAGCAACCCCCGTCCCTCCCGCTGCCTCTGACTGCCCTCTGCTCTCCTTGGCGCCCACCCTTCCTGCCCGGCACTGGGTCACTCTCAAGATGCCGGGTCACTCTCAAGATGCCAGCTCACTGGCTGGAGCACGAGTGTGCTGGGGGGCCAGCAGCCAGCGGACTGGAGGCCTGGGGCTCCAACTGGGTGTGCTGTTCCCCCTGCCAGGGGTGAGCTGTGTCCCCAAATCCTTATGGTGAAGCCCTCACCCCTAGACCTTGGAATGGGACTGTGTGTGGAGATGGGGTCTTAACAGAGGTGATTAGGGTAAAATGAGGTCACCTGGGCAGCCCTGATCCAGTGTGGCTGGGGTCCTTATCAGAAGCAGAGATGAGGACTTGGACCCACGAGGGACAGCCGTGTGAGGACACGGGGAAAGGTGGCCTTACACACCCACGAGGGAGGCTCAGGAGGAACCAGCCTGCCCGCCCCAGGGCCCTGGATTCCAGCCTCCAGACCACGGGACACAGGCGTCTGTATTTTAAGTGGCCCCAGCTGCGCTGTCTTATGCAGCGTCTGCCCTGCTGACTAATGCGCCCACCGTATGCCTCGGGCACAGGTGAGGGAAAGCCAGGGAGTGGTGTGGGTCTTGCTTTATTAAACAAATAAAACAAATGTTATTAAAACAAATCTTGTTTTATTAAAAACCAAGTTCTGCAGAGAGTCTGTGCACATTTTCCAAGTGCATCACCAACTGATAAAGGTGAAAACATAAGGTGGTTTAAAAACAATTTGAATGCATCTTTCTGTTTCCTGGGTGCCCTGGAAGCCACTGTGAAGTGGGGAGGTCTCAGGCCCTACAGATTGGCAGGGATGGGTAGAGTGTGTGGGGGCAGGGCACACATGGAGGTCTGTGGATAAAGTGAAGGTTCCTGTGGCCAGGAGTCTCACCTGGCCCTGGTCAGCTAGCTCACAACACACGCGTGGGCAAGACGTTGCTATTGACTCTATATAAAGATCTCCGCCCAGTGCTCTGGGCAACATAGTGGCATGGCTGCAGGGCTGCAGGAGAGCAGAGATTGGAGTGGTGGCAGTGCTGAGGACAGAGACTGAGACAGCTATGTGGGCAGAGAGGCAGAGACCAGCTTGCTGCCTGCAGACTCGCTCTGAGTGGACGGGATTCTAGTGACTGACCTGCCACCGTGAGAATAAAGTTTGGTACAAGCCTTTCACCCCAAGAACGTTCCACTCTCATCTCTTTGGTCATGTTGAATCCATAGTGAACTTGTAAGGGCTGAAGCCCATTGGCAAGACAAGGTCAAAGGGTGGACGGCAGGCCTAGGAGCAGCCCTCCTGGGAGAGGATGCAGGGGCCCCAGCATGAAGCTGAGGGCTACCGTAGGTTCAGGGCCCAGGGCTTCCACTTACCAGCCAGATGACCTGGGGACACTTGGAGCCTTGCTTCTTTCCATTTAAAATGGGAACCAGATTATCTATCTTCCAGGACAGTTGGCAAGAGTCAGTGACAGTGGACGTGCCCATGGCTAGGATGCCCCTAATCTATCTGATGATGTAACTGGCCTCCTGCTAAGCTACTGCTTCCACACCCATAGGCAATGAGCCAATATTGCCTGTATTGCTCTAAATAGCTCCGCCCAGTACTTGGGGCAGAGAAGAGGCTGGAGGCGAGGCAAAGGCTGGAGCAGAGCAGAGCCCGAAGCCTGGGAGGAGGGAGAGCCTGGAGCAGAGGCAAGAGACAGAGACAGAGACCGGGACACACTTGCTAGATGCAGACGTGGCTCTACCACGTGGCCGGCCACTTTGAGAGTAAAGCTCGGTAGGAACCCTTTCACCCTCCCAATGTTCCATTGTCGTGTTTCAGTCTCACTGAATCCAAAGTGAACTTGCCCACAGCTGAAACCCCCTCCAGCCTAGAGCTACATTTTTGCTCCATTTGGGAACATGCATGTACATAAAGCACGGGACCTATGGAGGTCAGCGACAGGGCCACCTCGTCCTCCTCCCCCTCCTCCTCCATCTCCCCCTCCTCCTCCATCTCCCCCCTCCTCCTCCATCTCCCCCCTCCTCCTCCATCTCCCCCCTCCTCCTCCATCCCCCCCTCCT
>JAQQAC010003639.1:34673474-34847193 GCA_029783875.1 Phataginus tricuspis | reverse complement strand
CTCCTCCATCTCCCCCCTCCTCCTCCATCTCCCCCCTCCTCCTCCACGGCACCTCCTTTTGAGGCCCCTCCCTGCCCCCCACATAATGGAGAATGTGTGCAGTGTGAGGGGTTGTGTCCTTGTGCAGAGTCTGCAGTGAACAGTCTGGGTTAATATGCACAAGGGGCAGGGGATCCCAAGGACAACAAAAAAGTCCCCTGGGAGCTAGTGCTTCCCCCGAGGGGATCCCAGAGGGGGAAGTTGCAAGGGTGCCTGAGCAAGTGCGTCAAGAGCCCTAAATGCTTGTGCTCGACTGTGAGTGATTTCAGGAATTTACCTGCAGGACATGATCTCAGGGGCATGTAGGTATTTTCATACAACATTAATTCCATCCTACTTACTAGGGAAAATGGCCAGTAGCCCGAATGTCCTCCGGTTTACCTCCATCACATGTGTGTGTTGTGTGTGTGCAGCAGCTCGGACATTTTACCTTTGCTGAAGATACATCGCTCACAAGAGTCCTTTATATGTGCATTTGTTCTCTTGTTATCTGTCCTCCTCTGAAATGTTCACCCCAGGACAGTGGGGTCTGGTCTGTCCCTGTCTCTGCCCCCTGTTCTGGAAGCCCACCTGCTCTTGGGCACACACCCTGTTCGGGAAGCCCACCCCATGCCGGGTGCCCACCCCGTGCCCGGGCACACCCCATTCGGCTGGCAGCACGGAACTTGTCAGTGCCCATCCCCCTCCCCGGATTTTGGATGATGGGAAGAACTAAACCATTTCTCCTTTAGTTCTAATAATCTTTGAATCTTTTATTTTATTTTTGCATAAAATGAGATGAGAAAAAAGCTTCCCTATGTAACAGTAACTTGTGAAAGAAAAGTCAAATTAAACTATTCCTCCGAGGCTGTGTCTCCTTTCACATAAGAAGAATCCCCCAGAGCAGACTGGCATGCTGAGAAGTGGGGTCTGCCAGCCCCTCCCCAAGCCCCCAAGCGTGCCGTCGGTGCCTATGCACACCGTCTAGACTTACACGTGACTGTGTGTACAGTGTACGTGCATGCACACTCGTGGGACAGTGTGTGCTTTATGGTTTTGCATGTGTGTGGGTGTGTACACGTGTGTGTTCTGTGTGCGTGGAGGGGCCCAGACATTTGGGGAAGGACAGGACCTCACATCTGTGCAAAACCATGGCCCACAGAAGGGAAACCAGTGGCACATTCTTTCTTTCTTTCCAGTACAAGAGGAATATAAAACTTCTATGTGTTTACTTGTGAAAGGAGACTATAACACGTTTTGTAAATAGAGTAAAAATACAAGTTAAATGCAAACATCCACGTGCAACTACCCAAATACATGAATGGACAAACCTCACCTTACGACTACAAGACCTGCCAGCCGGCAGGGTTGCTCTGCTCCGAGCTCCATGGTGAGCCGTCCGTGGCACATGGGGGCTGAGTTCCTTCTGGTGGCCTGGCCGTCCCCCTGCGGCTGGCTGTCAGAGGAGTGTGCATGGCCCCTCTCCCGCCTGGGAGCAGAGAGCAGAGTGGGCCTCCCGCTGCTCCCATCTCAGGGGTGGTGGCACTGGGCCGGGCCCTTCTGGCTGCCAGGGTCAGGGATCCAGATGGCTGGGGTGGAGGGCGCAGGTGTGCATGAGGACAAGTGGGGCACACCTGTCTGAGTCTCTTCCCTGCTCCCCTTCTCTAGGAACTGCCTGCCTGCCTTCCTCTCCCTGGACTGTGAGGACAGCCGCCAATGGCTTGGAGGCAACTGGAGTTGGGTGGAGGGACCGAGGCCTCCTGTCGGAGGGGCTGGGGGTGCATCACAGGTGGTCAGGGGCTGGCTGTCTGCAGGGCTCCAGTCCCTATTCTCATTCCTAGGGGCAGATCTCTGTTGGACCCCAAAATCCACGCTCTGGTCCACCCGATTTCCCCATCTACTCCAGGGGCTTCCTGCTTGGTCCCAGACTCTGTCCAGGGCCACCAGGAAGCTCACAGCCACCTGGTCCAGCCTGTGGCCCCACCGGCCCCCTGCCCCCCCTGCCCCCCCCCCCCGGGCCTCCATCCTCGTGAGGCTGACATGCTGGTGCCGTGCTCCGCACCAGCACCGGTGGCCCCTGTCGGTCACCCCCAAGAAAGCCGGGGAGGGCGTCCAGAGGCCTCCGAGCTGTGGCAGCTCAGCCCTTGGGTTTCTCGTAGGGATGTTATTTTTGTTAAGTACATCTGTAAAACACATCTGTTAATTTTCTGTATTTGTTTATCCACAGTAAAAATCTGAATCAGTAACTGTTTCAGGCTTCAGCTCACAAACAAACATGGAAGATACAACACAGAAGATGTGCAGGTGGTGAGCCCTGAGTTACCCCACAGGCGGGTGATCAGAGGGAGGCGCGGAGGGAGGATGGCGCGGCCGATGGGTGGCTTCCCTAGGACCAGGCACTGGGTAGGACTGGGTAGGGCGTGGGCCCGCACGGGCAGGGGGCTCAGAGCCCCTGGTTGTGACCTGAGGCTGCCTGGTTTTAGCGAGCATGAGATCCCTGAGTGAGGAAGGGGGTCAGCAGCAACTCGCCCACAGCAGAGTCCTGACGGAGCCAGGCGCCCACCCAGCGGCCAGCTCTCCCTTCCCAGCTGTACAATCCAGAAGGTGTCATCTTTTCTGCTTACCTGTGTCTTAACCCTGCACACAGGCATGGTCATCCCCTTGGAGACCCTGAGGTTCAGGGATGAAAAGCTGTGCATGCATGTGTGTGTGCGCGCCTGTGCACATGTGTGTGCATGCGTGTGCACATGTGACTGGAGCTGAGTTGGCCTGATGGAGAAAGGTGCCCACCTATGTGACCATCATACCTGATGCTAAGGCAGGAACCGGGCAGGGAGGTGCCGGGAGGAAGCCTCAGAACCTGGGTGGCGCTGCTCCAGGGACACGCGGCGACATCTGGAGACACTTGGAGGGGCTGCCCCTGGGCTCCTGGCGTCCGGGGTGGCCCAGGGACACGGCTCCAGCTCCTGCACGCCCAGCTCCAAACGGCAGCACAGCAGGTGAGACCCTGGCCCCTAAAGAGAAGCCGGGGCCCTGGCCGGAGGGCGGGGCCCCCCACGAGGGGAGCTGGGCCATGGGGGTGTCTCAGCAAAGAACCGGGACTCTTCAGAGATTAAATACGAGGAGTCCTGTCGTTCTGAGATGAATGGCGACTGAGCATTTCTTCCCTTTCTTTTTTTCCTTTTTGACCTTCAGATGGTTGAAACCGGAGGGCACGTCAGCCAGCCCCCCAGGACACCAGGTCGGGGGTGAAACCATGCTCTGGGGGGTTGGGGAGAAGCCGGTGAGAGTCGACCCTGGAGACCCTCCCTGGCCTCGGGGAGCAGAGGGCACCCAGAGTTCGTTTAAGTCCACTCTCCCCATCCGCCATGGGAAAGTGAGGTGCGGCTGCTGTAGTATCCCACAGAGGGCCCGTCCTGCTCGGGTGCCAAGCCTGGCTGCCTGTGTGATGTCACTCAATACTTGAACAGCCCTGGGGAGCATCTTAGTGCCCTACTTCACATGAGACCTGTTGGCAAGCCAGGGAGCTGGAGCTGACCCCGGAGTGCCAGGACCCTGGGCTGCCCATGTGGGGCCAGGCCTGCGGCCATCTGGTTTCCCTGGCTCTGTCTTGCCTGTCTGGTGCACTGTCTGACCTTGAGGTGGGTCTGTGAGTCCTGCAGCACCAGGTAGGAACATCGAAGCCCAGAGAGGCCAGGCCAGGGCTCCGTGCCAGCCCGGCCCAGTGAGGCCAGGGCTGCACAGAGGGAGACCTTTCTGTGTTCACAGCCGTGGGCAAGGGGTGCAGGACAGGAAGTGACCATGGGCTGGAGAGCAGCTGGGACCTGGCATAGGGCTGCGTTGACTGGACTGCTCTAATGAAGGCCTACAGACCCACGGGCCCCACGGCTTAAAGAGCAGACATTCATCCGCCCACAGGCAGGAGGCTGAATGTTCAAAATCAAGGTGACGCACGGCTGGTCCTCCTGAACCACTCCTGGGCGTGTGGCGGCCGCCCTCTCCCGCATCCTCATGTGCCCATCGTCCGTGTGCCCGTGTCCTCATCCTCTCTTCCTACAGGGGCCCCAGTCGTGCGGATCAGGGCTACTCCAGTGACTGCATTCTACTTTAATCACCTCTGTAAAGGCTCCATCTCCAAGATGAGTCACATTCCAAGGTCCTGGGGTGAGGACTTAACATAGGGATTTGGGGGACACCACTCATCTCATGGCAGGACTTGAGAGCAGAGCTAAGGCCCAGCTCGAGGAGCTGCCTGGACAACCAGGGCCAGTGTCCTGAGAGGGAGGCTGTGCGTGGGCCGCGGCAGAGCCAGACAAGGATGGCCCGCGGGCAGGGAAAGGGAGAGGCCCCTGTTGGCGGAGGGTGCCGAGGGCTGGAGAGATTCCCACCGGGCGTGGGACGGAGGGAGCCTGGGGGGAGGACAGGAGAGGGGCCCTGGCTGTCAGCAGCTCTGTAGGGCATGTCCAGCTCGCCTCTTCCCAGGAGCCATGGAGGAAACCTGAGCTGGAAATGATTCCATTAGGGCTCTGAACTTAGTTTCTCCAGCAACACACTATGTGTGTGTGTATTTAATAGCAGTCATTGAATTACCAGATTGTAATATTGTATTTGGCCCCTGTAGAGATCCCATTATCCATTTACATAAACAAATGGCACAGACTCATTAAGTTATTAATATCTTACAGAGGCACAATCACCCTGTTTACATCTTTGAGCAGATTTATGAATAATACAATCAGAAATCACCCTGGAACCCAGCAAGCTCAGAAAAGGGGGGATGGCGTCAGGCCAGCGCTGACCACTCCAATCTGCAGGAAGATGCGGTTTGCTCAAGTTCACACCTTGGACCCGTGTCCCCGGGCGCTGCAGAACGGCCCTGCACCGGCTTCCTCACAGTGACGACCCTAACGCTGGCTCTCCTCCCGGGGGTGGAGCTGGGCGAGACCCGCTCAGACTCCCGTGTCCAGTGACCAGCTCTTTCACTGGGTAAGTTTCTGGCCGGAGAATGGACTCGGGCGCAGGAGCCCTCCACCAAGGATGTGGAATGCGTGGTGCTAAGAGCAACAGGAAGGCAGAACCGGAGCGAGATGGGGCCGGGGCGAGCACTCCGGGAAACCAGTGCGGGCAAGCTGGACAATACGCACCACATGGCAGTAGGGGCCCAGGCATTTTATGTAGACATCTTCTGATGGAGTCTTATCACAGGGTGAGCGTGTGCCCCTGTGCAGCCGCACGTTCCCCCTGAACTCCAGGAATGCCCGTTTGCTCACAGGCAGGGGCAGCCGTGGGCCGTCGTTGGCCCTGCCCTTTCTCACTGGTCAGAGACCACACTGCCCCTGCACCCAGGGGCTCGCTCGGGCTGCGGGGCTCTGGGAGTCGAGGCAGCTCCTTGCAGCACGTGTGTGAGCCCTGGGGGGCCAAGGGCAGTGGTGCGACTTCTCCTGGGCCTGGGGCCACAGAGTAACTCCTGCCAGAGAACATCCTCCGGGTGGTCTTGATTCATCATAGATCTCCATCCCCAGCCTCCTCGGGCTACCCCAAGATATCCTGCGTACCTGAGCCTGTCCACACTTTCCCGCAGCCCTTCCTGCTCAGCCAGGCCTCTTTTTCCCCGGGGGAGGGCTCTGCACGGCAGACAGCTGCAGCTCAGGGGGCGCATGAGGACCGAGCGGCCGGGATGGGCTTCTAGGCTCATGGCTTTCTAGCTTGGCTTTGCTTGTTAGCTCATAGGAAAAGTTCTCTGCCAGCAGCCCTTAGAGATGCTCGTACCAAGCTGATGACGTGCTCTCTGCCTCCTAAAATGTGCCTGAACAGGTTCCCAAAGCTGCACAGGCTATGACGGGCCGAGGGCCCTGGACCCCAGCAGAGGCATCCCTGCTCCAGGGCAGGCAGCTCCGTGCAAGGGGTTGGGGGTCCTTGGGGCAGCCTGTCCGCTGCCTCTCTCCACAGAGCCGCGGTCCTTCCCGCCTCCTCCGCCCTTGCTCCGCAGTCTCCTGCATGTGGTGGTGGTTGTTACAAGAGCAGGTGCCACCTTTTTTATCCCCGGCTCACCCCAGCTGCCTGCACTTCCCTAAGCACATTGCCCTCCACACAAGGACTCCCACCTCTGGAATCTCTACCTCCAAGGCCTAGTTATTTGCTGACAGAGGGTTTTTCATGCAAATGACCCATTTCTCCAGCCTGCTTGGCCCTTGGGGTCCGTGGGGGGAGCTGACTTCCCATTAGCTGGGCCGCTGCCATCCCGAGCAGCCTTCCCCCTGCAGGACACACGCAGCCCCTCAGGCGCGTGGCTGGGCGGCCGCATGGCTTCCGCGGAGGCCGTCCTCCTACCCGGCTGTTCTCGTTCACAGAACATTCTTCACAGACTGAAAAACAAAACAAACGGAAGTGTTGTTGGGGCCCCGTCACGTCGGAGCCACAGCCCCTGCCTCGCGCGGGGTGTCCGCCAAGGACGCTCATCGCTCATCCTCCTTCCTCATGGTGTAGATTTAATTATGCAAACCTGATCTGAGGCCTTAATCACATTTTGAAAAACGTGGCCTGTTCCCTCTGGAGTGATGGGGGTGGCGTTGCCCCCCACTTCCTACGTAAATTAGCTCATCTGAGGAGCAGTTTCAGGGAGCATCCCTCCAGGCCCCACCGCCCGCTCATGCCCTGGAAGTCTCAGCCGTGCCGATTGGCGGGCCCTGCACACACCTCTTGACAGGCACCCGCAAATCAGAGCCGGGCCCAGCCAACCACCGCTGTTTGTCAATTTAATATCCTAGAACAAACAGCCTGAATCTCTGTCAACAGCCATTACGCGGAATCATATTGTGTTTCCTTTTCTATAAATCCAGCTCATTACCCCGCCTGGCAGGGTTGGGCCTCTTCCCGTTTGCCTGTCTTGGTGCAGCCACGTCGCCCTCCCTGCCGGGGGCATGCGGCCACGGCTCAGGCGGTCAGCTGCCCTGAGCTGGCCCCCGCACCAGCCTGGCAGCCCCCAGAAGGCGGGCAGAAGGGGCCTGGGAGCACACCGTCGCCCGCGTCCCTGGCCAGGGGACTCCAGCCGCAGTTTGGGGGTATTCTGTGCAGCGGCCGCCCCCTAGGTTCCTCCTGCCCTCATCCGGGGCCTGATGGCCTCGGGGTGCTGTGGCCTTGCCCTGCAGCCCGTCACAGAGCAGGGAGCTCATGTGTCCCTCAGTCCCGTGGTCGGACTCCGTCCGATAGCCTGAGGACGACAGGAGGTGAGCAAGACCACAGGCCTGCCCCCGTCTCTCCTCTCGGGCCGCTCGTCCCGCTGGGTGTGAGGGGCACTCCCAACCCCAGTGCCGGGAAGGCTGGCTCGGGGTTGTCATCTCCAGAGCCTGGCCCTCCGTGGTGTCTCTGTCCCTCGAGACAAGCAGGCTGCCCCCTGTCCACACCAGGAGCAGGGCGGCTCCCACGCGGGCTTGCTGGGACTGAACTGTTTCATGCATTTGTTTCTAATCTCCCCCAGAAATGGGAACCAGGCCCCAGGCACCTGGGATGAGGGGCCTGGGGTGCGCCTGTGGGTAGACACAGGCGAGAGCTCTGGGGAAGCAGAGGGCGGGCAGGGCTTGTCTCTGAACCGGGAGAAGCCCTGAGCTGCTCTGTGGCCACAAAAGAAATATCCGGGTTTCATGGGTACCTGCCTGAAAGGTGGGGTGGGGACAGCAGGAGAGGCTGTGACCCTTCCACAATGGCCAACGTGGGTGTGGCTTTAGGGTCCCCCCTCCTAGGGCTCAGTGCCAGGTCTGAATGGCTTCGGAAAAGCAGACCAACGAACAGGTGGGAAGAAGATGGAGTGTCCGGAAGTGTGAAATAAGCTGCAGGGCTGCAGGTTCTAAGTCAGCCGCCTGTGTGTCCTGCCGTGGAGGAAATGCCACCTGTTTTTCACTGAGATAGAAAACAGAGCCATAGAGAGTTGGGAAGCCTTCTGTGGAACCACTCCCCCTCCCGGCCACCTGCTGCCCCATCCTGATGGTCACCCAGTGTTCATGGGGCCTGGGGCCCTCAGCTGTCCCTGAGAAATGGCCGAGGGTCCATGGGCATCTCTTCAGGCCTCCCAGAGCACAAATCCTCCATAAGCAGGCTGCCCCTGTGTGCCCGGCTGGCTACGGTCCCCAAAGACGTCCACGTTCCCGTCTGTGGGACCTGGGCACGCGTGGCTAAGGGACTGCAGGGTGAGTAGGTCAAGGGGCAGGACGAGGGGTTGATCCTGGTGGTCGGTGGGCCCCAAAGGTCCCACACGAGTGCTCGTAAGGGGGAGGCGGGAGGTCGCAGTCAGAGAAGGAGAAGTGGCTGGGAGGCCATGTGACGTGGGGCCCCGGCCGCAGGATGTAGGTGGCCTCTGGGAGATGGAAAAGGCCGGTGAGCGGGCGAGATGGCTTCCTGCTCAGCGCCAGCCACAGGAACACTCTCCTGTTCTCTTCTGCTGCCCACAGCACTCTGACGCCACGCGTGTGGGTTTTCCATACCAAGAAATCCTATACTAACTGGAGTTAGCGCAGGCTGCACAGATTAAGAGCCCTGCCCCACAAGGCCCCAGCCCAGGTGGCAGCCGCAAGCCCAGGTGGTCACCGTGCTTCTGAAGAGCGGCTCCACTTCAGAGGTTCCAGCGGCTCCTCCTCGGGTCTGATCGGTCTGCTAGAGTGGCTCACAGAACTTGGAGACACGGTTCACCCACTAGATCAGCCGCTTATTAAGCAAGGATGCAACTCAGGAGCAGCCCTCTGGGAGAGACGCCGAGGGTGGGCGTGGGGAGGGCACAGAGCCGGCCTGTCCTCTCCAGGGGGGGCGCTGTCCCCAAATCTCCCCCGCGTTCACCGTCCGTACTGTGTGAGGGCCAGTGCAGGGGTTTCCGAACCCCACAGGGATTTCTGTGCAAGCTTCAGTAGGAAGGCATGGTTGGTTAAATCACTGGCCATCGATGACTGACTCCACCTCCAGCCCCTCATCCAGGCGTTGGGGTGGGGTGCGAGGCTCAGCCTCTGAGCACATGGCTGGTTCTCCTGGTGACCAGCCCCATCCCTAGGTGTGCTCCATAAGTCACCGCATTAGCATAAACTCAGGTGTGGTGTGTCAACCTACAAAAATAAAAGTCCATTATTTTACCAACAAAATGGGTTTACTGGGGAATAGGAGAGAGATGCGACTCGGCACGTGCAAGGCACAGCGAAGCTACCGGAAGGGGAGCCAACAGAGCAGAAGAGCGTGATTCTGCGGCGAAGGACGAGGGAGTGCGGAGGGGGCGCTCTGAGCAAAGGCCCTTGGGGAAAGCGCAGGCTCAGGGTGCGTTGCGAGGTGGGCCGACTTCCTGCTGCAGGAGACCCGACATGTATCTCTCCCTTCGAGGCCTGCACCTCGCGTTGCCTTCCTGCCGGATCCTCTGCTGGGGTCTGTGAGTCACGGTCCTTCCTGCCGTAGATGTGGAGGGGTGGGGCTCCCCTTTAGCCTCCTGGCTCCCCTTTGATGAGATTTCCCCTTATGGCCTCCAGGTCTCTCCTCACGTAGTATATTCCAGTGATCTTAGGAGCTCTCTTCCAGGAAGGGTGAAAGACCAAATGTATATTCATCACAGATCGCACTCTCACAACAGGGAAGAGGGTCCAGCCTCACAGCCCCGGGGAGGAGCCCAGCTCCGCGGACACCGTGACTTTGCCCCTGAGACTCGTGCTGGACCTCTGCCCACCAGGTGTCAGGGAAGAAATCCATGCTGTTCTGAACCACCGAGTGTGTGGTCACTGGTCTACCATGGTTGCCGGAGACAAACGCAGGGATGAAGCCGTGGTTTTCAGACACATCTCCTCACCCCCGAACCAGGTCCTCCGATGGCCTGGCAATTTTCCCACAAATAAAATGCTATTTGGTGAATGCTTTGTTAATTTTATAAACACATAGATTGAGCCTTTTAAATAGAGTTTGTCGCTTTCTGCTTGATTACATACCGCCTGAGCTCTTTGTGAGCTGAACTCCGTTAATGTGAATTCCCAGTGAGGGAAGCGCACCATGGCTCCACCTGAGGTTCCATGCGGATTCGCTCTCAATCGGAGCTGCTGGCTTCTTGAGTTTTGTGCGGCCTCCGGCCCCAGCCTCCGGGAGGGATGCAGCCCGCCTGACCCGGCCTGGGCTTCCGGCCCCGGGTCTCTGCCATGGTGAGTCGGTGTGCTCCGAAGCCCCTCTGCTTGTGGCCGTCTGTTACTGCACTGCCACCGGAGGCCCCACGGCTGACCCCAGACCATGTGGTGAGAGGCCAGTGCTAACCGGCCACCATGCAGCACAGCGTGGTCACCAGGCTGGGCAGACTGGGCTGTATTTCAGTTTGGTGGCCAGGCCTTGAGGCCTCCTGGGGAATGGACACCGTATGGATGATACAAACAGCTGCTGTGTGACAGGCCCGCAGGGACCGGCCCTGGGGAAGCGGCTAAGGTCACCTGAGAAATGGCTCCCGGTGCGCCTTGCTGGTTGCAAATGCCAGCCCACCGCAGAGCCGGGGCTCCCAGCTGCCCAGGCCACCTCTGCACGGATGGACCAGCCTCCAGGCAGGCTGCGAGCACACGGTTTCCTGACCACGTCAGCCAAGCCGAGGGTGGTGAGCAAGCTCCTGTGAGCCCTGGTCAGCTGTGGTTCCCGGCGCATCCTCGCAGATTCCCATTGCTGTCTCGTGTATTTACCACCCAGCCCTGCACCACGGTGGCCGCTGTGCTGGTCGGGGAGGAGGGGTTCTGGGGGACAGGAGCACCACGCACCCCCTGTCCACACAGAGGCCCCACCTCGCTCTGGGTGGTCTGCCTACAGCCAGGTACCCTGGCCACCATCTCCGGGTCAGCTCGGCTGGAAAAACCTCCTGGCCTCTGCTCGGAGCCCTCCAGTAGGTGCGGTGGTCGTAAATGGCGGCAGCGCCTCAGAGTTCCTGGCAGGGGCCCTCAGACCAGTAGAATCCCTTCCGAGACGGGAAGACCAGAAACAAGAAAAGTGCTCAGGGCTCTTGGTGTGCCTTAGGTTGCACATGGCTTGCGCCCAGACGCTCTCCTGTGCACTCCCCACGCTGCCCCTTTTCTAATTACCTTTCCTCTCCCACAAGCACCTAGGAGAAACTGCTTGGACGATTCGGGGTCCAGGGTCCCCCAAAAGCGAGGCCCAGGACATGCCCTCCCCCTCGTCACTCCCTCTGGTTCCCTGGGTCCCATTCACAGAAGGAGCAGGTGTGGCCCCAGACCAGACACTCCCCCAGGCTGGGTTTGGGGAGGCCCCTCAGCTCTCCTGCATCTGTCTACTGCCAGTGGGGAACAACCATCTGGGCCGGGAAGACCATCCGACCCACCACCCCATGTGACGCAGGCTGTGTGGTGATGGGCCAGACCCAGGGAGCTCTCCCAAAGACGCACAAGCAGGCATAAGCCTTGGGACACCTTTAAAATGCTGTGGCAAAGAGACAGCCCCAAACCCCTCTGAGGCCCGTTCCTGCCTGAGAACCTGCCAGTCCCAGTGAAGATGCTGGAGACCCGTGACCTCTCAGGCCTCAGTCTTCCTACCAGTGCACGCACATCGCTGTCCCTCCCACACGGCACGCACACTCCGCCTGGGGCCTTTGCACTGCTTCCCCCATAGGCTGGACCAACCTGTCTGTAGCCCAAGCCCTTCCGGAGGGGCTCCAGGCCTTGTTGTCCAGGAGATTTGCGCTGTGCCTCTACGACGGCAGCCCTGCCCCTTCACTCCTTCCCCTGCTTCCTGCTTCTCGCCTGGCACATCTCCCTGAGTCCTGCTGAGTTTGTTACCCAGTCCTGCAGCTGGCCACTCCCCTCCCCACGCACAGGTCTAGAAGCAGGTTGGGTCTGCCTATTTACTCTGAATCTCCATGCCTGGAGGTGGACCTGGAACACCCAAGTGCTCAGGAAAGCTGTGCCGAGTGATCGAGCAGATCACGGAAGGAAATGGTGAAAATATGCTTTTTGTCCTGAAGGATGACCCAAAGACGGACTACTCTTGGGAACCCAGGCCTTGGAGCCTGGGCAGGAGCCCCACGTGGAGTGGAGTCTGCAGTCATTTTCTGCAGAATGAGACATCAGGGCGGGACCTCGGCTCCTGCTGGACACGGACGCTCGGCGGGCACCAGCACAGACACGCAGGCCTCTTCCCTCCAGTTCATAAATTGAGGCAACAGCAGAGTTTCTGAAAGTACATAAAATAGAATTAAGGCTCCCTCCAGACAGAAGAGCCGGTACGGAGGAAGCTCTTTTCCTCTCTGGCCTCTTGTGGGGAGGGAAACGGAGGCCCTTGTGATCTATACCAAACTGGAGCCTTGCTCCTGAATCACTTCTGCTGGCGAAGCCGACATGAGTGGTATTATTCCAATAAGCTTTTCAACAACATGCAAAATATGTGATGATCATTATTCTAACATCACCCGGGGCTCTTGGTCAAATGAAGATATTTCAAACGGTGCATTTCCAAGTCACAGCCAGCCACAAACGCTTAGGGATCTCTGCCAAAGAGCAGCTGCGCCACGAGTCAGAGGTGCCACCCCGGGGTGGTTCTGACAGCCAGACAGGCCCGGCAAGCCAGAGGAGGACACTGTTCCACCCTCCCCGCGGGCACTGTCACCCTCTCCACCTCAAGTGCGGCGCTTGCTGTTGCTGGTCTGTCCCAGGCTGGCACGTCTGTGTGTCTTCAATAATCAGGAAGGTGGCCCTGCAGAGGCAGAAGGCGTGTGAGCCCCTCGCAGCTGCCCCTCGCCCCAGGGCGGGTCCCCTGCCGCCTGCATTTACATGTGTGACCTCATGTCACAAGCTCCTGGGTAAGACCCTAAGGCCCCCTAGGGCAGAGATCAGCAGACCACAGCCGGTGGGCAGGCCTGGCCCTCTGCCTGTTTTTGTAAATAAAGACTTAGAGGCACACAGCCCCCCTCACCAGCTTACTCCATCTACAGCTGCTTTCTAGCTGCCAAGGTGGGCTTGAGAGTTTGCCGTGGGGACGATACAGCCCAGAAAGCTGATGACACCCACTCTGTCCCTCGGAGGAAATGCTCAGAGACTGTTTTACATTCTCTCTGGTGACACTGCTGGGTGGGGTGGGGGGGAGTCACCCTAATTCTTTGCTTTTCATCTTGCATGTGGTCTAGGTCTTTGCAGAGTCCCCTGCCTGGGGTGCTCTTTGAGATGAAAGTTTGCTTGTCCTAGGCCCAGACACACGTCACATGAGCCATGAAGGCTTTTCTGATAATATCCCTGTCACCTCTCCCCGCTTCCCCAGGGGGCTGAGGGACCCCCCCCACCCTCCCTCTGCAGACGGCAGCCCCCGGACCTGCCCTTTGGCTCCCAGAGAGTGACACCTGTCTGTTGCTGGAGGGAAGCACCCAGGCCCGGGTGCCCAGTCACGAGTCCGCCTCCCTGGAACACGGTCTGCACCCTCGGATTCCCAGATGGATGGCCTCGCGAGTAGCTTCCTCCCTTCTCTCCCTTGCCAGTTCCAATTCCCCACCCTCTCCGGCTCCTCCTGGGTTCACCTCTTCCCCTCAGACGTTCCGGGAGAGGCCAGATTCCTGGGAGTGGACGAGGCTATCTGGGCACCAGGGCTGGGGAAAGCCGCCATTGCTGGAAATATTTTTATAGCCTTTGTTTCATGATGTTTAAGCCACGGGAGCCCAAGAAAACCACTGCTAGATTCCCAGGGACAGTGGACACTCAGACAAACCCCACCTATGGTGTGCTAGGGGGTCAGCAGGAGGGCTTTCTGGACCACAGTCGGCGTGGGCTGAGGGGAGGTCCAGCAGGGGCAAGAGGGGCGGAAACAGAGGTGATGGCAGTGTGGGAGCAGGGTAGGGGAGGCCGGGCACAGGGCGGGCTGAGCTGAAGAGCTGGGACCCTTGGACACCCAGCTCACACTGCTCCCTGGCAGCACTGCTGTCAGCGAGGGCCACTCCAGCTCGGCAGTCACTCATGCCGTGTGCATGCCCATGGAGTGTGTCTGGTCATTCAGTTTTGGAGCAAGCCCTTGGTCAGGAAAAATCCATGCCTAAGGCTGGACAGAAGGGAATGCAGAGCAGAAGGGGCAAGCGGTGAGCCTGCCCTTTGCAGGGGACGGAGTGCCCAGGAGTGACCCTGGCATGGTCAAGTGTACCTGGGGTTGATGGGGTGAGAGACGGGAAAGGAGGCGAGGTGGGCTGGGGTGGCCACCACCCTCCCCGGAACCACCCCTGCAGACCTTGCTGTGTCACACCTGACAAGAAACTGAAGAGCAGCCCCCAGGACACAGTGGGGAGCCCAGGCGAGCCCTGGACCTGCCGCCCGGACCTGATGCATCACATCCCATTTTCACCCCTCGGTTTGCTTTTGGGTCCTCAAAAAAAAATGGCAACAATAGAAGCAAATCGTGAACCAAAGAGTCACTCTAAACATTTGAGGGGTATTTCTCACAATTTTCTTTCAAAATTAAAGAGACATATGGACTAGCCATTTTATTTATTTCATACTGAACATCTCTGGCGGAAATAACACAAAATAAATGTGAGGAAATGAGACTTCACACGGTAAAATATCTTATCATTTTCACAAAATTTAAATATGCAAAACTTAACTAGGAAAACTTAAACTGCGTATGAATAAGACCCTTGGAAAGCACACGTGGTGTTTGTCATTGTTACAACTGGCAAAGCCACGCGGGGACAGACTGATTGCTGAGTCAGATATTTGTTGTAAAATTTATACCCAGACCACTGATTCCCACAATATTAATTTCAGTCATATGAAACTGGGAAAAACTATCTGAATCACGTAAAAAATAATCAGGGAATAGATTGAGTAGTTCTGCTTTGACAAAACTTGAACAATAATTGTGATTTTATTTTTAGTATGTGTATTTATTAAGATTGAGTCAAATAGCCATGTGAGTTTAAAATATCCTCTTCCTGTAACACATATCATCCATCCATCCGTCCGTCATCCATTGATCCATCCAGTTAGCCATTCAGCCCTTAATTCATTCCACAGATTTTGAAGTCTTTAAGAAAAAAATATAATATATAAAATAATCAATATGCTATAATCGGGAAAAATATAATCAGAATTGGTTGTCAGGCCGGGGATGGGGGGGTGATGGTGAAGAAGCTTTGTAAGCACTGCGTCCTGGATAAGCCCCAAATCACAGTCCTGCATTTGGCTCTGAGCTTCTTGGTAGAAGCAGCAGAGACAGCTGGTCATACGTCTTTACTGCCTTACCAGTGGTTAAGAAAAATAAATCCTCCCTTAGCATTCAGATCTGAAACCTTTTCATCAGTGATGCCTCACAAGGGCAACAACAGAGCAGATAATATCCTGTGGGTCTTCCCCGCGGGCCACACGAGCGGGTGAGCAGCCACGGATGACACGTCTCAGTGTGGGAAGGCACGACGGGTCACAGGTCAGGAAGAATGACCTCTGGGTCTCATCAGATCTGCTCCACAGAGCTCAAAATCATGGAATCAAATTTCTCTGTAAAATGCAATAATTCAAGACTCTTCAGTCACAGAGCAATCATCTCAACGATGAGTCTGAAGCAGCGGGATGATGCCAGATCCCTAAACCCACCCCTGTCCCTGGACGGCCGTCTCGTTAAGTCATGGTTTCATGGATGAGTGATGTGTTGTGAGTTAAAAGGCGGTTCCTCCTAAATACACGTCTGCTTGGAACTGATGGATGCGACTTGATTACCAGAATCTGTGCAGGTGTCATGAAGTCAAGGTCTCAAGGCAAGGTCCTCCGGAATTAGGGTGGCTCTATATCCAATGACAGGTGTCCTTACAAGAGACACAAGAGAAGAGACATGGAGAGAAGTCCACGTGAAGACAGAGCAAGAGACTGGAGAGACGTGTCTGCCCGATGAACACCAAGGGTTGCCAGCACCACCGGGGGCCGGAGGAGAGACACTGGGCAGCTTCTCCTTCAGCAGCTCCTGGTGGAACCAGTCCTATGGACGCCTGGAGTTTGGCCTTCTGGCCTCAAGAACTACCCAGTTTGTGGTCATTTGTCACGGAAACCCTAGGAGATGAATACACGATACATCAAGCCTTTGTTTTAGTAACATCGCTGCAGACAGAAGGTGGACACTCTGGGACTGAGAGTGCCAGCTAGCTTCAAAGAAATCTGGAAGACAAGAGATATTTTATCTAATGGACTCGCTGTCTCTGTAAGTCTGCTTCATCCCCCAGGCCCACCTATTTTAAAAGAAGAACAGCAGAACTTGGTAAAGAGAGATAAACTCTCCCTTCCCATAACTTGGACCAAGAGCTGATAATAGTAAAGCCTATGCCCCTCCTCTATTTGCTGTGTGCCAGGAACTCAGTTGATTTTGGGGAGCTGAGGGCAGAGACAGGGTCGTGCAGATCAGCCCGAGGTGCTGGGGCGTGGACTGAGGCCACATAGCAGGTGGCACGTGGCTGCAGGTAAGCTGGGAGGGTGCCCAGCCTGGGACAGGGTGACCGTGCTGTGAGGCCCTGGGAGCTGCACCGGGGCAGGTGCTCCAAGTGAGAAGCTCCGAGGCAGAGACGGTGCCAGGTGCACGGGCATCGCTTGCGCAGATAAGGCTTGGCTGGTCCCGAGGCCCTTACGGCTGCAGGCAGATGTCCTTGAGGGCACCTTTTCGGAACCCGGGTTCTTCCTCTTCTTACAGTTGGGGGCATCATTCTCTCCTGCCCAGAGATTTGTTTCCCCTTAACACTCAGACCACTGCCTGACCAAACCTCCCTCCACTGATCTCCCTGCAACTCGTTTGGAAGATTCCTGAGCTTCTAATTTTGTTGCTAAAATCACACTTGGCTATCCTGAACTTGGTTCAATTTTAATTCGCGCTTCTGAAGATTTACTTCCCACCAAAAAATAAAAAAATAAAAGACTTCTCTGAAGCGCCATGGAAATATTCCTGCTCCTCCTCAGCGTTTACCCGCCCGCGAGGCCGGTTTCCCAGTGACGGAGCCGGAGCCGGGCTGCTCCTGGGCCTGGCCGGCCAGCGCCTCCCCCACAGCAGCCTCCCTCAGACCCGTTCAAAGGAACCGGTCAAATCACAGCTATTTATCTGATGGACTCACGACCTGTTAGGCAAATTTGCTTCTTGTCTTATTTCTAACCCTTTTAAGATAAAACAGCAGAGCTGGTTAAGCATTTAATAAGCAAATTAATAGTCTGTTTTTCCAGAACCCAGGAGATGACTGGAAGTGCTTTCAGATGGGTGGTGCAGAGTTCCGTGTCTTGCTCAATGAGCCCGCGATGACAGCTGCGCCCGCAGAGGCCCCACGGTGTGTTGAGCACACATCCTCAGCCCCACAAGGTGCTCCATCTTTTTTCCAGAGGAATTAGTGGCTCAGGCTTGAGATCACACAGCCAGGCAGGTGAGGACAGGGGCCTAACCGCAGGCCTGTCCGAGGACACGTCTAGCCCTGTATCACGGTGCTTCATGGCAGAAAGCCCGAGTTCTCTATTTCCCAGCCCAGTCCACACGGACGCACCCCACCGCGACAGCCCTGATACGTCTGTGAATCGTAGCATGTGATCCCCCCTTGTTAGGTACACCGTGCACATTGGTATTTTAAAAATCCAAGTCCTATGACTTTTAAAAAGTCAGCTGAATTCATGATTTACTCATTAAAAAATAAAAAATACACCTACTGACACACCCAAACTAATGCTGTAGGGCCCTGCTTGGCCATATGACCTCATAAGGGAAGAAAATAAATTTTCCCTCCACCTTCTGAGTTTTTGGCTGGACTCCCCCACCCCCCCAACAATAAACAACAGACAAACAAGAGAAAAGCAGAAGTGTATTAACATGTATACCTCATGCATACATGGGAAAGACCCAGAGAAGCTGAGTGACTCCCTCCAAATGGCCCAAGCCACCACCTGTGATACCATCTTCAGGTAAAAACAAAGAAAGATATTGGGGGTGAAGAGCCAGTCATGGAGGCCTCAGGAAAGTTGGGTAACAAGGGCTGCTGTACAGGTTTATCGCCTGCCTTCTTGTGGAGAAAATGAAGGTTCCTATGGCCAGGATGCTCACCTGGCCCTGGTCGGCTTGCTCACTACATACGTGCAGGCAATACGTTATTACTGCTACTATATAAAGAGCTCCGCCCCGGATTCTGGACTGCACGGCTGCAGGAGAGCAGAGGCTGGAGTGGTGGCAGCGCCAAGGACAGAGACTGGGACGGCCGCAGAGGCAGAGACGAAGGAGGGTTAGAGACTTGCAGACTGTTGGATGCAGACGTAATTCTAGTGCTTGACCCGTCACTGGGAGAACAAGCCGGGTAATAAACCCTTTCACCCCAAGAACGTTCCATTGTCATTCCTCCGTCTCACTGAATCCATAGAGAACTTGCCCTGGGCTGAAACCCACTGGCAAGACACTTCTCCACGGAGAAGAGTTTCTAGAAATGTAGGGTCATCCTCCTCTTCCAGAGAGGGTGCAAAGAGGGAGTACCCCAAAAGTGGAGATCCCCTAAACTGTAATTTCTCTTACACTGTTTTCAGCATTTCTCTTGAGCCTGCTGTTTCTTAAAATAATTCTCATGCCAAAGATACTTATTTTGGGAAGGCATGCTCTGCTCGCCTTTAACATGTGGTCCAGTTCATGCAGCGAGGCAGACCTAGGAGCGGACCCCACGCCCCAGCCTGGGGAGCCCTCCCTCACCCTGCACCTGCATTTCATTTTCTCCTGTTGAAGTCGGAAACCAATGGAAAACCACCGTCCTATTTGGCATCTTTATTGTGTCAACCTTAAAAATAAAATAGCCAGTTGTTATACCAGCAAAAACCAGTTTACTTGGAAGTAAGAGGAATTGCAGTTAGGGACCAGCCCGCTATGGGGGCCACAGGCGAGTCCCAAGAGACAAAGGCAGGTCGGCCTTCTTTGGGTTTAGGAGGAAGCTGGGGAGGGTTGTTTTGAACAAAGTGCACTGGAGAGCGGGAGTCGCTGAGGCCGCCGGCCGGCTGCAGGCGTGTGAGCGCCGTTGCTGGGCAGGGAGGCATCTCCCTTCTTTTCCTTAAAAGCAGAGATGAAATTCCCCGGTGAAAAAGGCCCTTCCTTATCTTCCTGCTGGTGAGGCAGCTCACCCCCCAGGGCTTCCCAACTCGGTTTTTAACGAGCTTTTCTTTGTTTGCCCATTGTCCCGTTCTGATCAAGACCTTTCCTCTAAAGCGCTGCTAACCAAGAGTCAGGCTTTCCACAGTTAGTGGTTTTGCCCCTCGGCGCCAGGAAAGACCTCTCCGGAGGGTCACGTCCCACATCAGAGGGAAAGTGTGTAGGGCGGCGGCCATCCGGGGCACATCTGAGTATTGAGGACTCTCAGGCACCTTCCACCCAAAGTCTACCCCGTATCAGGCTCGCGAGCACCGGAGGTCACCTCAAAGCTCTGAGCTAGCATCACCCTCTTGGGTGTCATTTCTACAAAGGTGGACAGGTAACGGGTACAAAGTGTAAAGATAATTAGGTAAGGCAGAATTAAAGAGAAAACGGCGAATCCGGCTGGTATGATGGTTCTAAGGCAGGAGCCCAGACCTGAAGGCAGCCAGCTGCATGGACGGGGGGACCAGGTCATCAGGTGGAATTTGTTGTGGCCGGTGTGCTTGTTCTCGGATTCTACGCAGCTGGGTTTCTGCCTCTCCAGAGCGGTGCATCTGAGCAAAACGGGTGGCTCGCACCACCCCACAAACACCTCCTTGTCAGGCAGGAGAACACAAGGGCTGGGTGATCCTCCAGAACCACATTAGCCGATGCCTCAGGTACTCACTGGGGCCGTTACCACTCTGGTCCCAGCATCTGCCGCTGTCCTAGTGTTGGGGAGGGAATGCATTCCAGCCCCATAGCAGAGAGGCTCTCCCTACAGCGGCGAACCCAGAGTCATGCGCCTCCGGGAAGTTCCCCCTTAAGTCGGCCAAGGACTCAGTGCGAGGCCGATGGACGGGGGCAGTGGAATGCCCCAGTGAGCGCTGACCTCTGGCTGGCCAGCTGCCTAGACATTCGTATGTGGCTGGGATGCTCTCCACCTCAAACACAAACGCATCCAGCTGGAGGCCTCCAGCTAAGGCCCGGTTATTGAAAGGTTCCTTAGCGGGGATTTCCTGATCGATCCTTCCAGGCCTCGGGTCAGAGGAGTTACAGCGGCATTCGGTGACAGGCCGTCTCTTCCTAAAGGAGTCTTTTCTAAAATTGTTACAAAGAAGCATCAACCCATTTGTATTTCCCTCGGGTGCAGGGGAACAGGTCCTATTTAGGTAAGGACAAGGACGTCGGGGAGCAAGGACCGTGTGGCGGGCAAAGGTGGAGGTGTTTAGACGAGCTGGTGTGCTTGTGGTGGGGAAGCAGGGTCAGGAACCCCCGGCCATAACAACCCAATTCCATGCATAACGGCCACAGGCCTGTGCAACTGTCCGGGGCATTTGGGACTGAAGGAAGAGGTTAGTTTCATGAAAGACCCAAAGGGCTCCAACCTGGTGACACACTGGTCTCCTGGTGGCAAACTCAGATACAAACAGCCAGAGAGTTTTCCCCGTTTTGCAGTGGATGGAGACATGTGGCTGAGGGCGTTGGGTCTCCGAGAGAAAGAAGGGGGAGAGCCAGTAAGCAGCAGGGAGGGCAGGTGGATGGATATCTTCAAGTTCTGGAAATCTCTTCCTTCAGGCCACCAGCCGGTATGCTGGTCCCTGCTGGGCTTGGCGCCTTCCTTCGATGCAGCACGAGAGGCTAGCTTAGGGTGGTACAGGGCTGGTTACCAGCACCCGAGGGGCCTTTCCAGTGGGTTTGCAGAGACTGCCCGGAGACGTCTTTTCCAATAGAGGAAACCCCTGGGTTGCGAGGTGCGATGTTTAAGGTCGTTGTTTCCTGGGCGCATGCTGTGAAAACACTGCTCTATTAAAGCATGGTAATTCTCAACAGAAGTAATTAGGTCTTCACTATACTGAAGTACATCTCCTTTTTATCAGCTGTGATCAAAGGAGGTGGGGGCTGGGTGCACTGGGCGCCCTGTTACAAGGAGAACAGGTTCTTATTGAACTTATGCAAATACATATATTACCATGAAAAACTAGAATATTTAACAAGAGTTTCAGAACTCTGGAGGGAGCTGGTAGGGGAGAGGCAAAGGTAAATGCTTCAACCTTTGTTGTAAGGGTGCCCTTTACTAAATTGCTGTAAGTTATAGGTAGCTTCGAGAGAAGGCAAAGGATTTAATTGTGGAAAACAAAACATTAAAACTATCAGTTTTCCATTAGAGTTTCAGAAATTCTTCCCCCATTCAGTGTTATGATCTTAAAGTTATCAAAACCTGTATTCTGAACTGCTTGTCAAACTCTTTTTCATGAATCTCTGAAATAAAGCACTTAAAACAACAACTGTCTGGAAAGGACAGAAGACTGAAAAATAGTCATGGTCAGAGATCCAATGAGAATTCATGGTGATGTAACTGACAAGAGAATTGAGTAATTTCTTTGATTACATTTCAGGATAATAACTAGAATTGTGACTGATAAGGCTATCCCAGCACATATCAGAATTGTAGGGATTTTATATCATTTCTAGGACACTGATATTAATAACATATATCCTGCAGTTACAATCTAAGAAGGTTTAGCATCACCTATTTGACAATGTCTCACGTGCAATTCAATGTATCAAATAAGCCTAATTAGTTTAACATCTCTCCTTTTTCTAAGGAGAGGGAACAGATCTCCTGAGATGTGTGTTTTTGGTAAAAGAAGGAATGAGGAGTGGAAATACATTTCTGGTAAGGCAGAAAGAAAAATAATTTTGTCCTAAACTAAAATGGTTGCCCCAGAATCAGAAAGGAAAAAACACAGCTAACACTGCAGGATGCTAATCTCTGGAAAGCAAAGATTACAAATAGTTAAAAAGTTGGAAGAAGAGTAGAGAATACAAAATGAACCAAAGAATACAAATACAAACGTCAACATCTGGGGCCTCTGGAACATCTCCTATCGTGAAGTTAGTCCTAAGTCAAAAGGGCTTCATCTAGAATTTGATTTTTGGCAAGTTTGTTAAAAATACTGGAGGTTTGGATGCAAATAATTATGAAACAATAATTAATTATGTATTCAGCCAAAATAACAGAAAGATTTCAAAGGGAAATATAGAGGGTTATGTACTGTTGAGCAAAACTTAGCTCTTTAAATACCTAGAAGACTTGGTTTACTTGAGTGATCAAAGCCATGATGGGAAGATGACATGAAAGACTGGAAATCATTTTGATAAAACACAAAATCTTTGTTTTCTAAGTGGATTGCTTTAAAAGGTAAAGAAAAACTGTCATAATAAGAAAAGACCAATCAGTATTCCAAGAAAATGTTGCCTTTTTAATAGAGGAAAGAAGAATTTTAGTTCTATATAAGTATACTGCTAGTATTAAAGTTTAATTTAAAAACCCTTATAATAATTTAAGTTTTAGCCATTGTGTCTATATGTAAAATTATTTTCTCAAGATTCCTTTCCATAGACCCTCTACAACTTTTCCTATCCATTTAGTTTTGTGCTTTTTCCCTTCTGATTCTGGGCAACCATTTTAGTTTATGACAAAATTATTTTTCTTTCTGCCTTACCAAAAATGTATTTCCACTCCTCATTCCTTCCTTTACCAAAACATACACCCTATTTTTTATATAGTCATTTTCTTTCATTTTTATTATTTCTAGTAGTTTTGTAAAAAAAAAAATCTTTTGCTGACAATTTCAACCTATTCAAGTTCAAATATTACTTTCTTAATTTCAAAAACTTACAAAGCTGATTTAGAAAAGAAATGCAAAGGCAGTTGTTTCAGAATAATGCCAGATTTAGAGGACAGCATCATTGCTTATGTATTATATTAAATGAATATAAACTCTTTCCATATAATATAGTTAAACCATACGCTTCTTGGAAGTTACAGCACGGGAGTCACTCGTGTCTGTGGGTCATCCTGACATCGCTCTGCCAGACGGGGAGTGACGGAGCTGCCAGGGGGGTCAGGATCCCCCATCATTGCTCTAAGTGCAGTCGGTAGAATAAAGATTTGAAAAATGGGACAGCAACTTCTGAACTGATGGCAGAGCTATAAATATCTGGGAAGCCACCACCAGAATTCTCAGCTTTGCAAGGAGTTATAAGAAATGGGGGAGGTTCTTTTAAATAAAGATTGGTGCCTGGCAGCGAATCCAAAAAGACAAGACAACCCAGTATGAGCCTGTCAGAGTGGTTACAGCCTGGCCCTGAGGGGCTGTCACTGTGCATACGGGACAGAAAGCTGGTGATTCCTATACTGGACTTGTCAGCAGCCCCACAGACCCTTTAGTTACTCAGTTCCCTGTGCCAGGAGAACAATAGCTTTAAAACACATTGGGTCATCCCACAGCAAGAAATGCAGTGCGTATTATGGCCCAGCACATACTTATACATATATAACATATATAAAACCATTATAAGTAACTGAAATAGAAGTTGAAGAAACTGACATGTATTTGCTATTTTTAGTATATCCATGCATGCAACCTATTTTGCACTTTATGAAATTTTCTTTTACTGATACATATAGACAGATAACTAAATCTATAATAAATCCATCTATAAATTATTGATAAAATTGAAGACATATATTATCCATCTGTTTCTATAGATAGATATAGATAATATCTAGGTTTTCTATTTAAAGAAATGTTAATCGTAAGTCACCATTGGTTTGTGACCACAGATTGAAAACCAAGAAATTCGGCGTATCCTTCCACAGTGGGAGAAGCTCTCAGGGCACCTGCCGCCTCGTCTGGATCCTCTCAGCCCCAGCGCAGAGTTCGCGCAGCACTAATTTATGCTTATTAGCTGAGTGTTCTGACATTTTCTCTTTGGTTCATCTTGTACTCTCAGATCTTCTTCCAACTTTTTAACTATCTGTAATCTTTGCTTTCCAGATATTAGCATCCTGTAGTGTTAGCCAACAAAAATGCATTTAAAAGATTTTTAGAAGTATGTTCTTCCTCATAATAAATTTTTCTCAGTGTGGCATGAGCACTGCAGGCCCAAGTATCTTTTCTCTTTCTGTAAAGATCAAAAAGCCAAAAGTAGATAAACTTATGTTTAGCATTTCATGTTTATCTTATTTGGAAATGATTTAGATATTCAATGAACATCTATTACTTAGCTTAACTAAATATAAACTTTGATCTTATTTATATTTATTTAAATTATTTGCTTTTAACAGTTAGATCAGACATTAAACAGCTAACCATCATCTTATTTCTCTTGTCAACAAACTTTGTATATAGAGATAGCATGAGCTTCTTTGATTAGTAAACTCAGGTAACAATAGTTATTCATCTGCATTGTATTTAATGCTGATAACCCTGAAGATGTGCCTATTTTATTAAGCCAATAAATTTAAACTAGTATTTATTTATCAAAGATTATCTCAGATCATGGGAACCTGAACAGTGTTTGTATTACTTTCTATTATATTTCTGGGAATTTTAGGAATAAAAATTTATATAAGTTTACATGTACATATATGTGTACATGTTATTAATTTACACAAATATTTTTTTCTTTAAACCAATTAAATCAAACTTTTTTACAAATTAATTTGGCACTACCATCTGGAAGCAGAAAATGTATCACATCTCTATAACATATGCATAGATATGCATAATAAATAGACACAAATAATTCTGTTAGTATTTGTTTCACATATTTAGGTGCTTCTATGTTGGGTGCATAGATATTTGTAATGGTTATATCCTCTTGTTGGACTGACCCCTTTATCATTATGTAATGTCCTTCTTTGTCTCTTGTGACTTTCTTTGTTTTGAAGTCTATTTTGTCTGCTACAAGTACTGCAACTCTTGCTATTTTCTCCCCATTATTTGCATGAATATCTTTTTCCTTCCCTTCACTTTTAGTCTGTGTATGTCTTTGGGTTTGAAAGGAGTCTCTTGTAGGCAGCATATAGATGGGTCTTGTTTTTGAATTCATTCTGTAACTCTATGTCTTTTAATTGGTACATTTAATCCATTTACATTTAGGGTGATTATTGATAGATAGGTACTTATTGCCATTGCAGGCTTTAGGACTGTGGTTACCAAAGGTTCAAGGGCAGCTTCTTTACTATGTAGCAGTCTAACTTAACTCACTTATTATGCTATTTCAAACATAGTCTAAAGGTTCTTTTTTTCTGTCCTTTTTCTTCCTCCTCCACTCTTTATATATTAGGTGTCATATTCTATACTCTTTGTGTATCCCTTGACTGACTTTGTGGGTAGTCGATTTAATTTTGCATTTGCTTAGTAATTAATTGGTCTACTTCCTTTACTGTGGTTTTATTTTCTCTGGCAACACCTATTTAGCCTTAGGAGCACTTCTGTCTAGAGCAGTCCCTTCAAAATACACTGTAGAGACAGTTTGGGAGATAAATTCCCTCAACTTTGGCTTCTCTGTAAATTGTTTAATCCCTCCTTCAAATTTAAATAATAATATTTCTGGGTAGAGTATTCTTGGTTTGAGGCCCTTCTGTTTCATTATGTTAAATACATCATGCCACTCCCTTCTGGCCTGTAAGGTTTCTGCTGAGAAGTCTGATGATAGTCTGATGGGTTTTCCTTTGTATGTGATCCTTTTGCTCTCTCTGGCTGCTTTTAATATCCTGTCCTTGTCCTTGATCTTTGCCATTTTAATTATCATATACCCTGATGTTGCTCCCTTAGGGTCCCTTGTGTCGGGAGATCTGTGAATGTCCATGGCCTGAGAGATTATTTCCTTCCTCAGACTGGGGAAGTTTTCAACAATTATTCCCTCAAAGAGATTTTCTATCCCTTTTTTCTCTCCTTCCTCTGAAACCCCTGAAATGCAAACATTGTTCCGTTTGGGTTGGTCACACAGTTCTCTCAATATTCTTTCATTCCTAGAGACCCTTTTTTCTCTCTGTGCTTCAGCTTCTTTGTATTCCTGTTCTCTAATTTCTATTTCATTTACCATTTCCTTTACCTCATCTAATCTGCTTTTAAATCCCTCCATTGTATGTTTCATTTCAGATACTGTATTTTTCAAAGTTTCTCTTTCTTGAAGTTCTCCCTGAGGTCTTGAATATTTTTCTGTAACTTCTTGAGCATGTTTATGATTTTTATTTTGCAATCTTTATCAAGAAGATTGGTGATTTCAGTTTCACTTAGTCCTCTTTCTGGTGTTTGAGGGATTTTGGTTTGTGCAAAAATTCTTTTGCTGTTTCATATTTCTAATGATTCATATGGAATAATAACTTTGTGTAGGTGGCACCTTCTAGTTCCCAGAAGCTCTTCCCGCTGGATCTGCCCAGAACCTGGAGTGATGGGGGTGGAGGGTTTGCAGGCAAGTGGCACCAGTGCCTGCTGGGAGGAAAGAGTTCTTTCCTATTTCCTGGCTGCAGTGCCTGCCTCCAATGCCAAGGCCAGTGGGCCAAGCACACAGGGAAGAGCCTCTGTGTTATGCCTTTGTAGCTGCTGTTGGTTGGGCTGCCCTCTGGCTGGCCTGGCATGATGGTGGGAGCAGCAGGTTTGCAAACTGGTGCTGGCCAGTAGGACGGAGCAGCAGGCTGCATATTGTGGTTGTGGTGGGGCCTTGGGGCTGCACTGCCAGCCAGGGGGATGGAGTGTGTGAGGTTCCTGAAAGTTCCTGACCTGCTGGGCTGAGTGTGCTGGGACAATTTTGTCCACTTGTCCTTTCTACTGAGCAGCAAGCTCTGTTGAATCCTTGCCCCTTTAGCAGCCATCTCACTGTTGGGAAGTCTTTCACAGTGCCCAACTTTCTCTTGTCCCAGAGCAGCTGGTTGTGGGTACCTGTTCTCTGTAAGTGGCTGGAATCTCAGTCTCTCTGAGCATTTCACCTGTCTTTGCTTTCCAACACCTCTAATCTCCACAGCATGGGTTTGTGCTTCTTGAGTAGATCACCAGGGGTGGGTGTTTAGCAGTCCTGGGCTTCTATTCCCTCTCTGCTCTGTTTCTCTTCCTCTTGTCTGTGAGCTGGGGTGTGGGGAGGGCTTGGGTCCCGCCGGATCATGGCTTTGCTACTTTATCCTTTTCCATGAGGTCTCTTCCCCAGATGTAGACCATCTGTTACAGTCTTCTTTCAGGTCACTCTTTCAGGATTAGTGGTATTTGCTGTAGTTTCGTGTTATATGTGGTTCTGGGAGGAGGTTTCCGCCTCATTTCCACCATCTTTTCTACTCAAGAATTTTTTTAAAAACTTGTGCCTTAAGAATCCTTTTAGAGTTCTTGAAGTCACTTTGTCTTTTAAAAGCTTCTGCCAAACAACCAAGAATGCATCCCATTGACTGCTAATATTTGGGGTTCTCTCTTTTAAGGGTGGACTTTCCTAAAATGAAGGGTTCCCAGAATGGCCGTCACCACTCAAGCCATCCAAATGATCACCCTTTTTCCAGAAAGGCCGAGATCCTCATCCAAGGACCAGGTAGAACTTACTTCCCTTTGGATTCTCTGAAATGTCCTAACTCTGAGGGGCCCTATTTTCCAACAGCTCTTCTAAAACAGCAGGAATCATGGACTTTCCCCCCTTTTGAACAGAATGGGTGACTTTTCAGAAAGCTTCAAAGAAAAAAATATCCCAAATAAAGGCAGAGAGCTCAACCAAAGGGACGGAACTTGGATCCAGGGGGACACTCCCCGAACCAAAGAAAGAACATGAGTTCTAGAAGCAGGGAGCACGAGGCTTGGTGCTTGTGGGGAGGTGGGGGCTGCTTCCTCAGGGACTCTCCTCCTTGTGATCCCACTTCTGACACCATGTGGTGTGAGTACGCTGCTGCTGGGCAGCGGGGCACCTTCCTTCTTTTCCTTAAAAGCAGGAGATGGAATTTCCAGTGAAGAATGACCTTCCTTATCAAGATAGGTCTCCCTGCGTCCTGCTGGCCATGTGTGAGCCTCCCCTTCAGGGTTGACCGACTCCATTTTTAATGAGGTTCCTTTATCTATTTTCACAGGTGGCACTTTTCCTTGCACAGTTCACCAGCACAGGTCATGGGGACATTCTGTCCTGAGACCCACACCTGCATCTTCTGTCACCATGGAATATATTTGCTCTTGATGACCTTGGAGTCATGGCTGGCTGCCAGCCCCCAGGAGCGCAGTGAGAGATGCCCAGGGGCCTTTCAGAGAAGCTGGAGAACCAGAGGGACCTTTTCTGGAGCTGGGCCAGTCCGCCAGCTAATCAGACTGACCCTCCTGCCTGTCCACCCAGGCCCTCTGGGTGCAGCAGGTCACTAAAGGAGGGCCCTCCTGGTTCTGTGTTCCTGCAGGTAGGTTCCAGGCCTCCTGAAGAGATTCTTTCTGGGGGCTGGGGGGCAACAGGGCAGAGCAAAGAGAAAGGCTCCCATCAGGTCAAGTCCAGTGCCGCCCCCAAGCTGAGGGCCTTTGGGGCAGACAACTGTCCCCTCCTCGGGGCTGACAGTTCGATGGAACCACAGTCTCCAGCCCAGACACTCCTCAGTTAAGTTCTCTCTCTGCTCTTGACCCTGTCCCCGATCGTCCCTCTTTGGCCAGCCTGATGGATGCGGCCCTTTTCTGGCTGCTTGTCAGCCTGACTGAGGGGCCTTCTCACCTCCACACCCTCCCCTCCGGTTTCCACCGGGAGTCCACAGGGTGCTTGGGCTGAGGAGGACCCTGGCTGTGTGGAGGCCCCGGAGGAGTGGCTCCCTCTTCCCTGCCAGGTTCTTTGGATGGTCTATTAATTAAATTGACATAAGACACGTTAAGCACATTTAATTTCGTAAAACCAAACTTAATTTTGTACAAATGGGAACCCCCCAAAGACATGAGCGGCTTCCCTGGCAGCCAGGCAGTTGAGGTTTCTGTGGTGTTCTGAGCTAGGGAGAAGGGGGTCGGGGTCTGGAACTTCAAAGAGGAGGAGACAACTTGCAGCAAGATGAGAAAGAATAGTTTTTTGGTGAACAAATGTTTGCCACGTGGGAATAGTCCTTCTGATGTCAAAGTTTCCTTTGGTGAAAGCCGTCTTTCAGCAAATCCCTGATCTAAATTCTTTCAGGCAGCGAAGAGGGAGGTAAAGAGCGACTCCCAGGCACACTGAGCCATGGTTGTCTTCTGATTGAAATTATTCAAATGCCCAAGTGAGGCAGCCTGCCCCCCCACCTGTCCTGGGCCTCACTGGGCCTGCTCGGGGCCTGTCCCCCAGCTGCCCAGAGCCTAGGGCCCTACGAGGCTGTGTCTCGGCTGCCGTCTCCGATCCAGCCGTCTGGTCCTGGTTCCAGGACCTCTTCATCTCTGTGCTTGGCTTGCTAAGTGTGGAGAGCCCACGACCCCTTTGTTTGCTCCCCTGGGGCCAGTCCATTGCCCATCTCTGGCCAGGAGCACCGCTTACAGGCTGAGAAGTGCACCTTGACAATAGGTGACTCCCCACTTCACCTCCTGACAGCAGCTTGGATCACAGATGGGATCCGCGGAATCGCTGATGCATGATGCCCGGAGCAGTCTGCCCTGCTTGTCGACACTGACTCTAAGCCGGTACAGGGCTCCTGTCAGGGGCACAGACTGGACATTTGTCTGAAGAACTCGAGCATTCGTGCCTGGCTTGGACATCCACATCCTCACTAGGGTGGAACTGAAGTCAACCGGAACTATGAATCTGGACATGCCTGTGAAGAGAAAAGGGCAGCGGCACGCAGACATTGTCTCTCTCCTTTCCCCGGATGAACCCACAGGTCCACGTAGTCCACAGACCACAGAGTGCGAGCAGGGTGGGTTTGTGTCACAGGTCCTGTTCGTTCTACAAGCGATGGTGACACAAAGTTCCAAGCCAAGGGCACCTTGGGGGGCGGGGGAGGGGGGCTTACGGCAACGGCTCTGTGGGGGGGTCTGCAGGCAAACCTCGCCGGAAACAAGTGAAATAGAAATTCTACATTCTGCACATTCTTGAGAGTGAGACTTGCCATTGGAAGTCTCCAACCCAATAGCCTAGACTCCGTAAACAATTGACATTGAATTTGCAGAAGGAAAACAATCCAGTGTGGATCCTCAGGAAATGCTAAGACAGGTATGCAGAGCTGTCGCGTTTATAATTCACAGCTATTAAATTCCTTAGAGAGGTGATAAAAACTTTTCCTTGGGGCAAGAAAGTAAGAAAAAGATGAAGGGAAGTGTAAAAACACTCTTATGGGCTCTGATACAGTTTGTAAAGCTAAGTGATGAGCACTTGTCAGCTTGGAATTCACACCTAATCAATCCAGCAACTAGCTGGATCAGCCATGTGTTCAGTGAGCGGCAGAAAGGGGAGATAAGCCCAGACAGACTGTGACAGATCTGTGGCTCTAGTCCCAACGTATACTTTTCATTTTAAGGGACAGAAGGAAAATATTTTAAAAACGCAAAATACATTCTTTGTTTTTTGACAAGCAAACCTCTTAGTGTAAAAACACACATTCATATATCAAATTGTGTTTAAAGAAAAAAAAAAAGCCTTACAGTGTTCTGAGAGACAGCAACCAGAGTGATCGGATAAGTAGTTAGAGTTGAATGGTTTACCTGGCATTCCAAGCCCACCAAGGGGCACCCTCCCACCCTCTTTCCAGCCCTGCCCCCCCTATTTCTCTCCGTGCCGCCTGGGTCCCAGGGAAGCGATCAGAGGCCCTGCTGCCTAACTGTGATAGTATCCTCCCCAGCAGTCTCTAACTCAGTTGATCTGGCAAATAATCATGCTATGACTTGAGATATATTTGAATTCCATGTTTCTCTTCTCAGAAAAATTGCAGCTCAGTATGCTAACTGTGGGAGAAGCCACCTGCATGCGTGACGCCAATGTTTCAATTACCTGAAGTTTCTGGATGAACAAAAGGATTTTTGAGTGTGCTTTCCTTCCGTATTTAAATAGAACTTGCTAAAATACAGAGCACAGAGACAATTCATCCTTTTAGACAATTTGGAGAGGAGCTATAACAAAGACATAGAAAAGGGTCTTTAATTTTTATATCTGTTTATCCCAGAAGACATCATGAGAAATACTTGGCTGCCTGCTAATCTGCCATAGCTCAGAGGAGGGAGGAAGGCTTCTGCAGGCCTGGCCCTGACGTTTTGGAGGCTTGAAGCAAGAGTACATTTTGTACTACGGATCTGAATATCTCAGCTAAGAATCTGTTAAATGCATTATGTTCTAACCTCCAACTTAAACAAAGTCGCCATCATAATGACATGGAAGCTAAAGGCTGAATTTACAATCCTCAGATACCCAGGAGTCTTGCATTGGAACATGGCCACATGGGGAGAAGTGGTCTCTATCCTGGGTGCTGGCCAGTGGTCAGCTCTGCCTACTCCGTGGGGCTGAATTCTGGGTCCTGGGCAGCTGGGCACAGGTTAGAAGGAAGGACCCACAGGCTCTGGGCAGCTATGCCCAGGAGAGGGGCACAGCCATGTGGGGCCCTTTGGTCCAGGGTCAGAGCAGGACTGAGCCTGCCGTGGTTGCCCCGACAGGGAAATAAATGATCATTGGCACAAAGGACGGATATCTCACCCAGGATGGGCAACGTGACTAGGCTCGGTCCATGACTCTTGACCTGAGAGCAACTCCTTTATTACCAACCCTCCTGAGATGGGGAAAGGTCTAAGAAGCCCCTGTTTAGGAAACAAACCTATCTGAAAAACTATGGGAACAGATTCTATTAGTATTCTGAACCATTTACTCCCAAACTTATACAAAGAAACTTTTTATAAACTGGCATCCATCAGGAATAAGGGGGTCTCTGATATTTAGCAGAAATCCCCCTGAAAGTCTGGGTTGGGGTGGACTTGCTGGGCTTAATCTCCCAGCCTGATGCCTCCAGGCGGCTGAAAGTTTACCCACTGCAGCCGTGCTGGACATCCGTGCATGACCATCTCTGTCTGTGTCTCTGTTGTTCTGAGGATAGATTTTTTTGACATATGATCATGGCATAAATGGTATCAACACTTTTTTCTCTCCTCTCATATATTACCAAATTGCTCTGGAGAGAGGCAATTCTAGTCTATATTTCCACCAGCAGGAAAGAGAACAGCCATTTCCCTCCACCCTCTCTAACATCAAATACTATGTTTCTAAATTGCCAATTTGAGAGACGAAAAAGTTCCATAATTGTCCCCATTTGCATTTTTAAATTACTTGTAGGCTGAGCATTTTTCATATGTTTGGGACTTCTCATGTGACTTAATCTATTCAATCATTTGTCTCCTTAACAGTAGATAAGCACTCCTGAAATGCTGGGACTATTAAGTCTTTGCTATTTTGTTGCTAATATTTTTCTTAATAAGCTCTTTGAGTTTTAATGACAGAAGAAAGATGGGCCATTCCTTTATGACAATAAATATTAATGAGTTAAACTCTCCTATTAAATGTCAAAGACTACCAGATTAAAATGTAAAATACACTTATAGAAAACCTACATAAAACAAATGGTAATTTAATGACAGTTATGATGAAGAAAAAGTCCCCGTATGTTGGCCATTAATTACAGTGAACACTATGGTACTGTCCCTTGGGGAACCCTTTCTGGATTGGACTTCCTTCTCATATGTGCTCAAACCACCTCTTAGTTCGTATTGATGGCACTTTGTACACAAGATGTTTTATGAACACAGTGCTTAAAGCCTGTGTTCAGCCTGTCGGAAGAACCTAGAAATCACTGTGTGCCTTGTTCATTCTTGAACCACTACATCTGCAACTGGGTCTGGCACCGTGTGCCCGTGAAGTCATCATTCACTAATGGATTCTGCATTCATCATCTCACGTAATTCTTACCACGACCCTGTGAACAGTGGGTATCGCTCTTCATTTACAAGTGCAGGAACAGGCTCTGAGAGCTTCTATGACTTCCCTAAGGTTGTGAATCTCCTGAGAGATGCAGCCAGGGCGGAGGCCCCAGCCTGACCGGTGGCGGCTCACCGGCACAGCCCCACGGGAAGGTTGGTGATAAAACAACAGGGAAGACTTAGCAAAAGGAAAGGAAGGGAAAGGAATGATGGCTTCACAGATTTAAAATAACGGTCAGATTCAAGGCAACACTCATTGAATGGATAAAGGGCGTTGCATGCTGGGTAAAAGGATATTGTATCCCTCGATGAAGATGTATCGGTCCTGAGCGTTGTTTACTAAATACCGACATCCAAATATAGAAATAAAACTCTTTTAGAAATACCGGTATACGTGAGCAGAAACCCATTTATAGGAGATTATGTGTCAAATAAACGACATGTAAATTGAAGACCTGATGAATTTGACTAGTCTTACTGATGTTGCCTTAATTCATTTTTATCAAACGCTGCAAAGCACAAAAATATTTTACCTTTTTAAGCTGCTGTGAAACATTTGCAAAATAGTGATTAAACTAGAAGTTGATAAAAAAAAGTGCTTACATAGAACAAATTGCTTGTAAAACTAAAAAAAACAAACATAAAATGACTCTTGAATCAACAGATACACAAAAAAAAAAAACATTCAGAGGAGGCCAACCCGGCTCTCAGAAGTGCTGAAGAGCCCCTAGCACAGAGCCGGCGGTGGGAGGGGCCCCTCAGTGTGTGATGAACGGAGACAGAAGAATGCACTTGATTAGTTCTTCCTTTCTGAAAAGCTTTTGTGCGCGGTTCCAGCACCTTGCAGCATAAACACTGCAGGCATCTACGATCCCCTCTGTGGCTGTGATTCCCTTCCTCCCAGCTTTTATGTTTTAGAGGGTTGGTGAGTCCTTGGCCTCTAAGACCTCAGTCCTCAGCTGTCACTTAACCACCTCCACGAAGTTTTCTGCACACCGAGGGAGCCTGGGGCTTAAGGCATCTCTTGTCCTCGCTGGAATGAAACACCATGGATGTTTCACTTACAGAGCAACAGACTATACAAGCAAGTAATTCTCTCTTGATTTTATCCTTCTGTCTCCTAAAGAAAGCTCCTTGAGGGCACAGATGTTGGCGTATCTGAATCTCCAGAGCCTAGAAGAGCGTAGCCAAAGAAGGAGGGATGGAATGGATGAATTAATTAGCCAATTAATTGTCTCTGAGATTTAATAATTATAGTAAAACACTACAACACTATCAAAAATTATTGGGGTCGTCCAATTTCAACCCCAACATGTAAAAACTTGGGAATGATAACTCTCATCTTTACATGAAAAAACTGGAAAATCTAAAAACCAACTTTTCAGGAACCATCAGAAAAATGGAGATCACAAGACATGCCAGAGGTGGGCAGGCTGGAGGGGTGACGGTAAGACCTGGTCACGGACAGGAGCCCCTGGAGCCGTCACCCAGCAGAAATGTTTAGACGGTCATTTTGACAAACTGCTGGAAGCTGGGTGTGGCCTAGCAAAAGAGCGGGGAATTCCTGCCGCTGCATCTTAAGTGGACCCTTTCCCTGCAGAAGCCTCCCCAGGCTCTCGTGGTGAGGACAGGAGAAAGGTGCCCCCGGGGACCTGGCAGGGCGAGGGAGGAGCAGCTCTCATGGAGTACAGCCAGAGCGTTGACATTCTAACAAATGCCAGCTCTCCGGGACAGGGCACTCGGCCAGAGGCAATTCTGAATTCTTGTCACCACTGGGGAAGAGAGTCTCCACCCCTCTCCAGCGCCTTCCAGCCTCCTGTCTGACCCAAGTGGGGAAGCCGTGGTGAGCATGGCACAGTGCTCAGGAAATAACGTGGGAAAGCTGTATGTCCACGGAGAGGGAGACACACCCTGGAGAAGAACAGCCCAGAGACACAAGCCCACCGTGTTCATTTCTCAGAGCTGCCATACAAAGCACCACACACTTGGTGTTTCCAAAAAGAGAGATTTTCCTTCTCACAGCTCAGGAGAGCGGGCTTCTGAGAACAAGGTGTTGGGAGACCACAGCACACCAGGAGGCCCTTGTGGAGGACCCTTACTCCCCTGTTCCAGGTTCTGGCAGCCCCAGGTATCTTTGGAATCAGACACAGGTGACTTTGGGAATGGATGGAGTTGAAGAGTAAAGGGTAAAGACAGTGCACAAGCTCTGTCCTCTAGGGGGAGCTGCTTCCCGGGTTAAGAGAACTGATGTGCCCGGAGGCAGCAGCTCTCACGGGTTTAAGTGGGGTTTACAGCTCGGCAAGGGGACGGGCCAGCGTGATCCGTGCGGTGGTGGATGCAGTGTGAGGCCTGAGTAGGAAGGCATATCTACCTTGATGGAGACACGCATGGTTACCAATAGAATATTTATAGGCGTGTATATAGGTTCTGTCAAAGAGAACCACAAGCCCAAAATGGAGTCACTTCTGCTGGGTCAGGTCCCAAACCAGGGCTTAATATCTAACTGAATTGCACTTTCAGCCGCGGGGTCAGGAGCCTTCGGGTCAGCAGCGGTGAGGTGACCTGTCGTCGGGGCCCTCTCTGTCCCCACCCCCAGAAGAAGAGGGGGCCGTCTATGTGGTGAGCCCCTGCTTTTCCCCCGGGGGGGGGCGGCCTCACCTGAAGCAAAACCTCTTCTTTTGCTAGTGATATCTTGCCCCACCCTCCCGCCTGAAAGACTTTCCATCTGGTCCGGTTAGAGCCAGTCTGTGCTGGATCCTGGGAAGCTGCCCGATTCATGAATTGCTTAATAAAGCCAATTAGATCTTCAATTTGCTTGGTTGAATTTTGGTTTTTGACAGTTCGTATGAACACGCACGTTCCTTTGCTTTGTCAGCGGAGAGGGTCTGGAGCCGTGACACCCTACTAGCAGTGATCAGATCTACAACTCAGATTTTGGTTTCTAATACCATTTCCTCATTGAAAACAGAGCAAAGTGAGCACCGGCTCACCGGAGAAATGGATGGTGTTTGGACCTGGAGGCTCAGAACGAGCAAACAGCAGTGATGTGGGGCGTCCGGGGAACAGGAGCTGACTGAAAGTGCCCCAGTGGCCACTGCCGGGAAAACCTGGGTGGCGAAATACACAGGGTAGCATCAGATTACAACCTAAATTATAAAATCGGTATCCATGAGTACACACTGATATAAATAAAGAATTCTGTAAATAAATAAATGGGGTGAATTTGACCAATCTCATACAGAATAATCCTAAGTAATCTATACAGACACCCATCCCCCAAAAGGGAAGCAAAGCTCCCAACTTCTTGAGCGTGGGCTGCACATAGGGACATCCTTCCAAAGAGGACAGTATGGAATGGAGATGACTTTACAGTGAAGGAAGATGGACACACCTCAGCCTGGGGACCAAGGTCAACACCAGCAGTGTTAAGTCACGTTGCTGGCGTGAGACCTTGATGGGAGGTGATGAGAAAGGTACTTGTCTCTGTGGTCTTCCTCTTCCAAACCCACAGCTCCCATCTAAGGAGAGGAAAACATCAGGTAAACCCCGACTGAGGACACTCTTTAAATACGTGGTTCGTATCCCTCAAGACAGCCAAGTTTGTTAAAAACAGAGAAAGTCTGACAGATTACCGGGGCCAAGAGTCGCCTGGGTTTCATGGGGACAAATATGCAGTGCTGTGAATGGAATCCTGGAAAAGAAAAGGGACATTAGAAACACAAAAAAACCCCAAGGAAGTCTGAGTGAAGTATGAGCTTTAGTTAATATTGTATCAATATTGGTTCATTAGTTGTGACAAATGTACCACATTAATGTAAGATGTTAAGAAAAAAGGAAACTATGTGTGGGATAGATGGGAACTCTTGTACTATCTTTGCAACAGTTGAAACTCTTCCAAAATAAAAAGTTGATTGAAATAGTTTTGTAAGAAACTGATGTATTTTAACAGCAAACCATTTTTAACTGACATAAAAAAAGGACAAGCCCTTTTAAAAAATTTTTAAACAGGCAAAAAAAATATCATATGAGAATAAAAACAAACATGATAAAGGAAAATTAAAACAGAAAAGACATTGCATCACAGTACCTGGGTAACTCCAGGGAGAGGAAACCCTGGGGCAAAATACCTCTAAAACTGAAATCAAACAAAGGGAGAAATAAAGTTTAAAACCTGTTTATTGCTTACAAACCGCGGTCTGGGGCTGTTTCTCTCTCCTGCTCTGGAAGAAGCAAACAAGACCTCCCCCGAGCCTCTCAGGTTCAGATAAGCCCTCGGTTGCCCAGGTAATTACCCATTGATAGAGAGATGAACTAGAACTCTCCACCCCTGAGGAACACCTGTTGATATGCAGATGCACTAAAGCCAGGTGAGATATTTTGGAAATATTACAGTTTTACCCATGGTCACACAGCCCAAGTTGAGCACTACGGCTGGCCAGTTAGTGTCCATGGCCCCCTGGCCTCTTGAGTGTGTTGAGGGATGGGCGCATGAACCACATGGAGACTTCTCCCAAAGCCATTGAGGAAAAGAAGCTCCTTGCCCCCGAGGATTCTGGAGCAGCCAGCATAGGGCCAGGAGGCTGGTGGCCACTGCCATCTACTCATGGAGAGAGGCGGCCTGAATGGGGCTGGTGCAGAGGGATGTGGCAAGGAGATACTCCTCTGCAAAGACTGGTCTGTGTCCAAGTCCAGTGGGGTTGGCGTAGACCCACCCTGGCCTTTTGGGTGGGTGATGTTCTGTGGTGGGAGGACAGTGGGCCCTGGCCTTGCAGGCATGGGTCAGGGTCCACATCCCCACAGCCTCCTGCTGCAGCAGGAGCATGGGGAGGGTGGTAGAGATGCGGCGGACACACATGCTGTGCTGTGGGTAAAATTGTAATATTTCCAGAATCTCTCGCCTGGCTTTAGGGTATCTCCATATCTACAGGCGTTTCCAAGGGGTGGAGAGAAGTAGCCAATCTCCATATCAGTGGGTAATTACCTGGGTGAGCGAGGGCTTATCTGGACCTGAGAGGCTGGGGGGGAGGATTTGCTCACTTCTGCTGCAGCAGGAGAGAGGGAGACGGAGGATGACTCCTTGTAAGCAATAAACGGGTTTTAAACTTTATTTCTCCCTTTGACTGATTTCGGTCTCAGCTACGTATTTTGCCCTGGGATTTCCTCTCCCCGGAGTTACATGTGCTCTTGAGCTGTTTCCTCTCATATGCGAGTGGCCTTATTTTTGTAGAACATGTGCTTTCCCGGAGGGTATGGTGAGCAGATTTCTGGAGCCTGAATTGGCAATAGTGTTAAATTAACCTGCTTCCCCTTAGAACGTCTGCCTGGTTTGTCCTGAGAAGACAGCGGCAACACTGAGGTGGAGCGTGGACTCGGGGCCTGGAGAAGGACAGGGTGCCTGCCGTCCAGGACGTCTTGCGTGGGCCACCCCCAGGGCAGTGTCCACCCTGCAGTGACCTTTACCTCAGTCGCCATCCCTTCTGGGGGCTGAGCAAGTTGAGCTTACTAGAGGAAATGAAATCTGTCGGACTTTTTTTATTTTTGGAGGGAGGTAAGGACAATAAATGTGAACAAAAGCAATCAGCATGTTGCTCTTTATATTAGAAATGATACTTCTGACATCACTAAGACTCTCAGCTCATTAAGAATTGCTGTTTGTGGGATGTTAGAGTAAAATCACCCTGCACTGTACATATTTCAAGTTGGGGAGGAACTGAATTGAGGAAAAGTTGGTCAGGAATTTATGGAAATGTGACATCAGATGCCATGAGGAGGTGAAGTGGGGCAGGCCCAGAGGCGTGGACTGGGGGCATGCTGCGGGGACCCACGCAGGGGGGGGGCAGAGGGAGAACCCCCCACACCCCAGGACTCTGTCTTCCTGCAATGCTGAGTCCTCACTTCGGGCTCATTTCCCCTTCCCTCTCTTGCTAGAGGCTCCTGAACACAGGACAACACCCAGAAGCCTCCCTGTGGGGCTGCAGCCCAGGTCCTGCGGAAGCCACACCCGTCCTCCTTGAGAAACTTCACCACATTTCTCCCACTGTGAGGAGGAAATGAGCTTTTCATGGTTATTATTCAAGCAGCAATTTTAAAGCCTCCAATAAAAGGAAACGTGTCTAATTGGGCTTTAAATAACCACTTTGTGATGTACAGAGGTTTCATTTTTATTTGGTTTTCTTTGAACTCCCACCCCTTATAAAATGTCTTTGCTCCTTTTTCCCATCATGTCTGGGGAGCACCTGCCGGGCGTCCCCTGGGCATTCCCCTGGGCAGTGGATGCCCAGATTCAGGGGAAAAGACCCAAAGTGGAAATGGTTTCAACCCACAGCCCAATGGGAAGACAGACACCCGTCAATCTTTTCCTCCTGGCTCTCTGTCTCCGTCTCTCTCATACACTCACACACCCTAAAGAAATACCCAACCTGGGCAATTTTCCTGACTCAGGTGAGAGGCCGAGGGGGCCTTTATAATGGGCATGTCAGCTGACCACCAGCTAACCTCTGATGGCCTGCTGCGGCCACACAGCCTGCCCCGCGTGGTGTTCTTGCCAAGCTGAAACCTCTAGCCGGTTTGGACCACGGCCCAGTTACTAATTTACAGAAAATACAGGGGTAGGGGAACATGCTTGTAAGTCCAGGGAGAGGAAATCCCAGGGCAAAACACCTCTAAAAACTGAAATTAGTCAAAGGGAGAAATAACATTTAAAATCCATTTATTGCTTACAAACTGCAGTCTGGGGCCATTTCTCTCCTCTGCTCCCGAAGAAGCAAGCCAGCCCCTCCCTTTAAACTCTCAAGTTCAGACACGCCCTCGGTTGCCCAGGTAATTACCCACCGACATGGAGATGAACTTCTCTCCACTCCTGAGGACATGCAAACGCACTAAAGCCACACTTCCTTCCACCTCTGAACACCTATTGACATGCAGATGCACTAAAGCCAGATGAGATATTCTGGAAATATTACAGTTTTACCCCAACGCTACAAACAGCATGGGGCATTGGGGGGGTGGGAGTTTAGCAGCTCCTAGAATGAGGGATGTCCCAGGGTGAAGTCCTCACCCTCCTACAGGAGGCTGTCAACCCAGCAGCAAAGACAGCGGGGAGGGGGCCGTCGTCTGCGCCCTGGCGCCCCTGAGGGTGCAGAGCCCCCTCCAGGCTAGTGGCCCGATTCCCGGGGAGCCGCGGGGACCGCGCTGTCCAGGGGAGAGGCTGCCCTGTCCACCTGCTGCTGCTGTGCTGGGAAACGAGTCTCTGTCTCGTACAGGCACAAACGATTTTAGTTCCTGATAAAATGACTTATGTCTAGAATTTGTTTTAAAAATAATCCATTTTGGAGTGTTGAAGACGGAGTTGTAGTTGAAACAAAATCAGACATGCGTTCAGAATGTTCCCAGGCGGGTGATGGCGAAAGCCTCACCTAACTGTTCTCTCTGTTTTGGGCACGCCTGACATTTCCGGCGGAAGCGGGACAGATTTCCACGGGCAGTGGGAGGGGCTGCAGCCGGACTGCCTGCCCAGGTCTCCCTGGCTGGTGCTCTGAGTCTCCCCTGCCCCCCGCCAGCCCCCAGCACGGGGGAAGCTCCGCTCAGCAGCCTTGTAGATCCTTCTGGAAGGTTGATGGTTCTCTGCTTGCCCCTGTCTCTGGGGATGGAGTTGATCCCACAGGCACCAGGCAGTGGGATGGGCTGCCCCTGAGGGAGCATGGGCTGCCTCTCCGGACCACTACATTAAGGACTCAGTGATCGGCCCACAGGCCACCTGGACATGGGCATCCATGGTGGGCGGGGCTCTGGAGCTGGAGGACCGTGTCCGCCCCCGGCTGGCTCCTCAGAGCAGACCTCCGGTGTACTTTCTGGGGCCATCCACCTGACAAGGGGATGTGCTCTTGGGGGAGGAAGAGCAGCCCGAAGATGGAGCCTGGTGGGGACCCTGCTCTGAGCCTGGATGGGAGGCTGGCCATGGCTCTGACTCTGCATTCCAGCCATTCCCTGATCCCATGTCCCAAACTGACTCAAGGCGTCTCAGCTCTGGACACTTGGCCAGGGCAGCGATCAGGGTGAAGAGACCATGAGGGGCCAAGGCTGCAGGGCCGCTGATGCTGGGACAGCATCGCTCCCCACAGCTGGGCCTCCCTCTGCTCCAAGAGCTGGCGGCCTGGACAGAGACCGCAGGACACAACCATCCCAGAGAGGGAAGCCAGCCTGGTCGATGAACTTTAAAATACAGACACACACACATGCATCATGTTTAAGAGCTCCTGCATTGGAGTTATTTGTATGTGACTTAGAACTCAGCCTCACCGATTACGACATTTTCTGGACTTGAGTGAAACAAACTCCCTAACAGGGTTGGGGCGGAGTGCTGGGGTGACCAGGTGGCTTCTCCAGCTCAGGGGCCTGGCCCCAAGCTGTGGTCCACTCCTGACTGGTAGAACACAGGCCCTGGGCCTCCTCCAAACTAGACTTCCCCCTTGTCCCCATGTGTCTCTTTCTCAAACCTTCTCTGTCATGGACGCCACGTCCCAATGCCTCCACACGGTGCTGCCCTCAGGGTCCTGCATGTGGCGGCTGAGGGCTTGGGCTCCCCCTAGATGCCCAGGGCTTCTTTCCTTCCCTGTGACGCTTGGCCCCTGGCTGTGGCACCTGCAGCCCTTCCTTCTCTGGGGGGGCAGCCCATGGGCCACCGGCCCGCACGGCCTGCACACAGGGCCAGAGATGGGGAGAGACAACCTGATCCCCACCCTGAGCACCCTTGGCCGAGGACCAGCCAGTGAGGGCGGGAATGCCCACACCCCAGAGGCTCGGCTCACAACGCAGATGCCCCGGAAGGCTCCGGTGGAAGGCGCCTTCGAGGGCTTTTTGACTGAAACTGCCCCGCTGTCAGCCTTCCTCTCCTTCCTGCCTGGCACACTCCATCCCAGAACACGGCCTCGCTGCAGCCCTGGCGCTGGGGCCTCGACACAGGGGGAAGCTGAGCTGAGACAACGACTTCGTGCCCCAGCCCTGGGAAGACCCTCCATGTGCACGGGACCCACCAGCAGCTTCCAAAGGGGCCCCCGGGCCTGCCCCACCTGCCATGCTGCGCTGCGCATCGGCCCTCCCACCCCAGCTCTGAGGACCTGTTAACTCACCCGGACTTCGGGCATCCCTCCTGATAATCGGGCACCGCGTGCTGTGCGGAGACCCCAGAATGAACAAAGCTGATGAGGTCCCCGCTGCCTGGAGTTCATTACAGGTTATTTATTAATTTATCACCCCATTTACCTGGAAACCTCCATTCAGTCGTTATCAACTGAATCAGCCCAGATCTTCATTCTGACGTGCAAAGCCTCCAGACCTGTCCATGGGGAGCGCCGCCGTGACTTCGGCGTGAGCCTGGATGCAGTCGCACTCCCCGCCCTCCATGGATGCTGCATAATGAGCGAAGGAGTGGTGGAGTCATTTTGCATCAGGAACCGCTCTCGGGGTGGAGCCGCCTCGCGCCTTCTCAGCCAGTCCCCTACCGAGCCCCCAGCGGTCTTCCCTCCCGCTCTCCCTCTGATGAGCTCCCATGAGACCCCATTTATAAACCTCGAGTTTGCGCTTCCTTCGTTTGCTGCTTGCAGCTGTTCCAGCCTGCGGAGCAGCCGGCTCGGGCTTCTGCTCTGATGGCGCCTCTCCTGTCTCCCTCCTCTGCCTCACCTGCTCCGTGGGCAGCGCCGGGGTCCCACGCCCTCGCGCTCCAACTCTCCCGAGAAGGGAGCTCTGCGTCACTCACACTGCGGGGCTGCCGCCCGAGCCCCCTGCCTGCTCTCTCGCCCCGGCGCAGGGGCCAGGGGCCGTGATGTCTTGCCCAACGCCCCAACGCCCTGCCCAGCCCGTGGGCTGCCGCGTCCCCCCGCCTGGGCTGCTTTCTCCCCTAACTGCCTACCCCCTTGTTCATTGTCTGTATCTCAGCTCCAGCGTCCCTGCCGACCATGCTCATGGCAAAGACCACATGTGCTCACACGTCTGCGTGTGTGTGATCGGTTCTGAATATTTGCCTTTTCACTGCCTAATGATCTGTGAACTACATGGGGTATGTCACACCTGTTTCAGTTAACACGATGCTCTTAATACTGAGCTCAGCGCCCGGGACCTTTTAGGGGCTCAGAACCGTCGTGTTGATCGCACACTTGCCTGAGCCCGGAATACGGACCCTCCATCCTGGAAGTCTCTCAGCTCTGAGCCTTCAGTGCCGCTGGGCCCCTCAAGCCAATGAGCTCTCCGTTCCGTCTGTGCACTGCCAGGCTGGCCCTGTCTGAACTCTACAAAGTTATACGCAGACCCACATATACCTCAACACGCATGGAGACAGACAGAGCCAGAGGAACTCAAATGGGTGTGTGAGTGTGGAGGGAAAATTAAGGATATATATATATATATATATATATATTCTCAAATACATGCATGTGTGTATATATATACACACACGTAAATATATTCCCTCCACCTGCTGAAGAGTTACTGAGGATCCACACCCACCCCAACCACCCATTTATCAGTTCAAACGACAATTTCTTCCCCACCCCTTAAGAGTAGGCTGTGCTTTTCAGAAAGCATTCCCTCTGAAGAGGGTAGTGTGGACAGTCAGGGACAGTAACGGCAGCGGAGAAGCCAGACACACCTCCTCAGGCAGGTGAGCGAGGTTGGCGTCCCAGGGACCAGCCCGGGTGCCAGCGTGCCCTGGCGTGCCCCGGTCACTCTGTGGTCTGCGTGCCCTGCGTGCCCACCCGCAGCTGCAGCCCGAGCGAGACCCGGACAAGCCCACCCTGGGGGGCGGTGGGCAAGGTCAGCTGGGAGAGGAACGGAGACACAGTCACAGCCCAGAGGAATCTAACAGACCAAGTGGAATGCAGTGTCCCTGGATGGGATCCTGGGGCAGAAAAAGGAGATTAGGAAAAAACTAATGACATCTCAGTTAACTCAATTAACGTTGTTATTAACTGAAGTGTGGGCTTTAGCTAATAATAATGCATCAATATGGTTCATTCACGGGGACAAATGTACGTACTAATGGAAGATGTTAACAGTAGGGAAGCTGGGTGTGGGTGTATATGGGAACTCAATGTACTATTTTTGCAACTCTTCTGTAAATTCTGAAATAAAAAGTCTATTTAGGGACATCCGGTTTCAACTGCGACTGGGAAGGAGCTTCAAAGTTGTCAGTCTCATCCTTACAAGAAGACAAAAACAGAACACACAGGAAGCCAGCAACTCTCCTTGAGCCATCAGAGAGTGGAGCTGGCAGGACAGACCACCGACCAAAGCCTGGGGAGACAGACAAATACAGGGTGCGGCGGCCAGGGCCGCCAACTGGAAGGAAGACATCAATGTTGGCTGTGCGTGGTGGCGTGGAGATTCCTGGGGCCTCAACCCTAGGGTCCCGCTCTCCTGGGTTCTACCCACGGGACCCCAGTAGGTCCTCACAGTGAGAAGCCGAGGAGAAGCCCCTAGTGCTCTGGAAGGAGGAAGGGAGGATAGCCTTGCTGAAATATGCTCAGAGCATTTTCCTGTAACAGCAAACCATTCTGGGGGGAAACAGCTTTACCAGGGCCTCCTCTCATCTGGGCCGTCACCCAGCCCCAGGCTCCTGCAGTCCCTCTGCACCCCCTGAGTGTGGGGAAAGGGCTAAGTCACACTTTTGAGGGGCCAGAGCACAGGACCCCTGCCTCGGGGCAGACGGAGATTTAGCCCAGGATGAGACGCTTCTGCACCCCGCCGACAGACTGCACGGTGGTGACAGTGGACTGCAGCGGGCAGAGCTGGAGGGCGCAGACGCACGTTAAGGAGCTCTCGGGAACACCCAGAGACACCAGGGGAGGCAAAGGCAAGGACGCGGCAGGAATGGGAAGCCTCCGACACCTGCAGTTATGGCGAACGTGAAATACAGCCCAGCTCAGAGCCGGATCAGCACAAAATATACTTACGGCCTTTTATCTCTGTTTCTATGCTATATGCTGTGTCCAGAATTCCACCAAAAAATAAAAATAAAAATAAAAAATTAAAAGTGCGCTAACAGCGAGAAAAAGCAGTCTTATGAGTCAAAGTAAACATCAAAATCAGACTCTGAAAGGACCCAGATTTTGAAATTATCAGACAAGGAATTTAGAATAACCAGGATGAAAATGTTCAGGGATCTAATGGGGAAAAGCTGTCAGATACACCAGAACAGGTAAGGAAGGGACAGAGAGGTGGGACTACACCAAAAAACAGAGTCTAGTAGTGGAGGGAAAATTGTTCCCTGCCCTTCACGGTCCTCCTGGTTGCTCTAAGAAGCAAATTGACATGAGACAGATGAACAGGAGAAAATAAAATTTCATTACATACGTAGGAGGACTCCATAGGAATGGGGCCCCAGGGCAGCCAGGTGAGTGTGGCTTCCGTGCCATCCAGAGGTGAGGGGAAGGGGGCCGGGGCCCGGGGCCTCAGAGGGAGGGAAGGTGAGTCACTGGAAGATGAAAAGGAATAAGTGTTTGGTGAGCAAATGTTCGCCGGGCCCCAGAAACAGCGGACACTGAGGGGCTTTAACGAGCCGACTTGGTTAGGCCCCGCCCTGTCTACCACCGAGCTCACATCAGGCTGTGCAGTTTCTGTGGTGAGGGCCCCCTTCCCGGAGCAGGTCCTCCTTCAAATACTTTTAGTCAGTAAGCGGGATGTTCAAAGTTTCTTCCTGAACCTTCTCCTTCCTAAAAATAATCAGCCTAAAAAAAGACCTGCCAAAGAGACACATTTAGGGGTATCGGGTTTTGCCCCTTACACTACAAGGACATTCTTTATTCTGTAACAGAAATGACAAATGCCTCTGATGGGCCCACAAGTGGACTGGATCCAGATGAGACAAGAGTCAGTGAGTAAAGATATGTGAGTAGAAACTTCCCAAGCTGAAACATGAAGAGAAAAAAAACAATGACATTAAACAGGGTGGAGGGGGGAAGACTGAATAAGCAAAGGCGGTGGGGCCATAACGTCCTCCCATTTGTGTGTCGGGAAGTCCAGAAGGAGAGGGTGGGAAGGAGCAGAAGGGACCTGAAGTAATAATGGCTGAGGATTTCCCCAAATTAGTGACAGACATCAAACCATAGACCTGGGAAACTCAGGATCAATACCAAAAATCGACCCCCAGGCATGTCATATTCATAAAAGCAAAGACCCCAAATGGCCAACACAACGGTGATGAAGCAAAGCCGTGTGGGGCACAAGCGCCACCTGACTCCAGAGCTCACGCTAAGCTGCGGTCGTCAGGGTGACAGAGCCGGGGGAGTGAGTGGACACACACGTCCAGGGCAGATGAGCTGGGGGTTCAGAGAAGACCCAGGCAACGAGGCCGACAGGGGTGGTATCCCTAACAAATGGCACCAGAAAAAAATCACACAAATGAAACATAACTAGACACATACCTTACCTTACTTACACCTTTCACGAAAATTAGATATGGGTCACAGATCTCAAGGCAAAATGTAAAACTATGAAACTTCTAGAAAGAAACATCAAGGTGACCTTGGGTGACGAGACTTCAGATGCTACAAGGAAAGCATGGTCCCTGAAGGAAAAACTAAGCTGAACTTCACTGAAATTATGAACTTCTGCTTGGCACATGACGATTTCAAGAGGACGAATGGACAACTTTGCAAGCTGGAAGAAAACCTGCAAAATGCGTATCTCAGAAAGGAATGGGATTTCTCACATTCTTTTTAAACTTTCTGCACTGAAGAATAGATGACATACAACATTATATTACGGAACAATATGCAAAGAACTCTTAGAGCTCAATAAAAAGAAAATGACCCAATTAGGAAATGTGTAAGAGGTTTGAACAGAGCCTCACCTAAAAGAAGATACATAGCAAATAAGCATATGAAAAGATGCTCCACATAATTGGTCATGGAGTTGCGAATCAAAGTGGTAATGAGATACAAATGCACCCCATTAGAATGGCTAAAATGCATACACACACGTGCACAAAACTGGCAACACCAGTTGGTGGCGAGAAGGTGGAGTGGCGGGGGCTCTCAGGACGCGGGTGGAAGGGCGCGGAGTGCAGCCACGGTGGAAGCCGGTTTGGAAGTTTCTTACAAGCTAATCATGGTATTCCCCTGCAATCCAACAGCTCTGCACCTTGGCATTTACTCACCTGATTTGAAGACTTCCTTCCACACAGAAACCCACCTGTGGATGTTCACAGCAGCTTATTCATAATCACTTAAAACTGTAAACAACAAAAATGTCCTTCAGTAGGTGAACAGATAAACCAGGGTCCATCCGGACAATGGAACATTATTGAGTAATAAAAACAATAAGCTAGGAAACCATGAAAACCCCAGGTCCACCCCTATTAAATGCATATTACTAAATGAAGGAGGTCAGTCTGGAAAAACCTATACACCTTATAGTACCATTTATGTAATTTCTGTACAGGCAAAATTATAGAGGTAGTAGAAAGATCAATAGTTGCCAGGGTTTCAGAAGGAGGGGGAAGGGAGTGGATAGATGAAGTACGGGTTTTTTTAGGGTTATTGTTAGGGTCATGAAACTATTCTGAATGTCAGCCATATGCATGATAAGTTGTATGTATACTGTGTACACATGCATGATAGGTAATAGAGTCTGTGGGTAGATGACATTATGCATCTGTCCAAACCCAGTACTTTACAGCACAGACTGAACCTTAAGGCATGCAAATCTGCAAACTCATTTAGGAGGCTTGGGGGTCCCAGGAAGGAATGCAGAAGGGGGTCAGAGAAGAATCACAAACGTATGCAGCAGGCCCCGGAGGGGGGGGCTGCCCTGTCACGCTGGAAGCGAGTTCCGATGGAATGGATACAATATTACAGCCCCATTGTTGATAGGAGAGCATTGTCCCCCATCCTGCACCTCACGTACTTCAGTGTGTTGACACTTGGGCTTGGAGGAGGAGGGACAGTAGCTACAGAGCTGGGTGTCCTTCAGATATGCTTTCCGGAGGGGGCCGTGGAGTGACTGCCCTGCAGGGTCTCAGGCCTCAGCCCTCTGGGGTGCCGGGCTCCTTCGAGCCTTCATTATGTAAGGAAAAGACCCTCATGGTAGACGGCTGAGAAAGTGCAGGGACACGGAAAGGGACCCATAATTCACCAGCTGATCCCCATGCAGGCCCGGATTTGGGGAAAACAGGGGGGCGTCACACTGTTCAGGGAGCTGGTCTTTAACCTGTAGAGTACCCTGGAACATTCCTTGGTGACTCGGTGACCAGCGAGGCAGGAAACCACCCATTCCAGTGCATAGACAGGCCGTCCATGGTGGGTTCCTATTCTGCCCAGTGGTGGTGCTTCCCAGGAGCCAGGCACTGTTCTGAGCACCTGATGATGATTACCTTTAATTCTCTGTGGAAGGAGCATTTGCTGCTATTTAACAAAAGAAAGAACAGGCACAGAAAGGTTAAGTGATGTGCTCAAGTACACACAGCCTGTGGGAGCTCTGCTGGGCCTCCCACCCCGGAGGGCTGGCTTTGCAGTGTGTTCTTGAACCACAGAGCCTCACAGATTCCTGTCCTGTCAATCATAAGATTACTTCCTGCAAAGAAAGAGGTGTAATTGCGGAAACAAAGTATGTGCATAGGTCCCATTGTTAGGAAAGTGTTCAGGTGTGCAGAATACCGGGCACACCGCTAAGGACCCTGCTATACCCATATGGGGTTCAGGGACTGCCAGCCCTCATCCCTAAGCCGCCATGGGCACGTGCCCAGGAGCTCCAACTGGGGGAAGCCCTCTGCGGGGGCCCCTCTGTGCAATAGGTCCCACCTTCATGCTGCGGGGGCCCTGCTCCCCGTGGGGACCGAGCACAGCCCTGATGCTGAGGCAGGCTTCCTCCCAGGCCAGTGGATCCCCACAGCCCGCCTGACCTCTCCTTACTGGGACCCACGATGCTGCCGCAGACCTGGCTGTCTGCCTTCCTCCCTTCCTCTCTCTACCTCATTCTATCCGCTCTGACATAATGACTAAGTTCCACTACGTAGTGCCGTGTTCAGCACGTCAGCCTTTTGACATGGCTTGGCTTGCACCTCCCAGGTACACAGGAGGCGATTCACACATGCAGGGTTCCATCATTTAGCACTGCCTACCGGGTGCCTGGCCCAATCCTAGGCCCTGGAAATTCATTCACAGACAAAACAGACAAACATCCTAACTTACATGCTTCATAAACAAAATGCCAAGTCAGGGGGAAACATGATGCAGCAGGAAGAAGAAAACCAGTTATAGGGAAAGTGATCTGTAGCCAGCAGAGCCTGGAGCCCTGCATGTGGTGCCTCGCTGAGCTTCCTGGCCGCAAAAGCAAAAGGGGAAACAGGATGCCCACAGGCACAACCGTCAGACCTGATGCTTATTTTCTCTTTCTGTTCGTGACTTTGCTGATTCCCAAAGGGAATTTGATGCAGGAAAGAAGCAGAGAAGGATGTTTATTTGGCCAGATCCTCCTGGGGCCTGAGTGCAGTGTTAAGGCTTTTGAAATGAGTGCTGTGGACATGGGTGCAGTGGAGGAAACCAGCCCAGAGCCAGAGGCCATCTTTTGTTAGTTGCTTGATTTTTCTTTTAGTATTAAGTGACTTTGAGCGTATCTTAGCTTTTCTATAAAAATGGAGTAAAAATCTTGATCTTAAAGTTTGCTTTATTTGGTGAATTAGTATATTTGAGAGTACTTCTTAAATTGACAAATGTTAGAAAAATGATGGTGATATTGACAGCAATTTTATTATTTGTATCATTGGAGTAGGTGGGTCAGATGAGGGTTGGGGGACTAGAGGCACAAGACACATTGTGGGGTCACAAATGCCCAAGGGCATACCCCAGCATCATGGGAGATTTGGGGCACAGCCTTTCCTGGCACTCTCCCACCTCCCCCTGAGGCCCTAGGAACGAGGTGAGGAGGGGAGGGGGCAGAGACCTGGCAGGGGCCGCAGGGTGGCACATCAGTTACCTTTAGCTGTGTAACAAACGGACCTGAATTTGGAGGTGCAAAACACCGACCATTTGATTGGGCTTATGAATTCTGCAGAGGCAGTTTGCACAGGCTTCTTGGGGGGTGGCTCATCCCTACTCCCTGATGTGGGGGCCCCAGCTAAGAAGATGTGAAGGGCCCAGGTGTCTTGAAGGTGGGCTGTGGGATGGGTTCCTGGAACACTTTGAAGTGGCCTCTCCAGGTGGCTGGGTCACTCAAGGGCACTGGGTGAGGATGTGGCTGGCCAGTGAGCAGAAGCTACGGGGCCTTTCTGCCCCAGCCTCAGGAACCCTGTACACAATAATGCTCTCTGGCTCATGAGGACTGTTTGTGTGCCCTAGTCCTGAGGCCCCTGGCGATGACTTGGCCCCTAACTGATCCCCAAGCTGTCCCCCAACCTCAGTCCCAGGTCTCTTCCAGGAGCTGACTGCTTTCAGGAAAGCGCCCCCTCCTTCTGTCCCTATCCCCCTTTCAGTCACGGGGGGTTCCAAGATGGAATCACAGCACCTCGTTAGGGGACGCCACCTCTGATTAGGGATGGCTTCTCTCCAACTTTCCTTTTGGGATGCCAACGACATTAAGTAGAAAGATGCTTTTCATTTAGCAGAGCAGATACAAACAACAGGAACTTCATGGTCATATCAATTCCAGTAAAGCTTCTGCACTAGAGCACATTGTTTCCCAGCCACGACATTACTGCCTGCAAACTTAGAAAAGATGTGTCCAGCACCGGGACGACGCACTCTGTCCTCCCACGGGCGGCCGTGTGAGCAGACGCCACTTTCTTCCCCACTCCCGGGACAGGGCAAAGCGCTCAGCCTCTCCCCAGCAACAGGAGTGTTCCAGGATGCAGGGCACCCCCACCCCCACTGTCCCCCCTGGAGCTCGGGGTGGCGGGCAGGCATTGACCAGCTTGTGCACAGAGAGCCTGGACAGGCCCCTCTGGATCCATTGATTCCCAGCTGGCTTTCTGGCCCCCAGGAACCTCTCCTCTGGGTACTTCTTGGTGCCAGGGGCCCTGGGCGGGCCAACTCTTGGAGGTCTCTCTGCACCACGTGTTAGATGGGGAACAGAAGACCCCATGCGCCCTGGCCTCCAGGGTCCCTGGGAGCCCCTAGCGTCTGCACAGTGCCACGTCACGGCACCGCACTGTAGCTTCTGCCCCGTGCTGGAGGGTGGGACACTGAGGACCTCACAATCCCCAGTCACAGCCACTCATTCCCTGAAGGTCAGGCTTCCCAGAGCTGCTCACGCCCAAGAGGAGTCAGCATTGACCCTGCCCAGCCTGGCCCTATGTGGCTGTCCTGCTGGCTAGGACACCAGGACTTAGGCTAATGACCCTTGGGACCACTGAGAGGGGTGCTGGTGGGGCTTCTCCTGCATCAACAGCCATCCAAATGTAAGGGCACCGTCTTGTCTTTCTCTAAGAGTTGGGTTTGTGAAACACAAGCCCAGCCTTGGGGTAAGCCCCCCGAGGAGACCCAATCCCCCAGCCCCAAGTTCAGTAGTTAACGGTCAGATCTTGGAAAATTTCTTGATGAACTAATGAGTCTATTGTCTCTTAATCCATTTTCTTGACTGGAGAAGCAGGTGGCCTGAAAAGCATATTTAACCAAATGGATTTTTTTCCCTTGAAGCAATTCAAACTCCATCCTTCTGCCGGCACAGAACTCCTTTATATGGCAAATAGCCCTGCCTCTGGCCTTGGGAAAAAATTCACTTATTGACTCTTTGGTCTTGTAGGAACAAATCATTATTGGGGGTTCATTTACAGGTGTGTGTGGGGCAGCCAGGGAAGCACATGGGATGAGGCCTGAGGCCCTCTGATAATCCCTGGGAAGGCGCCCTGGCCCTCAGAGGGCGAGGGGCTTGGCACGCCCCAGAACCGAAGCCCGGAGCTGCAGGCGGACTAGCGGAGGTGTGCCAGGCAGGAGGTGGGAGCAGCCGTCTCAGGCCTCTGCTCTCAGCTTCTCCTAGGAAGGCGGCTTCCGTCCAGGCCGGGCCCCGGGGTTCTCAGTCCCCTCCATGCCCAGCTGTACAGCAGCAACCCACCTGGATGCAGGAGGGCCTGAGGGAGGGGCAGGGCCTGAGCAGGTCGTCAGGTCGTTGGTGGCAGAGACACAAAGAAAGGGACGCTGGGAGCAGTAAGAAAACGTGTCAACATTGACAATTAACAAAATCGAAGGCAAGAATAAAAGGTCCTCCAATATTCAATGTTGCTCAATGTCCCTAAGAAGGGGAGACTTTCCCTGAGGGGCTTGAAGCGCTGACTCCTGACCTGAAATCCAGCCGTTCATGGAGCCCCCACGTGGGGCCGCCAGCAGGCTCGCTGGCCTGAGCGCATGGGGGCTCTGCTGTGAGGTCCAGGCTGGGACCGTGGGCCCCGGAATGTGTTGGTGTGCGGACTGGAGTGCGGACTGGACTGGGGGAAGGTACCTACCTTTTCCAGACGTCTGCTTCCTCATTCCTCAAACAGGCCTTTTTCTTCTTATCCACAAGTGAGGACAAAGTGACGCAGCAGCTCTGAGTGCTCAGCACGGCCCCTGCGTGCGATGCCCACTCAGCAGACTGCGCGGCTGGGACAAGGTCAGGGTGCGCTCAGAAGGCTGGCTCCCAGGTGCTGTTCTGATGCACCTGTTCCAGAACCATCTGAGGCCTTTTGGGAAGCTTTGGAGGGGATGGGTGTGGCAGAAACTCTCAGAGTCTGGGGTGGGACCTGCCAGCCCCAGTGACCTCGAGGCCATGCCCATGGAAAGTGTGGCCCTGGGCAGTTCTGGAGGCCAGTTCTGCTTTGATTTTTTTTTTCCATCTGTAAAATGAGGCTAATGACCCTGCTTGCTGAGAAGCTGTGGAGATGCAGAGCCTCTGGGGTGCAGGTCTGGTTACTGTTGCTCTGTCGCCAGGCCTGGAGGGGAGCCTGGAGGAGGGGTCCTAGCAGTGCAGAGACAAGAGAAGCCTTCCAGCCAACATGTCCCCATGCCGTCTCTCTGCTCTGACGTCTGTGAGCCGCATGGACAGGACCTGGGTCACACCCACTGGGACCTAAGCTCTCTGCCAGGTTGCATGGCTCCCACAACAGCTCTGGGGAGGAAGGCTGTGTCCAAGGGAACCCTTATTTCCAGGTCCACACAGACAGGGAGAGTTAACACTGGGCCCCTTGAGTCCCTTGGAAAAGAGAATCTTTTCTGAGACGTGGCAATTGGCTAATCCTGATGAATGCCAACTGTGCGCACTGGAAATGAATTCCACGCTTTCCCTGCAGGCATGCTGGCCGAACCGCGCCTGTCTCTCACACCTGTGCCCATACACAGGGAGGCCAGGGAGGCCTAGAGGAAGGTCAGCATGCCTCCCTCCGAGCAGCAGATGGACATGGACCGGGGACCCCAGAGGGCAGTGAGCTCCAAGTCCCGGGGGCCTCAGGACGCCCTGTGCCTGGAAGCCCTGGGTCAGGGGCTGTGAGTATCTTCATTTAAATGTGGATTTGACTTTCTACTCTTTCCTAGTTGGAATTCTAATTAGAGCAAAAGTGCTTGGATAATTTAAAATGCAGCACATTTTCAGATTTGACATTTTATTTCTCTCTCCCCCCTTTCTCTCTCTCTCTTTTTTTTCGGGAGATTTTTTTTCTCCTTCAGTCATGTTGAAAGTTTAAAGTAAAACCTGAATTGCCCCTTTCTGAAATCTAACACCGCACGACTGACTTTTCATTGAAAGGGATTACAGGGGAGTCCATTTCCACAGACTCCCGGGGCCATACGGCCGAGGTCAATGTTCCCAGGTTTTATAACCGTGTGCGGTGCAGGGGCCCTGGGAAGGCCCCCACCCTTCCTGGCAACTTGGGGCAGCGCCGTCTGCAGGGCTCGAGAGCCCAGAGCCGCCCAGGAGCTGACGTGGCCCGATGCAGAAATGGGGGAAATGACCCCTTATTAGAGGCCAGTGAGAAAAGGATGCAGACAATGACGGGCAGCCCTGGCAGCCAGGTCAGGCGCCTCCCTCTCCCCTTAGTTCGCTCCTGTTTGGGAAAAGGAGCCTGTCTCCCGGCCTTAGAGCCCCTTAAACGCCCTCTGCCTCTGGGCCCCTAACTGTCAGTGGGTTTGGGCCATCGCGGCCCGCTGTGGTCAGCAGCCAGCTACGCTTCACTCTGAAGACCAGTTTCCCGCCTCCCGTTGTGGACCAGCCCCCTCCGCCTCGCCTTGTAACCTCCCCTCACCTGGCGCCAAGGAAGCGGGTTTGAGGGCCGCAGGCTGTGTGCTGGGAAGGGGGCCCGCTCTTGCCGCTGGTTCACTCCTGTCCTTGTGGCCTTATTTATAAGGCTTAGTCATAGCTTGGTATCTGCCAGGACAACTTCCCTTTCCTGGTATTTACTTGCATACTTAGGAATATTATTATATATATGTTTTTACCCCTAAGTAAACTTAGGAATGTGCGTGGTGCATTGGGGGCTGAAGCAGGGGTGCAGGAGGGGCCGCGGGGGCAGAGAGGTGTCTCTCGCTCAGGTTCTGACATCCTCTGCCTTGATGTCGGGACCAGAACGCTCCTCCCTTCCTCCCTCTATATGAACAGGCCAAGAGCTTGCACCCCGGTGCAGATGGGGCTTTGATCCCCAGTTTTAGATGTAAAGACTGTGTTTTTGCTTTAAATTCTAATTCTAGTGAGAGGATGTACTCTGCAATTTCCGCTTCTGAAAATTTGTTGGGGTTTTTATAGAGAAGACTAAGATAATTTTTGCAATGTTCACGGATTATTGGCAATAGTATAGAGTCCATCTCTCTCTGGTATTGCTTTGCTCCATAATGACATCATTCCAATTATTTTAAACTTTATTAGTTTTCTTTATTCTGTATCATAAAGATTGAGAGATTCAGGAATTAAACAGGTGTTTGTTAAAAGTTCAATGTTTCTTTCATTGTCTTCAGATCTTTCTAGGAGTTGTAGACTTTTGTTTTATGTTATTTTGTGCAGCCTAGGTGGGATTATATGTCTATATTGTAGAGTTAAGATACTAACGTGGTGCATTAACACTTACTCCACTTAATTCTATTTAAATTGAGATATACAGTGTTAGAAATTAAAATGGAGAAGTCTGGGCTTTGTTTGTTTTTGCCCAATAACTCTGGATGATACTTTAATTTGTTCTGTGTTGTTCATGTTCCAATGATGAGATAATATACATTTGCAGTGGCTTTTGACCAACTGCCCAGGTGCAGGGCTCTGTGCTCCCCGTGACTGCCCTCCCTTCTGGGCCCAGTTGCATCTGGTTCCCCCAGGCCTCACTTCTCACCAGCCAGGTACAAATTTGGGGGTCTCCAAAGACATCCTCAGTTTCCATAAATCACCAGGACAGCTCACAGAGCTCAGGAGAGCCCTATATCTATGGTTCTAGTTCTATCAGAGCAAAATAGAGGTGAGAGCAGCTGAAGGGGGACACACACCACGGTCTGGAGGGGCCCACGTGAAGCGTCCGTCATCCCCGGGGTTGCCCCAGCCTCTGGGCTCCTCGGTGTGTGATGACACACAGGATATTGCCAACCAGGAAAGCTTCCTGAGCTTTGGGGTCCCGAGTTTAACTTCGCAGTTCATTACACAGGGTACCCCATCTCCAGCCCTATCCCCTCCAGCAGAGGAGGAAGGCTGGGCTGATGCCCTGTGGCTCAAAGCTCCCCCCTCTCATCCCGTGGCTGGTGTTTCTGGTATGGCCGGCCCAACCTGAGTCGCCTCGGGCACAGACCATCTAGGGGCCCAGCGGCATCCTCTCAGGAGGATCCACTCGGGGCGGTCCAACCTCACCATGAAAACACAGATACTCCTACCCCTGGGAAGTTCTAGGACTCAGTTTCCCTCCCCGGAGTGGGGGCAAAGGCCGGCCAGCTCGTTAGTATGTGTGCACAGCCATCTTCTGCTTCGCCCCAACCGAAGACTTGTTGGTCTGTCTCTTATTAGCAAAGGGTGAGCCTCTTACACTCAATGCTGGTCTTCACTGAGCATCTACCTCCTACCTCCTTCAACAGGGGGTCCCATGTGGCAGGGTGTGTGAGGGGAGGCAGGGTCTCCTTCTCTGCCCTGCTCTTAGAACTTCATCTGCCAGCTCCTCCTCTCATCTGTTGGTATTCTGGAGGTTTCCATCCTATTACAGGCAGCTGCGGTCTGCCATGGGGCAGGGGCGGTGCGGAGCATGAATTCCAGCCCCGTCACTAACCAGCCGTGTGTGCGCGTGGATGCACGTGTGCATATGTGAGCTGGGGAAAAGTGCAACCCCTCCACACCTCTGGTCCCTCATTTCCCATCAGGGACGGCATCCTGGTGTCCTGTCAGCACCCACCTTGGCGGGGGTCCTGTGGGTGTCTGGAGCCCCCAGCTCTCTGCCTCCCGCTTCACAGACGGATCTGGGGCTGGCAGAGGTCAGCAAGCCTGCCCAGCTGGCTGAGGGCGGCCGGCCTGCACCCCACCCCTGCAGGAACCACCTTCCTGGCCAGACATAGACCTGCCCTCGCCAGCGGGGCTCTGGGAGTCCCCCCCAGGGAGCTGCAGGGGAGCCCCTGGCCTCCCCACCCTTGCTGGGGCTCTTCTTTCGGCCCGGTCCCCCTCCCGCGGGGACACGGTGAGCTCTGATCCCACGCACCTGCTCAGACCCGGCCCCCAAGCTTCCCCTTTTGTCGGCACGGCTGAGCCAGGCTGGAATTTTCCAGAAAGACTTTGCTGAGCTCTGAGGGAAAACAGGAAAGACCCATAAATAGACCCGAGTCTGTGCCCTGGTCTTCAGCCTGAATGTGGTGGCTGCCTGCTGCCCCGGGACACCCCCTCGCTCGAGAGCCCCTGCCCAGCCTCGGCGTGTCCCACTGGCTGTGAGGGGGCACCTGTTGCCTGCCCATGTGAGGGACAGGGTCTCACCCTCCCTGCACGGCAGAAGCAAGAAACCCTGAGCCTCCTTGGGGCCCGGGGCGAGGCCTGGGAGGTCGGTCATCTGCGGGTAGTGGGTCCTGGGAGCCCCTGAGGGCTCAGTTGGGCTGCTCCCCGCCTTCCATCTCAGGGACCACCCAGGACCTCAGGAGAGGCCCCTTCCCCTCCACACACACCCGGGGAGGGCCTGCTGGGGTCCCACAGTGGCGCTTAGGGCAGCCCGGCCTGGCGGGAGGTGGGTGCTCTCCTAGCTCGGGGTCCCGGAGCCTCCACATTCGCCATTCCATTCCAGGGCCTCCGAATGCCCGCAGCTACCACCGAGCGAAGACCCCACGTCCCTCCCCAGCCTCTCTGGCTCAGTTAGGGTGGGGAGCCTTGGCACCCCAAGAGCCTCTCTGAGCCCACAGTCACCCCACCCCTACCGACTGGGTGTGAACCAATTTGCCCTTCAAGGGTTCTGAGTCGCCTGTCAGCTGCCTCACTGGAGGCAAGCGGGGGCCCCTGAAACCCTGTCCCGGAGCCTCCTGGCAGGAGTGGAAGGAAAATGCTAAAAGGCCACCCCAGAGCATGCTGGGCCCCCCCACCTCAGCACAAGAGCAAGCCCTTTGCCTGCCTTTTCCCCTGCGGGGGCTGCATGCCACTCCCAGCTCAGACACCCCGGAGGGTTTGCAAGCAGCAAGCCTTCCGCACTCTGCTTGGGTGGTTTCCCACCAAAGCCCATTCTTTAGGAACTGAGAAAGCAGAAAAAGCACTTTCCCCAAGGTGTCCTGAAGCAGCTCGCCTCCATCCATCCACCATCCCCTCTTCTCCCTCCACGCCCTCCATGCGCCACCCCTCCCTGCCTCCCTCCCTCCCTCCACATTCACTGGACTCAGCTGGTGCCCGAGACACAAGTATTAGATTGTTGTTACTCTGGCTAAAATTTCTGATTGGTCCAAAGAGAAAATGCTTCCTGGAGATGCTCAGCCACGGGGAGGCCAGGGTGACTGCACCTCAGGGTGACGCCTGCTGCGTCCTGCACGGCTTCATAGTCGGCACGTGGCAGTTTCCTGTGCAGCTGGCGAAGCCCTCACCCCCAGGCAGCTGTCAGGGCTGCGGGATGCGGGCAGCCCCCACCGCAGGGGCAGACACGAGGTCAAAGGTGGCCAGTTCTCTCTCCTGGCCAGGGACTGGTCTTCCGAGGGCCTGTGGCTCCATTCTGGCTGAGGTGCAGGAGGAAATGTGCCGGGGAGCCCTCCCTGATGGAGAAGGGCAGCACAGCCGAGGAGCGAGCTCCTGCTGGCCCTTTCTCCAGAGGACCTCGTGTCCCAAGTCTTGCAAACGAGGCAGCAGGCCCACTTGCTCTCCACGGGGGAGCCAAGAGCTGGGTTAGGTGTTGGTTTTGAGGCCCGGCACCGGCCCTGGACCTCCCACCCCGGCCTCTGCAGTCCGCCTATTTGTTAGGACCCACTGGCTGGACTTTCTGCCATTTGCCCTGAATGCATTCCTCATAGATGCCAAAGAGGCAAGAGGAGGGGCCCCTGGTGTGGGCGGGGCCCTCCTGCCTGGGGTGGGGTGTGTAGGCCCCCTGTGCGGGAGAGGGGTGAGGGGCGGGCCCTGGGGGCGCTGACAGGCTGGAGGGCTCCCCACCACTCCGCAGCTCTTGAGCGGGCGGCCCTCGGGCTCAGGTGGCAGCCCCGGCCTCAGGTTCTCCTCCTCCCTGTGTGACCGGGGCAGGCAGCTGAGCCTCCGAAGCCCAGCTTCCTCATCTCTGAGTGGGGACAGCTGCCCTGACCCACAGGAAACACTGGGCAAGCAGCGGGCGCCCGTGAGGCCGGTCTCTCCTTAGGGTGCAGAGGCGGGCGGTGACAGCTGCGCCCGGACCCTCGGGGGCTGCCCCGGTCCCAGGACGAGGGCGCAGACCAGCTCTGTGTGGCCGACTGAGGGAGCAGGCTCAGCTCCAACAGAGGGGACCTGGAGGACAGCAGGTTCTGGTTGGCACAGGAAGGAACGGCATGCCTCTGGAGCTGTGCAGAGCCCCGGCCCGCAGCGGCGGAGCAGAGGGTGGCTGTCCACTTGTCCAGACTCATCTGTAAGAGTCCCCGCCCACCTGCCGCTCTGTTTCCATCCCCCAAAGCCTCACTCGAACTGGATTGACCCACAGCAGATGTCCACCAGCACCTCTGATTCTGAACAGGGTCCTTGTGCCCCTCAGGTGTCACATATTCAGGGCCTTGGCGGAGGGTGGAGGCTTCCCTTCTGGCCCCTGAGGTTCTCGGCAAGGACGGCCTTGGGATGGGGGCCCCCAGGGGCTGGGAGTCAGCACACGCCAGGCAGTGGTGAGGCCTCCTGCTGGGACCTGGGGGCAGAAAGCTGCCTCCCGGGGGAGGAACAGGGATTGAAGGCCTGGCCAGAGCATGTGATGTCAGTGGCGGATACCCAGCCTTGCCCTCCAGACTTAGGGAGATGGGGGCCGAGGATGTGGGAGAGGAGGCCCGCCCTGCTTTGGCCTTTAGGCCAGCTGACTCCTCAGAAACAAAGCCTTCATCTCACACAGTCCAACACATGTTCACCAGGACCAGGGTTTTCACACGGGAGTTTGGGCCAAAGCCTTGGCGGATAAATGGTGCTGGTATTCATCTTGTCTCTCCGCCACTTTGAGGTACATCTGAGCTTGGCACTGGGGAGACCTGGGGTCCAGCCCTGGTTCTGCCGCTCGGTGCACCGTCCATCGCCAGGCTATGCAGAGCTGCCTCAGCGGGTGGGTCCGTCCCTGCCTTTCCCATCGGGGCCGGGCCCCCTCACAGCTCACTGACTTCGCAGGAGGGTCCTCTTCCAGCTGCTCCCAGGCTCCCCGGGCCTGCCTACCACACAGGTGTATGGCCTGGGGCCCTGGGGCTGTGCTGCTGCACCAGCCCTTTAAGGCTCTCTGCAGACCCTCCTGCTCCCCCACCGCCACCGCCCTGCTCTCTTTAACCCCCACGCCCGCGTTTACCAATCCAGACCTCCCGCCTGCACCTGAAACCACAGCAGAGACGGGGTTTTGCCTGCTGCCCCCCCTAACATTACATTTTCATATTTTCCAGTCTCTTTGTGCTCCTTAAAATTAATATTTAATGGTTGCAAAAATTTCACAAGGAGACCCACATGCAAAAGAAAAAAATGAATCTGGACACTGACCTTACACCGTTCACAAAAATTAACTCAAAATAGATCACAGGCCTACATGTGAAATGCAAACGGTACAATGCCTTGAAAATAGAATAGGAGAAAATCTAAGCGATCTTGGCTTTGGTGATGACGTTTTAGGTATAACACCAAAATATGATTTATGAAAGCAAAAAGCAGTAAGTTGAGCTTCATTAAAATTAGAAGTTCTGCTCTGCACAGGACTCTCTGCTAAGAATGGAACGTCAGGCCACCAACTGAGAGACAATATTTGCAAAGCAGTTCTCTGATAAAGGACTTGTGCCCCATATATGCAGAGAACTATTAAAACTCAACAATCAGAACAGAACCCAATTAAAGTCAGTGAAAGATTTGAACAGAAACCTCACAGAAGAATATACATAGTTGGAAATAAGCACATGGTGCTAGGGAATTGTAAATTCAAACAAGATATGGATTAGAATGGCTAAAATTTGTTTTTTAATTTTAAGTTTTAAAAATTAAAAAAACCTAGCTACACCAAGTGCTGATGAAACCGTAGACCAGCAGAAGCGCTCGCTCATTGCCGGCGGGGATGCAGAATGGTGCGGCCACTTGGGAAGAGTGTCTTAGAAAGGAAACATACCCTTAGGTCAGATCCAGAAATTAAACTCTTTAGTATTCACTCAAATTAGTTGAAAATTTATGTCCATGTAGAAAACTGCACAAGGGTGTTTCTAGCAGCCTTATTCATAATTGTCAAAACCTGGAAGCAACCAAGGTGTCCTTCAGTAGGTGATGGATGAACAGACGGGGGCCCATCAGGCAATGGGATGTTACTCAGCAGTGAAGAGATGGGCTGTGAAGCCGTGGAAAGACACAGAGGACCCGTAAATGCATGTCACTGCATGAAAGAGGCCAGTCGGTAAAGGCTGCAGAGTGGGTGACTCCAGCTCTGTGACCTCCTGGGACAGGCAGAACTGTGGGGACACTAAAGGACTGGTGGTGGCCAGCGGCTGGGGAGGGAGGGATGACCAGGGGAGAGCAGAGGGTTTTTAGGGCAGGGAAGCTACTCTGCGTAACGCTGTAATGGTGGACACAGGTCCTTACCCATTTCTCCAGACCCACAGAATTTATAAGACAAAGAACAAACCTTAATAAAAACTGCGGGCTTCAGTTAATAATAATGTATCAATATTGTTTCATCAACTCTAATAAATGCAGCCTACTAATGCAAGGTGTTAGTAATAATAGGGGGATGTGTGTGTGTAATATATGCACAAACTGTTCCGTTTTCCTGGAACCTACAGCCACTCTAAGAAGTGAAACCAAAGCAGTAGACTCAATTTGCTTAACTCACACATTCAAAGGAGAGTGGATTATGACATTAAAACATACCATTTGTTGTGAAAGAGACCCTGGTTACCCCCATCATATATTCTCTCTCTTCTCTCCTAATAGCCCTTATTGTTAGCTGGACACAAGGTTGTCCAAAGTAAAGATTTCTTTTCCCAGCCTCCCTTACAGCTACATGTGGCAGTGAGACACAGTCTTGGTCAATAAAATGCCCATGGTTGTGTGTGCAACCCTTTAAAGGGAAGTGTGCCTAATCTTTCCTTTTCCTCCTTCCAGCTGGCGGGGATGCAGATGTGATGGCTGAAACAGATGCAGCCATTTTGGGCCATGATTTGAAATGAGAACAGAGGCCATATGTGGTGGAACATCGCTCACACCTTGGACCTTGTGCACCATGGTCTTTCTCACAGGAGAGAGTCAGGAACTGCTGTCTGGGCAGGACATCATCCTGGTTTTCCTGTCACACCCAGCCTCACCCAGTCCTGAGCATCAGTTGTGTGCACAGAAGCTCCCAGGAGAGCAAATGAGTGTATTTCATTTAAAGCTTCCCTTTGTCAGCCATAGCCATTAGAAATGAAATCGGTCAGCAAAAATGTAGCATGAACAGAACAAACACTGACTAATATGCAGAAACAAAAGGAGGTGGGTAAGTGTAGAAGGTGTGCAATCATAGAGGGGCTCACCTGTGGGGAATGAGCCCCACGGGTCATGCATCAGGGCTGCATGGTGACCACAGGCTGCTGAGGCCCTGGGTGAGTGGGGCTTCTAGAGGGCCAGCACCTCTCAGATGACCCCAGGTGGAAAGCTATGATGCACACTGCATACATATACACATATGTACTGCTTTTCAAGATATCTTCATATAACCTTGTATAACTTTATATAAGTTTCAAAAACAAAAATGAAGCTAGCATGTATTTTCTCACAGGAAGCATTTTCACAGGCATGTCAGTGTTTCGTGGCACAGGGAATGATGAAGCCACCCCCGTTTTATGGGACAGCAGAGTGGGCTCCTGAATTCTGTTGCTGTTAATCGTGATACAGTCTGCCCCTTCTGGGACACAGTCCACCCCTTCTGGGACACAGCCTGTCCCTTCTGGGACACAGTCCGCCTCTTCGGGCACAGAGCTCTGTTTGGTGGAATGAGCTGGATAAAATGAGTTTCCCAGGGAAGACACGATTGGGCAAAACCCTGGAAACATCCTTCCAACACAGCTCAGTCTGGAGGCCCTGTGGTGTGTGTGCACTGCGGGGTCCCCTCCACACCATCTCCTGCCCCAGGGGCTGGACCCGTTTCCATCAGGGGTGGTGTCGAGGTTCGCTTGGAGCTCATGGAGCCTCACTGACACCCGGCTCTGGGCAGCTGGAGGCAGCTGGAGGCCCCTGATGTGCTCTGGACTGTCCCTTCGGGATTGCCCTGCTGACAGCCCTGCCCCCACCCCAAGGCGGAGGCTGGAGCCACTGGAGGGTGAGTGGCAGTGGTTGCCCAAAGCCTCATACCTTGGCACAGACAAGGGTCCCTCTGCCCTGAGTGTTCTGGGGCCTCCTGCTCCCACGGCAGGGCCAGGACGCCGCAGGGAGGCCTTGCAAACAGGAGGCTGTGGGGCCCTGTCTGCACAGACGGCAGTTTGAGGCTTTGGGGTGACCTGGGAGTAGCCACTCCCCAGAAGCTCGCCTTCCCTTGGGGCTCCCCAGGGCCTGATCTACTGCAACTGCACAGCCCTGGCCCTGCAGGCTGATAGTTGCTCTGGTGGGTGTTGGTTCACATTCAGAGCTCCTCATTCCCCTGCTGGCCTGATTGCCGAGAGCCTGTCTCCCTCATTAGGAGGGTCCTTTGTCCCTGTTGGCAGCATGTCAGGAGAACCTTTTCCACTGTGGCCCCCCAGAACCTGGAACAGAGGGCAATCCCAGGGCCTGGGCAGGGGGCCAGGCTGACCCCGCTGCCCTGCCTCTCTCCCCCCTGCACTGTCTCCAGCCCCGACTCCCCTCCCTCACTGGCTCACCTTCACCTCCCCCTCATGGTGGCCCTCTCTGCCTGGGACCCTCAGGGCCCCTGGCGATGCTGCCCAGGTGTCTGGGGCACAGCCAATAAACACCTGTCCTGCCCTGAGGCACCACATTTACGCTTGGGGAGGCTAAGCTCACTATATCCTCTGCCCTGCTGGCCTGGTCACCTTGGGAGCCCTGGCACTGTCACCCTGTCCTCTCTCCTTCTGAACTCATCCTGGAGTAGGAGAGACCTGGACACGGAGCTCGAGCCGGCTGGGCTCCAGCTGGTCACGGCTGGAACTCGTCAGGTCCCCACTTGCTCTCACCTCCACAGGGATGCAGGCCGGCCTGTTCTCACCTTGCAGAGATGTGCTGGGGGGGACATTAGAGGTGGCGGGGTTTCAGACAGCGCCTGGCACACAGTAGGCGCTTTCCAAGTATTCACACCCCCTTCCCTGATCGCGTCTTACCTTGTAGACCTCGAACCGGGTGGTCATCCTCGATGCCTCTGCTGGTGCCCCATTCAGCTGAGGAAACAGATGGAATAACGGGGTGAGCTTGGTGAAGATTCCTTGGCAAGTTTGTCCACGTGCCAGCCACTGTCTCCTTTTGCTTAAACTAGGGAATATGTTCATTTTCTCTCTGCCTGTTTTCTTCTCTGTCTCTGTTGGTCTCATTCTTTTTTCTTGACCTATGTTGGAGCCACCTCCTTGATACAGAAGACTCAGGATTGTTTTTCAGGAAAGGCTGCACCCAGGACCCACGGGGGCTGAGGCGTCCCCCCCGGGCCCCCTGCGAGGTGTCCCCGGGCCCCCTGCCGGGGTGAAGAGCCAGTGCCCTGTGTTCCCGAAGCTTCCCTCACTTGAGTGTGAGATGCAATATGAGCACAAGGCATATTTGGGGTAAGTAGGGCTGAATTTAATGCTTTCTCAATGTTAGAGAGAGCTGCAGTGCCAGACTGCCTAAAAATACCTTGGTTGAGACGTGATCTCAGTAAATAGGGGAATTAACTTAGCCTGTGATCGAGTTTTTCTCACCTGGTTATTGGTGTCTTAAGTGTCTATTAGACATGTGTGGCCAGACCCCTGGGCCCTGAAAGGATGTGGAGCAGGGAGTCTGAGAGCTTGCATGATAGACGCAACATGTCTGGGCTCAAGTCCTGACCTTGACTCTTAGCTATGTGACCTCAGGCGAGTTATGAAACCTCTCTGTGCCTCAGGCACCTCACTTGGAGCATGAGGGTGATTTCCCAGCAGCTCCATAGCCTGGAATGAGTCACCGTTTGCACGGAGCCGGGAGCAAAGCCCGCAATGGAGTAGACACAGGCTATGCGTACACAGGTCAGTGTGAGGAACCGTCGGCTTCGCCAGAGCCCCGGCCCTGGACCAGCATGAACAGGGGTGACTGTCATGGTTTGCAGCTACCCCGTGACTGACAAGTTTCACACACATGGTATCCTTCAACTTCAGGGGAGGTCAGAGCCAATCCCCCTCAAAGATGAAGTTAGGGATCTCACGTAGGGTCATATAACTGATACGTGCAAAGGCTTGGATGTGTGTTCTTTGTAGGGTAGCAGGCTTTCGTGTGGTGTGTAGAAAACCTGCTCAGGAAGAGGGAGCGGAGCCCCGCAGCATCTCACTGCTGTTGGCTTGAGAGCATGCTTCCTGGCTGACACATTCTTCCAGAAGAGATGGATACGCAGCCACACACCAAAAGGATGCTGTGTCCCAAGCCTCACTTTGAGGGCTGCCTGGGAGCAGCTCTGAGCCAAGGGTTCAAGGGCAAGGCGCTGGGAGGTGCACAGAGCCGAGGGAGTGGGGCTCCGTGGAGAAGAGGGCAGATGAGCAGAGATGCTGGTTCAGCCTCCAAGGTAAACACAGAGGCTTGGGGCAGCTGGAAAAGCATCCCCCTGGGGCGGGCCAGGTGGTCACACCTCCATGCCCATCTGTGACAGCTCAGGGCTGGTGCTGGGGCCAGGGCATGCCTGCTCCTGGCACTTGTGGTACACAGAGTGGCCTCTCCAGCGGTGGGAAATGGGTTCTGCAGTCTGAGGGCGTCCCTGCCCAAGGACGCAGGTGCTGGATGTCGGGAGGGGCCCCACAGAGCCCGCTGCCCGTGGACGCGGGTCATGCTCTGTGCAGGGCATGATCAGGCAGCTCTTCAGCTGTGCAGGGGAAGATGGGTGGAGGGGGCGTCTGGGGCCCAGCCGGGGAGGGCAGTGTGGGACGCGCGAAGACGCCTGTTGCCTCCTTGAGTTGGTTTGCCTCCTGCCTGGTTTTCTTCCTCTTGGTCAGGAGCAGGATCTTAAATCCCCACATCTGATCGGTGGACTCTGCCATTGTACAGAAACGTCTCAAAGCTGGGCTTGTTCCAAGCTTCCTGCTGTGCTTAAATGACTGAGTGCCAGAAAAAGTCACTCGGTGCTCAGGGGGCTGGTGGGAGCGGCTGGGGGCAACTCTGTCTCAGCCTTGCTCCACTGACTCCAAGAGGGGGCCGGGGTCCTGGAGGCCCACGGTCACAGGTGTTCCTCCTCCGAGGGCTGGCCCCCAGCCTCCCCGAGGGCGCTCAGGGACGGGGTGCGCGCCTGGCTCATCGGCCTGACCATGTGGCCTTGCCTCTGGCTGACCACCTCTCCTGCCCATTCCCCAGGCTCATCTCTGTGGCCTCAGAACCCAGCATGGACCCTGGTACATAGCGGGCACTCTCTGGACTCTTAGTGCCCAGAGGCTGCGAGAGGACTCACCAGCAGGGCGCAGACAAGTGCACTTCTCCTTAGTGACCTGGTGCCTTGAGTACCCCCACCGCACTCCTTAAGACAGCCGTTGTGGGGGGGCCGTCCTGTCTCAGGGGCTTGTGCAGAGCTGGGCTGACTGTTCCTACCCCTCCTCCTGGGCAGCCCTTCCCACTGGCCACGGCAGGGTCAGCCGCCATGTGAGCGTCCCCTTTGCAAGCCCCGGGAAAGAGCCTCTAGGTGTGCAGGGTCAGCACACGTCCCTCTCCTGTGCGTCTCGCTTGGCTCCTGTCTAGGGCACCCAGTTTCTCATTCTCCAAGGAGTGCGGAGCGCATTTGTAACTTCCTAGAGCGAGGAGCTTGCTCAGGACACAGGAGATGCGCTCTCGCAGCAGGAAGGGCACCAGAGCCCCTGGGTGTGTCATGCCTGCCCGAGGCAGACGCCCACCCATGCACTGGCCTGCACTTGTCCCCCAGGTATGGGGCTCCACTCGCTGTCTCTCTTGCTGCGGGGCCGCTTGGGCGCAGGTCTCTGCCTGGAGCTCCTGACCTTTCTGACAGGTGTCACAGAGCCGGGCGTCTCCTGGGCCCTCACAGAAACACCCGAATTGCTCCCAGTAAGAAAGGCGAGTTTCAGAGGAATCTAGTACGTCCACAGGGCACGCTTGGATCATCTAAGCTCTCTGATAATGTGAGAGATTCTCCCAAAGGACATGTTCTGTGTTCCATCAGGTGATGTGTGGGCCTAACCCTGAGGCCTCGGGGGACAGCGTGGAGAGGAAGTTTCCATCGTCACTGAACTTGGGTGGAAAAGAGCAGCGCGGGTTCCCCATGCTCCCAGCAGGACCCACGCCATTTCTCGTTCTTGTCCGAGGCCCCCATGGCTGGGCCCGGAAAGTGGGGACTGAAGCTCCCTCCCCGTTCTCATTAAATGCCAAACTCTGATTTTTAAAAGGAGAACTTGGCCCTGAGTGCAATCCTGTTTGCAGGCTTGCTATTTTTACAAGGTTCCCCCTATTCTTAGCTACTTTTTAGAATAAAATTGTCAACAGCTTTTTCTTCCCTGGTAACATTTCCGCCACTCCCGGAGATCTTAACGACCTGCACATTCAATTACAGGAAGGAGGAGACGGGGCAGCTGGGTAGGACCCGCAGGACTCGGTGGTGAGAAGACTTCCCAGCAGAGATTTGTATTTATGGGAGGCGGCTGTCACCGGAGAGAAGACGCCTGACTTGAGAATGCATTCGAATGCATCCAGCTTGTTGTCAACCCTGATGATTTGAGAAAAGACCTATTTCTGGGGAGAAGAACACCTACTCTTACCCCAGCTTTATAGAGGCAGGGCTCCGGCTGTGCAGAGGGGAATAAATAGCTCCATTCTCCCAACTGCTTGGTAGGTCCGGCCGGATCAGGATCAGGCAGCAGGGAGGACGGGGCTTTCTGCAGCCCCGCGCGGGTCCCAGGGTGGCGCCTTCCGCGGACAGCTCCCATTTTAGCTGGCTTTTCACTGTGTCCCGCGGCCGAGTCTGTAACTAGGAACAGAGCACCCAGGGACTTCCTTTAATGGCCAAGCTGATTCCTCACCAGGCTCATGTCCTTTCTGCGTCCCCCCTTCCTCGTTTAAGTGACACAGCTGACGCTCGTCCTGCCAACCTCACTCGCCCATTCCTTCACTCACTTGTGCCTCCTTTCTTCGTCGCTGTGGACCGGGTTCCCTGGATGTGGACTCTGAGACAGGGCTTAGCGGGCAAATGCCTCCTCTGCAGGGCCCTTGGGGACTGCGAGGGCCCGAGGAGGGAAAGGGACCCATGTTGGGTGGAGGGAGAGGGGAGCTGGAGCAGCCCCACGGCGGGGCTGAGCGGAGGGTGCTGGTGAGGCTGTGGGCGGGTGGCCCTCCTGGAAGGGCGTCTGGGAGCACATGGGAGGCCTTCCTATTCATTCCTTTCCTCGGCCTGTAGGGGAAGCTCCTGAGGCCCTGGTGTGCAGCAGAGGCACAGGGCAGCGGGAAGGCCCTGTCTCAGCCTGTATGCGGGGCGCTGCCTTGTGGAAGGGCAAACATCACCCACACAAGGGGTGGAGGCAGGTGGTTTCCCCTCCCGTGTGCAGAGCAGGGGTCTAGTTCACGTAGGTCGCATCCAGGGTACCTAAGGGGTGGCGCGCTTACCCTCCCATGGGGGCGGGATGCAGGTGTTTTTTGGGGGCCAGTGAGCAGGGGGTTGATGACAGACCTGGCCGGTTCTGGGAGGGACTCCAGGCTCTAAAGCCGGGAGGACCACAGGCTGCGTGGAGTAGACAGGGCGCTGAGCATGCTCTTAGCTCACCCTGTGGCTGGGCTGTGAGCTTCAGGGCTGGAAGCACAGCCCTGTCTGCGAGGCCTGGGAAGCCTCTCTGCTCGCGGTGGTGGTGCACCACCAGCAAGGACCAGGAGGGACGGGATGGGCCCTGGTGGCACCCGCAGGAGGAGCAGCGCTCTGGCTGGTACTGACCGTGACGAAGGTCCCACACTCATCTCCTCTGGTCCCCAGAGCAGTGCTCCCAGGGGGCCCTTGGCCAGCCTCACAGGACAGGCTGGGACACCGAGGCTGGGGGTGTCCTGGGCATCATGGCTGCCCTGGGCTCACGCTAGTCTAAGTGACTGGGGTTTCCTGGGCTGTGAAGAACACCTGCAGGTCCTCAGAGCCTGGGATTTTAGATTCATGGACACGGGTCCGACTGCCTTCCATTGCTCTGCCAGGAATTTGAATTTCAGAGCATGTCTGTGTGTTTGGGTCCCAGAGGTTCTGGCGGCCGAGCCTACAGGAGGCTCATGTGTCTTGTCACACTCTGTCCCTACACAGGGTCACCGCGTTGGTCCCTGTGCCGAGCTTCCATTGGCATTGCCTGCTGCCTCCAAGGCATTTTAACTTCTCATCTGAACCTCTTGCTGCCAAATATCCTGTTCTGGGGGAGGAGAGAGAGAGCGCAACCAGGGGAGGCTGCCCATGGAGGGGCAGGGGAGGCAGCGTCAGAAGGAGAGGTGCTGGGCGGCGCTGCCCTGGGGCAGCTCAGGAGGGGGTGGGCCACTGCAGGGAGCATGGCAAACAGCACCAGTGGCCTGTCTAGGTAAGAGAAGAATGCGTGCCTCCTGCGGGCCTCGGCCAGGAGAGGGGCAAAGGCCTCACGTGGGAGCATCTGCCCCTAATGGGGGCCTCCAAGATGGGGAGGTCCTGGCCAGCTCTGCCCCTGCACCCTCCTCGGACAGCGCGCCACAGGCCGGGAGGGGCACTCTGCTCTCTGGACAGGCGCTCTCCACGGAGGACACCCGCCCGGCGGGCTGGTCTCGGGCCAGCCTCCTCCTGTGCAGGAGGGGCCTCAGTGCCCCAGTGCCAGAGAGAGGCGGTCCTGCTTTGTGCTTTTCTCATCTGTCCAGCTCACAGAGTGGAGGATGGAGGGCGCCCTGGTGGTGTCTGGGTCCCTGGGCCCCCCAGTGAGTAGCTGAGAGAGGAGCAAACCCAGGGGAATCGTGGTCCCAGCAGCCTGCGGCAGAGGTTTAAATAGATGAAGGGATGGCAGAGCCTTGACTGGTTACCAGGGGCAACCATGACATTTAGGGACATTTCACTTGGTGGGGGCGACCGCCAGGAAGGGGAGCAGGCGTCTGTCAGGCTCTGGGTAGGAGACAGATGCCCGGGCCAGGGGAGCACAGGAGGGGATGCCGTCCCTGGACCCCAGTCCTGCCCAGGGAGGGCCACCAGGGAGGCTGACGGCTGCACTGCCGCAGACGGATGTGCTCTGCAGCCAGGCTGGGCCATGGACAAACAGGGCCCTTGCCCCCTTCAGCTGCCTCTGCTGAGCCCCAGGGCCTGGCAAGTGCTCGCCTTTCTCCCGGAGGCCACGGCCAGTGCCACTTGTCCTGGGCAGCCACGGCGTGCGGCCGTGTGCCCGTGAGAAGTCACCCTTGGGGCTTCACTTTCTGGGGCATCCCTGGGGGGAACAGTCCCAAGTGGGACACTGGGGACACAGCAGGTGCTCTGTTACGGGTTCTCCACCCACGAGCACGGGCTTAACCCCACAGCATGCTGCTCCTGCCCGTGGAGGTGAGGCAGAGAGGGACAGGCAAGCACATTCTGTTGCTTGGGCCACCCTGGATGACGGCAGGGCCCGGGGACTCCCAGCAGAGGGGATTCCCCAGAGGCCCTCACTGGCTGACCTGCACGGGGAGCTGGCTTCCCCCAACGCAGGAAAACCCAGGGAGGTCAAAAAGAGTGGCTGGGAGAAGCCCCCGCTGAAGGGCTGGGGTCACAGTCACTGCGGGCCTGTGGTGCGCTCCCGCCCAGCCCCTCTGCGTCTGGTTCCCTCCCTGCCTCCAGGTCCCCCTAGACTCGTGCCTCCCACCAGAGTTTGTGTTCATCCTCTTCGCTGGGGCTACTTTCCTGGAAGTCCAGCCACGGGCAGGGCGTGGAGGTGGCAGGTGTGTAGGAGGAGGAGGCTGTGAGGCACACGTGGCCTCAGGTCCACGTAGCAAATGCATCCAATCGCCTGTCGTCTGCCCGGATGTCTTAGCGCCTGGCCTGTGCTCCCCACTGGACTCATCCTCACCCAGATGGGTCATCTCCTCGTCTGCCCACCTCCTGGGCACACCACGTCCCGGGTGCCCCAGGCAGACCCCTGGTCTCTTGCCCAACCTCCCCTCTCCCACCCCTCCACCCAGACCGCCTGGGGCTCCCCTGCCCCACCTCCTAGCTCTGAGCGCATGCAGGTCCCTGCGTCTTCCTCCCCTGCTGTGGGCAGGTGCCTGCGTCCCCGTGGGAAGGGTGGCCATGGCTCTGACGCTGGCTCCTGGGCCTGGTGAGGCCGCACTCCTGCTCCAGCTACCGGCGTCTGCTGCGTCTGCACCAGATGAAGCCCCAGCCCTGAGAGCTCACCTCTGTCCTTCCCGAGGCGACCCACGGTGGCCAGCAGCCAGCCAGCCCACCTCCCGCCTGCTCCGGCGCCCAGCGCGTGTCTGCTAAGTGGAGGCTGAACTGGGAGATCCTGGGGCCCATTGGAGCCACGACACAGGAGGAGGTGATGGAGGCGAGGAGGCTCAGCCGGTGGGGCTGCGGCAGGAGAGGACCCGGAAGGGTGACCTGTAGGGTATGCCCGAGACACCTCACCTATCACGCACTCCACCTGTCACCCCGTGCGAGGCCTGCTGGATGGCTGGAGGTGGGAAGGAAGCCAAAAGGGGAAGGAGTGGGCACCTGCAGGGGAGGCAGGCGTGGGGCGTGCACGCAGGGCCCGGAGTCGCAGGAAAGCTGAGGGGAGTCTGAGTCCGCGCACACCCAGCTTCTCCTCCAACACCCTTCTTCTCTTTTGGGGTTTCTGAGGGCGCAGCCAGGCCCGGGGCCTCTCTCAGATACTCACCCGCCTGGACCACCCATCGGGCGGTGGGGCAGGGCTGGGGAGGGTGGGGCGGGCAGTGATGAGTTCTCGCTGGAGGGCAGGGATGGCAAGACAAGGTCCAGACCCCGGACAGGGCTCTGGGGCCCCTCAGACTCCCCAGCACGAACATGACCTCATCCCAGACTCTGTCAAATGCGGCTGCCTTAGCCAGGCCCGCCTGCACCCCCCAGTTAAACCCCAGGTCTCGGTAACTCCCCCACCGTCCTCCACCCTCCATATCCTGACCGTGGGCTTTCCTCAAAAAACTAGAAGTGGAAATACAGTATGACCCAGCGACTCCACTTCTGGGCATATTCCCAGAGAACTAAAGCAGGGTCGTCAGCAGATACCCACATACCCACATTCACAGCAGCACGAACATTGCAGCCAAGACATGGTGACAGCCCACGTCCATCAACAGCTGATGGATGGTCAGTTAGGGTCCAGCACACAACGGCCTGTGATGCGGCCTTAAGGAGGGCGCACAGCCTGACTCGGCATAGCGAGGACAAGCCTTCATGACACTAGATTATGGGAGGGGTCCAGAGGGGTCGCATCCATAGAGACGGAAAGTCTCTATGGCCCACGGGCTGGGGGTGGGGGTGGGGAGTTTATGTTTCATGGAGACAGAGTTTAGGTTTTGGGAGATGAGAGAGTCCTGGAGACAGCTGGTGGGGATGGTTGTACAACAGTGTGGATGCGCTTAATGCCACTGAAATCCACTTAAGTATGGTTAAGATGGTAAATATTATGTGATGTGTATTTTACCAGAATAAAAAAAATTGTGTGTGTGTGTGAGACATTTCTGCAGAGGATGCCAGTTGTAAAAAGGTGAGTGTCCCTGGGCGGACGGTCTGTGTGGCCCTCTGCTTGGGACCTGCCACGAGGCGGTGTGATGCGGGAGCCACAGAGGCCACGGTGGGCAGGTGGGCAGCAGTCAATGATAGGGAAAGAGGCCTTTCCAGGGTCGTGGGGGTGGGATGTCAGAGCCACAACGCTTGCTGGTGGTAGGGCCATGCAGCTGGGTGTTGGGAGTGGTGGAGCCCCCCCGGGGTCCCGTGTGCACTGCTGGTGCATGGGGTGGGCGGTGCATGCAGGACCGGAGGGGGAGGCGCCACCTGCAGGCGGGCACAGGCTGCCCTGGGGCGGGCTCTGTGAGCCTGAGGGATTCCGTAGCAATACGCAGTGAGCACAACCATGGGCAGCAGGAGAAAGACCTCACAAGACTGTGGGAGGAATGCTTCCACCGGGGGCCAGGCTGAGTCTCTGAAGCACGGGGACATGCACGCCCGGGAACGTGAGAGTCTGTGGGTTTCCTCCAGCTGGTCTGGAGGAAATACTGACACTGTCAGGGTCGACATTTTGCTCAGAGCTCTTCCAGTTGAGTCTGTCATCTCAAATCCTGGACTGCGGGCAGTGGCTGGCTGGCGTCCCCTTGGGGGAGGTGAGGGGTGTTTCTCCATCAAGTCCCTTCCGTCAGACCCACAGGCCACGGAGCCTGGCAGCTCTCAGCGCCGGGCTCTGGAGAGAGACTGCTTCCTGGGGTAACTGCTCTAGGGACCAAAGCTTGGCTTGCTTTATAAGTCCAGTGGGTTTGAGGCTAGTGCTGTATCATCTCATCTGTCCCATTAATGATTTGGAACCTTAAAATGTCAGGCTAATGAGACATTCACTGAGCTGATATCACTTCTGAGCGAGAGACACTCAGCCCCAGGCCGCAGCTGGGACCAATGGAGCCCCAGGTCCACCCTGGCATCTAGAAGCCACCTGGCTTAGAATTAGCAGAAGAAGACATTGGAGACAATGATGAGTGTCTGAATGTTTATTGACACGGGCGGAGGGACTCTGATCCCTCTGGGCTTTACTGCTTTTGAACTTTCACTGGCAAAGAGACTTAATCACTAGAACTGAATTCTTCCCCTAAGATGCTCATAATTGTGGAGCGTTTAAATTCATATGTTGTGTCTCACCAGGCTTTTAGCATTTTGTGATGGAGTATCTATGCTTCTGTTTCACATTTTGCTATTGAAACAACTTATCTTAGTTTCATTGCAGAACCTCTGATGGGTTGTATTGGATAACAGCAGGATATAATTGTGCATCATGTATTAGCTTTCTATTGCTGGGTACCAAGTGACCTCACAGTTTAGCAGCTAAAAGCAACAGGGCTTTGTTACCAGTTTCTAAGAGCTGGAGCTCTGGGGGTGGCTCAAGAGCTCTTGGGAAGTGCCAGTTGCTCTCGGCTGTGGTGGCGTTCTCATCCGAAGGCTCGGCTGGGACCGGATCTGCCTCCCAGCTCTCACCCAGTTCCATGTAGGCTGTGGGATGGAGGGTCTCTGTCCTTCCCTGGTCATTTGCCAAAGACATCCCTCAATTCCAAGGCACATGGGTCTCTCCTAGGGCAGCTCGGAGGGAGGAAGTGCAGAAGCAGGGAGTTCTCAGGATGGGGGATATAAAAAGCCAGAGGTTGGCTCTGGTGGAGGGGACTTATCGTACGGGAGTAGGAGCGTCTTGGTGTCAGACGATAGGCTCAAAAGAATAAAAAAGCTGGGAGACTCTGTCCCTCTCCCGATGCCTCCCTCCCGCCCTCCCTGGTCCTTTCAGGGGCCTAGCTGGTAGGTGAGTTTGGAGAGAGAGGTGAGGCACGCTCTTCCAGTTACCAAGGGCTGTGCAGCAAATCGCTCGGCATTATCAGCCTCAAACCACAGGAATTATCCGCTGTCTCTCATGGTGCCGTTAGCCGGGGACCCCAGAAGGGCTGGGCTTGTGGTTCTCACCTGAATCTCCCCAGTAGGGGAGGCTGGCCAGACTGCTGGCAACTGGTGGAGTCGGGCCCCTGGTGCTCCCTGAGCCTGGGCTGAGGACCTGGGGCAGGTGGGTTGGCCAGAGGGCTGGGAGCAGGTGGGGACAGAGTAGGACCTCCCCATGGGGCCTATTGCTTTGTGGACAAGAGATCAGGTAACCCCAAGGGAGCGGATGGGCTATAACTGACGATAATGCCTGAAGGGTGGAGTGGAGGCCTCCTCCACCGTGTGCGTGCATGTGTGTGATCACAGAAAGCTTTTTTTGCAGAAGTGATACCTAAACCAAGAGATGCACAGGAGGGGTGAGGGAGTGGATGGAAGAATATTCCAGAAGCGAGTGGGGGTGCTTAGGAGCGCAGCAGGCTCGCGGTGCTGCAGGAATGAGCCCTCACCAGGAGCCAGGCGTTGGGAGACAGTCCCAGCTGTGGAGGGTCCCTGCTTCACAGTGGCGCGACACCTGTGACAGTGAGGAAGCCCTGTGGATCCTGCACAGAGAAGAAGCCAGGTGGGCAGCAAGTGAGAAGAGGTGCCACTTGCCCAGGTGTGTCTGGGCACGGCAGGTGTGCGAGCTGCTGCCGGGCTGAGGCCCCAGGATGTGAGCTGGAGAGGAGGAGGCGTGGCAGGGGAGGCCTGCTGGAGTCTTGGCCTGGACCTGGGGTTTTAGAGCTGCTGAGTTCCAGGGAGTGGCCACAAGGGCCACAGGACGGTGTTCAGGGAGGGGCTGGGGGACAGGCCTGAGCGCCAGGCCTGAATCAGCTGCACCTGGGTTGCTGCAACGAGGGCTGCCTTCGGACGACAGGTCTCCCGGGACCGGGTGGGGGGCAGGGATAGGGGAACACTGAGAATCTGTTGGGACGACTATGACTGTGGCTGACTTTCAACTCAACAGATGCTCAGCCACGGCTGGACGAGTGAGGGGAAGAGGAGCCTCGGCGACTGCAGGTGAGAGGAAGTGTATCCGGGGGGCACGGGGTCCTCCTGGGCAGTGTCGCCATGACCTCAATGACCAAGGCCTGGCCACAGATGCCAGTGGGCCCTGGGCACATATTTATTGGGATGTAAGCCCTCTTCATTTAAGCTGAAGCCTGAATATGAAACCCTGGCTTTGCAAGTAGGGGTACTAGAGAGTCGTTATCTGCTGGCACGAGGACCGCAGGGCTCACAGGGGTCGCTCCACTAGCCTTTTCCTGGCTCTGGTTTAGAAATTCAAATGCACAAAGGCTGTCAGCGCCATAAGCAGGGCGTCTGGGGGGCCAGCACCTTTGACCTCAGCCAGGCTGGATGCATTGCCCTTTAAGGAAGCCCGCCTCGGGTGGACACTGGTGCCTCATTCTGACTAATATGTAGCCTCCCACCCGCTTGGACGTCTACCAAAGGAGCAAGTGTTTTCACCACCTCCAGCGGGTACAGAAGCGATGCCAAATCAAATCTCTCCCTTCAGGGACGATTCCCTTGTTCAAAGCAGCTGCTCACCCCGCAGAGCACAACGAAAAGTTTCTGCAGAGTTACACCGCGGCAGCTAAATACGGACCTGGAATAGGAGACCCAGCTGCTTCATCTCCAGGAAGAAAGGAGGTGAGCTGCAGTGAGGAAGGGACACAAGGTTCCCAGAGTGGCCACTTGCGGGCGAGGGGCAGGGAGTCGCTCCCTCCGGGGTGCTGCAGTAGCTGCCCACAGCCCTCCACGGCCGGAGGGCGGAAGCTTCAGGAGAAACCAGCCTGCCTGCCCCTCCACCTCAGGCCTCCAGCCTCCAGGCTGCAAGCACACCAGTTTCTGTTGCAACGCTGTGCAGCCTATGGCATTGTGTTGTGGCATCCCAGCAAGCGAACCCAGTGACCCAGTCCTTCTGGGGGACCCGTTATAGTCCAGATCCCACATTAAAATGAAGCAGTGACAGGAAGCCCAGACTGGGGTCAGACCCAACAAGGAGTGGGTGGACCCCAAATAGGCTGCATCACCGAGGGCAGGCTGCTCACTGATTTAAGCGTCCATATCGCTGCGTGGTCGTACCCAGAACACGTCACATGTCACATCTGATCCTCACAGTCTGGGAGGTGGTGCTTGCCTTGGTGAGGGCAGTGGCCCACTCGGGGGCGGTCACTCGCTCAAGGTCCAGTACTGGTGAGCAACAGAGCAAGACCAGCATCCCCATTTGGCCCCTAGAATCTGATGGTCAAATTTAATTTTGGTTCCCAGGTATTGGTGCCAGCGCCCCGGCACCCACTACTGCTCCTGTGTTTCCTCCAGGGAGGAGAAATGCCACGTGGATGTGGAGTAAGCTGAAAGCAGACTTTATTCATGGGAAAAGGCTTGACCATTTTAGAAAAAGAAATCCAGCTTTTCAAGGAAGAGAATGACAATTTAGCTTGTCCTGAGAACAAATAGCATGGTGGCCCTTCTGAGAGCCCCTCGAAGGGTGTCTGTCTTTCTATGCAGATAAGGGATGTTCCACAGAGGACACGTGGGGACTGTCCTGAGCTTCAGGTGATTGGCAGCCTGCTCCCTGACACCCCAAGTGGGCCACGGCACCCCTGCAGGGCCCACGCCCCCATGGGTGGGTCTCTCCCTGCTCTCCTGCTGGACTCTGTTATCTACAGTGGTGGGCATCCTGGGGAGCTCATGACCTGGCCCCTGTGCCTTCCCAGACCCCACCCTGGCAAACAGGGAATGCTCAAAAATTTATCTTGGAACTTGTAAGTTTTGTCAGTGGAGGCCGGCAGGACAGTGGAGCAAGGCGTGAACAGAGCCCCAGGCCCACAGGGTGCACACGTGCAGGCTCAGGCCTCAGGCATTGCAGGCAGCATGCGTGCAGGTGCTGAGCGATTGGCTGGTACCTGACGTGCACAGGCATGCTTCCAGGCAACCCAGGTTCTGTGGGCCCCCAAGGCAGTGGGCCAGGACCAGGCTGGCAGCTGTGATGGAGGTAACAGAAACAATAGCCATGAACCGGCCACAGCCACAGTCAGCTGAAGGGGGTTGCTTGGGGACAGTACCGGGACCCCAAAGAAAGGCGGCTTGCCCATCCACCCTGGAGCCTGCAAACATGAATTCTCCCACCTGAGTGCCAGGACAGAAATTCCTGGTGCCCAACAGCCAACTCTGTCAGGTGATTATTATATATTATAAAATAAAAACACTGACATGCACGTCACAGTTAAGTCGTGCCAGGGAGGAATTTGGACTCTTCACAGAGTCTCTCCAATTTTAAAAAGAGCTGCAACTATGCAAAGCAAATATTTGCAGGCTTAAAAAGAGAAATTAAATAGAAAAATCATTGCATTTGATAGAAAAGAACACAGGCAGACCTCAAAGACATTGCGGGTCCGTTCCAGACCACAGCAGTGAAGTAAAGCAAGCCAAGTGAATCTGTTGGTATCCCAGGGCATATAAATGTTATGTTCACACAATACTGTAGTCCACTGAGTGTGGGATAACAATATGCCTAAAAAAACAATGTATATACCTTAATTAAAAAAACTTCATTGCTGCAATATGCTAACCATCATCTGAGCTTTCAGTGAGTCGTAATCACTGATCACAGACACCAAGGCAAATTAAAATAATAATGAAGAAGTTTGAAATAATGCAAGAATCACCAAAATGTGACATAGAGGCATTAAGTGAGCAAATACTTGGAAAATGGAAAAATGGCGTCGAGAAATTAGATGGACTCAGGAGTGGTGACACAGACCCTCTGTGAAACACTCAACCTCTGTGCAGCCGAACAAGAGAGGCATGCCTGAGCTATTTCCATGTGAAGTTTCAAATGACTCAGTTATTAATGAGGAAGGCAATTCTAAAATTAAATTTTTCCTCATAATTGAAGAGACAGCATTAGAAAGAGGCACTTGGCATCATGACGTACAAATCATGAAACCACTTTTTGTTGATACTAGAGGAAATACTAAAATGCCACAGTTTAAATTCATATTTGAAATTGATTTCAGAATGACACAAAACAGATTTGTTTGAAGGGTTAAATTTTTTTAGAAAAATTGTTCTGCAGCAGTTATCAGTCATAGATATAATAACATTTATGTTTCTAACTAATTCATCAGAAATTGATACCAATGTTGTCATGACCTATAAATACTCTTAACAGCTCCAGTAACTGTCGCGTTTGTAGGAAAATCCTTCTTAAAAGTAAACATTAGCAAAGATTACTTGTAATCTTGCATTTGCCGAGAGTGGCCGACATCATTTTCCAGTTACACTGGTGAAAAGTGAAGTTGCGGAATGTATAGGTTTTGATGACCTAAGAAATAGATTTTCAGTCAGAAAAATTATTCTATAACCAATCAAGACTTATTAATAAAGTGTCATTGTTTAAGATCTTACATATAATTATGGCTCTGAAATTACCACTATCTTGCATTTTATAAGTTTCCACTGTCCCTTGTGTGACACGGCATCTGTGCCCCCATCACTCCTGAGAGGGCATAAACATCATAAGAGGAAGACTTTATATTTAGGGTCATTACTGGCACTTGTTTCCTGGTTTTTGAGCAAGAGACATGAAATTTTGCATTTTTCACTGGCCTGACAAATTATGTAGCTGGCCTTGAATGTAAAGTCACTGTCAAGGTAAGACTGCTGGAAACACCAAATAAAAACAGAAAAATTAAAAAAAGAAAAAAACAGAAATGCACTGGAAGGGCACCCTGTCCCATTTTCGGTCCCTTTGCTCCTGGGCCCCAGGCCCCACTCAGCCCTGGCGTCAGGTGGGTGCTGTGCGGGAAGCCCACCCACATAGCCCCAGCCCACGCCTGCAGGAAGGGAGGGCAGTGCTGTATGACCTGGGAGGCAGCCTGCCTTCCCTCATGAGCTCCACTGACCCTCCTGGTCTTCCCAGGCCCTCCGAACACTCCTGAGGGCTGCACGCTTCCCCCCACCGTGTGAAGAAGGACACCAAGGCTTCAGAGCCTCGGCCACATGCCCTGAGATCTCTGTGTGGTTCGGTTTGGTTCTATGCCTCCAGCCTCAGAGCTGGGCCCTGGCCATGTGGAATCCCGCAGGCAGGGAGCAGCGTGAGGGGTGTGTGTGTGGTCCCTGTGCACCTGCTAAGCTGGAGCCAGGGGAGTAACTGAGGGTGCAGAGACCAGGATCGGGACAGCTGGCTCTGAGTTGTCTCTGCTGCCCTCCGGCTCCAGCTTCCCACCCCAGAAAGAGGGTGTTTTCATGCCCACTCAGCTGGTCTGCAGAGGTGTGCTGAGATGAGGTGTGGTTTCAGGTCTGAATGGCCATGACAAATATGAAAGCTGTTCTCACATAAGAGGGATTTTCTCAAGGCCTTCCCAACCCAGGTAGATAGAATCCCAAACACAGCCTGAAATATCTCAGCAAAAAAGAAAAAAGACACAATGTGAAGGCCCATCTAAGAATCCGTTCAGCTTATATGACTTCAAAACACTGTGCACATGCGTGTGCGTGTGTGTGCATGCATGCGTGTGTGTGAGTGTGTGGGTGTGGGTGCATGCATGTGTGTGTGTGAGTGTGTGGGTGTGGGTGCATGCACGTGTGTGGGCATATGTGTGGGTGTGTGCATGTGGGTGGGTATCTGTGTGTAGTGCACACATGGGTGTCTGTGTGTGTTGTGCGTGTGGGTATCTGTGTGTGTGCGCGCATGGGTGTCTGTGTGTGTGCGTGTGTGTGTGCATGTGTGTGTGTGGGGTGTCTGAATGGCTGAAAAATAATGTCTTTTCCTACTCCTTACGTGAGTCTGATAGGGGGTAGAATCTGTTGAGTATATCAAAGGCCCATTTTTAATTCATGGACGCCTGGAGAAATAAAACTCACTTCTCTGAGAAGGAAATCTACAAGGAGAGTTTGGAAGCCAACCAGTTTAATAAACACAGGCTCTAAGTCAACAGCATAAAGAATTTATGAAAATCGCTTTCTGCATTTATGTATACTTGTTGGGGGTCCAGAAAAAGAGCAAATCACAGCTTTACATTCTTTCAAGGACTTTCAGTCTGTTGCTTTCCCTGCGTGGCCTGGAGTGCCCGCCGTGAGCGCTGTGAGGAATGTTTATTCCATGTGCAGTGTGCTTGCCTGAGCCCGTCTGTGGGCTGAGCCCCCGGGTAGGAGCGGGGACAGAATGCCCGGTGGCTCCAGGATGGGGCCTTTCAGACTTGTTCTGGGTGACAGCACGTTCGCAGAGCACACACGGGGCTCCAGTGGGTAGGAGCAGCCGGAGCCAGCTCGGGGCTTTGCAATGCGCCTGACCCGTTCTCTGGGGTCCCCCACCCCAGCTGTTTGCAGCTTCGCCTGATGCTGACCCCCCATCGGACCCCCAGACTGTCTGCCCTGGGCTCACTCGGGGAGCAGGAGCTCCGTGCTCTGGGCACTGTTCGGTGGGCCCCCTCTCTGCTAGCCCCGGGTGGAGGGCAGGCACAGTGAAGGGGGCCGACTCCGAGGGGGCCTCCCCTGACCCTGGCCCTGGGATTACTCGCATGGCATCCGTGGTCATTCGTGGTCTGTGAGGTCGGGAGCTCTGCCCGGGCGTCAAGGAGGGCTGGGTGGAGGACGCATCAGAGCTGGTCCTTGGAGGGGCTGGCAGCTCCGCAGATGAAGAAGGCGGGCTTGGTGTTCCCGAGCAGACTGACCACTGCGGGGCCTGGACCTGCTCAGGGCCTGGGGAGGGCCTCACAGGTCAGAGGCAACCAGGCCCTGGGAGGGCAACAGTGCCTTTTATAAAACCATTTTTAAAAATTGTGGTGAAATATACGTAACAGAAAACTGACCTTTTAACCATTTCTATGGGTACAGGTGATGTGCGTCACCTCTGGCAGCTGCAGGACTTTCGTCTCGCCTGATGGCAGCTGCCTGGTCCCCTCCGCCAGGGGTGGTGTTGAAGGGCTGGTGGCCCAGGTCCGGGGTCTGGCCCTCTGCCTTGGCAGGGTGGAGGCACGTGGGGGCCCTGGCCTCGGCTCCCCCTGCTGGTGCCCAGGAACCAGAGAGGAAAACGAGGAAGAAGCTTGTGTGCCTGTCAGACCCCATTACAAGCACATTAAAACTAATCTGCCCTGGCCCTTGTCACTTGGGGAGGGTGGCCGGGAGCTGGGCTCTCCCTGGAGCCCCCAGTGTCCAGTAAAGGGACAACGTGGCCCGAGGCCATGGCTCACCCCTCTGCCTTCACCCAGGGCACCCCCACCAGCTCCCCAGGCCTCCCCCAGGTCCTGGGCTGCGGGCACAGCCAGGGAGGCCCCGAGGGAGGAGGGCCGGCCAGGAACTCAGCAGCCAAGGGCCGCAGGGGCTGCCCTGGGCAGAGTTCACTCAGACCTCAAACAGAGGGGCTGCATCCCACCCCCACCGGTGCCCGCAGCTCTGCCAGGTTCCAGAGAGTCCGGGGGGGGGGTGGGCTGCCACGGGGGTGCCGGCCATGTGTCAACCCGGCTCCCTGGCTCCCTGGCAGTGTGGCTCTCCCCACGCTCCTGGCCCCCTGCCCCGGCCGGCTTGTTGGTGTGGGACAGGAGCAGGGTGCAGGGGTCACTCCGTGGGCCGCAGGCTGAGCCTCTAAGCTCCCTGCTCCTGCCACGCCCCTGTTGGGGGCCGGTCCACTCAGGGGAAGCTGGCAGTTCGGCACCTGCCACCTGGCAGATGAACCCTGAGAACATCATGCTCAGTGAAACAAGCCAGTCACAAAAGGACAAATAGATGTGGCTGCACCCAGAAGAGGTCCCCGGAGGCGTCAGATTCATGGGGACAGGTCGCAGGTGGGAACAGGCCTGCAGGAGGGGTGCGGCCCAGTGTTTAGCAGGGACAGAGCTTCAGTTTGGGCAGATGGCAGAGTCCCGGAGGCAGGCGGGAGTGCGGAGGGGGCCGCACCCAGCGGGATGTGCTCAGTGCCTCTGAGCCGGACACTTCCAAGTGGTCACAAGAGCGCGTTTATGCTGTGTGTTCCTTTATCACGATAACAAAGGAAGAAGAACCAAACCATATCCTGGCAGAAAGGCCAAAGGCACCGGGAACGCTTAGTGCGGAATGAGAAGTGAAGAGCGAGCACCACACGCTGAGGGCCTGAGCCTGGCCCCGCTCCCCAGAGGCTGGGGCGTAGACAGACACCAGCACGTGGGCCCCCCCAGACCCCGGGGCAGGGCTGGAGACGGGTTCTGAGCTGGCGCTGCGGGTGGCGTGTGCAGAAGCCAGGGTGCTCGGAGCAAGGATGCCCGCTTGGGCAGGCGGTAGGCTCAGGGGCACTTCAGGTCCCCGGGCCCTCAGGGCTGGGATGTTCTGTGACACTGTAGAGCCTTCTTTTCTCCTGGAGAAGCCAGAGGGGCCTGGGCAGAGAGCTGCGTCCAGGGGCCCGGGGCTCAGACAGTGCGTGTGGGCCTGGTGGAGCAGGGAGTGAGGGGTGCAGGGCCAAGGGCTCCAGCACCTTCTCCATAGGCTCTGCGCTCCCATTCGGTGTCACTCATCCACCTTCCTGTTCAAAGTCCACCTTCTGCACCCAGTGGGGCTCCAGACACCGACTCCCGCCCCGCGGGGAAGCAGCCCTGCAAGCAGACGCTGGCGGCACATGAGATCAAGGCAGGGAGGCATTTGGTTAAACCAAAGGGAGAAAAAAATCAATTTTCCAATACTTCCTCTTGAAGTGATCTCTTGAAGCTGATTCAAAAATAATACTGCCTGACATTCAGAGGGGGCAGTTCACAATTTCCTAAGCACATCTGCTACCATTTCAAGCCTCAGGACAATCTTGCTGCAAAGTGGTCTCACTTGAAGGTGGAAGAAATGAAAACACCAAGAGGTTAAGTAGCTTATTTGGGGCACAGAGTGTCTGCAAGACTCGGTCGAGCAGAACGCAAAGTGGCCTGGGTGCGAGCACGTGCTCCAGGGCCCCCCAGCCGCCCTCCCCATGGCCCCCAGGACCAGGTCAGCCCCTGCTTGTTTGCTTTGTCCCCAGTCCTGGAGACAGATGGGGCTACTCACCCTCAGGGCCCCAGCCTGCCCATCCGCTGCAGTGCTTCCTGTTTCTGACCACTCCTGGGCGGAAGCTCAGCTGACCTGCGGGGTCATGAGCCCCTTTGGGTACATGGTGGAGGATGAGCATTACACCCCTACACACTCACACCCATATGAAGAGAGAAATATTATTTTAAGGAATTGGCCACGCAGCTCTGGAGGCTGGCGAGTCTGAGATCTGCAGGGTGGGCTGGCACAGGGGCCCCATGAGGAGCTGAGGTCCCAGTGGGGGTCTGGAGGCCACCTGCTGGCAGAGCTCTTTGCTGGGTGGGTCAGTCTTTGTTCCAGTCAGACCTTCAGCTGATTAGATGGGGCCCAAGCACATTAGGGCGAGCAATCTACTTTACAAAGTCCCACTGATTTAAACATGAATTTCATCCAAAAATCACCCTCAGAGAAACATCCAGAATAATATTTGACCAAACATCTGGGCCTCATGGCCTAGTCTGACAGACATAGGAACTTAACAATCGCCCCCCATCCTGGCCCAGACCCCTTCTCCTACCTCTTCATCCTAGATGTCACCCTGTCAGCCCAGAGGCCCTGGAGCAACTCTAGGGGAGGAAATAGGTTTCCCCTGGGTGCGACAACACCCACTGACTCACGGGGTTCCAGCCTGTGTGAAGGGAGTCCTCACAACGGGTGAGGCAGGGTGGAGGGCGGTGGGCGCCCAGGAGGGTGGCGGCTTGTGTGTGCCTCCCTTGCCATCCATGGACTGGAAGCTGTGTGCCCACCACAAGAAGAGCCTGGGCCACATGTTGTGCCCGGTTTCAGCCCCTCCCCTCCCCTGCCCGGCCCCACAGACCTGCCTGCACCCCTCTGTCTGCCCAGCAGTCTGCCACCCGCTCCCCAGACCCAGCCTCCAGTCCAGCTTTAGTGGATGACAGTAGATGACACCCCTCACTGGCCATCAAGACCCCACGTGGAGAGGCCCCTGATGACTTCCAAAGGTGCTCTGGGTGGCCTTGAGCTGGGGTCCCCCAGTCACCCCTGCAGCTGCTGTGCTTTGAGGCACAGGTCAGGACCAGGAAGCCCTGAGTGGTCATGTTGGGCAGGAAAATAGATATGAGTAGGGTGGAAAGAGAAACAGGCCAGAAAGTCCACTAAAAAAGACCCCAAATTAATCAATTAAAGCTCAAAAAGCCAAGAGCAACTTGGCCTGGAATGTTTGAGTGTTTCCCAGATAAAGGGGGCACCTCAGCAGAGCCCATACCTTTATTGTGTTTATCATGCAGGCCCAGCTGACTTTCTTTACCTTTACCTATATGCTATTTTTTTCTCCTTCTGGCCCTAATTAAGTAGTTTGTAATCTAGGCAACTAATTTAGCATGCAGGCCCTGCTGTAAACAACACAGTGAAAGGCAGGAAGGATTCCATTTTAAAGATTGTATTTTAATACCCAGGAAGTTAAACATGTAAGATTCTTAACTTACTCTTTAGCTAACAGACAGTAAGTCAGCCCACCTTGGGGGCTGGGCAGGCCGCCTGTTCGCTCTGCTCCCAGACCCAGATGCCGGCATCCCAGGGAGAAATCAGAGCAGGAACCTCCTTATGTTAAGTTAATTCTGAGTATTCAAAGACCACTCAGCAAGTCTGCACCCCCAGCCCTTAGTCACATTCCTAAAGGATCCTTAAAAGGGGGAACCCCCAACTTTTCAGGGCACTCCTCTCTCTGAGGTGGTCCACACTTTCTAAGTATGTAACTTTTCATCTTAAACTTTCTCCAACCTTTCGGGGCACCCCTCCTTGCTGAGGTCGCCTGCTGCACTTTTTCTCTCTTTAAGTAACTTTAAATAAAACGTTTCCTCTGCTTCACTGCTGTGTCTCTGCCTTGCAACTCTTTTTCGCGGCAGGGACAAGGACCGAGGAAATGCACAGCGCTCCCCCGACATGAATCCTCTGTCCTGCCCGACCGCCTGGTGGCAGGGCCTCTCCGGATCATCAGTGGTCTCTGATTAAAGCTGGGTCCAGAACACCCACTCCTGGCAGAGGGCAGGCCACCTCCAGCCCCGGCCTCCAGCCCTTCCCCGAGCTTGTTTGGCAGGACCATGCTGGCCCAGGTCCCCCACGCACTGGCCAGGTGCCAACCGCCCTGATATCTGAGGCAAAGGCCCTCCCAGGACCCCTTCCCTGGCCCTCGGCGGCCACCCTCCACCACCAGGCCCCTACCAGGGCAGTGTGCCCACCACGTGCCCAGAATATGTTTTGGGGGAAGCTGTCTGCTCTGCCATGTGGGCCAGGGGCACAGACAATATGGAATCTGCCTGAGCACGGGGCTCCTTGGGGCTTGGTGAAGGGAGCAGAAGGCGCTATTAATGGAGGCTAGGCCAGACTCCGGCTGCCAGAGGCCCCATTCGCCAGCCCCGTCCGCTCCTGCCAATTAGTCAATGAACTACGGCCTGCGGAATGCCAGATGCCTCTGGCTGTGGACACGGGGGATGGAGGAACCAGACAAGAGAACAAATCGCGGTCAGCCCTGCAGGCGTTGTGTCTCCTCCCAGTAAGCAGACCATTTGGAGACACACATGTGCCTCCCACGCCAAGCCCCATGTGAGTGGCTCCGTAAACATGGACAGGGGACAGCCCTGGGTCCAGCACTTGCCACACTGACTCTGAGTGGGAGTGACCAGCCAGCACGTGTCTGAGGGCAGCCCACCTTTTCCAGCCAGGTTCCAGGCCAGCAGAGTGGACTCACGATGGGCCTGGCTTCTTCAAAGAGAGGATGGGGATGGGAGGTCCAGGCGGTGTGCAGGGCGAGTAGGCGCGTCCCCTCTTGCAGAACAGAGGCTGGGAGGGTGGGGTCGGGAGGTGCAGGGCTCAGCCCAACATCTGGGGCCCCGTCTGCAGCTGGCACTGCCCTGTTTGGTCTGGAGGCCCCTCAGCTCCCCTCCCGCTGCCCCTGCTTTGGTGGCTGGCAGGATGGCCTCGGGCACACCTCCTGGGGTGTCCATACTGGACTCTGCTCTGCTACTGTGTTTTGCTAACTGAGTCTTAAAATAATGCACCCAGGAGTACCCGGACGCTCACACATTGCCACTGGAATAACTGAAAACAGTGCAGCCATTGTGGAAATGGGGTGACGGTTCCTCAAAAGCATTCCATGGACTCGTCTTATGATCCAGAGAAGGCGCTTCTGGGGACACGCTCTAGAGAACCCAAGCGGGTGTACGCAGACCCGTGTGCCCTCTGATGGGCGATGGACAACAGAACGTCTACCCATGCACGGGGGTATGATTCAGCCTTAATGGGGATTCCGCCTTAATTCTGACCCCACAATGACGTGTGTGGACTTTGGCCCCCAAAACAAAGGCCGTGTGATCCCACTCACAGGAGGTCCCTAGAGGAGTCACAGTCGCAGAGACAGAAAGTACATGGTGGCCCCAGGGGCAGGGGGAGGGATGGACAGCGAGTGTTTAGTTGGGACAGGGGGCAGGTGGGGGGACGGGACGCTCCCGAGACGATGGTGGGGTGGTCGCACAAAATACGAATGTGCTTAATGCCCCTGAACTGCCCAGTAAAAGTGGTTAAAATGGCAAGTTTATATATTCTACCACAATAACGAAAAGAGCAATAGGAATGACAAAATGCCCCTGGGGCACCCAGCCCTGAGTTCAGCTGGGGCCTACTTGGCCACTTCCTCCCGCGGCTCCGTCAGGCAGAGCAGGCGTTGTCTGGAGCGCCTGCAGGTGAGGCTCAGCTCTCCAGCCCCAGACGCGCTACACCCCCTGCCCCCAAGCTACATGAGAACACCACGCCTCTCACTGGTTATGTGACTGAGACAGAGATATTTTATGTGAAATCCCCACAGCCTAAAATGATGTTCTCACTGGCAATTAGGGAAATAAATGTATTTTTTTACACTGAAATAGTTTTCTTGAAAAGAACCCATTCTCTTTCCTTTCTCATGTGAGCCCAATGTTTATGCCTTTTAACAGATGGTTTGGAGAATTTCAAAGACAGCTTCTCCCCTTTTTTGACATGCTCTTCTGTTTTTGGAAACCCCTCGTGAAAGGGGTCATTGGAAGCTAGGACAAAATTCATGCCGTCGCCTGATGGCTGTCTGAACCAAAGAGCCAGATATCTGTAAACTAGATAAAATGTTTCCCACCAAAAAAATTAAGGTAAAAAAAGACAAGGATTAATTTGACATAAACACTGTTAAGTGCAGCATGACCATCGGAGTCTTTTGGAAGTTTTCGGAGTTAAATGTGACAAGGAGAACCTATGGTAAATGATAACTTTGAGCATGTAGCCCAAGGCTGTGGAGCCGTGAAGAGGGAAGGTTGAGTTTACCTAATCACTCAGCCAAGTTGAGAGCAAAGGCGGTCGGGGAGACCTCGTGAACCGCGCTGAGAAGACCAAAGGATGCCGGTGAATTATAGGTCCCTGCAGCCGGAGCCCTGGCACCTCCGAAGGTCTCCACGTCAGCCCCAGAAATGGCGCAGGGAGATAAATAACATGTCGTTAAAGATGCTAGAGAAACAATAATAGCCTGCTGTCAGATGGGCTATCAATTGTGACCAGATGGTGGTTGGAATCCACAAATACTGCGTTCTCCCATCTGCTCCCACCCAGAGCATCCCTTTTGCTGGGCACCAGAAAGGTGGGTTTTCCTCCAAATTTTGCCATTAGCTTCATATTGTGCTGCTTAGTCTGATCCACAGGCCATTACAGGTGGCATGCCGTGGGTGGCTGGGGTTCTCAGCTGGCACGGCTGGAGGGTACCTGGAGGCTCCGTGGGCCCAGCGCCCGCTTCTCTGCGACCTCACCAGGCCCCGTGGCCTGGGATGCCTGGGGGTCCACACTGGCTTGGAGAGCCCTGCCTGCCTTGGGCCATTTGTCCTCCTCCAGCCAGGACAGCAGGACAGACCCTCCTCCCCCTGCTGCCCAGAGCGACTCCCGGATGCTGGAGGAAATTTCCTTTGGTTTTATCTGCAGAGGAAGCCCATGCAGTCATTCACTGTTCGTTCCCTTTTCCTGTGTGCTCACCAGCTCACTCATCCACCCAGCAAATAGTTACCGAGCCCTCATTTTGCTGCAGATCCCGAGAGCCACAGACTACTGATGATGCAGGGAACTTTGCAGGGCTCCACTCATTCAGAGCCGACGAATTGCCATGTCACGTTTGTCTAATAAACACACTAAAATATGTAGGACCTACTGCGGGCAAAACCCAATGTCAGGAACTGCAGGGGTGCCGAGGATGGGACCCCGAGGAAGGTATTGCCCTGCAAGGTGGATGCCCACCGAGTAACCTGGGAGGAGCTCCCTGAGGACCAAGTGCCCACGTTTCACTGAAGCAGGGGAGAATCTCAGGGGTTACCTTCACTTTCAGAGACGAGGACCGGAAGTCCCAGGGAAGGCGAGTGAGCCACTCACGATTTTGGATAGCGAGCAGCAGAGCTGGAACTGGGACCCGGTCCCCAAGGGTCACCCTTCCCTGGGGCATACCCAGCTGGGAGCAGGAAAATGGCTTGGGGATCGCCTGAGGCAGGCGTCCTGGGGGCCGAAACTGCATGGTCAGGATCCAGCGGGGAGGGGCTGGGTGTCCAGGACAGTTGGGTGTGTGCGCAGGCAGGAGGGTGGGCAGGAGCGGAGGTCATTATTCCTCTGTAACCCCCAGGCCCACACTTCTGGGGCCTTCTGGGTCTGGGCAAACTTGAGAGAAAAGCCTGCCGGGCTGTAAGTCAGCTGCTCACTGCACAGAGCGCTCGCTGGTCCGCTTACACACTTTTACTTAATTCTGTCTTTTCTGGACAATTGTTGGTGTCAACAGGACACTGTGGGCTGGACAGGGACGGTCCAGTGTCACCCTGTGACATGCCTTCCTGTCCCCATTTCATAGGGTGGAGAAGGCTTAGCAATGTGTCTGCATGACTGACAAGCCCAGGCCCATTCCCACCTCCCAGTTCGAAGACCCTCCTACCAACGACTAGCACCTGGTATGGGCCTCCTCCCTTGTCCGAGTGCCACCCCCAGGGGCATCACAGTTTGTCTGCACCAGCCTCCGCACCCGAAGGCAGGGGAGGGATGGCTTCCCTTCTTGGGACCATCCTGCCCATCTAATACATATGCAGCTTCTGCGGAGCTGCGACTGGAGGGAAAGGTCTGGCTTCCCCCTGCGATGGCGCTCTGGCAGTCAGCAGCCTGCAAAGGCCCCTCTGGGGGTCTGGGCAGAAAGGGCCAGTGGGACTGGTGGATGGCAGCATGCAGGTGGAGATGGCAGCCCTGCCCTCTGCCTCGGATGGTCCAGGGGGAAGGGTCACTACATGCTGCCCTAATGTCTCCCACTGAGCTCTGTGTGCTGGGATCCTGGCATGATATGCTAATATTTTATTTGAGCTGGGAGGTGTGATTTGCATGTAGCAGTGTTTCCTACTCCTCCGAGATCTCCTTCCTTCAACCCCTCTCCCTCTGTCTGCTCCTCTCCAATTTCAAGGCTCTTGCTCCTTCTGCAGAATTTATTAGCTGCCTCAGGGATGATAAAGAAATCAGTTTATTACATCGTCTTATCTAAGACAAACCTAACCCTTGTGCAGTGTGGGGGCAAGAGTTGGGGATTGGACCTTGTCTGCAGGAAGCTGGAAAGTCCCTCTGGGAAGCCTGCCCCATTGTATGGGGTACCTTGTTCCCTTCCCGGGGTGCGTGGACAGGGAGCATGCAGAGCAGGCACGGGTGCAGGGGCTCTGGTGGGATGGCCTGAGGGTCGCACAGGACCCTGTGCCTACAAGGTCATCCATTTTACTCCCTTGAAAGTCCCTCCCAGACCTCAGGAGCAGAGGTTTAAGCTCTGAATGGCTGGTTAAATGGTTTAACCCGGGATGGAGACTCCATGGCCTTCAGATCTGCTCAAAACTGGTGAAGGGGCCTGGTGGGCGTCCTAGAGAACAGGGACGTGTCCCTGTCATATCAGACCCCCAGGGTCACCAGGGGCCAGAGCTGGGTCTCTGCATGCAATCCCTTCCTGTCTTGATGCCCAGTGGTTCAAGGAGCTAGTTTCTGGGTCTGTTGACATGTGTGAAATGGCACGAGAAAACCGTGGAATGGCATGGAAAATGGCTGTAGGGAAGTCCGTCTGCATCCCAGATCACCCAGTGGCCCAGGATGATTACGCAGAGATCTGCTCTCTACGGGCCCTTATTACCAGGGGCGTGTGGTGCGAGTTAAAGAAAAGCTTAACCAAGAGCCAAAAGGCCTGATGAAACAACATGAGCTATAAGGAAGAGGTCACTTCAGGGGAAAATAGCTGTGGAGAAATCCACGCCTGCAGAGGGTGGTGACTAAATGAGAAGTGACAAGGAGCAGGATGGATTCGGCTTCCTGGAATTACCGACATAAGGAAAGCTCAAGATAAACACGGTGACAGGGAAGGAAAATGCAGATGGCGTAATGAAGCAGGGGACACTGCACGTGGGGACGCCTGACTAGCTCTTGCCTGTGAGAGAACAGATGGGTGGGGGCCTTTAGGGGGACTATTAGGAGGAGAAGGACTCCCTGAAGTGACGACCCACAACATGGCATCAGAAAGCCTGACACAGAAATAGCTCAAGACCCACGTTGATTGACTTGGACTCAAGAGGTGGAGAATTAGTCCTTTGGACATGTAGGCAGAAACAGAAAACAAACCGAATCACCCGCGCGATGGAAACATCAGGCTGACGCTGGGCTTCTCCGGAATCTGGGTCTCCACATGGGGTGAGCACCTCAGTCACAGAATTCCCGGGCAGGGGCAAGTTTTAGGGTCGGTGGCTCACCCTGGTCCCTCCCTGTGCTCAGACAAGACATGGTCTGCAGCCTTCCAGGGAAAGACGGTGTGACCTAAGAGTTTTGTCATTTAAATATATAATTGCATATTTACTTGTTTTCATTTAAACATAAATGCAGGAGTCAGACATTCTCAAGTGTAGGAGAACACAGGGATTAGATCACCAATAAGTACTTCTTGAAAAAAATGCATAATCTGGGCAAATTAAAGGGAAATAAATGAAGACAACCAATTCAACACTCAATTCAGAGAAACAAGTTTCCTGTATTTAGGGGAAGGAATGTACCGAGCAGACCTTTTATATCCAGCTAAATTGCCTGTCAGTATCCAATCAACCAACTGACCTTCCTCCCCGTAGCAGTTCAGGAGACACAGCCCCTGAATGGCACAAACAAAAAATAGCTCATCCGAGAATTGCAATGACTTGGTTGTGGAGGTACTGAGGGTTCTAGGGGTGAAAACCGTGTCCTTTTAAGTAGGTGGAAATGAAAAATGCTACGTGAGCTTCTTGTCTCTGAACAGTATTTAGCTCCATAAACCTTGTCAATGCAAAGATTAACGTAATAGGATTGAAAAGATCTGGGGAAGAGGAGACTTCCAGAATCACAGCGCTGGTGGCCAAGAAACAGCAAAGATACAGACCTTCCTGTAGTTTATCCTCATTTTAATGTCCTTTTCCTGGGAGTAAAACTACATTAAGATCATTAGAAACACCTTCCACAGCATCACCTCGCTTGAGGCCGCTGCTCCTAGTATCGCTCTGGCTGCTCACTTCTGTCTCTGTTTATCCAGAGAGACGTGAACTTGGCTTTTCCATCAGAATGTTTCTTGGTGATTTGTGGCTTTCTTCTTCTCACTTTGGGATTTTCTGCAGTTCTTTAAAATAAACATTCATCACATTTGCAAAAGGATTGCTGTCACTCCAAATAGAAATGAAGGATGCTGGTTTTGCCCCACCCCACGGCCCATCTCAGTTGGATGGCACATCTGAGCTGGCCACAGGGGGCCCGCTCGGCTCATGGTAAGCGCCTGCCCAGCCATCATCCACGACACCGGGACACATAGGGAAAGACACCCAGGGGCGCTTACCCATCTTCACGTCATCAAGAAGGAGAAGGAGAAGGGCTTTGGGCACAGCCAGGTCCCTGTATCCCCAGCCTGTCCCTCCAGCCAGCGGCCACCCGGGTCCCTCCATGACTGCCAGTTTCACAGCCCACCCACGGCTGAGTGCACGGCGTGCGTTCAGCATGTGGTCCCAGCAAGAACGGGTGGCTTTAGTCTGGTTCTGCCTGCCGAGTACAGGCCCCCCACCAAAGCTCACTCCAACAGGCAATCCCCCTGCACACCCTGCTCGTGGTGGGAACCTCAGCCCCTCACAATTAAATCACTTTCATTTCTCTTTATGAACCTAAGCATGTTTAAAGGACCTGAATTTTCCCATGTTCCAAAGGCAGTTTTCGCCGGGGCGGACTACTCCCCCACATGTTTCTCCCTCTCCTAGGTTAAAGAACATTTCAGGAAAATGACAACTGGAGTGGTACTTACTCCTGTGAATAGCTCAGGTTGCTTTTGGAAAGGGGGAAATGGGAGCTTCCCGAGTTTTGCTCCCAATAAAACTGCTGAAGCAAGGTCAGACGTTCCCGGGAGGAGATAAAATGTTAATAAATGGCGGCCATTGTCCCACATTTCTGAATTTATGCAGTACATCTATATGGCATCGCTCTCTCCTTGGTTAAATCCAGTGAGTAATTTCTGACTGTATTCATTGCCGGAGGATATATTTCTTTAGAGTTAAATATCACTAGCTGTGCATTTTGATATGAGAAATGCAGGCTGCAATTTATAACCCATGAGATCGTCGGTGAATCTCAGGCTGGGCTGGGAGCAGGGCACAGGAAGTGCTCGCCAGCTCAAGTGTTTATTTTAGAATTCATTTGCGAGGAGGCATCATTTCATATTCTCCTGTCAGGTTCTAATCCGGGATTGTTCATTCCTTCGGCAGATGTCAGGGCCTTCAGAAGCGGAGCCCTGGGGTCTCTGACAGCCCCTGCCTCCGCCCCTGCCCACCTGGCTCACTTCCTCCCACGGGCAGGGTGCGGGGCCTTGGCCTCGACCTGGCAGAGAAGGCCATGACATGTGAGCCTACCCTGTCGGGAGGCAGGGGCACTCAGGCCAGCAGGGCGGCGAGTGGACCATGCAACCCAGCTGGCCCGCTGGAATGCAGCAGCTGTGTGTTCCTGGGCAGGTGCCCTAGCCTCTGGAGCCTTGGCACACCTCATTTGCAATATGGGACTGATACCCTAGCCTGGAAGGTTTGCTGGGGGACTATAGCTGACTGCAGGGACAGAGCAGGTGCCCAGAGACTGCCAGCCTCTGTTCTCGTGTGACTCAGTTTACCCACCTCTGAGATAGATGCTCTTACCCTCGTGGCCACAGATCGCAGTGTGGTGGCCGTGGGAAGCTGTCAGGCGACCACGTGACTCCTGGCAGGGATCCAGTCTGTGTCTGTCCCCCGATGGTCCGGGGACACTCCCAGCTGCTGCCCCCGCTGGGCTCTGAGCTCATCCACCCAGAGGAGTGGCCATGCTCTCTACCCAAACCAGGAGGCTGGTATGGCAAGCTTTCCCCCGGCCTGGCACGCATCGGCACTCGCGGCATGACAGCCTTTGTATTATTTTAATATCTCTTATCACTGTGAGAGGCAGGTCACAGTCCCACGGACAGTGGTTGGGGGTTGGGGCCAACAGCAACTGACCCTTCGTCCGTCTGCGGGCTGTGCTCTCAGGGGGAGAGAGGTCTGAGGCTGCCCGCCTTTCCGGCTCTGAGACACCGTGGGGCTCCAGCGTGTCCCTATGTGAGCTATTTCATAACAGCACAATTTTGAAGCCTACTGACAAATTTTGTGGGTTTTTCTCTCGTGCTAATTTACGGAAAAGTAACTCTTAACCATTTATCTACAAAAGGACTGGCTGAGCTGAGCCATGGCTGTAAAATTCCACTGCAGGGAGGTTTCTCAGTAAATGACTGTCTATTAAATGCAGACACTCTGGAAGAGGGTTTTTCTCTATTAAAACGCATCCAGGAGCCTCCTCTTCTTTCTGAGGTGGCTGGAAACATCTCAGAACCTGTGGGCAGAGATCATGGACGCACTAGCCTGCTGGTTTCTGACTCTGGCTCCCTCTGGGCCTGGCATGCAGAACCTGGAGCCCTGGCAGGCCCGGCTGAGGACTGCCTGTGTCTAAGGGATCTCCCCACACGTCCCCACCAAGTGTCAGCTCCTGCAAGTGGCCGTGGTCCCCACCTGGCGTTTATTCCCAGCACCGGTACAGCTGTGGGCCTCTGCTAACTTGCATTGCTCCCTCCCCTGCACCGTGGCCTGGGCGATGGCTCTTGGGCAGACTGTGATGAGACAGGCAGACGTTTGTGCCGGGAGACGGTACCAGCGGAGGCTCCTGGGTGGCACCCCGCCTCATAGCTTGGAGGCAGAGTAGGCTGCTGCACACAGCTGAGGCACAGGGATGCCACGTCTTCCCAGGGTCGCCCAGAGAGCGAGGGTAGAGCTGAGCCTGCAGCCCCCTGGTCTTTGCGCCTCTGCGGTGGGTTGGCAGAGTGGTGGCGAGGGAGGGTGCGCAGTGAGGCTCAGCCCCTCCCTTCCCATCTCCGCGGGCCTCTCTCTGGGGCCCTGGGCTACAGAAGCGGGCCCAGCTCCTTGCAGAGGCCAAGGCTGGCTGAGAGCGCACAGTCAGTCTGCAAGTTCTCAGGTCGCTGCAGGGTCACAGCGGCTTATGGCCCCGGGCTCTCTGGTGTCCACGGGACAGAAAGCCTGTGGGATTGCCTGTGCTAATGCCTCATCTGCTGAAGGGAGTCCAGGGCCTTCCTCCTTTCCGAGGGTGTCTGAGACCCTGGCTGAGATACCCATGCACAGGGAGAAACCTGCCTCGCTGGGCCTCAATTTCCCCACCTGAAAAGGGGAGACAGGGTGACTCCCTCCCAGGCACACGCCTCCCTCTGGGCTCCCAGGAGACCCTGAGTGACGTTGGCATCTCTCCCCTGGGGTGACTCAAGACACCACGATGGGGTGACAACCAGTTGGCAGGTTTCTAATGGAAGGACAGCGTGTCTGACCAGGGGACCTCCTTCTAGGCCCCTGACACTTGCCCTTTGCCCCATCAGAGCTGCAGCCCTGGTGCCACCTTCTCACCCACAGGGAGCATTTAGGGCACGCTGCTCAGGCATGAAGGAAAATTCAGGACCCCTAACCCCCCATGTGGTTCTGCCCAACCCTGGGGCTCCTGCTTCCAAATCCCTTCTGGACGCAGACACCTCTACCCCGGTGGCCTGTGACCGTCTCCTCCTTTGTGCTTTTCCAAAGAGGTGTGTGACCTCCCCCAAGAGGACCATCCCAGCCAGTGCGTGCCCAGAGCGCTCGCTGGTCCTTCACCAAAGGGCGAGGCTGCCCAGCAGGGCTCCCTGTGGGAGAGGCAGGAGGTGGCCCAGGGTGCTGTGCTTATGGGTGGGGCCTCTGCCAAGCCTGCTGGTGAGCTTGCCTCCAATGTGTGGGTGACGGCACAGGGCAGGGCAGGGCACCTCGCCTTCCCCTTGTGTCCAGAAGGCTGCAAAGGCTTCGTCTCTCCCTGTCTAGCCCCCAGGAACTGGTCTGTCCACACCTGCCGCCAGCCAGCAGGGACCCCTGGGGAACGCAGCCCCCTCTCTGACACCTGTGTCCTCCTGCATTGCTGTTGGCTATTGGAGCCACGCACATGGGGACTTCAGGAGACCCTTGGGGCACGAGCCAATGCCATCAATGGGAGATAGCTGTGCACGGCAGCTGTGGCTGCAGAAGGGCCCGCCACCCCAGACGCGTGCTTGTCTGTGCTGCGTGACCATCCTCCTCCACCCCAGCGCCCCCAGGCCCAGACGGTGGGCTCCTCTGCTGTCCTTGAGCCCACACTTGGCCCTCTGTCTTGGATGGGGAGCTCCGGGGGCCCTAAGAGAGCTTTCAGGACATTCTCTCCCCATGGCACCATGGATGCACATGACCTCGTGGGCTCTTCCTGCTGGGGCCGTGGCCTGCTGCTCGCCTGCAGTCTCCATGCTGTAGGTGGCACTGGCCCCTCTGATGGGCCAGGTGGGCCAGGACCCCAAAGTGCTCCTGCCTGAGATGCTTGCTATGGGCTTGGTTAACCCCATGTGAGATCAGGCCTGGATTTTGCCAGGGGCACTGAAAAATCCCCTCCTCTGTGGGTTTCTACCAGGGTTTCAAAGCTGGCAGGAGGGTCTTGAGACGCTGCTGGCCGCCCCTGCAGCATGCTGGGGAATGGGTCCTGCAGAGGACGGGCTCCTGAGAGATGTGGAGACCAAGACAAGGTCGCTATGGCCACGGGAGCTCTGCCCGTGTGGCCGCGGGAGCCCAGCTCACAGGCATGTGGGAGGGGCCCTGCGAGGAGCCGCTCGCCACAGCACTTGCCAGCATTGACTCAGCCAAGGGCTCCTTCTGTGTCAGCAGGATGTGCCCTGGGCGTTTCTGGGGGGCTGGCTGGAGGTGGGGTGGAGGGGGTACTTCGGCGTGGGCCCCGGGCACCCATGTCCACTCCCGCCGGGTGTTCCCCGCAGTGAGGAGGGACATGAGTTGAGATGGCGACAGTGGGGGACTTGACAAGCTGACATTATATTTTAATGTTTGGTTGCAAAGCATCAAGCCCTTCGCTTCCTGCGCCCAAAGCTGTGCTCTCCCAGGAGTTTCCCGCCTCGGATGACTGACTGTTTCATGCACAATAAATGACCATAAGCTACGCATGCCCTGCTCCGTCGGTCGGCACATTTTCCTATAATTGCTTCAGATCCTTGTTTTCAAAATCATGAGCAAATAGTTAGAAGCAGGGAATCTGGCGCTGTGCCCCCCACTGCCTCCCTGCCCTGTGCGCTGAGGCAGGTCGCGGTCCTCTGCGCCTTGCTGCGTGGCCCTTCCTACTTGGGCGTGTCTCTCCAACGTGCCAGGTCCTGGGTGTCTGCCGACATGGCGCCGGGCTGTGCGCGTGCGTCTCAGCTTCTTTTGACTTAATGTTAGACGGTGAGTGTCGGCCCTCCTGGTGGCCTGGGTTCCTCCCTGCCCGCCTCTCCCTGAGCTCGCCAGGGCCCTGGGCTGGCTTCTCACTGGGAGCTGCGTGGGAGGGAGTGTGAGAGCGTGGAAGGGCCGGTGGAAGGGCGGGTGGAAGGGCCGGTGGAAGGGTGCGTTGGGGCAGAGCAGCCCAGGGTCGGGTGCTGAGGTGGCAGCAGTGTGCCTTGGTGGTTTCCACGGTGAGTCTGCTCCATGATTTCAGGGTCTTGGGCTTCCAGAAGCCATTCCTTGGATTTGGAGAGGCTGGGGGCCAGCCTGGGGGTTCGGCTGTGCCCCAGAGGCCAGGTCTGTCCGGGCGGGGCTGGCAGCGGCACTAAGGACTGGGCTTGGAGGAGACTCAGGAGCCGGCACGGCCGCCGGCCCTCCTTCCGGGACTGCTCTCCCCTGATTGCAAAGTCTGAGCTAAGCCCCACGCGTCCTCTGACGGCCCTCGGCTGGCCTCCACTCATCTCTCTGGTGTAGACAGAAGAGTGAAACTGGCTCACATCATGCCACCCCCTTATCAGCCCTGTGGCCTTGCAGGGGTAATGGGGTCAAATGCTTAACCAGCAGGGTGGCGGAGACGCAGTGGCCTCCGTGTGTGGCATGTTGGTAGAGGCAGGTGCTCCGGAAACGCTCCCCAGGCTGAGTGGGGGGTGCCGGCTTGGAGCCCAGGGGTAGAGAAAGGGGCAGAGGGACCTCTCGTCACATGTGTGGGGCCTTACTCCACATGCTCCCTGCTGGTGACCACAGAGGGTGATGAATGCCTGCTGACTCAGAAATTCTATCTATAAGCACGAGGGCCCAGGGGCATTCACTGGGTGGGCCTCTGTCTTGCAGGACGCCTGCAGCCCATGAGGCTCCAGGTTAGAACTTGCAATGATGCTGGGGCCCAAGTGGGCCTCTGTGTCTGTCCTCATTCCTTTCTGATGCGAGAGGCTGCCGTTCTGTGCCTGGAGGCCACCTGGTCCCGAGGAGCGGGGACCGCCACGCCTCCGGGGAAGGCGGCTGTGGAATTCTCATCTCCAGGCGGCGTGCTCTAGAAGGCTGTGGAGTACCTGGCCAGGCCCCTGCACTCGGCGGCACCTGCGATCAGCTCCCGAGAGGGGATTCATCTCAAGAGCAGGGCGCGGGGCTCCTAGCACTGCATTCTCTCGAGAGGAGCAGGGGAGGGCGCTCTGAGCAGCAGGCCTGGCCTCCCCATCTGCGGGCCCTGGAGCACCTCGCTACAGTTTTGAGAGGTGTTTTCCCTCCAGTTGTAAAAGCATTACACGCACACATAGAAGATAGAGGTAGGTTAAAAGAAAATAACCCTAATCCTGCCACTCAAGCTGAAGTGTTCCAACCCCTTATGTGTGCGTTTGCTTCCAGACCTTTACATTGCATCTGAAAAGTGAAGTGGTAGATCTGGCCCTGCGGGATGCCTGTCTCATTCCCACTGCTTCACAGCCAGGGCCTGCCCTGTGCCCATCAGCAACTCAAGAAGGTGGACACTGCCATTTCACTCACAAGGACACGGGGGCAGAGGGGCCCCTGGATGAAGGCGCCCCTGGCGTCCCCAGCACGTTCCCACAGCAGAGACACTGCACTCCCCATGGCAGGACTACCGCAAACACCGGCTTGTGTCCTGTTGTCCTTGGCTAAGGCCTGGGCACAACTCCTCCCAAACATGCTCACAGCGGGGCTGGGCCACAGCGGGGCCACCCCTCTGCGTGGGGCATTAGTGTCTCCGCATGCTCATCATGGTCGGGACGTCACCGCAAAGACTTGGGGCCACATTGGGGCCCATTTCAGGTCACCTGGCAGATGAGGAAGACCTTGGCCAGGTGATGGCATGCTGTTCACCCTGGTGGCACCCGCAGCCCACGGGATGGCGGGGTCGGGTGGCCTCCCTTCCCTGCTCTGCCCCAAAGCTTGGGTGGCTCCTCTCCTGTGGATGCGAGTCTAGGTCACGGAGTCAGGGTTCAGATCCAGGTCCACTGGCTACACTGTGTCCCAGGCACAAGGTAGTGGTGCCTCCCTCTTATCCAATCATTTGTCACCACGTTCATTCATTCAGCTAGACCTGCTCAGCACCTCCTTGTCTAGGCTCTGGACTCGGCATGGAGGACACACCAGGTACAAGATAGGCACAGCCCCTGCCCTCATGGACCTTCCATCCATGTGGACAGGTGTGTGGATGTGTGTGTGCGTGTGTGTGTGTGTGCGTGCATGTGTGTGTGCATGGGTGTGTGTGTACGCGTGTGTGTGCATGTGTGTGTGGGGTGTGTGTGTGCGTGTGTGTGTGTGTGCATTGTGTGTGCGTGTGTGTGCGTGTGTGGTGTGTGGATGTGTGTGTGTGTGCGTGCATGTGTGTGTGGGTGTGTGTGCATGTGTGTGTGTGTGCGTGTGTGTGTGTTGGGGGTGTGAGTGAGTGTGTGTGTCTGTGTGTGTGTGCGTGTGTGGGTGTGTGTGTGGGGGTGTGGGGGGTGTGAGTGAGTGTGTGTGTCTGTGTGTGTGGGTGTGTGAGTGGGTGTGGGTGTTTGGGGGGGTGTACAACCACAGACACTAAGCCAATAAAGAAGCAGATGAACAAGATCGGCCTGAGTGTGGCGTCTGCAGCGGGGGCACAGAGGCAGGTCATGGTGCAGAGAAATAGGGGTCCACGTTGGGCGTCCTGGGAAGAACCCCCGAGAAGGTGCCATTTAAGCTGCAGACCCTTCATTCTCGCAGCATGCCCAGAGGGTGCAGGTGCCATCAAGGCCGCTGGCCGCAGGCCCCAGGAGCTGGGCTGGGACGGGCCGTTTCGGCTGTGCCCCACTGTTACCGGCCAGAACGCTGTTTTTCCCCGGGATTGTGCCTCAGAGGCATCGAAGAAGGAAGCCAGCAGACGGGAGTAGGAGCAACCAGTAAGGCTTTTAGTGAATGAAGAGAAGGCAGGGCCTCCCGCCAGGCAGGGGCTCCAGGACAGGAGGCCGCCAGGGCCACGTGTCTGGGGCTTATATTGTCTCCAGAGATGAGGCAGTCCCGCCCCCTAGAGACATCACAACTCATTCCTGATTGGCTGAAAGGACAACGCTTCATTTGCCCAGGGCACAACCAGGCCGCGCGGCAGGTCCCAGTGGCTGAGCTGGACGGGGTGTTTTATGAGACGTACGAGGGCCCTGCCCCACCATCACCTGCCTCACCACGACCGCACGGGCTGGCACAGGGTCCTTTTCGCTGTGCCCCATGACGGTGAGGAAGCGTTCAATGCTCTTTTCAGAGCGGGTGGATGAAGGGAAGGTCTTAACAAGGGTCCCCAGGCTCCGCTGACTGTGACCTGAGCCGAGCGGATTGCAGAAGCCCTGAGTGGGCCATGCACGGGCCCTGGGCATTTCTGGGAGCCCATCTTGAAAGCAGCAGACAGACATTGGGCGGGGGTGCGGAAGCCCGGCCAGCACCGAGTGGCCGCCAGAGCCGCGTGCGAGACAGACACGGCTGCTCGAGGCCTGGGGTAGAGCCTGCCTGCCGTCCACCCAGGCTGCTGCTCTGACACGGGCCCTGGTGGTCTGCGGGAGGCCCCAGCCCCTGGAGGGCAGTCCTTGCCAGAGTGGGCTGTCCGCCACTCCATCCGCCAGACTGCAAATGAAGGCTGGCAGGTGGGTGCTGGCCGTGCGGCTGTGCTGAAAGGACAGTGTTGGGTCCTCGGCCCAGGAGGGGTGAGCCCCGCAGCTGGGGCATGACTCTCAAGCTCTTACCTGAGGGTAGCATGTGCTGGCCAGGGCACAGGGTAGGCCAGACGCCACAGCCCCGCACATCACAAGGCAGAGGGCTGCCTCCTGCCCCCTGATGCTGGACTGCCCCTTGGGGAGGGGTGGTCAGCTCCCACTGGGGTACACACGGAGTGCTGACTGCACAGAAGGTGTCCTCTGCCTCCCAAGCATACGGACTCTCCCTGCCGCCCCCATGGCGCCCCAGGAGCCCCTTGCCGTCCCCCTTTGGCCAGCCTCCCTGTCCCAGTGGGGACCCCTCATCGAGTGACTTTTTGGTTCCCTGGACCCTTCTGAATAGCTCAGGCTCGGTCCTGCCCAGCACCCTGCCCCTGCCCTCCGGCCAGCATCTGGTGGGTCACCCGAGGGGGACTCGCACAGGACGCAGGCTCCTCAGGGGCTGCAGCTCAGCAGAGGGGGGAGGGCTGCTTCCAACGTGCTCGAGGCCCTGACGACGTCTCCCCGGGCCTCACAATCATCTTAATCTTGTTTTGCCAAAAGCATATGTCCCCAAACCCACATCTTCACCGTCTCCTGGATTTGTTACCCCAGCCACAAATCGTGGCATTTTGTGGATTTGTCCCTCTACCTGCTCCCCAGGATCCAGTTACCTCTGTATCTTGCCAGTTTCCTAAGTATGTTATTCCTTGTCCATTCCATTTCCTTAACAGATGTAAGATGCTCTGGTTATCTACTTCTCTTTATAGACATTTTGGCTGGTTGTGTTTTTCAAGGAATTAGTCCACTTAATTTACTAAATTTGTGAGCATTAGAGCTGTTCATGGGATCCCCTTATTTCCTCTATTATTTATTTCCTTTATTATAAAATAAACACATTATTTCCTATTTATTTATTTTCCTTTTAGTGTCCATGAGATCAGGCGTGACAGCCTCTCTTTCATTCCTGAAAATAGTAATTATGCCTTCTCCCTTATTTTCTTGGTTAGACTAGCTACAGGTTTTCAATTTCACCGATATTTTTAAAAGAACAATTTCTGGTTTCACTGATTTTTTTTCTATTGTTTTCCAGTTTTCAACTTCATTGATTTCTGCTCTAATTTTTATTTTGTGTTTTTTCCTGCTTGCTTTTCAATTCTTCCTTTCTAGTATGTGTATAAATGCTACAAATTTCCCTCCAAGCTCTGCTTGCACTGCATCCCACAAATTTGATTTATATTTTTATTAAATAAACTTTTAAAATCTTAGACCACACAGGCAAATTGCAAAGATAGAGGGTTCCTGTGTATATCACATCCTATTTCCCTTAATACGAACATACATTAATGTGGTACATTTATTACTATTAATGAACCAATATCAATATAGTATTGTTATCTAAAATCCATACTTTATTCATATTTTAATTGTTAAAAATATCCTTTTTCTGTTCTAGGAGCTCATATTAACTTCTGTCATCGTGTCACCTTAGGGGCCTCTTGGCTGACTTTCCTTGTACTTGATGATCTTGCAGGTTTACGCTTTTATAAGATATCCTTTGATTTGTTGTATCTTGATTTCCATTCACCTCGCTCAAACCTCTCTTGAGTCTTTGACCCATGTGTTATTTAGAAATGTGTTGTCTAATCTACAAATAATTTGGGACTGTCCAGCTATTTTTCTGCTCTTTATTTCTAGTTTAACTTTATTGTGGTCTGGGAATATACTCAGTCTGATTTCTATTTCTTTAAAATTTGTTAAGGTGTGCTTTATGACATGTGGTCTATCTCAGGGAATGTCCCATGGGAACTTGAGAAGAATCGTGTGGTGAGCTGTTGTTGATGAAATACTCTATATGTGTCAATTAAACCAAGTTGATCAGTAGTGTCGCTCAGTTCAACTACATCCTCACTCATACACAAGCTGGGTCTACTACCAGCAGAGAAGTGTTGAACTTTCCTTCAACTATAATCGTGAATTTTCCTATTTTCCTATTTCTTCTTGATGTTCTATACGTTTTTGCCTTGTGTATTTTGATACTTTGTTGTTATGTGCATACATGTTTAGAATTGTATGTATTTGTGAAGAATTGACCCCTTTATCATTATGTCATGCCCCTCTTTATCCCTGATAATTTTCCTTGTCCTGAAGGCTAAAAATATATGGATACTCCAGGGTTCTTTTGATTTATGTAAGTTGGATATACCTCTCTCCATCCCTTGCTTTTAACCTGTGTCTTTATATTTAAAATGGGTTTTTAGTAGACAGCATACAGTTGGATCTTTTTTTTGAAATCCACTATGACACTGTCTTTGAGTTGGTGTATTTAGGCCATTCTCATTCCAAGTGACTGTTGATGTAGTTGGATTATATATCTACCATGTTTGTACCAGTTTTCTGGTTACATTTGTTACTTTGTTTCTTTTCTCCCTCCACCCTTTTTTTATTGCCTTTTCTGGTTTTAACCAGAACATTTTATGTGATTGAATTATGTCTCTTTTAATATATCAATTATACATTTTTAGTGGTTGTCCTTGAATTTTCAGTGTACAGTTAGATTTTTGAGAACTTCTCCCCTTGGAAACACCATGCTGCTCTACTGCTTCCCGGGCAGCATGGTACATTCCCAAAGCTGCCTTTCCCTCACTTATGATACTGCTGTTACTCATTTTAATTATCCATATGCTATAACCACCCAATACATTGCAATTATTTCAAGCAGTTGTCTTTTAGATCAATTAATAAAAAATAAAAGACTTGCCTTCATTTATTCCTTCTCTGGTACTCTTGCCTTCTTTATGTAGATCTACACTTATGACCTATATAATTTCCTTCTTCTTGATAAAAATTTTAAGCCTTTCTTGCATAGCAGGTCTGCTGGCAATGAATTCCCTCAATTTTGTCCAAGAAAGCAAATGAAATGCAATAAGAACAGTAACAACCACCATAATAATAATTGATGGGTATGTTTATAACACTTCATATTTTACAGAAGTCTTTCACAGACCTCCTTTCTCCCTGGAGCTGATTGTTTTATCCCAGGTGACCCAGTCTCCCGACCCTCCTGTTCTGTACCTGTCCACAGTCGCCATGATTGCTTGATTGCTGGCTTATGTCACTGTCTTTTCCACAAGTTTGTCATGAAAGGCAGTGATGGTATCTGTTTGTTTTATCTTCATAAACATGACACAGTTTCTCAGTATACATATTTTTAGTTCATAGACTTAATTTTTAGAATAGTTTTAGGTTTATGGAAAAATTGAGCAAACAGCACCGAGTTCTCATATGCCTCCATCCTCACACACTTTTTTCTATTATCAACATCTTGCATTAGTGTGGTATGTTTGTTACAATTAATGGACCAATATTGCTATACTGTTATTCACTGATGTCCACAGGTTACATTAGGGCTCACTCTGTATTGTGAAGGCCTCTTGGTTTGAGCACATGTATTAGGTCATGCACTCTCTATTACAGTCTCATTCAGAAAGTTCTCTGCTCTGCAAAAGCCCCGCATATCACCTGTTCACCACTACCCCTGGCCTTGTTACTTCTGGCAATCACCAAATTTCTAGTGTCCCCATAGTCCTGCCTTTCCTACAATACCATATAATTGGAATCATATGCAGCCTTTTAAGAGTGGCCTCTTTCACTTAGCAATGTACACTTAAGCTTCTAAAATGTCTTTTCATGACTTGGCTGCTCATTTGTTTCCAATTGCTGAGTAATATTCCAATATATGGCGGTATCACTGTTTGCTTATCCTTTCACCTATTAAAGACATCTTGTTGTACCCAGCTTTTGGTAATTGTCAACTGCAAATAAAACTGCCATAAACAATTGTGTGAAGTTGGTTCTCATTTTTTTGCATAAGTTTTCAAATCAGTTGGGTAAATACCTAAGAGCACAATTACTGAGTCATATGGTAAGAGTATATTTAGCTTTGCAAAAATCATCAGACTGTCTTCTGAGTGGTGGCCCCATCCCAATCCCCCCAGTAGTGAGGGAGAGTTCCTGTTGCTCCACATCCTCACCAGCATTTGGTGGCGTCAGTGCTCTGGACTTGGCCATTCTCATACAGTGCAGTGGTATCTTATTTTTGTTTTAGTCTGCAGTTCTCTGATATATGCTGCCGAAAATCTTTTTATATGCTTATTTTCTGTCTGTATATCTTCTTTGGTGAGATTTCTGTTCAGATCTTTTATCTATTTTTTAAAATTGGGCTGTTTCTTTTCTTATTGTTGAATTTTAATAATTTTGAGAAATTGAGTGTAATGATTTCTTTTTACATTTTAGATACAAACCCTTTATCAGATACATGTTTTGCAACAATTGTGTCCTGGTTTGTGGCTTGTCTTTTCATTCTTGTAGCAGTATATTTTTCAGTGTAGAAATTTTATTTTCAATGAAATCCACCTTATCAATTCTGTCATGGATCATGCTTTTGGTGTGGTACATAGAAAGGCATCTACTAACCCAAGGTCACCTAGATTTTCTCTTGTGTTATCTTCTAGAACCTTTATAGTTTTGCATTTTACACTTAGGTCTATGATCCTTTTGAGTTAGAGTTTTTTGTGTGTGGTGTGAATGAAGTAAGGTCTGTGTCTAAATTTGTTTTGTTGTTATTGTGTTGCATATGGATGTCAATTGTTCAACACTGTTGACAGGAAAGACTATTAATCCTCCACTGAATTTCCTCCACTCATTTGTCAAAGATCAATTGCCTGTATTCGTGTGGGTTTATTTCTGGGCTTTCTATTCTGTTCCACTGACCCATTTGTCTATTCTTTCTCTAATACTATGTTTTCTTGATCGCGCAGCTTTAGCATAAGTCTTGAAGTCAGGTAGTGTCAGTTCTCCAATTTTATTCTTCTGTATTGTACAGTTATTTTGGGTCTTTTCTTTTCTATATCAAATTTAGAATCAGTTTGCCCATATCCACAAAATAACATACTAGAGTTTTCATTGAGACTGCATTGACTCTATAGATCTAGTTGAGAAGATTTGACATCTTAACAAGACCGGGCCTTCTATCCATGAAGAAGAAACATTTTTTTTCCATTTTTTTTTGATCTACTTTGATTTCTTTCATCAGTTTTGTTTCTCTCATATAAGTCCTGTATAGATTTTGTTAGATTTATACATAAGTATTTCATTTTTTGGTGCTAATTTAAATGATATTTTGTTTTCAGTTTCAAATTCCAATTGTTCATTGCTCATCTGTAGAAAAGCAATTGACTTTTGTATCCTAAGCTTGTCGTCCGCCACCTTGCTTTGTTGCATATTAATTCCCAGAGGTGGTGTGTGTGTGTGTGTGTGTGTGTGTGTGTGTGTGTGTGTGTGTGTGTGTGTTTCTTCAGGATTTTCTGTAGAGACAATCTGTAAGCAAGGAACATTTTATTCCTTCTTTCCCAATGTGTATATTTTTATTTCTTTTTCTTGTCTTACTACATTAGCTAGGACTTCCAAGAAAGATGCTGAGTAGAAGTGATGACAAACTAGATCTGGTAAGTAGTGGTGGTCATGGAGTGGCTCATAAATTCTTTCATGATCTTTTTAACAGTCATGGGATTGGCTATTCTCTTTTGCATTTTTGATATCAGTAATTTGTGTCTATCCTTATTTCTTGGTTAGCCTGGCTAGAAGTTTGTCACTTTTACTGATCTTTTCAAAGAACCAGCTTTTAGTTTAATTCATCTTCTTTATTGACTTTCTATTTTCAATTTTATTGATTTCACTCTAATTTTTATTATTTCTTCTCTTCTGCTCCCTTTATATTATTATTGACTTTTTATCTTTCTTCCTTTCTAGTACATGCCATTCCCTCTAAGCATTACTTTTGATCCATCCCATAAATTTTGATAGATTGTTCTTTCACTTTCATTTAATTAGAGATATTTTAAAATTTCTTTTGAGAAATTTTTTGATCCATGTGTTATTAGCAGTATGTTGTTTATTTTCTAAGTATTTTGAGATTGTCCAGCTAGCTTTCTATTACTGATTTTGTTTAATCCCACTGTGGTATGTGAGAATATTTTCTATGATTTATATTCTTTTAAATTTGTTAAGGTGGGTTTTATGGCCCAGAATGTCTATTTTGGTTAATGTCCCCTGTGACCTAGAGAAGAATATATATTCTTCTGCTGTGGGGTGAAGTAGTCTATAAATGTCAATTAGATTCAGTTGATCGATTGTTCAACTGTGTCCTTACTGATTCTGTGTCTGCATGATCTATCAAATACTGATAGAGGGGAGGTGAAATCTCCAGCTTTGATAGTGGATTTGTGTATTTCCCCTTGTAGTTCCATCAGGTTTTGCCTCACATATTTTGGCAATGTTGCATATACACATTAAAGATTCTTATATATTTGTGGAGAATTGATTCCTTTTTTATTACATAATGTTCTCTTTATTCTTGATAATTTTTCCTATCCTAATCTGCTTTGTATGAAATAAATATAACGACTTCAACTTTCTTCTGATCAGTATCGGCCAAGTATGTCTTTCTCCATCCCTCAGCTCTTAATATAACTGTGTCTTATATTTGAAATAGCTTGCTTATATATAATATAGAGTTGGATCTTGTATTTTTTTAATCCAGCATATTAATATTTATGTTTCAATTGGTGTTTTCAGACTATTCACGTTTAAATATTATTGGTATGATTGTATTAATATCTGCCATATTTATAATTATTTTCTACCCATTACCATTATCAGTTATTTTCATTTATTTCTGAAATCTCCTCTCTAGCAGCTTTCTTTGCTTTGAGTTGAGTTTTTTATCATTCCATTTTCTGTACTCAAAATCAATCAAAAAAGTTCAATTACTTTCAACAGTTATTAAATAAATTAAGAGTAAGAAAAGTAAGAGATTTTAGTTTTCTTTCATTCCTTCTCTGATGCTCTTCAGAGCATTTCTTTACATAGATCTAAGTTTCTAACCTATACATTTTTTCTCTCCGAAGAATTACTGTTTTTTTATAATTTCTTCAAGGGCATATCTTTTGTTGACAACTTCCTTCAGTTTTTGTTTGTCTGAGAAAGTATTTTTCTCACTTTTGAAGAATAACTGTGCTGAATACAGAAATCCAGATTGGTGGCTTTTGCTTTCAGCACTAAATATTTGAATCTAATTTCTTCTTACTTGCATGTTTCTGATGAGAAGTCTAATGTAATTCCCGTATTGTTCCTCAATGGATCAGGTTTTTACTCTGGCTTCTTTCAAGATTTTCTTTTTGTCTTGATTTCCTGCAGCTTGAATATGATGTGTCTATGTGTAGATTTTTGGTATTTATCCTCTGAGAGTTCTATGAGCTCCCTGAATCTGTGTTTTGGTGTCATTTATTTTGGAAAAATATTAGCCATAATTACTTCAGACATTTCCTATTTTCTAGTATTTCTTTTTCTTATCTTTCTGGTGCTCTCACGCCACATATGCAACTGCTTTGTAATTATTTTGCAGTTCTTGGATATTCTATTCTATTCCTTTAAATAAATTTTTCTTTTAGTATTGCGGTTTTCAGTATTTCAGTATTTCAAGTTTCCATTGATGTATCTGCAAGATCACTAACTCTTTCTTTGCTCCTGTATGGTTTACTCTGATGACCATTAAAGGCATTCCTCATTTCTGTTGAAGTGTTTTGGCTTATAATATTTCCCTTTGATTCTTTCTTAGAGTTCCCATCACTTTCATTAAATTACCCACTTGTTCTTGAATGTTGTCTCCTTTTCTCCCATTTGAGCCCGTAACATTAATCATAGATGCTTTAAATTCCCTGTCTGGTCATTCCAACAGCTGTGCCATATCTGAGCTGGTTATGATGCTTGCTTCGTCTCTTCAGACTGTGTTTTTCTTTGCCTTTTGACGTGCCTTTCAGTGTACTTTCTGAAAGCTTGAAATGGTATATCTGGTAATTAGAACTGGGAAGTCAAGCTTTTGGTGTGACGTTTATGTTACTCTGCCTGGAGCTGGGCTGGACTTAGTGCTGATTGCCGGATGCGCTGGGCCGCTGTGTGCTGTTCTTCTCCTGTCATGTTTGGGCTCTCCTTTGGCTTCCTTCGCCCCTGCCAACACGCTGGGTGGTAAGGTGCTGGGCAGGGGAAGCGTTCTATGGTCTCATGATAAAATTTAAGTTTTTTAGTGGGTTTGAGTTTTTGTGACCTTCTGAAGTGTTTCCAGTCTTTTTTATTCTTCCTTTAGTGAGAGGAGAGGGCTAGAAGAAGTCAGATAATAGGCTCTAGGAAAGTGGTTCCCCTGGAGAGCAGGCTTTGTGACTGAGAATAGGACCCCAATATTTGATTACTTCCCCCAGTTCTTCACTGATACATGATTTTCCTCTAAACTTCAGACTTTACTCTGAGACCCAGCTCGGGGCTCCTGGTGGTGAAGTCTACTAAAGACTGGGCCCCCAGGAGTTTTTGACCCTCCTAGGTCCACACTCAGCATCTGGAGATATGCCATTAGTGTTTAAATGTCCTGCTGTTCCTGCTCCAGCAGCTTCTTTCCCCAGGAAGCATATCTCAGCTGTGATTCTCTGCATCCGTCTCTCCAGTTGTCAGGGTAGCAGCTCGACATGAGACCTCAGCTCTCCGGAGGAGCTAAATTGTTGATTTTAAGTTAGCTCACTCTTTTCCTTATGGAGGACAGGAGTCCTGACTCCAAGGTCTTTTCATGTTGACGATGAAGCCAGAGGTCTCTCAGTATATTTTCACAAAGGCACCAGTATAATTGCATGAACCCAGCCCGGGCTTCTCTAGAGCCCTCTGCTAGGAGGAGAGGGACCCTCACAACTAGTGAGCTCCTTTCTGCTAACATTCCACCCTGATGGAGGGACGGGGACAGGCTGCTGTGAACCCAAGAAGCAGATGGTATAGCGCACCGGCTGGTAATAATGTTGTCGTTACTAAATTTTTCTCCAGGCATAATTCTGTCCCAGCGTTTCGCAGCTGAGGCAAGCATCAGCCCTAATCAAAAGGCTGTGGGATCTGTCCCAGCTGCATCTGTCTGTGATCTAATGGGTGTGGGGGAAGTGGGCGGGTCAGCATAGCTCCCCACGGCCGGCCACACTGGCTCACAGGCGGACTGCCCAGGTGCGTGAGGAGCAGGGGGTCTCAGCGGCCCAGAGCTGTGCCTGATCTGAGCGGCTCGCCCGGGACTGGGTGGGCATCCGTCGCGTCCCCTCCCCTCCACCCCTGGCCGCTCCCTCCATGCTCCCATGTCTGGTGTCGCCGGTCCCTAGCCCTCACTGCTTCAACAGCCTCTCTGCAGTCTGCGGCCCTCCTGCCTCCTGCTCTGTTTTGCAGGCAGCCAGGGTGCCCCCGAAGAGAGGATTCGGTAGCGCTGTTCTCTACTGCGGACTCCGACAGTCCCCTCCGCTCCAGCACTAAGACCCAGGCGCCAGGCGCCGCCCCCTGGCGCTGAGGACGCGACTGTTCTGGTCCTGCCCGCCTGCCCTCCTGGGGGCTCACCCTCTGGGGGGCGCTGTTCTAACCGCCTCGCCTTCCTCCGAGCTCTTCTGGCCCGCGGTGTCCCCGGCTGGGGCACCACGTGTTCCTCTCCAAACCTGCCTTCCCAGCCAGCCACGCGAGCGCCCCCGCCCTCGTCGGCCTGGACTCCATCGCCCCTTGCCCTGCTCGTTGCCCTGTCGGCCCCACGGAAATGGACGTGTTCACATCTACTGCCCATGTCAAGAGGCCACAGCAGAGGTTACATTCAGCACGGGGCCCTAGGGAGCCAGACCTGTTCACTGTGCAGTCACTTGCTTTCTTATTGTCTCTATTTTCCTTCAGAAAATGAGTGTCTGTCTTGCTCACCTCTGTGTCCCAAGCACCTGAAAGGCCATCTGACCCCCTCTGGGCCTTCAGAATGTATTTGCTGAGTGATGAAGGAAGCTGGGACCAGCATGTGTCATCTGGGGTGGCTGGGCCTGAGCAAGGGACGGGAGCACGTGGGCCCGGCGTCAGTTCCCTGGACGGCGGTGGCCTGCGTCCCGGCAGGTCCTCCCTCACGTCCAGAGGGCGCAGTGGCAGCTGTCTGCAGACCCTGCTCCCAGGAGGCAGCAAACAAAGAACCAGGTCCTGGATGGGCCTGGAGAGAAGGGGAGAATGTTAAGCCAATAAAAACCCCTTTTACGTTACGGCTGTAAAACTTTATAGAGATTTCTCAACACACGACATGAATAATAACCATGCTTTCTTTTCAGGAACTGCCAAAGCCGCAACCCCTGTGAGGCCCTTTGCAAGCAGGATAATCCCTGGGCGCCCAGCCCCGGGCAGGAGGCCCCTGGAGAAGGAGCTCCGTGTCCGGGCGGGCCCTGGGAATCGGGCAGCCGCTTTCAGAGGGAGCCAGCTGGGGGCCTGCCCAGCTGCCCTCCAGGGCAGGGGCAGGACTGCCACCCGGCCACCAGGCCTGGTCCACAGCAACCCCCAGTGGCAGAAAAGAAATCACTCTTGTCAGTTCCAGAAACTTCTCTACCCTGAGACTGACTTGCGGTGCATCCCAGATGATCTCATGCCCCATTTTGGGCTTGATTCTGACACCTGGCTGTGGGAGGCTGGCGAGCCCCTCTGGCTCTGGGCCTGGTTCCTCTGAGCTCTGAAGGAGGGAGAGGCCTGGGTGGCTTGGCTCATGTCACCCAGTCTGTACACTCACTGAGTGCCAGCCCGGCTGGAGTGCCCGGCCCCGGCCTGGGGTGGGGGGCGGGCAGGTGGGACCCGCACCAGGAGGGGAGATGCTCGCTCCCCTCGCCGGGCCTCCCTCCTGCCCCACCTCCCATGCTGTCCCCCAGAGTGGCGGCTCCCCTGCTTTCTCTGAGGTTAGGGCTCACAATGATGAGAGCTGATGGAAGTGCCGGCTGTTTCTCCTCCATCTGGCCGCCACCCCCACATCCCAGAGGGCACAGGTCGTACCCCCGGGAGCCAGTCACACAGGTAATGATTTAAGCCGTGATACGCAGGTGCGGGCTCTCAAGTCCTGGCACGCAGTCCGCACTTGTGCGCTCCCCTCGGCCCTGGGTCCTCACCTGCAGCTGACGAAGTGGGTGTCAGGAAGGGGACAGACCTGCTCAGGGTTTGTAGGCCCCCTGACTCCAGGCCAGGGCTGCCTCCACGGCCCATACAGACAGGGGCCTGGGGTTCAGCATGAGTGTGTGTGCATGTGAGTGCCGGGGGTATGGTGCTTATGTGTGTATGTGCATGTCTGTACAGATGTGTACATGTGTTCGTGTATATGAGTGTGTCGCATCTGTGTGTATGTGTACATGTGGGAACAAGCATGTGCGGTGAGCATACAGTGTCTCCCTGAGTCCTCAGCGTCCTCCTCTCCTCAGGCGCCCAGCACGGGGCCTGTCCGCAGCATGGAAGCGCAGGCCTGCCTACCATCGCTCCTGCATCAGAGTGAGGCTGCGATCTCGCTGCTAACGGGGTCTTGCCTCTTGCTTCTTGGAGCTCCCACCCCGGCCGTCCAGAGAAAAGGCCCTTCAGAAACATGGGGTCCTCTGCCCAGGAGCGGGACACACCTTCTTTCTCCCTGTGTTGCTCTGTTTCTCCCCCACGTGGTCCCAGCTGGGGCAGTCCCCCTGTCAGAGCAGGGCCTGCATACCTCGGTGCATGGGGGCTCATGCACCCCAGGGCCGGCCTTTCCAGAGCACCAGGCTTTCCTCAGCGGGCAGGACCCGAGCAGGGCCAGGCTCCACGCTGGAAGGAAGAATGGACGTTAGGAAGAGACCAAGGCCCACAGAGGAGACTTTAATGCATTCGTGACCTCTTATCACAGGCTTCCCTCCCTCTGTGGGACCTGATTAGTGAGGCTCAGCCCAGCTCCCACTACCTGGTAAGTTTGCAAATGGCCAGCTTAACCCCCTGCCCCCATGTGCTTGACCAATCAGGTTCCCTCCGGGGAAAACCTCAGCTCTTCTCCAGCTCTAGAGGCCCGTGTGCGTCCGCTGCCACCCTGGGTTCCCTTAGCATCTTCAAGGCACTGACCGTGAGAGGCTGCTCTGACCCCAGGACTGTCTTCTTCTTACTCGCAGGCACTCAGTGCAGTATGACAGCCCGGATCCCTCTCCAGCAGGCTAGAGTTCGCTCGGGCATATGCCGCTGTTCACTCCCTTTGGCAAGCGGAGTCTGTGCGGGGTGTCGCCTGAGGAGCCCTTTCTAGGTGCCGCGCAGCAGCCCATCACGGGGGTTTGGCAGATTTCACTCAGCTGCCCCCCACTGCTGACACGCTGTTGAGACCTTTTAAGATTTACTCCTTTAGCAGCTTGCAAATGTTCAACACAGGATTGTAACCACAGTCGCCATGCATGCATCACACTCCAGGGCTCCCTATAACCGGACCTTTGTGCCCCTCACCGGTTTGGCCTGCCCGCCAACCCCCACTGCGGGCAAACCAGGCGGCCCTCTGTGTCCATGAGTTCTGTTTGCTGTATTGTTGTTCTTTTATCTTCCACATGTAAGTGACGTTATAGGGTATATGTCTTTCTCTGTGTGACTTACTTCACTTAGCATGACATCCTCAAGATCCATCCATGTAGTTGCAAATTGCAGCATTTCATTCCTTTATATGGCTGAGTCATGTTCCATGTATAAAGACACCGCTTCTTCTGAAGCCTTTCATCTATCACTGGACATGTAGGTGTAGTTACCACTTTTTATTGTGCTGAAATGCATGTAACACGACCTGTACAATTAATGGCACTTAGTACATTCCCGGGGTCATGTGACCATCACCACCACCCCGTGCCAGCACATTTCACCACCCTGAAAAGAAGCCCCCTCCGCATTAGCAATCATTCTCCACTGCCTCCCCATAGCTTCTGGCAGCCATGAATCTATGCACTGTGTCTAAGGCATCATACAATATGCATCCTTTGCAGTCAGCACATTTCATGGAGCACAGGGTTTTCATGGTCCATCCGTGTGGTAGCATGTGTCTGTGGTCTGCTGTTTTATATGATGAATGATGTCCTAGTGCATGAACACCCACTCTGGATTGTCCCATCCATCACCAGATGGACAGCTGAGCTGTTCCCGCCTGTAACTGTCTGAGTGGGGCTGCTCAATGTGGACACATTTATGTTGAGCTATTTCTACATCACAGGGTGGGTGAGGGTGCTTGTGAGCCTGGAGAAGGGCCCCAGGGCGCCTGCAGATCCACCGAGTCCGTCCTCCCCAGCTGTAACTCCGCCAAGGTCGGCGTCCTGTCTGCAGTTTCCCATGGTTTCCCACACACAATGTACTAAAAGACCCCCAGCCCAGAGGGACTCCAGAAGGGGAGGGGTCGGTTCTCTCTTTCTCTGTGATGCACGACCGGCAGGTAAACTTGCCGCCCACCCCCGTTGTTGTCACTTCTGTCCTCGCCGGTTCTCGCCTCACGTTTGGGAGAGCATGTGGGGAATAGCAGGCTCGCGGCAGGACTTTGCAGAGGAGATGGGGAGGAATTTCATCATGAGCCCATGACAGGTGGAAAGGAGCTAATTTCCTTCCTGTGTTCTAATGAAGCTCCCAGGCTCATAATATCTCCTATTTGTCAGAGAGGAGAACAGTAGGGCAGTCTGGGACCCCCTTCATTCAGGATCCGGTCCACCTTGTCAGAGCCCACAGAAGCCTCATTTTCCTTACCCACGCACAAGTCCTGATAAAACATTCACGCAGCGTAACCTCCCGGCTAGCACAGACCCCAGCAGAGCAGCGCAGAGCAGAGAGGAGCGCGCTGCCAGATGCACAGACACCACGTGGTTACGACATAAAGAAGAAACCGCCGAGGCAGAGAGAAGCCAGGCCTGAAATCATCCTTCCCGCTGCTCAAAGGCACGAGCTGTCAGCAGCTCAGCCCACGGTCTGAACGGGCCAGGGCCTCCTTAAGGACGCTCCCTCACTGCATCTGCTGACACCTGCAATTAACACAACATGGCGCGGGCAGCCGACCCCCTTGCTGCTCAAGGCCTGGGTTTTGGCAAAGGCAGATGACAAAGGCTTAGGAAATAAGACAAAGGACCAGCATTCTGGGAAGTGGGGTGAAGGCCAGACCAACTTGTTTCGGGGGGGTACTGTGCCTGGAAACACGGTCTCAGGCCCCAGGCCTCTGGAGCTGACTCTCCCGGGACAGAGATCTAGGGCGGTGTGAGGCTGCTGGCCAAGGCCTCGGAGGGGCTGCCCCTGCAGCCTCCCAGCTTCCCCTTCGCTCCCTGTCTCCCCTGCATTTCCATCCCAGCCCAGAACCATGCCGAGCTAGCCTAGGCCGGCTGGAGCGTCCACACGCGGACGCGCCCACTCCGCCGACCTCCCTCTGTGGCAGAGCTCACGAATCCATCTCTGCTCTTTGCCTCGGAGCCCAGACTTCCCCAGCAAACTCTGCAGCGCGGCACATGGAGCAGGGCCCTCCTGATGAAAGATGGCGTCAGGGAGCAACCCTACGTGGCCCCTCTGACTTGGCGTCCTTTCTCTGTAAACTTAGCTGTGAGATCCAGGACCACAGTTCATTCAACAGAGAGCTTCCGAGCGAGGACACGGCGTGGGGAAGGCACTGAGCTTAGCGCCCTGGGTACCTAACAACAAACAATACACCACCCCAAGGTGGAGGAGCTCATGGTCCATGTGGTCAGGATACAGCGCGGAATGTGAGGTCATGAAGGCAAGGCCCGTAAACTCTGCTGAGAGGAGAAAGGATGTACCTGCATTGGGGATATTTAAAGCGGGTTTTGAGGGATGAATAGTAGTTCATTGGTTAGAGGGTGCGGCATCCTCAAAGGCTCAGAGGTGTGCACAGCAGGACTGGAAAGTCGGGGCTCTGCTGGTGGGTCGCGGGGGTTCGGATGGATGAGAGAGGAGCTTGAGAGAGAGCATTGCTTAAGGGCTTGTACTTCAAATGAAGGAAAATCACCGTAAGTTTCTAAACAGGAAGTGACTGGTCATATTTAAGTTTTAGAAGAGTTGATTTGGCCTTGAGTCCCTTCCACAGTAATGTGTTAATGGCGGGACTTCAGTGTGAACATGGCCTCTGAGGGGCAATGCTCAGGCCTCCCGTTCCGCACCCATCGTTCTGGGAAATCGGTGGCATGCCGCCTGGGCCATTTGTCCACAAACAGGCGGAGGGTTTTGACTTGCTTGGGGACATGGGGTGACCCAGTGAACCCCAGGTCCCGGGTGACCTGCAGACCCTCAGCCACCTACAAGGTGCTCAGAACAGGACACTCACCGGTCAGGAGCATGAGGTGGGTGGCCAGCTGGCGCCACTGTCCCCTCCTCCTGCTGTTCTGCAGGGTTCTCATGCCTCTGTGTGTCCAGTTCCTTCAGTGGTAGGTCTCGGGGCTGGGTGCAGGGCCCGGAGCCCCTCCCCGCCCACCTTACCCCACCTGTGCCTGTGGAGGGGGCCGGGCATCCCACAGGCTGGAGACCAAGCAGCCAGCATGGCTGCACTTCCCCTTCACGTTTGCACATCCAGAGGGCAGGACAACCTTCTCCAGGATGCGGCTTGGAAACTCCTGGGGATCCCAGGTCGGTCTGGCTGGTCACAGCCCACCTGCTAAAATTGGGCCTTAGGTGTGAGGTGTGGACGGGCCCCCTGCTTGCACAACATGCAGAGTAGTGATGGCATAGCTTATTGTGTGTGTGTGTGGTGTGTGTGCAGGTATAGGTGTGTGCCCATATGTGCTCACACGTGCAGTGTGAGGTGTGTGCACATGTGTATATGGACATATATACTCACATATGCAGGCATATGTGTATGCGTGTGTGCATGCATGTGTACATGTGTGTGAGGGGTGCGTGGAGATAAGTAGATGTGGTGTGTATGTAGGTGTATGCCTGGGTATGTGTGTGTATATACGTGTACATGTGTGTTTGTGCATGTGCACATGCTGTGGGGCCTCGCTGTCAGCCTGGCACCAGGTTTCTGTGCCTCCTGCTGCTGTCAGCCCATGTGCCACTGAGCATGGGCTCCACTTGCCTAAGGCAGGTCAGCAGGCATTCGGCACACATGACTGGACCTGGGGAGGCAGGGCTCGGGAGCTGGGTCCTGGTCCACACTGCCCTGGTGAGCCCTCTGGTCAGGTCTCGGCCACAGGCCCTGACTCTCGGGTGGGAAGTGAGCAGCGCCCTGGGGCTCGGGGACCCTGCAGCTCCTCAAGCTTTCTCCTGCCGTCTAGTTCTTCTCAGCTTTCGTGAAATCTAATGAGAAAAGAGAGAGAACTAAAGGAACTTTCATTTATTTTATTTTATTTTTTCTCCAATTTGTAAAATTGTGCCCTCTGAGAGCACGTTGCCTCTGGGCTCAAGTACAAAATTTGAAAACATTCAATTAAAAAGCTTGGAGCAGCCTTTCCAGGAGCCGGGTTAGCGTAGCTGCCCCAGAGCCCGTCCCAGGGACATGCAGAAGCTGGGGGAGTGGGGCCAGGCCAGCTCCGCTCTGGCTGCGAACGACTCTGGGCACGTGCCCAGCTGGTGGGCAGGACGGCGGCCACGTTGGGTCAGTGTTACTGGGAGGCAGGCGAGTGGCTGGGTCTGCACTCTCACAGTTTGACAACAGACTGACGGACCAGGTGTGCTGTGAGGGGGAGGTCCCAGGTGTCTCCTGGCCCAGGCAGGCCTCCCTGTGGCTCCTGTCTAGGCAGAAGCGGTGGGGATGAGCAGGTCTCCAGGGAGATGTGATGCCTGAACTTCTAGAGGTTCTTGCCTTCTTAGGTTCTTCCACAAGACCCCCCTCATCCCAGGGGGTCCCTTTTATGGCTGAACTGTGCCCCACCTCCCCAATTCACATGCTGAGTCCTAACCTCCAGCGCCTCAGAATGTGACCTATTTGGAAATAGGGTTGTAGACGTATCAGTTAAGATGAGGCCATTAGGGAGGGTCCTGATCCAAATGGCTACTGACCTTAAAGCAGGAATTTGGACAAGATGTGCACACTGGGAGAATGCATGGGACAGTGGAGACAGCCATCGAGGGACGCTTCCGCAAGCCAAGGAATGCCAAGACCACTGGCTCGGCCCCAGAACTCGGAAGGGCCTCGAGCAGATTCTCCCGACAGCCCTCGGAAGGACCCGGCCCTGCCTGCATGCTGGTCCTGGCCTTCTGGCTTCCAGAGCAGCGAGAGAGGTCCAGTCCATGGTGCTCAGTCAGGACTGCCCGACCCTAACAAAAAGAACCCACCTGCAGGCGCTTTCTCCACGTGAGACCTGCCGGAGGGCTCTGACCCACATTCTGCAGAGGGAAAGCGAAGCTCGTGGACAGGCTGACTGAGGGCAGAGACCAAAGCCTGGTGTGGTTTCCAGCCCCACAGCCCACGATGCTTTGCTGCGGCCTTCTGAGGCAGGAGTTGCGCCCACTGCGGTGAGCCCAGAAGCCAAGTGAGGGAGGCCAGTGGCCTGGTGAGGCACGTGTCTCTTTACGTTTGCTCTCCTCCCGGCTCTCTTCCTACATGTCCTTTATAGGGGTACAGGTCTCTGGGTTCTGAAATGCACAGTCATGTGACCCCGGCGGCACTAGAGGCAGGGAACAGTTCCCCACCCAGCAGTGTCCTGTCGAGCCCTTGAGGTGAAACCTTATCTAAGCCCCAGTTTCCTACAGTTTTGTGACCTTCTGAGTCTGGCCTCTTGCATGCACACTGCCGCCCTGAGAGTCAGCTGCAGGAGTGCGGGTGTCAGAAGCTGCTCCCTTTCTCACGGCTTAGTAGTACTCCATGGCAGGGATGCTCACTCTTTGCTTAGCCACACCAGCTGACGGACATTTGGGTTGTTTCCAATGTTCGACTTTGTGAGTAATGCTGCCGTGGATTTGCATACATGTTTTTGAATGAACATGTGATTTCCTTTTCCTTGGGTAAGTACCAAGGAGTGGAACCATTAGGTCCTGGAACAAGTATTGATTCAAGTTTAATAAAAACTGTCAAGCTGTTTCCAAAGTGGGGCACCATTTGATGTGACCCCCCAGTGCATTAGAGCTCCTGCTGCCCCACATCTTCCCCAGCACTTGAAGTGATGTGTCTTTCTGTCTGTAGTCATTGTAAGAGGTGTGGACTGATATTTCATACTGGTCTTAACCTGCATCTCCTTAATGACTCACAACAGTAAGCATCTTCTCAGGTGAATATTAAAGATTTGTGTGTGTTCTTTGGTGAACTTTCTATTCCATGGTTCAGCCCATTTTCCACTGGGTTGTTTGTATTACTCAGTTGTAGGAATTCTTCCTATATACTGGATTCAAGTCCTTGATCGGATACATGATCTGCAAATCTTTCCCTCCAGTCCATGGTTTGTCTTTTTATTTTCTTAGAGGTGCCTTTTGAAGAGCAGAAGTTAGTCTTGGCAATCTATTTTATCTAATTTGTTGACTGTTTAAAAGAATAAGCTATCGGCTCTATTGATTTTTCTATGCCACTTTTTTGTTTTCTATTTCATTAAGGTTTTGCTTTGATTTTTTTTCTCTTCCTTCCTATTAGACCCTTACCTCACACCACACATGGTGATGAACTCAAAATGGATCACAGACATGAATATAAAAGCTAAAACCATACAGACTAGAAGGTGGGAGATCTTGAGTTATGCAAAAGAAGTGGCTGTCATCAAAATGACAATGGTCTGCCTACCCTCAGCTTGGCCACCCGGCCAGGAGGGAGGGAGCCGGCCCATGCAAACAGGAGGAGCTGGTCCTCACAACCTCGTGATTCCAGAAAGCTGTCTCCAGCATCCTCAAAGCCGCCAGGGGGACTTCCTGGACGTCTGCTTGGACTAGACGGAGCCCTGCTGCCAAGCCTCCAGAGGTTCTGGTTCATAGTCCGGGAACACCAATGCCTTCACCTGGACTTCAGCCCCTCCCAGGGCTGCCTCCAGCCTTCTCCTGCACCTCTGCCATGTCCACACCCAGCCACCGGTTGGAGTTTAAGGAGGCATACTCCCAAGCTCATCATAAATCCTGCAGCAAAGAGGCACACAGAGTCCCAGAGAGTGGCTTTATTTCAGCTAAAGGAGGAAGCATATACCCGGGCCATAACCCTGGATCCAGTGCCCCCCCTGCAGGTATGATGGGGAAAAGGGTGGGGAGGGCAAACCACGGTGGGGACGAGAGAGAGGGGAGAGCAAGCCAGTGGGAGCCCAGGCTGCCAAGGCCTTCAGCTCACGCCCAGGGAAGGTGGGCCACTGGACACTAGGTTCTCACTGCTGAGCCCGAGAGGGAGCAGGGGCAGGCGGGGCCTTGGGGGGTCTGTGGGTGGGAGTCGGGGACAGGGGGCTCTGGAGGTGCTGCTCCCACATCTGAAAGGCGTGTAAGAGCGAGAAGGGAAGGTCTGCTGATAGGGACCCAGGTGTTATTTCCTTAGCCCTTTGGGCTAATGGTGGTGAACCTGGAGCGATTTCCGCTTGGTGGGGGGAGGCCAGTGGTCTCCTTGGGGGTCCTGTGTGCAGTTGAGAAGGTCGTCCCCTTCTCCCTGGGTGTCCTGCCCTGGTCCCTGCTGGGAGGTGTGTTCTTCCTCTGAAGGTTTACTGCCCGTTGTCCTGCCTTTGCAAATTATACTTAACTCCTTAATGCAAATGCCAGAGATGACGCGCTGAGCTGAAGGGCCGCGGACGACAGGGTCAGACCCCCACAGGAACCAATCAGAACATCACTGGCCGCCTCCCCCTCTCAGAGGCTCGGGAGAAAATTTAAGTACAAATATTAAATAGCCTTTTAAGTTAAGCCCAACTCTTGCACGCTCAAATGCAAAGAAATGAGAGTTCAAATCACATCCAGGGAGGACCGGACCCTTCAGGACCACCTGACAAGAGCTAATCCTGGCCGGGTCCACCCCATGCCCGTCTTTAGAGCTGCACCAGCCCCACACTTAGAATTTAGAAAGTAGCCTGCGGTTTTCCCCACAAAGTCACACCCCTAGGACTTGGTGTTCGCATCAGTTGACAGCCATGCTGTTGGGGCCAAATGGCTCATTGGCTCATGAGGGCAAGAGGGTGGTGGGAGGGCACAGGAGGGAAGACTGGGTTTCAGCCAAGTCAGATGCTGATCAGGGGGGGGGGGGGGTCCTGTGGTCAGAAGTTCTGGCCCCTGGAATGGATCTCCTGCAGGAACATGAGGATGACACTGGGTTATTCTGCCTGGGGAGGGGGCAGAACCCCACTGGGGACAGTCTGCAGCTTCTGGCCTGGGCTGCCTCCTTTTCCATCCCCCTAATTGACAGGTCGCTCCGCCTTTCCTGCTGGCCTGCAGTCCTGACACTGCGTGAGCCGCCTCTTCCTCTAGCCCTGGTGGCTGCCTCTCGCTCTGAATTGTTGGGCGCCCGACACGCTCCATCCCACGCTGGTCCCTACAGAGAGTCCCCTCTGCGTCCCTGAGCAGAACCCGCCTTTGATGCAGCTGAAGCCCGAGTCCTGGGAGACGGCGGAGGGTCGATGCTTCTGCCGTGGGCTCCTGCCGACGCTGCCCCTCCTGTCCTCAAACGGCCGGGGCCTCGAGTCAATTAGGCTCTTTGGTGGCAGCAGAGCCATTTCTTGCTGTCACATCTTTCTCTGCGCCATGAGACGTGCCTCCACTGTCCCAGATCCTACGTTCCTGGAAGCCTGAGCTTTTCACGATTTCAACCTGCTCTTGAAGTCTCCTTCGTCCTCCCTGTTAGGGGAGCGCGTTGTCAGGCTGTAAGGTCTGCTCTAGACGTGGGGCTCAGCATTTGCTCTCTTTGGAACCTCCGACCCCGCCAGCTGGTTCCGCTCTGTGGCAGGTATGCTTCCCGGAGGTCGGGGTCTGCCCCAAGCATCTGGTGTCAAGCAGAGCATGTTCCCTCCCACCGGCTGAGCTGGGAGCTCTGAGAGCTGACACCAACACCCCAGTCCACACCCTCATTCACCCGGGACGGGCCTGGACCTGGAGCGGGCCGCGGGGCTCCCTCCGGCGGGATGACGCCTGAGGCCTGGGCACACAGACCATGTCGCCCCCTCCCCCTGGCCCAGGTCGGGGGGGGTGGGGAGCACATGACCTCTCTGGGCCATCCAGCCTCTGACGGTGCCTCTCCTGCCCTGGCCTGGGGACTGTCAGCTCCTGGAGCCTGCTGCCTCGGGGGATGTCCCTGAGGTCTGCCCTCTAAGTTTCTGCTGCTCTATCTCTGTTGATTTCTGGCACCAGAGGAAGCGTATTTTAGTCCTACTTGAGATGAAAACACTCCCATCTCCCGGCTGCCTGTAAGAGAAGCTAAATGTGGTGTGTTGCCTTCTACCTTCAAGTTCCCCTCTCAGGGTCCTGTCCTCCGTGAGAACCTGACACTTACCCAGCTTTCCCTCTGCCCCCCTGGGTGCCCCACAGTGTCGTGATCCGTCCCACAAGGCTCGCCATGGTTCTGTGCCATCCCAGGGGGTGAGCCAGAAGCCCTCCTGTTGCACGTTTCGGTGACCTACATCTCTAATGCCACGGCCCCCTCCTGCCATTCCTCCGAATCTCACCAATAAAGCATTCGCCAGGCTTTCCTAAGAGAAGACGCAGAACCTTTCCAGACTGCAGTAGGAGCCCCTCCCAGAATCTGCGCGTGTGCCCTCTGGGGATGCAGGCGTTTTTCAAAACAAGGTGAAGAGGCTGGGATTACGGCAGCAGAGCTTGCCTCGACCATGCCTGCCCTGGGGGCCGGGCTGCTGCCTCCTTCCTCAGCTCTGTCCAGCATCCCATGGCCCCCATCACCCCTCCAGGTCTGCGAGGTGCATGTGCCCGAGCTCTGCCTGTCTGAGACGGGTCTGCACCAGAGCCCTGATGGGATACACTCACCTTGCTTGGCCAGCCCTGTAACACAGGCCGTGGGGCTGGTGCGTCCATGCAGGTACAGGTCAGATGTGGAGGTCCGAGCTCACTGGGCCAGGGCAGGTGGGAGTCAGCGTCCAGCTTGCAGACATGAGCCAGTGCCAGAGCCCTGCCTTCCACGCCGCACGCCAGAAGTCGCGGGGGCCCCACTGCTACTCATTTCCAAACACCATTCTGTTCATCTGGTGTCATGACCAACGTTCCCTGGAAATGTGCTGTGTGTTGGAGTCTGAGTGTGACACTTAGCTGCACTTCTTTTCCTGGATGAATTCTAAGCTGACTGAGCGGTAATTGAGGAGTGCTTTCTCTAGAGTCCATCCTGGGTGTGCAGAGCCTGCCACGGCGAGCAGGACATGCCGGGAGAGGGGGCAGTCGTGGCCAACCAGGAGAATCCAGAGAGCAAGGGGGGCCCATGGTGCTTGGACTGTGCACCCTAACCTTGCCCGTGGGAGGACCACAGTGGGGTGCCCAGATCAGCCCCCTGGAAGCCAGGCCCTCACCCCTAGGGGAGGGGGCTGAGCAGTGCTACAGGGCCTCTGGTGGAAGGTGCCTCATGGAGACACAACAGGTCCCCACACAGCCTCTGACGGCGGAGGTCCCTGAGCCCAGCCCTCCAGACTGTGTCTAAAGCTCTGACCAGCCTGCCTGAGACCTGAGCCTCAACCTGGGACCCATTCTCTGTCTGCCCCCTGCCCCTTTGCACTGTACCCATCACCACCGTGCCTGGCACACCCTCCTTCCTCCAGAGCCCACTTTGAATAACGGACCAGAGAGGGAAGGGCGTCTGCTGAGCACATCGGGTCCGTGGGGGGCTGGGCCCAGGTCTGAGGGTCTTTGGAGAATGAGGGCACAGCTCTGCCGTGGCCTCTGCAGCTGCCCCTTGGTGTGGCGGTCTGGGCAGGCGGGGCACGGGGTTGGCAAGCACACAGGGAGGAAGCCAGCGTGTGGCGCCCCCTCCTGCCGGGTGCTCTTCACATACCAGATGCCCAAGTTTTTTCCACAGAAAGTCTACGTGGGCCCAAGATACCCATGGGGGGGTGGTGGACATTCCTTCTTGAAACAGAGTTTAGCTGAGCGGACAGAAAGCACAGCCACGGCCGGGGGCAGTGACCCCGGTGAAGTCTGCATCAGACGCCCAGCACGCCCCAGCACAGGGCAAGTTCACGGCGTTGTCTTGAGGACGGGGATGGAGCTGCGCCCGGGCAGGGACAGGGCTGTGGGGGGGACTTCGTCCATGCAATCCTGAGGCAGGGCCCCTCACACACCACCCCCGAAGCTCCGGGCTCCGGAGACCAGCAGGGCTGTCAGGATTCCTCCCCGCGTCGCACGGCGTCTTCCCAGCTTGCCTGTTCATGAGTCGCTTACAAATAACCAGCGGGGCCTCGTGACAGACATGCCCACCCTGCTCGGCTCTGCCCGGGGCTGCCGACATCGTCTCCCGAGGTGGCACAAACACACGGTCATCACAGTCCTGGCAGTTTTCGCGGCGGCTGGATGCTGCTCTGGCTTGTGGCGTCATTGGGGTTTAATCAGGTAACGACTGCTGAAAACATTTGCCATCGAGTCTTTTGAAGGAACAACTTCATTGGGAGGACATTAAAAAGGAGGAGATGCACGCAGTGGATTCACACGGGAGTCGGCAGAGGACGCAGGGCTGGGCTGCAGACCCGGTCAGGTGGGTGCTCTCTGCCCCCGGGGCTTCCAGAAGCTTCTGCTCCTCCCACGTGGGGAAAATCCGCCTTCTCAGTGGAGCACCTGGCCTTCCTCAGGGCCCCTGACCTGGGAGCCGGGAGGCTGGGGTAGGGTGAGGGATGGGGAGAAAGAATGCAGAAATGCAGACAGACGTGGGTGGCAGTCCACCTCAGTGTATGATCTTGGACCTCAGCTTCACATTCGTGAAATGGGGAAATGAAATGTAACCCTGGGGTTTAAGGAGACAAGGGACATAGGGTGCGAGGGGCCACAGCTGTCCTGAGATGGGCATTCCCCTTCTCCGGGCTCCCAGCAGGCCTGTACCGGCTGATGGACTGGCCCAGAGCTTCTGCATCCTCGGCCATACAACGCTCATGTTAATTCCAAACCAGCCGCCCTGGCAGAGGGGGTGAGGCCCCATATATGTGCCGAAGGACTCTCAGGGCTAATGTAGGAAGGAAAAAAAATCCGCAGGTTTTTCCCCCAAAAGGATTAATTTTTACTTGTTAGGAATTAGACTTAATATTCAGAAAATTAAAGCCCAGACCTCAGCTCTTACTTTCTTAGTGGCTTGAGTTCTATGAAATCATACGTGTGGAGGGCTGAAGGGAGCCCAGTGTCGGCTCCTCCATGTGGCTCAGCTTAACAGCTCTGTGGCCTAAGCTAAATTTTTTGCCTTTTCTAGGGCGCCAAGCTTTTCCTGTCAAGTAGACACCACGGTGTGACCTGTGCCTGACGTACAGGTGCATCGTTGTTGAATCTGGTCCTTTGCGATGACACGTGGGCCACGTGCTGGTCAGGCCACGGTGCACACATCTCCTTCCACATGGTGTATGACTAGAAACTGCATACAGGCCTACGCTGCCCTTTTGGCTGAAAATAGAAGAAGAAACAGGGCAGTGACCATGGTTTCCAACTTGCAATTTCAGACAGATTGGTTGGCTTCTCCCAGGCTGCTTTGTGTGCACATCTCGAGGCCACACGGCATTGGAGAAGAGTTCGGTTCTCCCTCCGAGAGGCGGCCTCCTTTTCAGAGGGTCCGGATGTAGAAGGAGTCAGCCTTTGCTCTGAAAGACAGCAGACGGTCACTCTCTGGGAAGGGGATTTCCTCCAGCTGGATTCTGCTTGCAAACAAGATAGCCCTGTGCCCACTGGCCCTCCCAGTGAACACAGTGTGGGCGCCCACCTCTGGGTGCATGTGGTGTGTGTGTGGTCAGACTGGCGGCCCCCACTGAACTTGCACGTTTCTGGAAACACACGATGCCCAGCATGTTGGAGGCAAGTTTTCATCATCTCCAGTCTCAAACTTGGAACTTTGCACCCATTCCTGTTTAATGGCAGCTTTTTCCCCAAGTGGCCATTGGCCCAGCTCATCGAGGTCATGCAGGATTCCCGCGTGGTTATCCTGTGATGCATAGCTCTGCTTTCTCCTGTCCAGGGAATCAGCATCAATACGAATGATCTTCTGTACCAGCCTTAGCTCTTCATCCATTTAATTCTTTTTTCATGCAAAAAAATATGTGTAAAGCAAAGTTTCAGACAATGTTGTTAAGGATCTTGGCACAGTGGGTTTCTGGCTCCATTTAGATGTTTATGCCTTGGACGTGACAGTCTAATCAGGGGAATTCACCCTATGGCCCTTTTCGTCATCTGCACATGGGAAATGTTTGTGGGTTGGATGGCTGATTTTATTTGTCCTAAAATTACTTATCCCAGAGTCAGAACATTCAAGGACTTAATGAAGAATCAAGTACTCCGTTTTATGGCAATACTCACACACACGCCAGTGTTCAGCAAACACAGAGGTCTTTTATTATTAAAAAATTTTGAGTTACAGCAACAGTTACCCTTTGATCACATTATGGCTTTGCCACACGTGTGACGGGTTCCTCCCGCGTGTCCTGGCGCGGCTCAGTCCCGTTACTGACCGGCTGCTGCTTCGCACGGCTCTCTGGCTCCACTCGCCATCTGCTCCCTAAGGCTCGTCTTCCTGAGTCTTGTCGCCCCTTTCGGGAGAAGAACACAACAGATTGCGGTTCCGTCAGGAAGGCCGTGTATGGAGCATCCGTGGAAGAGAGGATGCCTTCCAGCTGAGGCCCAGACCACGTCTGTCTGCAGAGGGTTTTCGAGGGAAGCTTGAATTCCTAAATGGGGATTCGGGGGTCAGAATCCTCTGCTTCATAGCGCACGGTGGGCTTCCTCGCCTCTCCTTACCAGCCGTGCACACGCAGCCACGGACCCTCCGGCATTTGAGTGCAGTAGTGCCTGTAGCCAGCACAGGGGTATTTCCCTCTGGTGGAAATGGGGTTACTTTGTTCCTCAAAAAGCCCCATTACCGAGCATCATTTCAAAGGGTAAGAGGCAACGGTGTCCTCACTGTTCTTGATGCTGGGCCACAGCCCCGCGGCCAGCCTAGGATGAACAATTCCACCTGCTGGCCGGCGGGGCCCCGTGGCTGGCAAGGGTGAGCCAGGCGGGGAGAAGAGAACAGACCCCTGTGCCCCGGGGAACGCTGTGGCTTGACGAGCTTTAGGGCTCCGGACACCCAGCCACCCCCGTCGCAGCCCTTCCCTGCTGTAACCCCCAGAGTGCCCTGTCTCCGGGCATGGAGTATGGCCTGGGCACCCACCTCCCCGGGGGGCACAGGGCTGGGCAAGAGGTGGAGCCCCATCCTCACTGAATTAATGATTCTGCCGCAGCTCGAGCTGTCGGGAGAGCAGGGCACAGGGTGTCAGAGGGGCTGCCTGAGCCCCGGCTGGGACCGTCACAAGATCCACTGTCATGGACATCGGAGTCCTTCTCGGTCACACGGCTGCTGTGGCCTTAGGGTGCCAGCACGCAGATGCTCTCTGAAGACCCTGAGGCAGGGTGTGAGCGCAGGTGAAGTGCTGGCGGTCCCGACTTTTTATCTGGGCTCAGACCCTAAGATGATGGGTGTCTGCTGCTCCCTCAGGTGGCACAGCATCGCTCGGGGGTCCCAAGGCCTGGAGAACACACGGCCAGGTGGTGGGTCCCGAGGATGGGTGCACTCTGGTCTTCGCCGAGCTGCACACACACACAGGCGGGGTCCTACCCGCCAGGCCCTGGGAAGCAGCACCTCCCAAGACGGCCTAGTGCAGGCATGGCAGGAACATGGGCTGTGGGCCCCCTGGTTTCCCAGCCTCAATGGGCTCAGAAGAAAACAAAGAGACTGGAAGAGGACAATGCACAGCCCAGTGAGATGCCGACATGTCCGCGGACCCTCACATGCCTTAGGAACACAGTCCTGTCCATCCCGCCCGGAGGTCCGTGCCCTGTGCGCCGTGGGCCTGGCATGTCTCCCCTGACGCCCTCTCCCAACCCCCCACCCGTACTCCCTGAGCTCAGGGCGCGTCCCTGCTCACCCGCAGCCTGTGTGCCTGCACAGCCCTCCCCTGCGCAGCGGCTGCATTTGCGGGACACCTCCCCCGACACAGTTAGCTCAGGACAGTCTTACAGCAGCCATGTCGGCCCACGACCCGAGCACCACTGCCCCGTAGATGGGACACAAAGGCTGAGGGAGGCCAAGACAACACAGCCAGGGGGCCGGGGATGGCCCTGGACCCAGGTCTTGCATGAGTCCATCCCCCACACCGTCAGCCACTGGACCCACCCAAACACTGAGCACCTGAGCGCAGCACCCCCTGTGCCTGCCCTGCGTCCTCTGGATGAGCAGCCATGCCCGGGGCTCCTGGGCAGGTGCAGCCAAAAGTTTTGGGGCAGCAGATAGTAGAAGACCTGGTGCTGGCCGCACAGACAGCTCCAGCCATGGTGGGGAGTGGGCACTGTGCTCTGGGAGCTCAGCTGGGGCGGCAGACTGGCTCATCCATGTGGGGTTGGATGTCCTGAGGTTCTCCCAGTTGGAGCAGCTGGGTTCTGAAAGCCCAAGACACATGAACCCCAGGTTCCCCAGAAGGTGACATTCTAAGGTCAGTTGGGTCACTAAGGCCAGCCCAGGGTCAAGGAGCAGTGGTATATTCTATACCTCGACGTGACCAGGAGCATGTCAGCAGAGGTGCAGCTGAGGGCAGCCAGCTCTGGACACCACGTGCTGCACCCAAAGAGGATGGTGGTGGAGATAATGGTGTGGAGGTGGTGGTCGTGGTGGCGGTGGTGGTGGTGGCATGATGGTGGCTGCTGAGTGCTATCGAGACCTGAGTAGGTGCCACTGTATTATTGTCACTGGCATGACACCACCCTCAGCACCAGGCAGTGGGGCCTCCACAGAGGGATGACTCACCATGAAGCTTTTAAAGCACATTGCACTGAATTTTCACTTGGAGTTGGCTTCACCCCGGTTCAGGTGGTGTCTCTCTACATTACCTGGGTGTGAAAACATCTCCTAGGATGTGCACAGAGGTGAGCATGTGGTAATTGTAAGTATTTCTGACAGGCTGGAGAAGCTTGTCCAACAGTTTGAAATTCTACCATTGCAGACACACAGTAGGTCCATTGCCAGTAAGCAAATGAGACCCAAAGAGGCCCCACCTCTCCCTGAAGTCAGCCTCCCTGAAAGAGAGCAGGTGCAACGGGAATGCTTCTTGGAATTAAACATAGAATTAGCAAGATGTTCCTCCTGCCTTAATGATAAAGGCAGGCAACTCAACCAAGCGATAATTACCACTGACTGTTCTGCTGCTCGGTAATAATATCTTAGACTTATAAAAATAACTGAAAGGTGGGAGTTGCCCATTTGAATTAAACATGCTTTAGTGAGTCTGGAGCTTGCCCTGGAAGCTGGTGAGAAACAACATTCCAACATTTTTGTGGCCAGTGTAGAAATGCACAATGTCTGAATGGCACCACAGAATTCTATCTTTTGCGATGGTATTAGCAGTCGTGTGAAGTCTGTGAGCTGGCACAGGCTCCCCCGTGGCAGATGGTCTATGGCTGCCCACAACATTCACCCAGTGCATTCATCCTGATAAAGCATTTTGGGTTTTCATGAGTGCATTTTACCAAAGCATTTTGAGATGCCTATTTGGATCCTGAATACTTTGTACAACACTGAATGGTTGTTTTATAAAGAAACATGCAAATGGGATATGTTCTTTCTTGGTTGGAGCCTTCTGGATACCTGGGAAAGGATGTCAGAGGGACGAGGTCCTTTGGAAGGGAGCATGCTGTGCTAGCAAACCAGCCCGCAGACCTCACAGGCTGGTACGTCTCCCTGCTCCCTTTGCTGCTCAGATCCTGGCCCCTCCCTCGCTACCTTTGACCTTGGTAGGCCTTCACCCCTCCTGAGCCCCTGTATCTTCCTCTTTAAAATAGGATTATGCCATCTGCCTTGCAGGGATGTTGGAGAGATCAGATAAGATTACAACATGAAAGGTCTGGTGACTTCAGTATTCAAAACCAGTAAAAATCTTCACTACGTGAGCCAAATTGTCCATCCAGGACGCCAAGTGTTTCTAAGAGGCAACAGCCCACAGAAGCAGCCCCTGGCTGTTTGCCTGCTGTCTCTCCGGGAAGTGGCTCATTTCCATGGGAAAGGGATAAAACACGAGGCGGAGTGGAGGTGCAGAGGCGTGTGTGTGGTTCAAGTGTACGATGGGGAACCACACCACGGGCATGTCTACAACCCCTGTGCGCGTGCCGGGTCTATGCTCAGAAGCCACACCACCCAAAGAATAATAAAATATCTTTCACACTTTGAGTACCTTCCATAGGTGACGGCCCCATGGACCAGGTACTCCAAGGGCTAGTACCCCATTTTACACGTGCCCTCAACAGCCCTCAGTGGTCATATCGGTGGACCGCCACTCCAAAAGGCTTTCTAATCCCAGGCTGGCCTCCTGCTTGCACTCATGATGTGCCAGTCACTGGCAATACTGTTACTTACCCATTCAACAAACACAAGTTCCCGCTGTGTGCCATGTGCATGTGCAAATGTTAAATTTTGCTGCTATTTTGGGGGGTACTGACTGGGGTTTAGGCAGTCAAGTTTGTGACCCTAATGCCTGTATAAAGTGACCTGGATTGCTCGTTGAGGAATGTTCCTAAACCTGACCTGTGCTCCATTTCCACTCGGGGCTCAGACCAGGGAGAGGGCTGGGCAGCAGCTTGGGGCCCCAGGCGAGTTGGCCCTCGGAGGGCTTGGGGGGAAGGCCCGTTTGCCAGCTCACGTGGAGAGAGGCAGGCGCAGGCCAGAGCATGGAAGATTATAGGATCTGAACTCCATGGGGTTCCCTGGACAGCAGTGCTCCCTGCTCACCAAGAAGCCGTTCACTGCCTCACATGAAAGAGCAGAATTAGCAGCAGGGTTTGTTTTCCTGCTTCCATGCAGCAAAGATCATCCAACACTTTATTACCAGACCACGCGGCAGCGAGCTTTACCGCACAACCGAACACCTCCAAACTCAATGTCCACAAATAACAGCATTTATTTAGCACATGGTCCTGTGGGTTTCGCAGCCTGGGTTGGGCTCAGGCGGGCAGCGCTCCTGGTCCTGGCTGGCTAATGCACGTGTCCGCGGACCGTTGGCCACCTCCCGACAGGAGCTGAGGGTGCGCCCAGTTCGCCAGCTGGAGTGTATTCAGATGCTGGTGGCCCAAAAGCAAGAATTAAAGTGCGCATGGCTTCACGAGACCCATGTCAGGATTTGCACATTTCTGCTCAATTCATTGGCCAAAGCACGTCTCAAGGCAACTCTCACTTTGTGGGTAAAGAGGGGAAGGCGTCGAGTTCTGGCGTTCTGCCACAGATTGAAACAGAAAGGTGAGTTATGCAAGCAGAGCTCAGAGTCTTACTTTGAAAGAAAAAAAGAAAAGCCCAAATTAATTTTTCCCCCCAAAGATGTCTTAGCCTACATGTTAATGAAACACCAAAAACTAAAGCAAACTAGAACATAATTGACATTGAAGAAAGTATCTGATGTGGCTGGAGCTGCCCACCTGTTTTCTGCCACATTCCCTAACATTATCAGATTTTATGCATTTCTTGTAGTGTGGATTCAAACACAGTTTCAACACCAATTTAATCCAATCTCTATATTTAAATCTGAAAGCTCCTGCCAGCTGAATTGCATGTTTTTACAGAATTCAGCTTAAAACCAGGGAGTGGCAGGGAGGGGAGGGGAGGGGAGAAGGTCTGCCTGGAAACAGGGCACGACATTTCCAACGCGAGTCAGCTTTGCGCTGGGCTGGGCTGGAACACGTGGGCGTGAATGGTTCAGGAAGAACCCTAACTGACCGCACAGAACACCCTCCCTGGTTACCCAGACGTTCAATGAAACAGCGCGCTCATGGGTCTCACGTGCTAGAAGAAGAAAAGGGCTGCGCAATTCTCTCTCCCAGGTCAGTTTTAAAAAGGGAGCAACAGGGTCTGAGACGGAGCGGCCGTACGTGAGTGGCGGTTTTCCAGAGAGACCAGGGGGAGGTGCGACTCAGGCCGTCTGGCTTCCCCTAAAAGCAGCAGAATCAGAGGGAACCAGAGGACGATTTTTTCCTGACTTTACAACTCACACATCAGGCAGGGACATTCAGTTGCGCCTGCCTGGCTTCTCGCTGGCCGCAGGACCCCCCACTCCACCGGGGAAATACTTTGAAAGCTTACCATTCAATGCCACATATTTGCGCCCTTATATCGATGTTGCCGACACTCAGTATGGAAGGAGCTTCCATATCCTGTAACCCATTCACGCAGGGGCTGTCGGCCCAGTGCGTCAGGCTGGGTCAGCGGTGTTGACGGACGGAGAGGAAGATCGTCCCGTCCCGGAGCCCCCGCCGTCCGGCCCCCCAGATCTGACCTGATGCGCCCCGTCGCTGAGCACTTCCAAGTCGTGCTGAAGCGTCCCCTTGCTGGTTTCCGCCCTTCCGCTGGGGGTGCTCTGGCTCACACTCAGTCCTAGGCTTGTCCCAGGACCGGCCCGTAGGCAATGCTGCTGGAGGAGCAAAGCCCTCTCCATTAGTTATGGGAGCATCATTTTTCCAAGATGTCAGGAGCTAGTCATGTGATGTACGTGTAAGGCCGTGTTCTCAGGATTATTTCAGACCTGACCCCACCTTTCCCGGCTCTGAGTTCAGTACTAGTTTCTAAGACATTGCCTGTCATGTGTCAGCCTGCTGAGAAAAGGGTCTTGTATCTTTTTTCCCTACCTTGAATTTCTACAATGTTCCAGCAACATCTTGGCTCCAAATTCATTGTCCTCCAGTGGGCAGTGCACCGAGAAGGCCACAGCCACGTGGGAGTGAGGCCCTGCCTCGTCAAGGTCAAGAGGGAGCTGGAGTGAGAAGCCAGGCTGCAGCGAGCGCTCGCTGTGACAAAGCGCAGTGTCATATGGGGCCCCCAGGAACATTTGTCTCTGGGAGTCCCTGCTCAGCTGCTGTCAGGAAGCACAGGGGAGAAACCCAGGAGAAGCCTGGCCTTCGTTTACATGGACGGTGCAGGGCCCGGCATGCTGCAAGGACACCACGTGTCCACGTGCCGCACACAGAAAAGCACTGAAGGTTTGCTGCCGGAGAGAAAACCAGCAAGCCATGAAGTTAAATCCACGGTGAAGCTTCTTTGTAAATCCAACTTGTTTGTTTATTTTAAGAGGTTTGCCTTTAGCAAAGCAACTGGCATGGAGTGGAAGTGCTGATGCACTCGGGCGCACATTGCATTTCGGAGCAGACGCTTCCCGCTCCAGATGCTGGAGGTCATGGCACAGGGCTGGTCGGCAGAGTGGAGGGTGGCTGTCCTCAGCCAGGAAGGCAGTGGACGCCCTTCCATGGACAGCAACCTTTCTTAGTGTCCGTGTGAGCAGAAGAGGACGCACCTGCTCGGAGCACGTGAACACAGGGCATGCTCTCGAGGAGACACTGGCTCTCTCCAGAACCCAGCCATCTGTACGTAAGAGCTTCCTGGGATTCCAGAATGGCCCTCTGTCATTGCTGGCAAGAACCATTTTCCTTACATGGAAAAACCTGAATCCCCTGGACAACATCAGGAGGAAGGAAATATTTTCCAGATTTTTCCAATCAGCAAACTAAGGCTGGCAGAATGAGGAAGGTTGCCCAGTCCTAGAGCTAGTGATTGGCAGGGCTGATGTTTATTAGTTTTACTTACATTACATTTTTATTCTTGCCTATTTTGTTATTTATACATTCATTTATTATATATTTATTTTCACACAGACTTATTTACCAATAGATCTTACCTTAACCCAATTGAAGTGGACTCTCTGGCTGGTCCGGAATGAGTCTGCCCCCTGTACCCCGGCTTGCTCACTTGGGGGTCTTTGTGGCCCCCTGGGCCCTGGGTGCTGGCCCATCTCTGCTGGGACCGGTGGCTTCAGCCAGCCCCCGCCCCCGTGTGGAAGCCACGAGTCCTACACTGCCTGCCGGTCCTAAAACTCCGTTTTTCACCCTGCAGCCACTCATGCTTAACACACATCCTTATTTACGGAAGGCCCAGCAAACACGGATCCATCTCCCAGGGGTGAGAGGGATAAATCTCAATAGCTGGTAGCTCAGTGGGTTTTTAAGTGAGGTCATTTAGCACAGGGCTCTGAAATCACAGTCACCAGAAGAAGTGGCAGCTGTGTCTCCTGAAGGGACAGGCTCTCACCAACACAAGTGGCAATTAGTGAATTAAATGCTGCGCCAGGACCACTTCTCTCCAACGAAGGCTGAAATGTCTATCAAAGGAGGATGAGACTTCTCCCTCCGTCCTCACCCCGGATCGGCTGCAAACACCTTGAGGACACCTAGGCTCCACTCCCCCGGCACCTACTCAGCCCTCTGGCAGCTCCAGGGAGCAGAGACAGGAGGGGCCTGGGAGGGAAGAGGCAGAGGGGGCCAGGGGGGCATCTGGGGCGCTCACCGTCTGGACAGTGGTGGCTGACGGGGTGCAGGGAGCCATAGGCTCTGGGTGCATCCAGGAGAGGCAGTGAGGTGGGAGCCAGAGTGAGAGACCAGCTGGAGGGAGAAATCAAGAGTTTGGAATCACACGTGACATTTGAGATGCTCATGAACATTCGGGTCCGGCATGTTCGGTGGTTTATAGGAGCAAGTGAGGCGGGTGGGGGCGCGTGGACTGGAGACACATGGTCGGAGTCTCAGGTCTTCCTTACGGCCAGGCGGGGATAAGGTGGCCCAGGCTGAGCGTGCCAGGGCCGGGGACAGCAGAGGGCCGAGCAGGGGCACCCCCATGAAGATCGCTGAGCTGAGGATGGGCTGGCGCAGGAGCAGGGGAGGAAGGGGCCACAGGGAGGGGCGCTGTGAGGAGGTGCCGGACCAGCTGTGGCACCTGCTAAGAGGAGGGGTGCCTGGGGCCAGTTTCTGCACCGCTGCAGGGGAAGCTCTCCTCCAGGGGTGTGTGGGGACAGCACCCCGGGCGTCCGGACTCTCCCCAACAGTGGGGTTGTGGCTTGTGTATAGTGAATGCTTCACAAGCGCTTGTCATCTCCAAAGACAGGCGGGAACACACCTGACCAAGCACGCAGCCTCTTGTGTGGTGGAAGGACCTTTCCTGCCCAGGGGCCCAGATCTGTGGGCACCCATGGGGGTCAAGATGTGGAGGCGGGGCTTGGGCACAGGGACTGGACGTGCTCTCCAGAGTCCCTGTTGCAGGCCACCACGTCTAGGCCGTGCGGTGCCGCTCCGTATCTCCCGGGCCCTCCCCGGTGCCTTCTGCCACCCTCAGGAGCTGCTCAGCTCTGCTCAAGAGTGGGTGGGCCAGAGAGACTGTCCCTTCTCCGCTGCCTGGGGACCCAGGCTGAGGCTGAGCAGAGGAAGCCACTGTTGGATTGAGCATTTTTGCTCTAGGCATTTTCTCTCTTTGAAAACTATTCTAAGAGCATGATTGTGCAAAATGGCTCCGAAATAAAACTCCAGGGAAGAATTTGCAAACTGCACACCGAAATCCGTTCACCTAAGTCAGGAGCAAGCTTTTGAGACATGCTTGTTTAGATAGGTTTATTCTAGTTAATACATTTTGCGAATATAAGCACATTTCTGGGAAAAGTTTATGTTGCTGAAAGGCACAGTCTTAAGGAAAACCAGCTGTCCCTTTGCCCTACGGAAGCCCCTGTCTGGTGTCTGCTCTCTCCTTCTGCCAGTCACGGGGTCCCTCCCTCCTCGGATGCCCAGACTCTGAGGACATCATCCCGATGGCATCATGTGGGTTGTGGGGGGAATGACAGGTGCTGGGTTTGGGGTCTGGTGCATGGCTAGGAGCAAGCAGGACAGTCAACCCGCTGACCAGCACCGAGCCGGCCTCAAGCCCAGATCTGATGTCGTGACAGTTTCATTTAGAGCCTGCCAAGCAACGGGGCTGGAGCATGTGAATGCTTATTTTTAGTGTCTCTTTTTAAAAATGATTTATTCTGAAATAATTTCAAATTTAACAGAAAAATTACAAGGGCAGTAAAAGAGTCCCTCTTATGAACCATTTGCTGACGTTGCCTTATCATTTCCACTCTCTCTACACATTATTACGGTCACTGTTGTGTGAGACGTCTGAGAATAAGTCACGCGCACCAGGCCCTGCTACGCCGTAATGCTTATGTGTGTTTACAAAGAATGAGGATGCTGTCTCTAATAATCATAATACAGACACACATTCAAACTTTTGTTGGTGATTAAATAATCCAAGATGTAGTCCACTTCCTAATTTCAGCCACTGTCTCCAAAAATATCTTTTATAGCATTTTTTTTTTCTGGCTCAGAATCCAATCCAGGATCCTGTATTGCATTTAGTTATCACCTCTACTTAGTTTCCTCTAATCTGGAACATTCCTCAGCTTTTCTGTGTCTCTGTGTCATCGGCATTCCTTCCTAAGAGGGGCAGGGCTCCTTGGAGAAAAGCAGACTCACGTATGAGCTGAGCCTTCTTCCTGGACCAGGAGCCAAGCACATGCTGGCTGACACGATGCAGGCAGGTTGCAAGACAGAGGTGCTCCGTCCCTGAATCTGGGACCATCTGAGCCTCAAAGCAGGTACCAAGTAATGGGTTGGTGTCCATTAAATGAAACAAGAACCCACGAGGCTGTACTTAGAATAAATATATAAATACGTACAAACAAATCCAAAGACAGTTTAACCAATGGACAAGTTGGGGAAGGGTGGGCTTTTCCTTAGAGTGGAATGCCTCCTAATAAACACCCCGGGAAGGAAGGAGTTGGACGATTGTTTGTAACCATAGTAACAACTGATTCAGGGAAGCACGGCCCGTGGTTATGGAATCCGGGAAGTGGGGTCATGTTTTTCGAGGATCAGGATATGTACATCCGCCTGGAATCACCAGTAGATTATTTACTAATTTCAAAATGAAACCTAATAACTATACAGTGGAGAAACCAGACAACACATTAGCACGTGTCAGAAACTAACATCACTTGTGAGGGGCAACAGACACATGTCTGGGTGTGGTTCCCTAAAAACTCAAAGCATCATGTGTGCAGTTTTTCAGCCCCAAATGTGCAGACTAAGTCTAATCATTGCGAAATAGTAAGCAAATCAAAATCAAAGGACATTTTATAAGATAACTGATGTATATTCTTCAAAAAATATGCGTAAAAGCACCTCTGAATCGTCATATTTGAAAAGCAGTGCGTCTGGCTTAGACTGTACCAGAAAACAGTGTTTTATGCATTCCCAGGACAGCATAGAATTTTTCCTTTTCCAAGAACATTTCTACAGTGACTTAAACGAAGTCCACATCTTTCCAAGAGCAACATCGGAGACACCCAAGTATGAACAAACCCAAGCCCACCAGATTGCCTTCCCAGCAGCGCTCCCTCTGCGCCTGAAACCGCCCTGCAGGTGCAGAAGCAAGCAAACAGGTTCCCGCTGGGTAAGCACGGGTGGTGAGTAACGAGCTGTATCAGTCAGGATGAGTTAAATTCTGCTGCAATAACAAATAACCGTGACCTCTTCGTGTCTTAAACACTCACACACACAGATGACCACTTGCTCACTTACTTGTTCTGCACACTTTGGCAGGGGCTTCATGCCACATGGTCTCTTGGGGCCCCAGGCTGAAGTGGGCTCTGCCTTCCTGAGGCTGGACTGGACCACAGCCTTTTCTGCCACCACAGCAGTAAGGGAATCGAGAGGACGCCCCGTCTCCAGCCCACACACCTGGTTCCTCCAGGTCCAGCCCAGGCACTGCAGGCGGCTGGGGGGTGCAGTCTCCTCTGGGCCTGGGGAGGGAAAGCGTGTGGACATTGGGGAGCGCTAATCACACCTGCCCCAGGGTGAAGGAAAGGAGGGGAGGACGTGCTGGTAGGCGGGGGCTCCCGCTCTCCTCTTGGGAAGGACCTTAGAATTGGTCAGGTCAGCGGCTCCGGACTTCCTGTGGGAAATGAGGCCCTTTCAGCAGGATGAGCCTTGGACACTCGTGTGCCCCGCAAGCAGAAGGAACCCTGTTTTCTTTCAAGAGGACCCTGAAAGGTGAAACTCTCCTATGTGTGTCTGTCCCAGTTATTTATAGTCATTCAACCCTACCCTTCCATATACTCCCAGTGTTTTGATTTCTTTCTTTTTAAAACTTACCTTCCTCAGTACGCAGCACTGTTTGGACTCATAGGACGTGCAGGATAAATATGTGTTGAACTGAAATACTTAAACATTGACACTCACGTGAGGCTTCATGAAGGCTGTAGAGGAAGCTGGGTGATAGTTCCTATCCAGTTTAGAGAAGGTAAACATGCTACAGGGAAGTTGTCCGCCCCCCCCCCATTGATTTTCAATAGAAAAGAAAGTCTCTTTGTATAATTCACCTGAAATGTCATTCTTAACTTCTGAGAAATCTTCAGGTCTTTTATCTTATGCAGGGCAGAGCTGGCTCCAGACCAAGCATTTGGGGATAGGTCTTGTTAAGCATTTTAACAAATCACATTTGCATTGGGTGAATCTCTCAGCAACAAAAGAATCCAAGAATGTAGGCAGGACAGAAGGAAGCCTGGGGGATGTGGCCCAGAACTCACTGCTGTCCTGGCTCACTAGGGGGTTCCCAGAGTCACTGTCAGGGGCATTAGAGAGCTAACAGGAAAAGTGGGGGGGGGGGGGCTCAAGGCAGATGATCAAATATCAAGGACTTTGCATAGGACTGAAGTCCCAGCTCAGTCCCGCAGTCTGAGATTGCCCAGCACTGGGCTGGCATGGTGGGGGATGGAGACAGCAGGGTGACCTTGAAATCCGACACTTTCCCAACCCCAAAGTGCTATTGACTATGTCATTCATGAGCAGAAAATACATAAGAGGTGGGAGTGGCTTTCCCTCCCTGCCAGGCAGTTGCTCTGGGGCATCGTGTCTCCAGCCGCCCTCTGCCTCCCCATCTTCCTGGTGTGCTGTCTCTATCACCAAGCCTTTTCTGGAAGCGTGGCCAGCCTTCTTATCCCTAGACAGCTCTTCGACCAGCGCTGGCAGGTGGAAGACCTCCCTCCTCCCCGTGATGGGATGTCACCAGCTAGGATTCATCCCCCAGGGTCGAAGGGACGGTCCCCTCCCTGAACCCCACGGCCACAGGTGTGAGGCAAAATCAACTGCCCTTTGGAGGGAGGACGTTTTGGGGAGAAAGGATGCCCTGCATGCCAACGAGAGAGTCTGTTACAAATTCAGCAAGTGCAAGCCATGCTTGTGAGTAGGAAATCACACACTCCTGAAGAGCCACTCTTACTCCCTTGTCCAGAGCAGGTGGTATCGGGAAAGCCACAGCTCTGCTACGCAGGCCTTTCCGCTGAGTGCATCGGGCCCCTCAGATTAGCCAGGACTATCACCCTTCCTTGAACTTGGCTGATTGATAGGGATTTTAACCACGTCTACAGGACTCTTGCTGCCTCTGTGGGCTGCACTTCGGAGTGCTAAGTTGGGACATTGACAGAGGGTATGGAGCTCACCTCCTGCATGTCCCTCCTTTCATGGTTACGGCTGCACATTGGTTTCCAAAGCCTGAAAGGTTGATATGTGCATTATTTAGATTAAATATATATATGTATCTTATCCACAGTTGATATACATATATATTTATGGGGGGAGAATAAGCTGGACATCATTTACATTTCTAATCAATTTAGAATATGTCCTGGTATACAGTGTGGGGTAAGGATCACATGAACATTATTAGTTTTTAATTTTTTAAAAAACTAAGATAGATGTGTATTTCTGCCTCCTGTAGTAGATTAACCAGCACAGGCTGGCCATCCTCCCTCTGTTCTGCAAGACCCTTTGAAGACCCAAGACCCTCCCATCTGATTGCTCTGTGATCCCTTTGGAGCAGACATCACCCAGCAACACCCAGGAGCCGGCCTCAGCCCTGTCTTCCCCTTCACCCGCTTCGCTGGCCCCCCAAGTTTATTCTCCGTGTCACTGAGTCTTCTTCTGCTTTGTTTGTTTTGGATTGTAGGCTCCACATGTAAGAGAAGTCATGCCTGATTTATTCCACTTATAATACCCTCTGGGTCCATCCAGGTTGTCATAAAAGGCGAGATTTCATTCTTTTTTGTGGTTGAGTAATATTCCATTTTGTGCGTGTACCAGATCTTCCTTATCCATTCGTCTATTGACAGACACTGAGGTTGCTTCCATATCTTGGCTACTTTAAATAATGCTGTAATGAACATAGGTTTGCAAATATCTTTTCAAATTAGTGATACTGTCCTTTTCTGGTAAATTCCAAGAAGTGGAATTGCTGGGTCGTGTGGTTGTTCTGTTTTTCATTTTTTGAGGAAGCTCCATTCTGTTTTCCATAATGGTTGCACCAATTTACATTCCCACGAACAGATGTGCACATTTTTATGTTGTTTCTTTCTTGTGGTCTCTACTTCAATCTTGTTCTGAAAGGGTGCAGATGAGTACGAATCCTTTTTCCACAGCAGAACGGAGCTCCGGGCCACAGCAGGAATTCAGGACACAGAGGCGCTCACTTGGACCTACCCGGCCCCAGGTGCGTGAAGGTCAGAGCCAGGACCTGAGGTCTTGGTGCCTTCACACACCAGATGGGCTGCGGAGACCGCAGGGGGCCGGCTGTCCTCTGTTCCAAGTGCCCACGAGGGTTTCTGCTTCTTAGTAACCCTCTGGGGATTCTTCATCCTACAAGACTCATGTGTCCAGAAAGGAAAGGTTTCAACAAGTGGGCTATAACATGCACTCTACACATGTGAAATACCTGGTATGCTTGGAGTTATGCTGGCAATGGTCCAAAGGGTGAACCTGATTCGGGATGACCTCCAGTTCATACAACACCTCTGCTCCCAGGGGCAGGCCGCAGCTGACTCAGACCCATCCAACTAGCCCCACATCGGCCGGCGAGGCTCAGCCCACAGTCTGGAGGTAGCAGGGCTAGTCACTGGGCAAGCTCGGCTGCTTTGGCTTCGGCCAGCATGAGGGTGTGGCCACCAGCATGTCAGTGCTGGAATCACACCCTGGAAAGCGTGCCGACACCCCTACTCACCACCTGGTACCTGCTATTAGCTGTCAGCCTCCACACTGGGTGCATGGAGTCACTGGGCTTGAGTTTCACGGTTTCCACCACACCTTCTTTCCAATTGTCTTGCCAATGGGTTTCAGCCCCTGGCAAGTTTACTATGGATTCCATGTGACTAAAGAAATTGACAGCAAAACGTTCTTGGGGTGAAAGGGTTATATCCAACTTTATTTCCACGGTGGCAGGTCCGTCACTAAAATCCTGTTCACTCAGAGCGAGTCTGCATGCAGCAAGCCAGTCTCTGCCTCTGGGCCCCTCTGTGTGCACAGCTGTCCCGCACAGCTGTCCTCTGGGCCCCTCTGTTCGCACAGTTGTCTCACACAGCCGTCCTCTGGGCCTCTCTGCACAGTCATCCCACACAGCTGTCCTCTGGGCCTCTGTCCTCGGCGCTGCCACCACTCCAGCCTCTGCTCTGCTCTCCTGCAGCCTTGCAGCCATGCCACCGTGTCACGCCCAGAGCACTGGGTGGAGCTCTTTATATAGAGTCAGCAGCCATGTATTGCCCACAGGTGTGCAGTGAGCTAGTCAGCCAGGGCCAGGTGAGAATCCTGGCCACAGGAACTCTCTTTTTATCCACACAATAGAAGCTGAAAAGCTAAAAATGACATTTCTGCTCTTGGGTCCCTCACCTGGAATTGAAGAAAGGATTCTGCCCCCTTTTGTTTCTGCTTCTGACAAGAGGCCATGCAGAAGTGTTTGAAGCAACTTGACAGCCAGACTTGGCCTTCCAGCATCCCGGCCAGCCTCACGGGTGTGACGGCAGTCGCGGGGATGCAGTGCCGGGCGGCTTCCGATGATAGCTGTGGTGGCATGCCCTCAGACACCATTGCCTGGCTGTGAACCCCCTTCTGCCCCTCCAGCCTGACAACAGTTCCCCCAGGTGCAATTCCTTCCTGGTTAAAGTACCTAGGATGTAACCTCACCGATTATGTGTCAATTAGCCAAGGGCCCAAAGAAACCTGGTCTGCATCTTGTTGGACCCCTGGAAAGCAGGTCTGTGTTCTAAGGAGGATGGCTTAGCCGGCGTGGAGAGTGCAGCTGTCCCTTCCCGCACCCCGAGCACTGAGCAGGCCCCCGTCTACTCTGGGCCTCCCCATAGACAGAAGGGAGTAGGCGGCAGGTGGGCACTCATGGCTTTACAAGCAGCTCGGTAAGGCGCATCAGAAGAGGTTTCGGTAGTTTTGAAGCCCCCTGCCCCTCACAGGGATGGCTCAGTGCCCTCCACACCCCCTAATGGAGCCCTGGGCAGGGCAGGCAGACTCCACGGTCTCGGACTACAGAGGGAGAGGCTGGCCGTCTGCTTCACGGGAGATCTCAATTATGGACCATTATTCTGCAAACCAGATCTCCTTCCCTCTGAGAACACACTCCACAATGAATAAAAAGCCAGCACATTACAAGGGAGGCCCTGCCGGGCCTGCTGCAGTGATTAGATAAGAATCTTTTGTAATCGGCCCTGTCATTCTTTGTTCTAGAAAATGATTTTAAAGCCTCGTTTCTCAGTCAGGGAGAGCTTCCCTTTACCCTCTTCCCTTGGCTGTGCAACTGCTTTGAAAGCTTTCCTTCCAAGCCGGTGAGGGGGGCGCCGGGACACGACCCCCCACACTGTTCCCGGCCTGGAATTCTGGAGGCTTAGAGGAACGTGGCTTGGAAGCCAATTTAGTTACCCCAGAGGTCCCTGGCTAGATTACAGATGCGTCTTCGAGTCTGGGAATTGTTGAGCTATAAAGATCGCCTAAGGGCTGACAAAATATTCTGGTTCAGAGAACTGGTTGGCTTTGGCCAGCAGAGGAATTTACAGAGAGCCGGGGAAGACTAAATCCAGGATTTCAGTATTGAGCTTGAGGGATTAGGGGACAGAGACAGAGGGAGGGACGGGCACGCAGGGGACTCCCGGGGTTCCTGTGCATGCTGGGCAGGTGCACGGGGGTGTCGTGGCCTTACAGGGTCCTTCCCTCTGACAGCTGGTCTGCCTTCGTCTGGGCACAGCCCTGCGCCATGCCAGCACCAGCCTCTGCAGAGACCAGGATGTCCGGAATGCCCAAGCACTCAGAGCCTGAGGAAGTCTGCCCCTCCCTCTGTCCCCACCCCTGCGGTCCCTGCGGCGACACGGACACCTGCTCTTGAGGAAGGAGATGTCTTCCTTCCCAAAGGGGCAGCTAAGCTTCCAGGTTTAAAAATGTAATAGCCTCCGAATAAGAACAGGTGACTGACAGTGCAGATCAGAGACCCCATTCGGACAGAGGCCTGTGGCTAACCAGTTGCTTCCTGCCGGACAGCCACTAATCCCTTCACTTGACTCCAGGGCACAGTGCCGTGTGACCCCACAGGCGCAGCCGCCAAAAAGTCCCTGGGGTGGGAGCGGGGGCCTCTGGGACTTGTTTCATATTTTAGGGACAGAGCACTGGGGAAGGGAAGGAAAGAAAGCTCTTAGCAGCCGTCAGCAGCTGTCCCTTGTAAGATCCACGTCAGGGCCCCTGGTGCAAGCAGCTACCCAGGGGCCAGGAGTTGCTCGTTGGAGCCCTGGAGACAAGCAGCCTCACCCAGTGTCCTCCCCACCTACGGTCTCCTCTGCCCGGCACTCTAGGCCTCAGCTGCTCTGTCAGCTGTGCCCAAACCTAGCTGTGCCTTGGAACCCCACAGGACACTTCTTAAAAACACAGATTTATAGGGCCCGGGATGGGTTGAAGTATGTCCTCCCCAAAATGAAGTCCTAACTCCCAGAACCTCAACATGTGATGTTTTGGGAAATAGGGTCCTCAGTGATGTGGTCAGACTGTAGCAGGGCAGCTCTAGTCCAGTTAGACTGGTGTCCTTACAAAAAGGGAGATTTGAGCACAGAGATACATAGAGAAGACTGTGAAGAGACCCAGGGGCAAGACACGGTCTGGAAGCCCAGGAAAGGGCCTGGACCCCACCATCCTTCTCTGCCCTCATTGGAGCCCGCCCTGCCGACACCTGACTCAGACTTCTGCCCCAGGGCTGAGAGAGTGCCTCAGCCCCAGTGGACTGACACAGGCCCTGCTCAGTCACCTGGCAGAGTCCTGGACTTGTCTATCCATCAAGCCCTGGAGAGGTTTTTATGGACATTTGGCCAGTTCCAGGGACAGGATGAAGGATTCCTGGAACTTCAGTGTGCATATGGATCACCTGGGGGCGTTAACACATAGATTCTGATTCTGCAGGTCTGGGGACAGAGATTCTGCAGGACTGCAGGCTCCCACATGATACTGCCCAGGTGGTCCACAGACCTCACTTGGGATAGCAAGGCACTTGTCCTCGGCAGTGACAGGTCCCACAAGTGTGTGATCCACAAAACGCATGGTGTAGAATGTTCATTAACTATTAACAGATTCTCTTTTGAGCCATGGGTTTTTATGTATTGTCCCCATGTTCATTGACTGGCATGGTTTTTTTCTTATGGAGCTATAGGAGATTGTTTTTCTGAATATCAATCCTCCCCGATCAGACCTATTATAGATATGTTATCTCATCTTGTGGCTTTTCTCTTACCTTTTAATGGTGTCATTTCACAAACAAAGATTTTACTTCTAAGACACTTGGTGGTCAGTCCTGTGTCTTGTGAAACAGCCCATGGGTCCCTATAATGTTTTCCTTTAAAATATTTATAGCTATGCCTCTTACTTTTAATTCTTTGAACAATCCAATTGGTATGTTAGCATTGTGGAGTAGGCGCACAGTTTCTTCTTTCTTCTTTCCTTTTCTTTGGCCTCATGGAAAACCAGCTGTCCTCACACCACTTCCTCACCGTCCCAGCCGCACCCTCTCTGGGGGCTCCACCTTCTGTTCCCCGGCTCTCTTCCTCTGTCTTTACAACTGCTGCGCACGCTGGAGGTGACTTATTTAAACCCGGAGCACTGATGTGAGCTCAGGACTCGAGACGTCAGCGTCAGGAACATCTTGCCTGTTCTCGCATCTCTGCTCTCCCGTGTAAATGTTAGGATTTCTACAGAGACTGGCGCTGAGATTTCCACTGAATCCGGCTCCGTGTAGGGAGATTTGACATCTTTAAATATTGAAACTTCCTCACTACCAATATGGAATACCTTTCCATATTTATTTCTCCTTCTCAACAAAGATGTACAATTTTCCTCAGGTGAGGTTTTGCACATATTTTGCTAATTTCTTCCTATGTACCTTGTATTGTTGTAATTATAAATATCTTTAAAAGTTACACTTTAAATACTGCCGATTTATAGAAAAGTGTGCTTATTTTTATATTTATTGATCTTATATTCGGTGCATTATCAAAGGGAAACTAAGTTTAATTGTCTTTTGTAGAATGTCGTCATGGATTCTATTTAGACAACTATAATACCTCCAAATAATGACAATGTTTTCCTTTCCATATTCTTATATTATGTACCTCATTTTATCATGCTGTCTAGAATGTATCAGACAAAAACATCAATGCAGACATCATTCCTTCTTATTCATGATCGACAATGGAATGGTTCCCTGTTTTGCTGTGAAGTGGGAGCAGCTCAGAGCCCGCCCTCTGTGCCCTGCTCTGGGATGCGGGGCCGAGCTTCTGGGCATTAATTTCCCCACACCCTTCTCAGCTGGCTTCTAACCAAGTTCTGCTTGTGAGAAATCTGGCAGGAGATTGGAAGGCAGATGGGGGGGACTCTTCCCGTTTGCCCGTGTCCAGACCCTGTGGGCATCTCTCCCAGGATGTCAGCTTGGGACGCGCGGGGTCGGGGTCTCATCCCGTGTGGTGGGCTGACTGGGCGGTTCTGTCTTTTTGTCTGCTGACCTACCCAGCCGACTGGGGACTTGCCCGGTCCTCGTGGCGGTCCTGTTAATTTTTATAAACACTGGAGTGGTTTCCTTGGATGCCCACATGCCCAGCCCTGTTGTACCCCCTCGCTGATGGAGGAATGCCACGGGCCCTCTTCATCCCTATGACCACAGGATGGGCGCTGGAACAGGGCAGCGGCCCCACCTCCTTAGCATCTGCTGCAAACATGAACGGGTTTTCTTCCGTTTTTTCACCTTCACCAGTTCTGTTCCCTTTTGTTTCAGTTGTGTATCTCCTTTAAAGCATGTAGTTGGATAATTTGCTGCACGTTTGGCAATATTCACATTTTAAACGTTTCATTTTCTCCGTGTAAGTCTATTGGGGTAACAGTGCAGGGAGCTGCTGCCGCCGTCTTACTTGGTGGTTCCGGCCAAGGCTGCTGCATCGTGCTCCCCTCGTTCCTTGAGATTGCTTTACATTTTCTCCTCCACGATTTCCCATTTATGCTGCTGGGATGACATGGAAAATTTCACATGCCTAGTAATCATTATTAGTGTTAATATAAGTGTTAAAGGCGATCAATAACTTAACCCTTTCTGGATAACACGAGGTCACGCGACCGCCGTGCCCCCAGGGCCTCCTCTGCCAGGGCAGTCTGTCATTTTTTTCAGTGTTTTAGGTAGACCATGTGTTACTATTTTTAAACCTTTTAAATGATATATTGTTATTTGTTCACATTTATCCACATTTCACCAGTGTTATCAACATTTATCTAGGTCAGCATTTTTTTTTTCATCTCTGGGGTCATTATCTTTCTTTCTGAAGTGCATCTTTTAGATGTTTTGCTGAAGGTCTGCTGATACTGTTCCTCTGAACACGTCTCACTCCCACCTTGCACCTTACTGGTCACAGAATTATAGTCTGACCATGATTTTTTTCATAGCACTATGAAGGCATTACACAATTTCTCTGGCTTCCATTGTTTCTAGTTAGGGATCTTCTGTCAGCCCAATAGCTAACTTTTCTAGGGTTTGGTCTTTGCCCCTTAAAGGTTTTAATATCTTTGTGTGTTGTGCAGATTCACTGTGATAGATGCATGTCTAATTTCCTTTTGATGTATCCTTCTGGTTGTGTGTTTTATTTTTTGTATCTGTGGATTCATGCCTTTCCTCAGTTCTGAAAACAAAACAAAAACAAAGCTTTTATCACTGCAATTATTTCCTTTTCCCCTTCCTCTAGCCACCTTTTTGAGTTCTGATTGCATGTCTGTCATGCATTCCTATTTATTTTCTGGATTTCTTCACCTTGTGCCATGGATCCATCTCATCTTTCTCTTGGCTACATTTTGACAATTTTATCTGATCTATCATCCAGTTCTTCGATTCTACTTTTAACCAAACCTAGTCTGCTATTTAAATAATTCATCATGCTTCTTATTTTAGCCATTATGCTTTAATTTCCAAGAGTTTTATTAATTCATTATGAAACTGTCTGGTCTATTTCTTCATTTTCTTATATCATATTTCAATTTAAAGTTTTTTTCATATAGAACTATTTTACATCCTTCAGCTAACAGTTAACTATCTGAAGTCCATAAAGAAGATGCTGAATCTCTCCCCTTATCATGAAGCGTTTTACTCGTGGTGGCCTGTTCCTTGTGTTTTTGAGAAATTTTGTTTTATGTTATTTTCAGTTAAATTTTATTCCACCTTCATGCTTGGATGCATTTAGCCTATGGAAATTCTGAGGGGTCTGGATTGAGAATTTGTCTCCCCCCACCAAAAAAATTGTATTTTTACTGCCACATACCATAAGGAACTAGTTACCTGAAATCTTAATTTCTTAGCCAGAGCCTGTGACAGTGGGTGATTTTAAACCAAACATCAGAGCTATGTGAGAACAGGTTGTCAATCACACATGATCAATGGAGAGTTATTATCGACATTATTTTTTTCTACCTGGGACAGGAGCAGAAGGAGACAGGGTTCACAATCTTTTCCCTTTGCAGTGGGAAGGTTTCCAATCCCTACCCTTTCCTGAGGGTGTGGCTCCTTGAGGACCCCACCTTTATGCAGAAACCGGGGCTTAGATCCAGCACCGATCAAGAGCCATGCCCTCATTTCCTGACACCCCCAAGCTGCCATTAGGTTTTCAGACTGTACGTTCTTAATATTGGCTACCCCTCCCAGGCAGCACCATCCTTTATGGCTTCACCACATTCTTCTACCAACCTTTATGGTTTTGACATGTTCTTCCTTAATTTCTTCTCCGGAGGTAATTCCAATATATTTTTTGAACCTAGCCAAACATTTAATATATAGACTACATATTTCTATACTATAGATGATATATATTTATAATATATAAATTTATAAATAATTATACATAAATATATAATTATACATTATGAATAATTTTATATAAATATATATAAATATGTAAATACATCATTCATATAATTATATATATATATAAAATTTACACAGAATCTGGGTGTCTTTTGTGTCTGAGGGCTTCTCAAAAGATCCACGGTGCCAAGTGTCATGAATATGTTTTTATGTCTTAGACACACGTAGGGCGACATGGGCTGGCGGACGAGCCTAGCCGCGCGAGTGCTGGGTGAGACGTCGTAGTGATGCCAGTTGGTAATGATGGGGGCATGGGCCTGACATTCAGCTTTTCACAACTTCTGTATCTTCCTTTCCAGAACTGGGCTGGTCGTCAGACTAAGTGGGATCAGAATCTTGCACACAGCGCCTTTCTGGGAGACTGAACGATGAGATCAATACGGCAGTGCCGCGTCCACTGGGACCGTGGCCCTAACCCAGTGCTCTTCCCGGAGCTGCAGCGGGCGCCCCACACATTGTCACTGTGAGCACTTCTTGTCCCTGGCGCCCAGACCCTGAGACATGGTGGGCACCTGGCTAGGAAACAATTATATGGGAGAAAGCACAGGGGGTTCCCTGACACTTGTGTTGATGTTTACAGGGCAATTTGCTGAGCTGAGCTGAGTGATAACAGGCCCTCAGTAAGTGTCTGCTGATGCCCTGTGTGTACCAGCAGATTGCCCTGGTCCGCAGCAGGGCCTGTGCTGTGCCGAAGAGCAGACTTGGAGCTTATCAGATGCACTGCTCTGACTCCCCTGGTGCATTCGTGCACCCTCATCCTATTACTCAGCCATGGGGGTGGCCGGAAGGTCCCTATCTGGTGCTGGACCCACTCTGAGTTTTTGTTCTAAGGTAAGAAGGTCTTCACCTCCCCACCAGGGCATTAAATACGGCTGGTGCCTGCCTGCCTGCTCCTTCAAGGAGATTTGAACCCTGATCTCAGGTTCCATGCTTCAGGTACAACCATCCCCAGTTAGGAAAAAAAGAGTGTGCTGTCTATACTGACTTTTTAAATGTCTCCAGTGCAGGTTGAACTAATGTGTATTTTACAAAAGACGGGTGGATGTGGAGTAGCCGTCTGGAGGTAATAATTGCATCAATTTATTTTTCAGGAACCAAAACCAGAGACAAATTTGTCCCCTGCCTCCTTTCTGGAAGCAAAGTCTCCTCAAGCCAGCTATGTTTAATTTAGATAAAAAGCTATTATCTCCCAGGTTCTCTGAGGTCACTCATGCACCTGAAGTCTTGTTGCTTTGATTAATAACTCTGTGAAATTCATCCGGATCCTAGAGGAGCCTTGCTTTCAGGGTTTGCTTCTGTGTACTGCTCTGTTCATATAATTTCTACAAGAATTTGCAGGGCACCAAGGGTAGAGCAGGCGTGGTGCCATGTGCTCCAGGTACAGAAAGGATAGGGCCAGTCTGTGGCCAGTCAGGACAGGACGGGTGAGCAGGTGATCGTGAGCTGGTGCTCCAGGGTCGGCGACACAGAAGCAGTGCGGGTGAGACCGTCTGTGTGGACTTCTTAGAGGAAATATGACCAAATTAAGTCCCAGGGAATGAACAAGGGGAAGCCGCACAAGACAGAAGGAGGTGAACACCAGGCAGAAGGGGCACCATGGAAAACGCAGAGAGGCAACACGACCCACGGAGAATTTATCCTTCAAGTCCAGATGCGCTTGAGATGGAAGGAGACCCCGGCAGCTGCGGGCTGGGACAGCAGGCGTCAGGCCCGTGGCCCAGGCAACCTGGCATTCGGCTGCGCTGGGAGGAGGAGCCCTGGCGGTCTGGTGCAGGGGTCGGGGCAGAGCCGGCCGTCTGGCCCTGGCATTTTGTCCTTGGCCTTCAGGTCTGCCCAGCCTCAGGGAGGACCGCCACCCACGGCGGAGGACCGGGCCCCCTGCATCTGTCAACAAGCTGTGTTGGGAACCACTGCCTCAGACCCCGAGACCCGCTCCGAGGTGAGGCTGGTTCTCCAGTGTGAAGTCAGGGAAGAACAGCACCTTTTACCCGCTTGGCCTGCTTTCACCAACAGCCAGTGCCTGGCCCTCTGGGCATCGCACCAATTCTCATGAGGGTTTAAGGAAAATGTTTGAGCCTCCATTTACTTACAATTCCTTCGAATAAGAGGCTTGTCCGATACCTCGAGGTGAAGGTGCAGGCAGTGGGGAGGGAGCAGGTGACCCAGGCCCCCTGGAATCGGGTCCCTTGGGGCCTGTGGGGAGAAGCTCTCGGATCCTTTTAAGGAGCCTCCTGCTTCGCTTTCCAATTTATTTTCATTCTGCGGTGACGGGAGCCATGCTCGGCCATGAGGGGCCTTCGTGGGAATGTCAGGTGGGAAGGACGGATAAAACCACTCTTGCATCCCAACCTCTTGAAGTTTTAAAATTGCTTTTTCTACGCAATCCAAGGAATTTCAGGTAACTAAACTCCCTTTAATGTGAGCTAGAACTGGCCTAGGTACCCCAATCTTCAGGGAGTGTGTGTATTATAAATGTTCCTGACATATAAAGAGCGTGTGGCATACAATTGTGCAAATTATAATAAATGACAAAATATCCTTTATGATAAATTCCATATAGCCGATTGATTCTCACGGAACACACTCACCAACGGCTGCTGAAGTTTTGCACATGCGACCAACCTATAGCTGTGTTGACGGATCAGAGTAACTCCACCAGGAACATAGGTGAGATTTTTGTTTATGCCGATGAGTGATCCACAAGGTCAAACCAAACAAGGAATGTGCTAGAAGGTCACCCCTTGGCCAATGACTCTTTTCTAACATAGGGAGCAGTTTTCAAATTCCTGATGAGCCTTTCTTCCCTGCTTTGTCTGAACCAATGAAGCAACCACAGCCACGGCCACGTTTATGTTGAACCACGTTGCAGGCCGTTTTTCCATCCATCTAGGCAATGAGCCAAGCCATTCCCCAAGCCCTGGTTTGTTGATTTGTCCACATCCACGGTGTAAACGCTCCCGCCATGGCCGATTTCAAGCTACAAATGTGCCTTTGCTGAGCACAGCGTGTGGAAGGGGGGCACGCCCTTATCGAGTGTTCCACTGCCGGGAAAGCAGCTGGAAATAAGACTCCAAGAGCAGAGCTGATAGTAAGAGGTAGAAAAGCAGTTAGGAAGTGCTGAGTCATAGGTAGGTATTGTTCTTATTTTAGTTTATTTAATTGTAAGTTTACATAGTATAATTTTCAATAATGCATTTTATATTCTTTTCCAAGGGCTGCTGAAACAAACTCCTGCGGACTGGGTGGCTTAAAATGACAGAAATGTACTCTTCACAGGTCTGGAGCCAGAAGCCTGAAATCAAGGCATCTGCACAGCAGTGCCGCGGAAGTCTCCCAGGGTGGGTCCCCCTCCTCTCCGGGTCCTGTGGGGCGTGGCTGCAGTCTCCCCTCTGTCCTCCTGGGGCCCCTCCCTGTGTGTCTGGTCCCCAGCCTCCCTCACTTGTCCTTTATAAAGCCACCTGTCAATGGACTCAGGGCTCCCCCCAGGCCAGGACGAGCCCTAACTACCAAGACCCCTTTTGCAGACGAGCCCAGGCATGTGAACAGGTTCTGGGTTGACATCCTTTGGGTAAGAGGCCCACAGTCCAACCCACTTCACACATGTTTAAGCCCTCATGTCACAATATTCCTGAAAAATGAACAGTCTTCTTGGCAAGAAGTAGAAGTCCCCTCAGGCGCCCTGCTGGATCCCACTTCCAGGGAAAATAAAACCGCATTTGCCACTCGATTCCATCCCATGGTCCTTCATGCTCAGGCGCGCGGGTGCCCACACAGGGGTGCAGGGAGCTCTCGCCCTGAAATGCAGACCCTGCTCTGGCTCAGCCACACCTGTCAGACCTGGGCGGGCAGAGGCGGCCACGGAGGTGGCTGTGAGCACTGGCTGCACCCCCCACCAGCAGCAGGCGGCCAGCGCAGGGCCCCCTGTGCCGGGCGCTCTCAGGGCTGGGCAGGATGGCTCTTCCCTGGAAGGACCGGCAGAGCTCTGGGCCCAGCTGCGTCTCCTGACACATCACTGCCCTTTGACCTGGAAGCTGGCCAAGCCGGTGACATGTCCTAGATGTCAACGCTGAATTGGAAAGCAGACTCGTCCCCAAGACCTCCCCCAGGCTCCGTGTGCAGGCCTATGTGGGCTGAGTCAGGCTGAGTGGGCGGGGGCAGCAGCGGGCAGCCGAGCTCCCTGGTGCCCATCTTGCTGACTGTAATGGGCCCCAACTGCGTGAGTCACTGTTGGTGAGAAACTGTGGGAAAATCAGGGAAGCTGCCACCCTGGTGACATTCTCCTTCCCAGGGAAGCAGGAACAGCCCTGCCCCTGGGTGTCTGAGAAAGGGAGCAGGCCTGGAGCTGCAAGGGGGAGTGGGCCCTGGCGGTGAGGGTTTCTGGGGCTCGGCAGGTCGGGGTGCTCGGAGGCGGGGAGGAGGGAGGCCCACACACAGTGTGCCCGTCTCAGTCTGGCGCCTCGACTGCTTAAGTGAGATGAGACACTCCAGGTAGGGGACCCGGAAAGGAGGGGGCTGGGTCGGGTGGTGTTGACCCAGGCTGGTGAGCAGGGCTGCTGAGGGCCCCTGTTTCCTCCTCAGTGTGGCAAGTGCCCAGGTGACACGTCCACGACAGCAGGTCCAGGGGATTGTTCTCATCGCTGGGGCTGCTCTGGGAAGGCCATGGCGGGAGAGGTCCAGCCGCAGTGGTCCACGCCTGGGGCCTGCTGGGTGAAGGCCCTCTGTGCAGCACGCAGTCTCGGAGCTCTGCCCCAGACCCCTTCCTCCTTCAAACTGCCCCTCAGTCTCTGAGGGCTTGGCCAGTGGAAGCCCAGTGACTGGAGTCCCTTGCCCTCCTGCCCTCCCCCGACACTCGACATTTCCCAGAATTCCCGTGTCACGCTCCCCCTTGACCACTGTGCAGCTGCCTGCCAGCTCGCCCTCCTGCACAGTCTCTCAGCCCAGCTTCTTAAGGAAGAGGACTTCTGGGTGCAGGTGGACAGGATGACAGTGAGGTCACCCCGGGAAGAGGAGGGCGTCACAGACCCCAGCACAGTCTGCACCCAGGGTGGGGCCCTCCTCTGATGTGGCCTCGCTGGGTGACCCCGGCAGACTGCTTGGCCCTTTTCTAAGTACAAACAGAGTGGAGGCCACCATCTTCTGCCATTTCTGGGTCATTCTGGGGCTCACCAGTGACACTAGTGAATTTCCCAAATCCTGAACTTGCGTTACCCTGGCAGCATCTCCTTGCCAGGTCTCGGGGACTCATGGGAGACATGCTCACGGGTGGTGGGAGCTGGAGCCATGGACTGCAGTCCTGGCGGAAAGGCCTGGGCTGAGCCCACGGCTTAGATGAGGCTCAGCCCCTGCCCCCTGAGCAGGTCAGGCTGTGCAGGGTGAGGGTCAGAGGGGGCTGAATACTGGGGGATGCGCGCAGGCAGCACACCGTGCTTCCGGAAAGCTCTCCCGCATGGGCTTTAGGGCTTGGCAACCTCCAAGGCGAGAAGCTGGGCCTGAGGCGGCCCTCCCCTCAGGGAAGGTGAGACGTGGTCTGGGTCTGAGTTGCGATCCATGTAAAAGGGAAGCACAGATGACAAAGCCAAGCTCTCAGGGCCTGGAGAGACAGAAGATGCCACGACTGCTGTTGGCACCACATGGCATTGCAAACCCACCCAAACTCAGAGACTTCTCAGAGTGGACCTCTTGGAGACATCCGGAGACATTTTTAGCTTCATGTCTTGGGGAGGGGACCATGGACATCCACTGGGTAGGAGCCAGGAATGCCGTTAGACTCCCTAGGTGCTCAGGGCTGCAAACAGCAGTCCAGTTGAAATGCAAGATCAAGACACACCATCCTAAGGAAAGGGTCTAAAGTCCCTCAGGGCACGTGGGGCAGCCACGCAGTTCTGATGACTGGCCCCCCGGGCTGAGGGTGCTCACAAAGCCTTGGCCATCTCGCGGCCAGACTAGCGGCAGGACCTTGCAGCCGGTCCTCAGCTCACCTGGCTGTTGGCCTGGCCCCCGCCCGCGGCACTGACAGGCCCCCTGAGGGGCTTGCACGCCAGCACCTTCCCAGCGCCTGTGGTGTTAGGCTCACTGGCACCCACTGGATGTGATTCCAGTCACAGGGGACTGTCCTCTCCGCCAAAAAAAGCCTTGGCAGAAAGACCCTGGGCGGCTACCTGGTGTGGATGAGCGACACGCTCGAGGGCTCGGCCCTGAGCTCACAGCCACGCAAACTTGACCTCTGCCGGTGCCCAGTGGCCGGCTGCCGACTAGGCTCTGCTGAGTCTCAGGCTGAGAGTGAAGCAGCAATTGTGCAACATAAACACGTTTCCCTTTCACAACTGGCTTTGGAGAGGGACTCAGGAAGACTTAACCTGCTGTCTCTCATTACCTGATGGACTAAATTGCCTATTATTTGAAACCCTGAAGACATGCTTATCGAATTCTCATGCACATGGTTATAATTGACCAAACAAAGGGAGGTGATTGTTTTCAGTGTGATTCCTGGGCATTTTGTGTGTAATTACTGTGTGTGTGTGTGTGTGTGTGTGCCTGCACACGTGCACAAGAAATTGACAGCTTTCCATAGGTGACTGTTGTCCTGTCGTCAGTTGGTGACATTCCTTAAGGATGTATGAGCGTCCGAGTGGGAAGTGCTGGGCAGGGACGGGAGCGGCCTGAGCCGCCCTTCCTGGACTCGCACCTGTCTGTGCCACGTGGGGCATTTGCGCCTAGGGACACACCGGCTTCAGATGGCAGCCAGTTCTGCTGGGATTCGGAGTGATCTCAGAATGTTTGCTCTCGCTGCAGAGAGATCTCTGCTGGACTTGAGATCAGGGAGACGCAGGTCAGAAGAGGCTGAGTGGGCCAGTTTGCAGAAGGCCTGACACACCAGGCCCTTGAGTGTGACCTCACGGCAGGGGAAATGGAGAGCCGTGTTGTTTTGCAGGAAGGGGACTGCGTGGCAGGGAGCAGCTGACCCTGGTTCTTGAACAGTTCAGTGGGGGAGTCTTCTGGAAACAGGGAGATGGTCACAGTGCTCCAGGAGGACATGTCTGGCCTGTGGGGCTGGGGGCCCAAGCACCAGGCAGGAGCTCTGAGTCCCGAACTCTGGAGACTTCAGCCGGTCAGGCACACGCTGACCGCACGGGCTGAGGAATCCGCCTGGATTTCACCAAGGCCGGGTCTGGCCAGGCCACGTGACTCCCCCAAGAACCCAAAGTCACTGTCTCAGCACCGAGGGGAAGGGCTGTCCTCGCAGGGTGGGCAAGCCTCCTGGGCTGGCGCGGTCCCCACCTTGGGTCCTCCTATAACAAGGCAAAGTATAAAGAAACGGCTGATAAAGGAAAGCAACATCAGAGCCCACCCTTGTCACAATCTAACAAAATTTTAATCTAAATTCTATTCCCAGAGCCGGTAGATATTTTTTCCATGATTTTTTTGATTTTGTCAAAGAAACCACCCACACCCATGTTAGCATTTCATAAAAGCTACAGGTGCAAAATACAATCTCTATCATAACACAACAATTTTATTTCCTACCACACGACAAAGATTCAAGGAAGAAATTCTTATTGTCCAGTTGTGTTTACATTCGAATAAACTGCACATCAGTCTGTCAGAACAACCTGTCCCGTCTTAGAGTATTTAACTCATTCTTACCGGAACAAGCGAGCCGTCAACAAGGTGTGCCTGGGATTTGGAAGCACTCCTGTCCCGCGGCCTCTGAACAGCATCCTGGTGGTTTTCTACTCTGCTATCTTCTCTGACCAGGTCAGCATCAGGACCAGCAGCCAAGGCTGGATGGTGCTGAAGGCTTTGAGTCGAGCCTCAGGGTGCTGGGGCAGGACCGAAACCCAGCAAGAGCCCATCAGCTGTCCCCCCTCCCCCAGCTCCTAGCTCAAGCTTCTTGCCCAAGGTCAGGGTGTCCCTGGGAGCTCCCAGGGTCAGCCTGATGGGAGCAGTCAGCCAGGATGCCCAAGAGGCCTGGAGCCCTGCAGGATGCAGACGGATGACTTGGAGGGAGGTGGGTGGAAGGAGGATAGGGGCACCTGAGAGGGCCCTGGGGGAGCAAAGGCATGGAGGGCGGGCCCCAGCGCCAGACGGTACAAGGACAGCAGCTGATCCTGCCCTGTGGAGGTGAGGGCGTCTCCCGTGACTGCGTGCCAGGCACAGCTGAATCCACGCTGTCCAGGTCCCTGGGCCCCGGCACCCCCACGAGGTGGGCATGACGGCTGTCCCCAGTTGCTGAAGATACTATTACTTTCAGTGTATAGATCAATTAGAGGGAGTTTCACTCAATGCAATGTTTGCTAAGTTTTCAAGATACGTTATCATTACCAATTTTAATTTAATTCAGTTATCATTAGATAAATACTCTGTTTGATTTGATTCTGTTATCATTTATTGTGACTTGTTTCATGGCCCCACAGAGGGCCTCTCTTGGCGGCTGTATTGTGCTCTGCCGTGCTGGGCTCTCTGACCAGCAGCCGGGTCGGGTGGTCACGGGGGTCCCCCAGACCTGTGTCCTCAGCGTCTTGTTCTGCCAGTTGCTGGGAGGGGGGTGTTGTCGTCTCTAACTATTGTGATGGAGTTGTCTAGTTCTCTTTTTCATTCTGTCCATTTTTGCTTCACAGATTTGGAAACTTTCCTTAGAGGCACACCCATTAGGTTTGGGTTTGTGTCTTTTTAATGCCTTGATGGAGTCTTCGGTTTTCCCGATGACACGGCCTTCCTCATCCCAGAAGCGCCCCTTGTTGACACTTGCTGTCTCTGACGCCTGCATAGCCGCACATGGGTCTCGCTGGTTGCCTGCATGTCCCACCTCCCTCACCCTCTTTCTTTCATCCTATAAGTGGCTTTCCGTTGAGAATATTCTTCTTGCAGACGGCCTGTCTACATGCTGGGTCTCGGCTTTCTAGCGTAGCCTGACAAGCTTGGCTTTGTGACGGAGCCCGGGAGCCATTTCTACTTAATGTAACTACAGGTGCGTGTGGGTCTGGGCCCCACATTTTCCTCCTGGTCTTTGTGTCCTTGTTCTTTCTCTCCAGTTTTCTTAGCTTCAGCCAAGTATTTTTTGGTATGGCCTCCTATGCCCCAGTTGGCTTTTTACTCTACCTTTTTATTCTTTCAGTGCTTGCTCCAAGGATCGCACTATTCATCCTTAATTCATCATGGCTATCAGGAGCCTTCTATCCACCCTGCCTGCCTTTTGTGACCTTGTTTCCATATATCTCACTTGCATATATGATATAAACATCAAAATAAATCATGTTTGCTTTAAGTGTTCATGTCTGTAAAGAATTTATGTAAAGAAAAAAAGTCTTTTATATTCACGCAGTAAACTGTGGAGAGCACCCTGCGTTTTCCCCTTTTACAGCAGCAAATTTATCCAATTTCTCCCTGCCTTTGGTTTTTCTCTCTAGCGTCTTAAAGCAGCTGTCTTTATAATTATCTACATATTTGTCTTTACAATGATCTGGAGTTTATAATTTTCTTGATGGGAAGATTAGTGCAGTAGAGCTGCTTCACCTTTGTCAGAAGCCAGAAGTCATATCATCTATTCTAATATGAATTGCCTTAACACATCTGTGTGCTTTCATGGGGGATGTTTAATTGCCACATAGATTTACGTTTCTGCTTCGGAAGGGCACGTGAGTTTGCCTGAATAATTTAGCCAAAGCCCTTTTTATAACGGTTTTGCTGAGATGTAATTCAGATAACAAAGAGTCTCACCCCTTTGAGTGTAGGGTCAGTGGACTTTAGTATATTCACAGACGTGTGTAACCACCCCCACTATCTACTTGAGGGCATTTTCATTACCTCAAAAGAAGCCTTGTACCCATTAAGCATTTCTGCCTTTGCTCCTGACCCCAGACCCCGGCAGTGGCTACTCCACCTTCTGCCTGAAAGAGGTTAGCACATTTTGGACATTTTGTTTAAATGGAACCAAATGAGATGTGGCCTTTTGTGACTGACATCTTCCTCTTAGTATAACGTGTTTCAGATTTATCCATGTTGTAGCAGGTGTCAGCACTCCATCCCTCTTTACAGCTGGGTGACTTGCCCTTGCATGGAAACGTCAGCAAACCCTGTCTGTGCCCACCCACTACAGGGGGCTCCTCCCGACCAGCTTTGACGGGCAGTAAAGCTGCCATCTCGTTTCCAGCCATGGGAGTCCCGAGCCTCTCTCTGGCTTGAATCACAGCAAGGGTGGGAATAAGCGGGCGTACTGGGCAGGAATCTCTCCCCAAGGTGAAGTAAAGAATGCAGAACGGTAGCATTACTTAAATCTGAAAGGTGGGTTCAGGGTTCATGTTCTATTATTTACAATAATGTTCTGTATGATGGAAACATTTTTAATTGAAATTCTCTTAGGGGACTTGAATGTGAAAAGAAAAGATCACAGACACATTAAGACATATCCCGTTGATTATGTATAATTAAGAATTTAATGTTAATGTAATTAAAAATTTCTGTTCATGGATACACAGCTCCTTGAAGGATGAGAAAAGTAGAGCAATGCGTGTGACCCAGCGTGGTGAGTTCATTCTACAGAATGTGCTGGTTTCCTTCCATCGGAAACTCAGAGCTAAGGTCATATTGATGTACTTGGCACCTGGCTGGTAAGTTCCTTTCCCAAAGTGTGAGTCACAGACTGAGATGATTTGGTGCTGATCAACACAACCTAGAAACAAAACAGTTTATCGATTTGTAGAACTGTCGATATTTTCTCTCTAAAAAGGAGGAAGAGTTGAACAGGTTATAGGGAAATCCTCACGTGTCCACAGAAGACCCTCAAAGATGGGTCCTTCTGAGTCTTGTTTAACAGTCGTGGGGGAGCGGGACTGGGGAGGGGTGGACTGTGTTTCTCTGGGCAGGCAAGACAGAGCCCTGGCAACAGGCATGGCCATCCCAGGCACCACTTGGCCTCCTCATGCTCCCCAGGACTGAGTTCTGAGCTCACCACTTGGAGCCAGCAGGAACAGAAACCCCAAAAGGACAAGGGATGAAAGGTGGGCTGAGCATGTCAGCTCCTCCTCCCTGTCCATGAATGCGGTCTTCCCTGGTATGTGAAAGTGGAGTGCTCCTATGATGCCCTTCATAAGCTCAAGTGGCATAAAGCAAAGAAGCATTACCATTAATTTATATGGAAAAAATTTTGAACATTCCCTGACCCAAAAAATTATCACTCTTAGGCTTTTCTGATACCCTAGGACACATCTTGCTAATGGATGCACACAGTAAGTCAAGTTGAAGTTCTGACGCTCGTGGACAGCTCGGAGCTCTGAGATGCTGAGTGTGGTCCCTGGGGAGGGAGCTTGGAGAATGGCCGCCCTCCGATCGGGCGCACTGCCTCTCTATGCCAGCTCGCTGCAGAGCCAAGCAATCCTGGGTTTGCTTTCCACCCATTTCTGTAAAAATGAAGAGCCTGGGATTTCTTTCAGTTAGCGAAAACAGGTACTAATGTGGGTCTTTCGTAAATGTAAGGTGGCATAAGGCAACTTTTGCAAAGTGTGGAAAACCTGTAGGTGACGTCCTAGTACCTGTCACTAGTAGGTCATCCGTGTGACCTTAGCCACGTGCTGTCTGCATCTGAGGGAGAGTGTTCTCACGCTCCTAAGAACATTTTACACAGGGAATAATGTGCATGTACTGAGTTTCAATAAAACTTTATTTACAAAGACAGGTGGGGGCCAAATCCTGATGTGTCCTTAAGAATTTTCAGCCTGTTGATCTCTTAGTTTGGTGCATTGAAATCTACCATGGTGGCATGTGCATGTGCATGTGTGTTTGTGTGTGTGTGTGTGTGTGTTTCAGAATTTCCTATAATTCCAGGAAGACCTGCTGCATGTGTTTCAAGGATGTATCATTAAGTGTGTGCTCATTCAGGATGGCTGCATCCTCATGAATTTAGTCCTAATCATGGTGAAGTGCCCTTTTTATCCATAATAATGATTTTTGCCTTAATGTCTGTTTTATATAATATCAATATATTCACTACAGCTCATTCTGAGCTTTTAAAAAGGAGGAATTGAGTGTGGGACCCCGCTGCGCTTTGGTCTTTTTACGCCCCCCCAATATGACAAATACATCTTTCTGGTTTTGCCCAGAATGGAATTAGCTTTGTTTTTATTGTCAGATTTTTTTGGGGGGGTGGGGTGGGGAGGCATTACTTAAAATTAATTTATAAAGGTATTTGTTCACACTAAAGATGCATAAGTGTAGTTTCTAGAATTTTACTGTAAGATCCCTTTTCTTCATGTGAACTTCCTTTGTATACAGTGTGAAGTGGAGTTCAGCTTTATTTTCTTCTTTCTGGGTGATAAGTCATCGTTTTCACACTGAGTTAAAAGTCTCCTTTGGTTTTATGTCAAATCCCTCATAGAAGGTGCTCTATTTCTGAATCCTGCTCTGGTCCGCTCATCTCTGCGCCTGTTTTGTGACCCTTCAGACTGTTCAACGACGACCGAGCTTTGTAGTGGGTCTCTGGTATATGGAGTGCCTTCTCATTATTTTTTTGACATAAATTCTCTCAGCTAACTTTGGAGCTGAATTGCACCATAGGATCCTTATGATTATTGTATCCTAATTTTTTAAAAAGGGAGAATTTAAAATACGTGTGAACATTTTAGTATTCATGCAACAAACATCCATGGAGCTCTCAGCATGTCCCAGGTACCATTGCAGACACTGGGAATCAGGTAGGAATGCGGCAGACAAGCTCTCAGGGTGCTCACCTTGCAGTGGAGGAGACGGGGAACCTGGAGGTGAGTGAAGCGTGCATCAGGAGAAAAGAGATGAGCGATTCTGAGAGAAAGAAAGCGAGAAAGAGGGCATCTTGGCCCCAGAGAGAGCCCAGAAAACATGGAGGAGGAGCCGTAGGAGGCACAGCAAAGCCGGCTTGGCGTTCCCAGGCCCAGAAACAATACATCACGGCTGGGAGGGGAATCGGTTTGCTGGGGCTGCCTAGGCAAGTACCATAACTGGGTGCTGAGAGCAGCAAAGGTGCATCACCTGGAGGCTAATGACCCCAAATCAAGGCATCAGAGGGACCACGCAGCCTCAGACGCCTACGGGGGGGGGGGTCTTCCCTGCCTCTTCCTGCTCCTGGTGGTGTTGATCTCGGACATCCTGGTCCCGCAGGTGCACCATTTGTAATCATCCTCAAACGGACCCTCCTCTGTGCGGGTCTGGGTCTGTGCTGAATTTCCCCCTTTGATGAGGACACAGGCATAGAGGATCAGGGCCCAGCCTCATGACTTCATTTTAATTGGATTTCCTCTGTAAAGACCCTATTTCCAAAAAGGCCCCATTCAGCAATACTTGGGGTTAAGGCTTCAACATGTTTTTTTTAGGAGATAAAATCCAATGTTCAACAGTAGGGTTTGTAGGGCAGAACTCGGCTGCTTTTCAAATGTAGAGGCCTGGCCTGCGTAAGACAACAGAAAGTTCCCCTGGTGACACCTACAGGGCCGACCTTTCCCAGGGCACCTCCTCCCTGTCGGGATTCAGTGTCCCTGCTCTGAGAGGCCCGTGGACTCCAGCACTTCGCTGCCCCGTCCACCCTAAGCAATTCCCAGGACCTGGGGTCCACGTTTGCATATTTATTAAAATAATTTTCCCGGCTACCTTCTTGGGATTTATCTTGTTCTTTTTCTAATTTTTCAAATAAGACATTTCAGTCATTAATTCCAACATTTTCCCTTGTCAAGCAGAGTTGCTTGGAGGCATGAATTCTCTTTCAAATGTGTCTCCGGCTGCATTGCACAGGCTTTGATAAGTAGCATTTTCATTACGTTTGAGTTTCCAATACGGTTGGTTCTCTTTCCCATTCGTATCTCTCCTTTTGCCCACTCGTCACTTAGAAATGCATTTTTATCTAATTGCAGTCAGGGAACATGATCTGCGTGGTATCGATTTCCTAGTAGTTTGAGATGTTTTGTTCCTTGGAACAGGGTCAGTTTTGTAATTGTCCTGTGGGTTCTTGAGAGGAGGATATTTTCCTCAACTGCGGGGGGTGCAGCTCTTGCATTTGCTCCATCAGGCATGCTTGTTATGTTCTCTGAGTCTTCGTGTCAGGTTGAGCAAACTTTTTCACAGAGGGCCAGATAGTAAACATTTTCAGCTTCGTGGGCCCTGGGGCTCTGCCACAGCCTCTCCACTCGTTCCCTGTATCTTGAAAGCAGTCACAGGGAATAATGCGCACATACTGAGTTTCAATAAAACTTTATTTACAAAGACAGGTGGGGGCCAAATCCTGCTGTGTCCTTCAGAATTTTCAGCCTATTGATCTCTTAGTCTGATGCATTGAAATCTACCATGGTGGCATGTGCGTGCATGCGTGCGTGTGTGTATGTGTGTGTATGTTTCAGAATTTCCTATAATTCCAGAAAGACCTGCTGCATTGTTTCAAGGATGTATCATTAAGTGTGTGCTGATTCAGGATGGTTGCATCCTCATGAATTTAGTCCTAATCATGGTGAAGTGCCCTTTTTATCCATAATAATGATTTTTGCCTTAATGTCTGTTTTATATAATATCAATATATTTACTTCAGCTCATTCTGAGCTTTTAAAAAATTTTGGCCTGGTGAAGGGCACTTCTGTCTGCACACTGCCAGCCTTTGCTGGTCCAGGTGCCTCTCAGGTCCCTGTGCACAGTGCGTGGTGGACGCCTGTTCTGGGGTGTGGCTTCATTGCATGCAGGACTTTATATTTCCACCAGGGAGTTCAATCCGTTTGCATGCATTCAAAGTCTTGAACAATTAAGATTCTTTCTGCCTTCCATTCTGTGCTGTGCTCGTCATGAGCTTTTTGGTTTGTTTATTTTCTCTTTTCCTTATGTTGGTTTTATCAGAATTTCTTTATCCTTCTGCTTTTTGCTTACGATTAAAAGTTACGCATTCTATTTAACAAATGTTAGTGTTTATCCTCTATTTCCACCATTTGTAGGCTTCGAAAGCACTTGGATGACAGACACCTGCGCTGTGTAAGCTCCCACGCCCCCGAGCCCAGCCCCACCACACATGAACGTCTTTGCTGACTCTGGTTTCCTCTTAGCAAAGGCCTTGTGCCTCTCACCTTCGGGATCTGAGAGGCCGGCCCCAGCCCCCTCACACACGTGGAAACAGGGTCGGGGATGGGGCAGAGTGCAGACGGGCATCTCCAAAGCCCCCTGTCCCCGCATGCCTGCCGGTCAGGTGGCCCTGCCCACATTTGCAACACTGTATTCTATTCTCGGGGGAACATTCGCATGGATGCATCACCCAAATTCTCATCTTTTCTTTCTTTTAGTGAATTATTTCCAAGGTGGAATGTTTCAGTTTCTCCAACTTAAAAAGTGACCTCCCTGAAGATCCATCTGCTGTCGGCTGGTTGCTGGATTCGACTCCTAGGACCGCAATGGAGGCTGACGCACGGCACCTCATGCCCCTGCCCTGTGCTGTGTCCAAAACTGATCTCCAGACTCCTGCCTTTTCTAGCCTCCTTCTGCATGTAACACCACCTGCGGAGCTCCAGGGAGTGGCCTCTCCACACCTTCCATGACGGGTCACTGTCCTCAAGCTCTAAGTGCCTGCCCTCTTCTGGGGTCAGCCCTGCTTCCTCCTGTTCTCACAGGGCCAGTGAGAAGCACGGACATCCCCAGGTGGGCTGGCAGGATCCACGGGGCCCTTGCGGGTCGAGGACGGCAGGAGCAGCCCAGTGGTGAGGACTGATGCACAGCCCTGGTTCCAGCCCAGTTGTGTCTCCTTCTTCAAGTGATTCAGCTTCTCAGGCCCACCACTGACTCACCTGCACAGGGGGTTAATCAAGCCTGACTTAAAGGGTATTTGATTTTAAATGAAGGCTGCACTCTCTAGTAGTAATGGGTCCGATAGTATTGGTGGAGGGCTCGCCCCTCAGCGGGTTCCAGGATGATGTCACCACACAATTTGCCCCCCTTTCTTCCCAAAAAAGTTGTGCAAAGTGACCCACCTCCTCCAGCTGCTTTCCAAAGTCCTAAGGAGCTGAGGCCAATGTGCAGATGTGGGGCTCTATCAACACTTTGCAGAGATCTTCACCAGCCTTTGAATCTGTCGGAAGGCATCCCCCAGAGGTACGCCCCCAGAAGCAGGCGGGGAGGAGGGGAGGCCTGTTTGCTTTCATGCCGGGTAACCCTTATGTTCGGCTACCGTGATGAGATGTGAAAGAAAACTGTGATATGCCATTTTCCATTTGAACTTCCCAGAAGAGGAGGTGAGCCGGGAACTTTGATGTTGGGGATGAAACGCACTGTGGAAATGCAAATTGAGGCAGCTGTGTGATTCTTAAGAAGAGATGCATTTTCCCCGGATGTGCTTGGCCGGCTGGGTTCCAGAGGGACGTCTGCAGCGATCCCGGGGCCCCTGCGTTCTTCCCGCAGGGACCCCTCAGCTCCCCTGCCCACTCCTCACCTCTGCCCGGTGGGGGCTGTGAATGGCGCATCGCTCCTCTGGCTGGGCACTGTCCTGCTGGCCCCTGCGTCCTCAGCCTCACCCATTATTGGAATGGGTCTCCTGCTTCTCTGCTGCTCCCGTGACGCCCTCCCCTTCTTCCAGCTCAGCCAGGAAACCAGAGCCCGTGTGTTACGGGCTCCCTCATGGTCGAGGACTTGGCCCCCACTGAGCCCCCTTCCGGTACACACACCGTCTGCCATTCACTTTGCTGCAGCTCCCCGGAGGCTGACCCGGCCCCACCCCAGGCTCAGCCATGGGAATCCCCCCGGCAAGTGGGGTTTTTGTAGTTGGAACTCCCAGGTCTTGCAGAATGGCTCTGATTGGGCTCCTCTGTTTCCCCCATGAGAAGCAGTCCTGAGCTGCTGGCCCTGGTGCAGGGTGAGAGACGCGTGCAACAGAGCCACCCCCAAACCCAGGGCCAGCTGGCTCCGGACTTGGGCAGAGAATCAGTGCTTCCTTTTTAGCTGATGGGTCTTGGGTTCCCCGTTCCACTAATTGAACGTCCACATGGCGGGTGTCAGAGCTGGCGTGTCATTGTCCTGGTTCCTAACCCTGTCTTTTCTGCTTTCTTGCCTCAGTTCAGGGAATGCAACCTAATTTAAACGTCAGGTTCACCCACAGAGAGGAAAGGTTCGTCCAGAGTCTCAGCGTGCAGCGATGGGCTATACCGGCCATGCTGTGGCTTCCTCAGTGTGCAACAGTTTCCTTTCTCTGCTGAGAGGGGCTCCTCTCGAAGAAGCCGGAGGGCCAGGTCAGGGAAGAGCTGTGGCAGAAGGAGGGTCTCCCTGCCTCTGGACCTTGGGAATTTGTGTGGAGCAGGAACTGAGAGCCTGTAGTGTCACTGGGAAAGCACCAGGGACACGTCTGGCGGCCTCGGCTCAGCTGCGCACACACCCCTAACGCCCCTGTGGTTTCCCTGCTACCCATGTGCTCACCAGGCATGCATCCGTGTCTCCAGCATGAAACGTACCTGTGTGGTCCCAGCAGCTCTTTCACAGCTGCCGGTCCTGGAAACTACTCACATGCTCACCCCCAGTAGAAGGAGTAACCACATGAGACGTGGTCTCACAACGGGACACGGGACAGCAAGGACAATTAGGCCACCTGGAAACACAAAATGCAGCCACACTGATGAACCACCACACATGGCTTTGCACAGGGTAAGCCCAGCCCGCAGCCTGCAAACCGCCCTTCGGCATGTGTGTGAGGCTCCGCAGCAGAACTGCTCTGAGTCAGACGTCGGTGGACGCCTCGTGTGGATAGTAGTTGAAAAGGTCAACAAGCTGCTTCTCAAATTCTGGCAATGTCCCGTTGCTTTGAAGTGGATGTTGTTCACATGGGCGGCTTCTGCTTATGGACATTCCCAGAGGCACCCTTTGCCGGGTGCACTCTTCTGAGTGTATGCCATCCATCGGTTTGAAAACAAAAGGATAAGTGCCAGGAATGGAATCTGAGAGCTGGTCCAAAGACAACCACACCACGCCCCACCTGGCCTTCTGTCCTGGCAAGCCTGAGCTAGTCAGTCCTTCCTCTGAACCACTGGCCCAGTCCCCACGGGGTTCTCTGGAGGGGCCTGTGAAGCAGTCTGCAGAGAGCTGGTCCCAGGAGATGTGTAGTGCCTACTTACGGGCATTGTAATCATATCTAGAATGATAACGGCAGGCTTGCATGGGGAAACAGAACAACACTTCCCAGAACCTGCTACAGCATTCCTAGAGCCCTAGACCATCCAGGACGGCCGCCCTCGCTGATGCGGAGCGAGCTGCTGGTCTCGGGAGGACACTGCAGCCCCGGGACCTTGGAGACCAACGTAGCCTGGGATTCCTCTTCATGACCCAGTGACGCCAGGCCTCCGAGTCCGGACATAGGCTGGGGATCGAGGCAGGCTTGCCGAGAGCCACAGCAGGATTTTCCAAATCATGAACTGTCTCTCTCGTGTAGTTGCTTGATGTAAGGAAAGACTGAACTCGGACCTATGAGGAAGGCGTCTTTATGGCTGGGTTAGACAGTGCAGCCCCGCCCAACGACTGCAGAGCTGGTCCACAATAAGTCACGGTGTCCTTGCAGGAGCATTGCCAGCGACTGGGCGGAAGTCAAACATAAGTGAGGACGTCAGACGACGGCGTCTTTTCAGCCCACACGCTCTACAGGTCCAGGGAGGCCCAGCCGTAAAGCAGCCGTGAGGACCAAACCACACACCCAGCTTTTAATTTGATCTCGTATTTATCTGGCTTTATGAGAGGACATGGTGCTTTTTCACAAATATGGTTATATCTGCCATAACATTTCAACTGCAGGGATGAAATGTGGGCAGCTGGAGTCAGCATGCTGAGGAGGGTGACGGGGAGCCAGAGCTGGGGTCGGGGAGCTCGGGGCCGCCCGTCCCCCCAGGAAGCCCCAGCTCATCTAGGAAGAAATAGTCTTCTGCTCAGTTACCTCGGGCACCCAGGGCGGGAGCGGGGGGCGTGTCTCCCTGTGGGAGCACCTTACTATTATCTCATTCGGTTTTTTTTAACAATATAATGACTGGGACGCGAGGAAGATTTCAGGTTTTCTTGTTGCTTTGTCTGTTTTCAGTGAGGACAGAGTCAGCTTAAAAAACCCAGAGTCTATCCAGGAAAGTATCTCTTAAACGTGGTTTTGCCAAAATTAACGCCCTTGCGACGGCCGTGCTCAGAACTGCCACTCAGCCCTCACCGCCCTGTGTTGGGTTCCAGCCTCCGAAGTGAAGCACGTCTCCCCCGGGGGGCTGTGCCCACCCGTCTTCGTGCGCCCCAGTCCCAGGGATTTACGGGCAACTCCGCTCACCGACGTTTGGCCCCATGTGGACGTCGGTGGGGCCTCATTCCCGATACTCCACCTCCCGCATCTCCACGGACGGGGACGCCCTGCTCCGCTCTGTGGGGCCGCCACACACCTGTGCCCACAGTGGGAATCCTAGAGGCTCTGGGCCCTTCGGTCCCATTTAGCTGCTTTGCCCAAAACACAACCCTGCACACTCTGCCTCCTGTTTCCTGGGCTCGGCCCCCTCCCCCCCCCCCAAGGCATTGTTCTTGCTGATTCTGTCACCAGGGTGCCGTCAACACTTCCCATCTGGTCTCTGCCCTGATAGGCCCCACGGGGACAGGGAGGTCTGGCCGTGGGCTCCCAAGATGAGATCCTGCCCGGACGGCTTGCCTGGGGCACGTTGCTGTGCCTCAGGGCAAAGTCAAGGCCCCGCTTCCCTCCCAGCCTCGTGGTCAACTTCCCCTGCCTGCTGCCCTCATTTTTGTTAAACCGTTGATGATGCCGGGTGGCCTGCAGTCCCAGACCCCGAGCTTTCACGCCCCCTGTGTCATGGACTCTCCTCCCCGACTGCTCACTGAACTCCTCCGTGTCTGTCCAGACCTAACTCAGACCTCCCGCCACCCCACGGGCTGGGCGCAATCCCTCCTGCCCTCCTAGCTTTGGGGGGCTGCTGTCGGTCAGGCCCCCGAGATGGCCTCGAGCTTCTGGAGAGCAGGGCGTGTGCTTGCCCACCTGTGTCTTCCTGACATCCCACCCAGCTCTGCTCACAGCCGACGAGCGAGTGGACGAAGGCGAGCCTCTGTTTCCTTGCTCTGCTTGTTCTCTGCCCCCACCACCTGGGCGGTGCACGTCCCAGGGAGCCAGCGTATGTGTCCACGGGCACGTGCACGGGAGTGACTTGCAGCAGCCTTGACCCCGGTCCACAGCACCCTACGAGCCCCCTATGAATGCACACGGCCAGGAACTGGCCCCAGCCTCTGAAATCAGGGGCCCACGGTGGACCTGGAATTAGTGAAAAATGGATAAATAGATTGATGAGTGAGTCAATAAGGGAAAGAAGTCATGGGAAGGCTGAGGTCTGTGCACTGGGGGTGGGAATTTGTGAAGTAAAGCAAACAGGTGGAAAGTGCACGGCTACCGAAGGAAATGCCTTTGTCCGCTGTCAGGAGACATGGTGGGAGTGGGTGGGGCATCCGAGGCCATCAGTGAGGCAGTGTAAATTAAGTGCTTGGGGTGGTTTGGAAATAAAGCCCTAATTAAACAGTCATTAAAAAACAAAGCCAGAGAGAAAAACAGGGACTAAGAACTTAGAACATGGGGTCACATACTGTCGTGACAGTCACACCACCCCTGGAGCAGGAGGGACCTAGAAACTGACAGGGGGCCTGACTCCCAGAACCAGCCGTCCACGAAGGTCGGAAAGCTGGAGCCTGCAGAGTGGAAGTGTGTGGTCCCTCCTAGTATTAGATGGTGGACTGCAGACTGATGCCCGTGCCTAGCACCCAACCCCTGCATGACCCACTTAATCAGTGGGTCCCAAAGAGTGACCAGCAGGCCCTGGACCAGAACCCCCCAGAAGGGCTCTGACGCATCTGATTCTCAGCCCAGGCTTTGAGTTAGGATGTCTGTGCTTGGGTCAGAGTCCACCTGCCCCCAACCACGTGTCCTCTGCCTCCCCCCTTTCTCTCTGTTACCTACCTACTGTCTGTTTGTCTATCTGTCATCGGTCTACCTGTCTGTCTAATCTATTATCACCTATCTATAGCTACCTATCATCTATCTATCTATACCGACCTCTCTGTTATCTACTAATCTATCATCTCTCTCATCTTTCTAATTTACCTATAGCTATCTATCTATCTATCTATAATCTATCATCTCTAGCATCTGTCTGTCTTCTGTATCTACATTTCATCCACCCACTTACTATTTATATGTCTGTCCATTTTTCCATTGGCCTCTCCATTTTAAAAGAACAATGATTTTTATTCTTTGCAAAAATGACACAGGTTTATTATAAGACAGTCAAGTGACTCAGACCTGACAGAAGAAAAAAGTAAAGATCCCCCAACTCTCAAAACCCAGAAGTACCCACAGATAATATTTAGAGAAGGTCATTCTAGACTTACCTCTGTGGATATATGAAGACTGGAGGATGCGTTAACAGACTGTCAAAGAAATGCATAAGCCAGATAAAATGGCCTCATAGAATGAAAATGTTCTCCTACCCATCGAGTTTTTAATAAAAGAGTTCAACACAGCTTGGCTCAGAGAAGCAAAGCAGAGTCGGGGCTGAGTACAGACTTGGAGCGGACAGCTTGTGCTCAGTCCTGGTGCTGCCACTTATGGTCTGCAGAGCCCTGGATGAGCAACCTTTCCAAGCCTCCATCTCCTCTTCTGCAAAATGGGGACAATAACAGTACGTTCTCCGAGGTGTAGGAAGTGGTCTTCAAACAGCTCTGAGCAGAGCAAGCAGCCTAGTATTAAATATGAACTGAGGGGAGAGAGTTCAGTTCATGAAATTAAGGAATTCCAAATAAAGATGTGTTCACCAGAGTTATTAGTTCCAAAACTGTGTACACATTTTAGTATAAAATGACTACTACGTGCATGGGGATATTGGAGTCATTGTGTACTTTATGACAGCTTTAGTTGAGATTTAATTGACACGCTATAAAAGTTACTCATTTAAGTGTACAAAGTAGTGACAGCAGCCCCACAACCTAATTTTAGAACATTCTCATCACCTCAGAAAGAAGCCCTGTCCCCACTAGCACTCCATTCATTCTCCATTTCTTCCAGTCCCAGCACCTGATAGCCACAAATGTATTTTCTATCTCCAGAGCTTTGCTGACTATGGACATTTCATATAAATGGGATCACACAAATATGTGGTGTTAGTAGCTGGCTTCTTTCACTTAGCAGAACGTTTTAAGTTCATCCATGTTATAGTGTGGGTCATTACATTTTTATGGCCAAATAATATTCCACCATATGGCTGTACCACATTGTTTATCCACTCATCAGTTGATGGGCACTTGGAATATTTCCATTATTTGTTCATTATGAATAACTCTGTTGCAAACATTTGTGTACAAGTTCTTGTATATAAAACATGTGGGTACAAGTGTATATATAAAGCATGTGTGCACAAGTGTGTGTATATAATATACATAACCTTGGAGGGAATTGCTGGATCATTTGGCAATTCTAGGTCAAACATTTTGAAATACCAGTGGCTGCACCACTTCGCATTCCTGCCCATGGCGTAGGAGGCTTCCAGCTCACCCACATCATCGCCAACACTTGCTGATGTTGGCCTTTCCAGTGATCGCCGTCCAGGTGGGTGGGAAGTGGTATTTCAATTCCCTGATGTCGGATGACATTGAACATGTTTTCACGTGCTTATTGGCAATTTGTATGTCTTCTTTTGAGGAATTTCTATTTGAATCCTTTACCAATTTTTAAACAGGATGATTTATGTTTTCATTATTGAGTTGTAAGGGCTCTTTATAGATTCTGGATACAAGTACCTTATCAGGTATGTGATTTGCAAATCAAATTCTCTCTGATCTGTGGATCTTTTTGCTTTCTTGATGGTGTTGTCTGAAGCGTAAATGTTTTTGATTTTGATGAAGTCCGACTTGCCCACTTTTGTGTCATTGCTTGTGCTTTTCTTGTCACACCTGAGAAACCACTTTCTAAACGAAGGTCACAGACTTATTCCTGTGTTTTCTTCTAAAAATTTAATATTTTTTGGCTCTCACATTTAGATCTATGATCCATTTTCAGGGAGCATTTGTATACAGTGTGAATAAAAGTTTCAACTTCACTCTTTTGTGTGCGGACATAGTTGTCCCAGCACCTTTTGTTCAAAAGACTATCCTTTCCCTGTTGAAGGGTCTGACATCCCTGTTGAAAACAATCATTGTGTATTTTTAAGTGGGTGTTTGAAATTTATGCGGCAGAGACTGACTCTCTGTCATCAGAGTGAAGGAGGAGCACAGCTGCACTTTGCCCCCGTCTCTGTCATCAATTATTTTCGCTCTCGAACCTGTAGCCATGGCTCCGGGCTGGAGTCCGACCTGCAGCTTGCCCCGTCGCTTGCTCCCGGGTCCGATGGTTCCAGGGCTCAGCACGTCAGCTCATTTAGGTCTCCCTGTGCGAGTTGGATGCTTTCCCCCAAGAAGGGATGATGAATAGTGTTGTTTCTGGGCTTTTGCACATAAGAATGTCTGACTCTTATCTTTGAACTGGAAGGACAATTGCCTTCTTTCCTTCAGAACTGAATAGACATTGTCCTACTGTTTCTAAATGTTTTTTCTTGATGCTGTGAGGAAGTCTGAGGCCAGGGATCTCCCCACCCACTGCAAACCTCCTTTGTGTGGGAACCTAAACGCCCTCCATCCACCCAGCCTCTTACCCATGGCCACGTGGCTGCCCAGACCTCACCTCTCCCCAGTTTTCAGAGAGCCCTGGGGGACTCGGGCCCTGGGCTGCTTGTCCCCCTTGCTGTGTGGACATGCCTTCCAGGTAGCGTGACCTCCTCATTATGTCCCTAGCAGCCTTTCCATGGCACGTGCTGGTCTGCATTTCCCCAGCTCCCTGCGGTCAGGATGGTCCTGCGACTGGGCCCTGCCAGCAGGTGGTGAGTGGAATTGACCTGTGCCACAGCTCAACTTGACTCATGAAAATGCCTGTTTGTGCCCTGCCTTCATGCTCTTCTCACCCAGCGAAGGCAAGCCAACCTTGAAGGCTGCATGGTGAAAAAGAGCACCCTTGTCACCCTTGTCAGCCTCCATCCTTGTAGGCCTGCCGGGAGGAGAGCTGGGCACCTGTCAGAACCTTAACTAAGAATGAAGAATCGTCTTATTTTGGGGGGTTGGGAGCATTAGAATGTGGAGGCCTATTTCCTCCTCGCGTACTCTAATTCTTACAGAGATTCCATGCTGAAGTAGGGCGCTGCAGCCTCGGGTATCTGAGCTTGATGGCCTGAGCTTCCCATCGTGGTCGCAAGCAGGGAGCAGTGAACACCACACTCTGGGGAGGCTGGGCACATGTGCCCACAGGCAGGAGAGCCGAAGACAAGGGTGTATGGGGGCTCCTTGTCCCTGACAGCAAGGACTCATAGCAAAGAGGTAAACCCAGGCAATCATGAATAAGTCTGCAAATACAAATTAAAGGGAATAGAGAGAATCCAGAAACTGGGGCTGGAAAGGAGCTTCTGGATCCCAAGCAGCAGGAAAGGAGATTGAAATGGGACTGGGCTTCCGATTCCCATTAAGCTTCCCAATTAACAGAGAGGTTTAACCAGGCAGCAAAGAACAGATTAAGATACTGTCTGTTCACCAAACCCTCTTTTTCTCCCCCCAGCAACCTCAAGGAAGCTGCCATTAAATTGGCAGAGAGAGAAAGGTTTGGGGACAGACAAGAAATAATGGAGATTTATAAACTGTATGTAGGGAAAAAAAAGACTTTTTGGCATGGTTGTCTGCACCCGGAAATGATGTGTCTCAATTCCACGAGGCCCAGTAAGCGTCCTGTTCGAGAGCCACATGCCTGGGCCGCAGAATGCTTTTACTGCATGAGCATTGCCATTGTCTTTGAGCCCCTGGACTTGGGCGATAGGAAGGGGACTGGAAGAGAAGAGCTGTGCTGTCCCCCAGGGGGACATGCTTCCCATGCCCAGGTCGGCTATGGCCACGGATTGTGGTAGGCGGAAGGTGAGACAGGGCTGCGGGAAACAGTGCACAGAGAGCAGCCCAGAACTACTGGTGCGATTTCCCAGCCTCGGTGGGGACAGGCTATCCAAGCCGAGGACGGGGGCCACTGCATGTGAGCACCCCAGCCCGACTCCCTCATTTCATGTCAGGTGTGTGTTGGGGGAGGGCAGGCAGACCTCTCTCCTGTTCTGTCTGGAGCTCCCTCCCACACATGCCCGACCCCTCACCACCCCCACTGGCTAAGGGTGCTGTCATGACCACGCCTGACGTCTTGCGCTGAGCACGGTGGGGCAGCTGCCAGCTGGGACCCCGGAGAAGGGCTTCTCTGGGGGTCTGGACATGAGCCCAGGACTGCTACCATTTTAAAACTCAATTTTTCCATCTCTAAGCCGCTGGTATCGAGGGTCTATTGTTACTACATTTCAGCCCACCCTAATGAATATGCTTCCCCAAGGGACTGCTCTGTTCTTGAAGGTTTTTTCTCTGCTTATCGTGAAATATTGTCCATGGTTTTTCATTCTTAGGATTTCTGTTTTTTAGAAAAGAAATGGCCCTTCCGCAACTAAAACGATTGCATCATAAGTTGATATATGGAGAAACAGTCTAATATTTGAGTTTTTCCTCAGAGTAGGTTTTGAAATATCTATCAGTGTCTGTATGAAAAACTACTTTGTTGAGATATGATTGACATACAGAGAACAGTCCATATTTAATGCACACCTTTATGAGTCCAGAGGAAAGTATACACACATTAGCCCATTATCACACTCTGGGCCATTGGCTCATCCATCAACTTCCAACATTTCCTCCTGCCCCTCAATTTTTTTAATTTTCAAAACTGTGTCAATCAAAGAGCACAGAGTTTAAGTTGTGCGGGATGAGTAACTCCTGGAGATCAGCGGCAGCGAACAGCTCCGTATAACCTACTGAAAACTTTGCCAAGAAGGTAGATCTTATGTTACATTGTCTTAGTATAAAAGAGATATATCCATCTTGATAGCCAGTGCCATGGACAAGCAAGAAATTAGTTCTGGCATTCTGGAAAGGCGTTTGGGGTCCCAGAGGTCTAAGGGCTGGAAAGGTCCGAGCACAGCGTGAACTGTGGACCACAGCTG
>JAQQAC010003639.1:34601640-34673464 GCA_029783875.1 Phataginus tricuspis | reverse complement strand
CAACGTGCAAACACTGTCCTTGTGATAAGAGGTAGGAGGCACAGAAGAAGCACCCTGGTCCTGGAAGCGGGTGCTGCGGGCAGGCACACGGGGCTCATGAGCTGTAGGGCACAGAGCACTATTACCCCCATTTGCCCACGCAGCAGGGGAAGAGGCTATTACTGAACATTAGCAATTTGAATTATTCGTCACTGAATGCTGGCGACCGAAGGCTACACCGAGCTGGAGACTTGAGGTCCCTGTGCGCCTCTAAGTCAAATGGCATTAAGTCCCTTCCCTTGGTGAGTCACGGCATTACCAGGGGGAAGGAGGGTCTGGGCCACAGCCCTGGACAGCATTTCGTCCAGCCGAGGAACCCTAACGTGCTGGAACATACCTTAAATCGGCAAGATTAACATTTGCATTTTGGGGTGGTGGAGCCGTGGCTCAACACAGGGATCCGGATAAATGAGTAAAGATAAAGCCCTGCTCAGCTGCCGTCTGTGAAAATCCTGCGACCCCCAGGCCCCAGCACCGACGGGAGGCCCGGGGCTACTTAAATTTTCAGTTAATATTTGACAAATGAATGAAGCAAATGTTCACACATCATTCATTGTCTTTCTGCCATTTAGTGCGCACACTGACAAATTAGAACATGAGATTATTCCCTTTGTAAACATTACCAATTCATCCAAAGAGGTGTTAGCATTAAACGCACATTGCTTCTGTGTGTGTGGAAACATATCTGTGAAAATGTTTAAGGCACACCTGACCTGGTAGGAGTCATTGAAATTTAATTATAAAACTTGTCATGTAACCTGAACATGATGTAAACTGATCTGAAAAAAAAAAAATAATCCCGATTTCGCTTGACAGGCACTTTGAACTAGCTGCAGGGTGGAAGCGCTGTCCTGGAAATGAAAGGCTGGGGCCGGAGAAAAGCCGAGGAGGCTTTGACTGAACGCAGCTTCAAAGCGAGCTCCGCACAGAGGGTGCCCCGGTCTCTTGGTGCCTCTCTGTCCTCACATTTAAACATGAGTGCTCGGGGGGCACTTCTCAGCCCAGAAGTGCCTTGACATGCAAAGAGCTGGCACTTCAAAGTTCGCTGGTCAGAAACAGCCAGTGGAAGAGATGTCTGGCCCTGTCCTTTTATTCCACACAGTTTTGGTGAGTTGAATTGGTAAAGAAAGCAAATGACACCCGAGGGCTTGGATCTAAGCAGCCCTGCACTGCAGCTAAGGAACGTTCCAGTTCATTTGTTGCCGTCTCGTACGCTCTGCTGTGCCTGGATTGGGCCAAAAACTTTGCAGTCAGGGACTTTGGGGTGTATATTTTAATTCTGGCAGCAAAATGAGTTAGTTATTGGATTTCTTAACATTTCACGTGAGCTCTCTAAAGGAATATATATTTCTTTCCTGATTCATCTTATTATCTCTCCTAAGAAATGTTAATATTGTTAGCAGACTCCACTAAAACTTCGAAGTCAGTGTGCATCTGCGTATGCACACACACTGCATCATGTTACTGTAGAATAATGGCAGAAAACAATAAAAAAGAATTGTGGCAGCTCTGGCTCCAGGTGGGATGGAGCTAACACACACCGTCCTGCTTCTTACATTGATGGAAGATGAACGCCCGGACAGAATGCCTGGAGTGGCCCTGTAAGGATTCTGAAAAGGAAGTAGCAGTGGGAAGACTGGGGAGAAAGATCAGAAATCTAAGCCCCACTGACAGGCAGGGAGTGTCCCTGCCACACCCCAGACGCCTGCAACCTGAGCGCAGTACAGCCCATGACCAAAGCCTGAGCACACCCAGCACATGTACTGAGAACTCCACATGTTGCAGTCCTGGCAAGAGAAACAGGTGAGGTGTCAACTGGAGCTCACGGAGGACTGTGAGCCCCCATCTGTCCCCTCTGCTCTAGCTCCCAACAATCGCATAGTGGAAGCAGAGCAGCTGCAGTGGGAACCCACAGGGGCCAAAACCCCAAAGGAGGAAAGCTCTCTGCCAAGGAAGCTGTGGTCTCAAGATGGCAGGGTAAAACTCCTTGACTTTTCTCTCACTATGTTCTACTGCTTGGCTTCACATGTGGGTACAGTTGCAGGAATGCGAGGCAGAGCGGGGTGGCCGGCCACAGGGACATTGCTGGAACTGGAAAGCACCAGGAGATGGTGGAGAGGGAGGGCCTGGGAATATGACTCCCTAGAGCTGATTGAACTCCCGAGCTCATTTCTGAGATGGGCGTATGTGTGTCTGATGGTGAACAGCGTACACAGACGTTGTGAATGGAACTACAGAAGAGCTACTCTCCAAATGCCAGACTTGACACTGGGTATCCCACCACAGGATGTATTGGACAGCTCTGCAAGCTTTTGGAAAATTGAACAGATCCTTGAGGGGTAACCCACTAAAGTCTTATTAAAACAGGAAGCATGAACTTAACCAGGCAACTGCCTTCTCAAAATGCCAGGATTCTTTACAGGATTTAAAAAGACCCAGGGTATCATAATGCAACATGCAAAACATCCAAGATACAATCCAGAATTACTTGGGAATGAACAACAGATGGTAACACCAATGTGAAGCAGATGTTGGCAATATCTAACAGAGACAATAAAGCAGCTATTCTAGATATGCTCCAACAAATAAGGTTAAACATTTGTGAAATAAATTGTAAGATACACAATGATAGAAAACTTCAGAAGAAAAATAGTAGATATAAAGGAAAATCAAATAATGATTTCATAACTGAAATATATGATAACCAAAATTGAATACTCACTAAATCATCTCAGTAGCAGAGTGGAGGCGACTAAGAAAAGAGTCAGTAGATTATTCCAGTGTGCATAACAGAGAAAAAAGATTAAAAAAATAAAATCTACAACCAGACACATTATAATGAAACTATTGAAATGTACAGGCAAGAAAAAAAATATTGGTAGCATCTGGAGAAAAATGCATGCATTACTTTGAGGGTAAAAACAATTAGGTTTGCTGCAGATTTCTCATCGTAAATGATGGGGGCCAGAGGTAAGAAAAGCAACATTTTTGAGGTGCTGAAAGAAAATAACTGCCAATCCAGAATTTTAAATACAGTGGAAATATTCTTCATGGTCATATAAAACCATTCTCAGATGAAGGAAAACGGAAAACTCATTTCCAGCAGATCTGTTCTCAAAGAATTTATAAAGGAATTTCTTCAGACAGAAAGGAACTGGTACCAGAAGAGAACTTGGAAGATCAGGGATGAAGACATAGCAACAGAAATGGTCGATAATTAGGAAATTAGACTCTGTTCCTACTGAGTTCTCTACAATTTGCTTGGCAGTTGAAAGCAAAATGCACCTTTCATTGTCTGATAGGATGTCCTATGCACACAGACGCAATAGCAAGGTGACCGCAGCGTGCGGGATGCAAGTAAAGGGCCCCGTGCACCAGCAAAGTTTCAATTCTGTGTCAAGTGGCTTTTTTAGTATCAGATAAATTAGACTTTACAAGAAAGAAAATCACCAGCGATAGAGGATCAAACCCAACATAATGATAATATAAAGTATCAACTCATCAAAGAGACATAACAATCATAAATGTGTGTGCACCTGTCAACAGTTGACAACTTAGATGAGATGCATCACTTTCCCAAAAAAACACAAACTACCAAAGTATGCTCAGTATGAAACAGACAACCAGTGGCCTGCTGTATCCACTAGTCATTACATTTCTAATCGAATCCCTTTAGAAAATAAATCTGCAGGTGCCATAGTTTCTGGTGGTGAATCCAGTCTCTTCCAAAGAGTCTAAAACGCTTCTCAAACTCATTTTATGAGGTCAGCATTTCCATGACAGCAACACTGGACACAAACAGTATAAGAAAACAAGCACCGCCACAGAACTAGAGAGCGAATCCTTCATGAACAGACACACAGATCCTCAAGGAGATATTAACCTAGTAAACCCCGCAAAATATAAGAATAACACACCACAGCTAAGTGAAGTTTATCCTGGGGAATGCAAAGGTGTTTAATGTTTGAAAAACAACTAATGAAATATACTGTATTATCAGTCGAAGGGAGAAAAATCATTTGGAGCAAAAGAACATCTGATGGAACAGTAGGAGGCTGACCGTGCACACGCCTGGCTCTGGGCCCAGGTCCCAACAGGATGGCTTCCTGCTAAAGTGCGTTCTGGACGCTAGTCCTTTGTCATGTGTATGGTTTGCAAAACCTTCCTCTCAGGCTTTCCCTTGTCTGTTCATCCTGTTAGCAGGCTTTTCACAGAATAAAAGTCCTTAAGTTGATGGGGTCCTATTTATCATTTTTCCTTGTATGACATGGGCTTTGGGGTCAGTCTAAGAACTCTGCTTCGTGCAAGGTCCCAAAGGTTTCCACTTATGTGTCCTTCTAGGTCTTGCTGTTAAGTGGGCCGAGTGAGGTGGACATCGTGTGGTCCCCTTCTATGTGGGGGTGCAGGCCTGGCTGACCCAGAGCCCCAGTTCCTGGAAGATGCTCTCCCTAGGGCTTGTGGGGGGCCGAGCACAGAGGTGGGCACCAATGTCCCGTGTGGAAGACGGCTGAGGTGGGGCCCTGCCCAGTCCTTAAACCCGAGTCAGCCTCTGAATGGAGCAGAAGCCAGTGAGCAGGGATTCAAACATGGGAGCCGGGGCAGAGCAGCCGCCTTAAAGCAGGCCTGGGGATCGAGCCAGCAGGGGGTCCGCGGCAGGGCAGACCTCTCCCGGCTCGGCGCTGGCCTGTCCTGTACATTCACAGGGCCTGCGGTAGTTCTGGCCGGGGGGCAGGCACTTGAGGGGAAGAGCAGGGCTTCACCCCCAGGCCTTTCTGCCTTCAGATGTTTACCTCCCCTCCTTCTGCTGCTCTTTAGAGCCCAAGGAGGCCACTGGGGAGACCTGTAGCGCAAAGGCTGTGCCCAGTGGCCCGGGCAGCCCACTATCTCAGGAGAGGTGCTCACCAGCACATCAGGGGACATCTCAGCAGTGTTTCCTAAAGGGGACGTGGTCCACGGTGTGGGGGTGCACCCATTACCTGGAGTGCTTCCCTGGACCCCACCCGATGGCCTATGATCAGAAGGTTCTACTGGGGGGGCCCAGAACAGAATTTTAGCAGGCACTTTAATGAGGTTCTCATCCATAGTAAAGTTGGTGAGTTGCCGTGTCCATCAGATTCCGGGGAGGAGGCTGTCCCAGGTGAACAGAGGGATGTCCGGGGTGATGTGTGTGAATGTTGAAGGTAAGTAACAGAGACAATGCTGGTCCAGGTACCGGTGGGGGTGGCAGGGCTCCGACACACAGGCTCTTTCAGTTCCGGGGAAGCTTAGAAGCTTGGCTTCTGAGGATTCCTGGATGGTTCTCCTCCTGAGAAGACACTTTGATGTCCAAATATGCAAGTCTGCTCATCTCCCTTTGAAATGGCAACTCCGATCGCTCCATGTTAAATAAGTCCTAAAATTAGTGATGCTAAGCAACATGTCCCAAATAATTAGGGAGCAGCCCGGGAGTCACGGGTTATGAGATGGAACCAGGGCTCTATGAGGCTTTTAATTTGCAGAATTATAAACAATGTGAAATGCCCAGGAGTTTCAATTAAAGGATGTTTGCTCGTATAAAATGAAAATCATGGCGGAGGGGGCGGCAGGGGCTGGGTGCAGAGAGGCTCCTAGTTAGCAAGGACTTGAAAGGGGGAAGATGAGGCGGGGCCCAGCCCCAGGACACCCCGTGCAGTGGAAGTCAGGAAGCAGGTTCCAAGCATTTCTGAATCGAAAACTGGGACAAACTCTCTAGTAGCTAATTGATCTGCAACTGCTTCCTCACCTGCCTTTTGAAACATGAAAAGTACCTGTTGCCTGTTTTCTGCCCCAAACCCGGGTCCTGTCTGCTGCAAGGAAGGCCAGGGGTGCCCATTTTGCCTGGCGGCTTCCTCTGCTGTCAGGGCCTCTGCGTTCCCTCGTTTCCCAGCCAGCTCTGTCACTTTCCCCTTCCTGGGTGGCGTGCCACCTGCGCTGCCTGTCCTAAGCTCAGCTTCACCCCTTCTGTCTCGGCCTCTGTGCATCCGTCCAGAGCTGCAGGAAGCTGCTGCCTCAGGGATGTCTGCAGGGGTTCCGTGGTCTGCGGTGTGTCAGAATTTCCCCTCCAGGGAGACAAGCTGCTGTGCCTTGTCAGCGACCCTGCCAAAGAGGCCCCACACCTGGTGGGTGCTGGGGTTTAGATCTTGGAGGCCAAGTGGGCCTCCAAGTGCCACTCTGGCCCATGGACCAAGTGACCTCAAGGCCCCTGTTTTCAGTGGGGTTCTGCCAGGCTGTGTGCATGTGGCTCTGTCATGCGGGCTGCAGCCGGAAGGTGACAGTGCCTGATGTTTCTGAGGCCAGGTCGGGGGGCCCCAGCACAGAACCTCGAGACGTGACAGCAGTGTGCACCCTCCCCTGCTCTCCTTTGAGAAGCAGCTCCAGTTTACTGCTGGGCCTGGTGGGGGCTGATCTGTTGCTTCTGTGACAGATGACCACACAGATTTATTCTGTTTAGGTTCTGGAGGTCATCTGTTTAAAATGGGTCTCACTGGGACAAAGCTGCCCGGTGTGCACGGCTGAGCTCCTTCTGGGGGCTCAGGGAGAGGGTCCATGGCCTGGCCTTTACTCCGCATGGGGCTGCTGCGGTCCTGGGCTCCGGCCCCACTTCCCTCTGAGATCTGCTTCCATGGTCCCACCTTCCCCTTCTCCGTGTCCCCTGGTCCATAAGGACCCTGGGGGCCAGTCTCTCCTACGGTGGCAAGGGGTCAGGTTGGGCCACTTCCATCCCAGAAGGTGGGCCGTGTCCCAGGCCAGGAGTGCACTCTGGACCTGGGTCTGTATCTCCTGCTTACAGGGCTGCTGTCTGAAGCACCATCTGTCCGGGAGCTTGCTGTGCACCTTGGTCACTGCCCTGGTGTCCCCGTGGCATCTCTGGAGCAGTGTCCTAGGCTGCCCTCGCAAACTGCCTCAGACTGGGTGCTTAGAATAACTGAAATCTACCTGCTCACAGCTCTGAAGGCAAGTAGATTCCCAAGGTCCAAAACCAAGGTGTCTGCAGGACTGCGCTCCCGCCACGACCTGTAGGAAAGGACCCTCCCTGTGTCTCCAGCTCCCGAGGCTGGGGGATGGCCGTCGGTGTTCCTGGCTCGTAGGGTCATCACTCCGGACCCCCCGTCCATCTTCCCATGCCATCTATCCTGAGTGTCTGTCTCTATGCCAAGGTTCCCTGATCCAGCACGGTCTCCTCTCTGCTTGATTATGGTGCAAACACTCTACTTTCAAGCGGGTGTTTAGGACCTGAGCATAGCTTTCCTGGGAGACACAGCTCAGCCCATAATACAACCGACAGCTGGTGACTCTTGGTCTGAATCTTGGCAGCTGACCGAGAATTATCCAGATACACGACATAAAAAGGCTGATCCAAGTAATGTCAAGAACACATGCAAACGCAGAGGGCGGGTTTGCTGGAGCTCAGGATGGCAGGCAAGCAGTGTGAGGAGACAGAGCCCATGCTGTGTGTCTGGCACTCAGGGAAGGCCAGCTCATTGTCCATGCTCAGTTAGGCACACCGTCCTCCAGCAGCGACCAGCACAGAAGCAGAGGCCCGTGTGCCGTGAACGGTGTGCCCTGAAGCTGCTACAAGCACAGAGACATGAGGGAGGAGGTGAGGGGGGCTTCACAGGGCTAGGGAGGCTGCCCTGGGACCGGACGACCAACAAGGCCCACAGGCAAAGAAGCAGGGAGACCTTCTAGAGGGGAACCTCCAGCTATCAAGGATTCTGAAGTCCAGGCCACGCCCAGGGCCAGTGAAGGCAGATCCCTGGATGGGACAGGGGGACCCAGAGGGCCTTGGTTTTGAGACCCAAAGATCCTGACGTGGGGACCAGCTTTAGATGGGCCTGGCCTGCAGTGGGAGCTGGGGCAGGCACAGGGTGCTGTGTCCACGGGACTCAAGGAACCCAGGGAAGGTCCCCAAGCAGGCCGCAGATTAGGGGCCGAGGTGTAGGGGCTGCGGGCAGGGGTCTTGGGAAACCCAAAGAGGAATCTGGAGGCCAGATGCCCACACTTTGGTTTATATTCCAGAAACATCTAAAGGGATTTCAGCAAACAAGCTGGAAGGGAAGGGACTGGTGGCGGGGAGAGGCTCGAGAGGCCCCACCAAGGCCCCAGGGGAGGGGGCAGTGGCCTGGCCTCCCTGGCTGGGGGAGGACAGGCGGGGTAGCTGCACTGTCCCGTCCTCCCTGCATTTCGGTGGCTTTACCTCTGTAGGCTCACCCTGGAAAGCGGTCTCTCCACTTCCTGGCAGGTTCCCTGCTCCCCCAAAGGCAGCGCCTGCACTAACTCAGGGTACAGTGATGAGAGATAATAGACTCAGAGCCCCCGGGACACAGAGGAGAGAAGTGGATGTCACAGCCTGCAGCCTGCTGGCGATTCAGGTGGAAACGCGCCCGACGAGATCACCATCGGGCTGCTGCAGACCCACCCGATGTGTGGGTACAGCCTCTGCGCCAGCTGGAACAGCCTCACCGCTGGACTCCTCGCAGGCCTGCCCGCCCGGCTTGGGGCACCAGGCCGCCTGAATGATCGCCTCGCAGCCGTGTGCCACGAATCGTGAGCCAAGTGGTGTCACGTCTGAGGGTGGCACAATTTTTAACTGTAGCGAAGCTAAGCCAAAAGAAATTGTTCTTGTGCATTACTTAGCCTGACCTGTTTGTTCTACAGAGAGGGAAACTGAGGCTCAGGGGAGGAATACCTGGCCTCAAACCACACGTTCTGATCCCGGGTCTCCTGACTTTGTGCTTACTAGAGTCGGTCAGGGACGTAAACAATCTGCTGCAAAGTAACGGCCCACATCGATCGGCTCAGAAGCTCAGGGGTGGGGCCACGGCACCAGGGTTTAAAGCCCCTGGACCACGCTAGAGGGTGAGTCAGGTGTGATGGCTCCTGCTTCTGGGCTCCTGGCATGCCCGGGGCCACCCTGGGCCCACGGCGAGGCGCCAGCTGGCTTCCTGTCCAGGGAGAGACCTCACAGCCCCTGCTGCCCACATGGATGGCTCCTACCTCAAGGATGCGTCCTCGCAGAGAGGCTGCCCAATCCTCTTCCCAAGTGGGCTTGTTTTGCTCCCTATGTTTCTGGGTTGTGAGAAGCACAGAGTTATAAATAGTCACGATGCAGGGATGTCTGTGGCTCTCTAAAGCTGTCAGAACCGGTCTTGTCAAAGCCCGCATGTCGATGACCTGAGTGGGCTCCCCATGCCGCCCGCCGCTCACCGCAGCCCGGGGAGGAGGGCCTGGCAGGCGGGCCTCCCTCCTTCGTGCAGAGCCCCTCTGCGTCCCAGGAGGGCCAGCCTGGCCCTCCCTGATGCCTTCCTTACACAGTGCACCACCGCGGCCCCCACTCCTCCTCCAGGGTGGGCCCCCCGTGCGTCCCCAACACCTGGAGGGCTGGGCTGTTCCTGTGTGGGTGTGAAGGTGGTGTGTCTGTCCACCCAGGACGGGCCGAAGCTGCTGACGGATGGCCGAGCTGAAGCAAGTTCCAGGGAATGAATGTGGTCCTCAGAACAGTCAGCAGACACCCCTCAGGATGCCCTGAGGGAACCGCCATGGCCTCCAACATCTCAGGGGGACAGGGGAACTCCTGCTCTTTGTGACCCTGGACAATGGGATAATCCCTCCCGGGACCTCAGTTTGCTCATCTGCAAAGTGGGGATCAGAGGAGCACCTCTCTTGACCACTTTGCAGGCTCATGTGCTAGTTTTGTAAAGTGTTTATCAGAATGCTTGACTCTCCCCCCTTGTTACCCCATGGCACCCCGCTGCCCCCGCTCCAGGGGCCCCCTTCCCCCCTCCTCCCACATAGCGCCTGGTGCTGAGGCCGCGCGCTGACTGGTGTGGGTGCTGATGGGCTGATCGGGGACCTCGCTCCCGATGCACAGTGGTCATGGCATGCTGAGACTGATCTGACCGGACCCGGAGGCTGGGACCGCTAGGTCAGCACCCTCTATCCATCACTGTCTGAGGGGCAGGACTGCATCCTCACCCAGAGGGCCTGCCTTAGCACATCTGCAAAGGTGGGGGATGGCTGTGGTTCTGACTATTGGTGAGCCCTAGTGCACTGGAATTACTGTGGCCTTACCTGCTGGAAACCCGGCCCGTGCATTTGTGTTTGAATCTTGCCACATACTCAGCGTGTGACCTTAGGCACGCCTGTGAACTCCTACACCTTGGAATTCTCCCTGAAAAGAGGAAACACCATTCTCTGTGTGTCACTCAACTGTGGGACACATTCCAACATGGGGCAAATTCTCAGTATGACATGGGCCTTCTAGAAGTGAGGTGGCACGTGATAAGGTTGAAAGGGGAGGGGACACACTCTAACTGCAAAGAGAAGAGATACCTGTGTTCCCGGCTGTTACCCTGAGGTCTGCCTGGACAAGAAGCCCTGGCCGCAGGAAGGTCTGCCCCACGGAAGGAGCAGAGGCATGGTGCAGCCCCTACAGCTGTCAGACCAGCCAAGCCAGAGAGAGAGGAGGGATGGGGGTACAGCAGAGTGACGGAGGCACATCTGGGGCTCTCTCACTCAGTGACCGTGACAGAGATGGGAGCGTGCTCAACGCCAAGACTGCCCTACTGGGTGGGCAGCCCTGAGGCTTTGCAGGGCCCCACAGCTCCCTGTGTGGCAGCCAGAGCCCCTTGATGGCACAGAAAGTCCCCGGGGGAGCAGGGAGAAGTCCATCGCTGGGAGATTCAGCAAACAGAGCCATTGCTACAAGTGTGAACTGCAGAAACCTTTAAGGAGCGCGTGAGCTTTCTCAGGCCCCCATCCAGGGAACTGTGGCCTGCTGCCATCTTTATGAAAAGCAGTCGGGGAGGGTGTCTGAGAAGTGGTGTCTCTCCCATGTCCGGTCGGCACACACCGGGCTGAGGTTGCCTTGGCACACGGGCATTTGCTCCCAAGAACCAGCATCCACGTCCCATCGGATGGATCAACTTCTGACTTCTTGGATAGAAAGGTTATTCCCGGGAAGAAAGTTTTAGACATTATGCAGCTCTCTAGAAAACCTGATGCTCAAAATAAAGGAGAAAAACGATTCCCTTTTAGAGATGCAAAGACATTTCTCAGGATAATATATTCCAGGGAGGACAGGGTCAGAGTGCTGAGTTCCAGTTGGTCGGAACAGTGAGATCAGGGGTCCCGGACCTGCTGGCAGCCGTGAAACACAGCAGCTGACGCGGGAACGGCCACACACGGGAAGGACTACTGCTGTCTTCAGATGTCTCTGATGGGCTGTCAGGTGGTGAAGGAAACAGGTCTGTTCTGCACAGCCACAGGGACTGGAACAAGAGAGCTGGACAGGAATGACTGGGTCCCAGACGCAGATTCCGGAGAGGAATATCTATCCGCGCCATCCCACCGTGCGAGGGAGCATACCGAGCACTTGTGGAGCGAGTATGTTGTGCCAGGCTCTGGGCTGAGGGCTTTGCATACAGGATTTTATTTGACCGTTAAGATCATTTCCTAAGGGGGTAGTATTAATGTCACTGTTATTATTCGCAGGGAAACAGGCACATAAAACGTCTGCAGCTTGTCTAAGGATGCTCAGTAAATGGAGAGTCCAGGATCCACACTGGGGTGTGTCCCTGGTAACCGCTGCAGTCTGCTGTCCCTTGGGTCGAGGGGACTTCTGGCTGAGGCAGGATGAAAATCCTGTTGGTTCTCTGGCCTGCAGGGGACATTGGTCTGAACGGTCCCTCGGATTTGATGCTCCACCATGAGATCACCCATCCTGGGCTTCAGAGCCAGTGATAGACTATAAACAAACGGCTCCATTGCACGGGGGTAAGTTGGATTTTGGAAATAGTGGATTGTGCTGAGGAGGAGAGCTGGCCAGTTGCTGGACAGGTGTGGCTGCCCCTTGGAATGGTACAACATATCCAAGTTGGCCCACCTCTGGACTGGTCCACAACCCCCACGGCTTGCCCTTTGCTCCTGTGGGTCATTCTACAAATAGTGACTGAGTCCCTGCCGTGGGCCGAGTGTCCACCTAGGGCATGAGGGTGAACACAGGCAGACACGGTCCTCCTTCCCGAAAACTCACCGGCTGACGGGCAGTCTGATGTCAAAGAACTAATTTGCTGGTTGATGGTGAGTTACAGGCAAACGGTAAGGTAGAAGCACGTTTGCATGGGAGTGTGCGGTACAGAAGCGCGGTGTGACTGGGCGGGACCAGGGAAGGGCCCTCCACGGAGGGGTGCTGGAGCCCCACCGATCAGGGGAGCGGATAAGGGGATGGTCAGGGTGGGGCCGAGGGAGTTTGTTTCAGGTGAAGGGAACATGGTTCCTCAGAGGGGCTCGGAGGAGACAGTGCTGGCTCTTTGTCAGAGTGGCTGTGGGAGGAGGGAGTGACTGCCCTGGGACATGGGCAGGACTGTGCATTTACTAGGGAGAAGAGAGACCACTGCAGAGCATCTGTGCATGTGTGCATGCCAGCATGTGTGCCCGTGCACGGAGGCCAGGTCTGTGCTCAGAGAAGTTCACTGTGAGCACGTTATTAAGAACAGATCAGGGCGTGTTTAGGGGGGCTGTAGAGACATCAGTGAGGAAAGCTGTGATTCCAGGCAAATAAGTTGGGCTGGGGTGTCACACTAGCAATGCACCACAGCCCCCAGGTGCATTTCCTGCTCAGTCTGCACCCTCTGCCTGTCAGGGGCTCCACCGTGAGGCTGCCGAGTGCCACACACCCCAGGAAGAGAGATGGCACGGCACACCAGCCCTCAGCTGCCCCTACCAGGTGGCCACAGCACATGCGCTCTCAGATGATCAGCTCAAACAAGATGTGGCTACTCAACCTGCCTGCAGGGAGGGTGGAAACAGGGGGCGCCCCTGGATGTGGGGTAAGGACTGTCACTGCCTCAGGGAGGAAACGGTGAAGCGAAGAGGCCGTGTTCCAGTCATTCTTGCAGGGGCGTTCCTGCAGGCGTGGGGAAAGCGGGGTGGGGGACAGGCAGACGTCAGTGGTGACCGTGCATCGAAGGTTGGCCGCCAGGGGATGGCAGCAGTGCTCCTAAGGACACGACTGGGGGGGGAGGGCCGCGGGTCCCGGGGATGCCCGTCGAAGGGCTTGACGTGCAGAGGGGGTGGGGAAGATGGCAGCTGCTCCGTCAGCTCCCCGGGCCCTGTACCTACGGCCAGCTTGGGTGGGGGCCACTTTCCGCCCCTCCCACTGAGGTCCTTCCTGCCGCTGCTCACGGCGCCTCCCGAGTCGTGCTTTCCCGGCCGTTTGCCGGCTCGTCAGCCCGTCCAGCAGCCCTCCTGTCGCCTCTGTGATCCTCAGCGCCGGGACCTTTGCTGTCAGCGTTGAAGATGAACGTTTGCGCTTTTACCACTTTCCCGGGGCCTCCCACTTGCTTCTGGCCCTTGGTGCTCTCCTCTGGGGCTCAGGGGCCCAGCAGAGCTCAGGGCCCTTGGGGTCAGTGTTCAGGAGGTGAGAGGGAGTCACTCAGACACGGACGGGGCCTGGGTCTGCAGAGGGGGGACGGCCATGGAGGGGGGCCCACAGTCCCCTGGAGAGGACCCCATGCCCCTCGGTGGTCACATGTGGGCCCCTGCACCGCAGCACGTAGGTCTCAGGGAACCACGGCCCTCAGCAGACGCTTGTGAATGATCTCCAGCCCTGTTCTCTGGAGCTGACTCCACACGCTGAAGGGGCAGCCATGCTCTTATGATTTAATTCCCTTTTAATGTGTCTTTTATTGCTGGTGTGCTCCGTCTTTTGGGTTTAGGAGCCGCCACGCGACACTTAGAGAAGTCGGACAGTAATTATCTCAGACTCCCACTGTCATGGAGCAGTTCCTCTCTCCCTGCCTCCCAGAGATGCCAGCGGAACATCATGCTCCCAGAGGGGTGCGCTTTGCAGAAAGAGCTCTCCTGCAAGGATGCAGAGGCACGGGGGGCAGTTTGGGCTCTGCTGTGCAGACCCCGTCTTCCTCCTGGGGCATCAGACAGCACCGCTGGCACCTCCCCAGAACATGTGCGCAGATGCCTCCAGCAGCACAGGGCACTCCCGGCTCTCGTGTCCCCTCCCCGAAGCTCATGGAAGGGTCCCAGATTGAGAATTCCATCTTTGGAGGGAAAAATAGCATAAAAACCCAAAATGCTTTCTCAGGGGACTCCAGACTGTTCCCAGCTCAGCCCGGAGTGTCACATTTGCTGGGAGTGGGCTGCTGGCACGCCGGACGGCCCCATTCTGCCAAGCCAATGGGTGGGTGACTTTCTCTCTCTCTCTCTCTGTTATTTTTAATCTGTATTGTTAGAAGTTGAAAGTGATGCACAAGCTTTGGCCCACAGTAAGAGGAGACTCAGAGCCTCTGCTTTCTTGCCATATTCTGACTTGGGGATCCCCTTGCCATCACCCCTAAACACACCCACCCCGAAGCACGGCTCCTCGGATGTTAAGTCACCCAGCCGCCCCTCCCTGAGTGCCTCGGGCCTGGAGAGGGAGGGGCCCACAGCTCCCCTCCCGGGAGGTGCACTCTGCGTGGACCAGAGGATGCCACCCTGCCCCCAAACCATTAGATGCAGTGCAGGGGGTTGATAGACAAGGTGACCAGGCCCCACACAGTCACGACCTGGTTTCAGAGTCCATATCCAGCCCAGCGCCCGGCTCTGAGGGCCCTGATCCCAGTGTCCCCGCAGCAGCCAGGAGCTTCACTCTCCCTGCTGGCCCCCCTAAACCCCACTAGCCCCACATCCTGTGACTGACGATGAACCAGACTCCTGGCTGCCCTATGGCCCCTTCCAACCCCCAAAAGATAAGCAAGCTAAAAGCTGCAGCCCCGCAGTGCAAGAGCGGGGGCTGGCTTGTGAGCCACGTCCCGCGTGCAAGGAGGATGCAGACCTAAGGAGCCTCCGTCCCCAGCACGGACCCGGGACCGGGCTGCCCACAATCCAGGCAGGGGCCTGGCTCAGGAGACACCCCACCAGGGCCTCCCCACAAGCTGAGGAGGTGGGAACCCTGATACGCCCTATTTATCATTCACTCAACTTTGACACTACCTCAGACAACCTCCCGAGGGTAGTGCAATTGGATTCACATGAATTAAAGCACACGGGGATGAGCCACAACAGGAACGATTTAATTTAAAATGATAGAGCGGCGTTGCATTTTAATCAGAGGCTGGCTTCCAAATGAAACAGAAAACAGATCCTCTACAGAAAGCAAGAATCCGCAGAACCCCAGCCCTTCAGGCAGAGGAGCCCCTGCAGGCCCTCAACATAGGTGGGCCGTCCCTCGGCTGCTGGGGAGACCTCAGCGGGACCACCCCCGGTTTGGGATCCAGGGGAAGCGGCACCCTGGTGGCGCTGCACGTGTCCGCACAGGCCATGCAAGCCAAGGTTTGACCATGGCTAACTTCAAGGCTTGGCACTCATGGCTCTGAAAATCCAGGCTGCAAGTTCTACCTCATGCAGGGACCCTCAAAACCCACCTGCTGGCTTGTCTCTGGACCTGAGAAGGCCGGCTGGTGTTTCTGGTTAGTCACTGTTGATACTGGAGGTTGGCAGCTGGGCTTCTAGGCCCCTCAAGTCTCCCCACATGCAGGCATCCATCCTTGCAGACCCTGAGCACAGCCCCCACCTCCCCCCACTGCTGCCTGTCCACTAACCCCCAGCATACTGGCCTGCCCCTCAACCTTGTCCTGCTGCTGTCCTCACACGCCTTCCCCAGCCCACTGGGAAGGGCTGAGATTTCCCCCCCGCTTGCTTTCTGAACAGAGTGGAGATCAGGCCCGAGTTGCTCAAGGTGGCAGACCACAGCCCGTGGGGCAGGAAGCCTTGGCCTCCAGAGGACGGTACGGCCAGGCTGTGGCAGAGAGCTAAGACGGGCTTGGAAGACGTGAGGTCAGGGGTTGGGAACTCAAAGGAATTAGACCAGCAGTTCAGCTCCACTGTTGTCCAGAGCTGTGGTAGGGTTTGTGGGAGGCGGAAATGAATAGAGACACTACTCAGAGCCTAATGGAGGGTGGTGTTCAGATGAGACTCCAATACATGAAAAGCCACCAGAAGTTACTACAGAAGTGTAGACAGTGGCATTATCTGCTCGCTGGGAAGGCAGGGGATCTACTCCCGTGATCCCTAAAACCGGAAAGGTGAAATAATTGACTCCCTCCTTGAGTACTGACTGAGTTTAGAGTAATTAGAAGGAGTGAGATTAATGGAAGGTTATTGTGGTCAGGGAGAACTTTGCAGAATAAGGAGGGGAGCACAGGAAGCCATGAAGTAGGGGGTCCCAGAAGCCCTGTCGAGCACACAGGGGGCCAGGCAAGGCCAAGGCCTGGCCCCACAGCGAGAGGGCGCACAGCCAGGGACACTCAGTGAGAGGATGCACAGCAAGACAATGCATTGCGAACCACGGCTGGATTCGGGGGCTACTTCCTGATGCTGCCCGTGGCAGAAGAGGCCCCAAGCTACCGGCCCCACATGCTGGTGGGGGTGACATGGGAGCAGGAGGGGCTACTGAACTCTGACATAGCTGGTGTCCTCATCTGGATGCAGCTCCCTGGCCCAGGGTCTGCAGCTCCACTCCAAGGAGGGAAGGCCAGGAAGCTGTGCCCACCCGAGCCCAGGAGGCAGGAGAAGCCACCTCATAACAGTATCCTAGGTGAGGGCACGAGTGGGCAATGCCCTGGCAGCTCCTTGCAAACTCCATCCTCTCATGTTCCAGGAGGATCACCAGACCTTCAGACAAGCCTCAGGTTAACTGTGCTGCACAGCCCACGTGTGTACGCCCAGAGGCACCAGGGTGCTATGGGGGGGCCCTTCTCCAGCAGGCTAGGCACAGCCCAGGAGCTGGAGGGAGCAGCATGTCTGCTTGGCATGAAGACGCCATTGGTCCATTCCTACGGGCACCCTGGAGCAGCAGTGAGACCTCCTCTGGGACTTGGGGACGACTCTGGAGCTGAGGGCCTCTTTGCTGGCCTCCCAAGCTGTCTGTGCTCCAGGCCCTGCCTGTGAACCAGCACTGAGACCCCTGCACTCATGACCTTGGGTGGCCTGGCCAAGGATCAGGCTTGGTTTGATATGGGCATTAACTCATAGCTGTCCTTCAAATAAGTTGCTGGTTTGCAGAGGAGAAAGCCAGGGACGAATGCATTCCTCCCTCCCACCCAAGCCCTGCACTTGCTCAGGCTGGGGCAGAAGTGAGCTCAGTGGTGAAGAAGACATTGGAGAGAAGGAAGGTGGAGGAAGGGACAGATGGAGGGTTGAGTGGATGGCGATGAGCCAGTAGATGGACTGAAGGACAGACATGGCACTGCTGGCTGGAGAAATACACTAGGGGCCAACCCCCCTCCTGGCACCATCTGATGGAGGCAGCGCCGGTCAGAGAAGCGGGGTCCTGGTCCTTGTACGTGGAAGAGGCTTCTAAGGTCCATTAGCCCTCGCTTCCCAGTGTATTAAGGAAGAAGTAAATGTCCCCCTCACTCAGACTGATCTCCACGCGAATTTTAATCTGGAATGAATTTTAGAACAGGAGCACAGAAGCGGCGCCCCGCCGCCTGCAGGAGGAGGTCCCACCCCTCGGCAGGAACCTTTCCCAGCTCCCCTGCAGGACCAGTAACAGCATCTTCTTAGGAAACAGCAGATGCCAAATAGATGTCTGTGGAATGACTGAGCCAGCGTGCAGGTGACGCCCCTTTGCTTCCCCACAGGCTGCACCTGTCAGGCGTGCCCGGCTTCTGGATGAGAACAGCAAAGGGCAGAAGCCGGAGGCCGAGACAGCATGGTACAGTGGCTCCAAGACTCCAACATCTGTCCCCAGAGGACCCCCAGCTCACTGACCAAAGGGTCGGATGAAGCATTGCGCCCTGAGCCCCTCGCGGGACCGACAGAGCCTTGAGCCCCAGTGGGCGCCCAGCATCGGGGGCCCAGCGACGGGACGCAGGCACAGAAATGGTGTGGCTGGGCCCCCGGGCTCCAGCGTCCAAGCGGCCTCCTGAGCCCCACCCTCTGTCTCTGCCCCCTCTGCCTGCTTCCTCTCTGTGTCCATTTCCTGGAGGAAGCTTGTTTCTTCAGCAAACCCAGGGGCGGCCTCGACGCAGCACCTTCAGCTTGAATCCTGTGCATTGTGAACACGGTGTGAATGACACAAATCGTTTGATCTGGACGAGTTTTTGCTTTGAGCACATGTGAGGGGGCCTGTGACCAGCAATGTGGAGTTTCAAGCACACACACATGGTATTATTATATTCTTTTCCCGCCCCCTGATCTATGGAAGTGGAATGTGGAGCTATTTCTGAGTGATGGTCTGTTAAGGAGGAAAGGCCTCCTTTGACACCTGCAGGTGGAGAGCAGGTCCTCCATCCTCCACACGCCTGCAGACTTCAACAGCTTGCCAGGAGACCACCCCCGGGACCACCACCCTTCCAGACCCGGAACAAATGCCTGTCCTGCATTCCTCTGGCTCTGGAAGGCCCCTGCTGCCTACCAAAGTTATATTCCTGGGTTCCTAGAAAGGCTGTTCCCCACCTCCCCCAAATACACATGCCCAGGACCTGCCATATCATGGCTTCCAGAAGTGCTTTTCAATAAACAAAGCAACTCACTTTAATACTAGAGGTGTAGTCACAGGGAATCAGAGATGGTGTGCTTTGGGGGAAGATGAACAATTTTCCAGGGACCATTCAACAAGGAACAGGACTCCTGATAGCATTTAGACAGTCACATCTATTTAATGAAAGGGTGACTGAACCTCCCCCCACACTTTTTCCACTGATGTTTACACATGATATTCTGGATTTATCCATCATCCCTCTGGGTCAGGATGACCTCTCCTAGGCTGGCACACCTTCCCTGAATACCCCTGACTTAACTGACAAGCACATATTCCTGGCCCCCTGACTCATTTTTCCTCCTATACATCCTCCCAGACACAAAACAAAGAGCAGGGCTTGCCCTCCACCCACTTGAAATTGGTAGCATTTGTCCTAAACTCTAAGGGCTGGGGTTTGATAGAAGTTGTATAAGGAGACAGTGGCACCTCCAAAGCTGGCAAGTCCTAAATGTGTGCTTCCCAAACGGGGTTCCCCCTGGCAGGTCAAGGTGTGCAAGCGGAGCAGGAAGGAGCCCCCACATTCCTAAGTATCTGACAGCAATCCTACATTTCCTCAAGAAATCGTGGTGTCTTGTAACCATGCCTTTGATGTCATTTACTGTACCTAAGTTTGCAATTCAAGACAGCCACCCTAGTTACCTAGTTGACATGCTGGTTAACTTCTAACATGTGCTGGATTTTAGTGTGGCCAGTATTTTTGCCCACACACAGAAGCCAGACGCTGTCTTTGTAGGTATTGGGAATGCCAGAACGCTCCCCAGCTCCCAGAGCATTAAGGGAGTCACATTTCACCAACAGTCAAAATAGGAAAGGAATGAATACAGAGCACTGGAGGTCTGAGGCCCAGCCTGAAGCTTATGACTTTGACCAAAGAAATACTGGGGACATGTTAAATAGCACTCAATAAATTCAGGTTCTGCCAGAACTGGTTTATTCTGAACCATGGATTAACAGGAAAGAAACAAGAAGAGCCATACTCTGTGTGAAATCATTGAAAACCACTGTTTTTAATATTTCCTAGGATAGCCAGATGTTTCAGCACACTGCAGAGTTCTACAGAAACCACCTACTTGTTTAACAGACTTTTTTTCCCAAAAAAATATAATATAATACTGCCCTGAGATTTAGTTCCAGTACTTAGCAACATAAACAAAAGTTCCAGGAAGAATAAACCTTAAGAACCAACAGGGAGGTGAGCATTTCCAGACAGTTTCATAAACATGTGAATGATATTTAAATATTGGGAATGTGAGGCCCAGCTGGGCCTGCTGTGAGCTCCTGCGTGATGACGTCTTTGTAACGACTGCTGGAATTCATCAAACCATGGCCTCCCCCTTCCCAGGTCGCAGGCATCAGTCTTGCTGACCTAGGGTCACAAACGGCACTGCTCCGATCTGAAACCTGCCTGGGTACATGTGTGTGCATGTGCGTGTGTGTGCGTGCGTGCATATGTGTGTGTGTGAGTGTGTGTGCGTGTGCGTGCATGTGCTGTGTGGGCGTGCACGTGTGCTACTCCATCTCAGACATGTCATTCTTTGGCTCCTTCTCCAGTGCGGAAATTTAAATGTCTTGTGCTGTGAAGAAACCTATAAGGTTGAAATGTGGATTTTGGAGGGTGAGAGCAAATAATGAATACGGATACATTTCGGCTTCTTATTTTGACAGTTTTGAATTCCCACTGTAGTCTTAAAACCAAATCTTGTGAAAGTGTTTACTCTGTTCTGTTGGCCAGGAGGAGACACAAACCCGAGCAGCTCCGTGTGCTGTGCGCCGCGTGCTCGGGCTGGGCCCTCGGGCTGCCGAGAGCCCCTCCGGACCGTGGAGCCGGCCGCCAGTGTGTGGCTGACATTAGTCGTTGACTTCATCTGGGGACACAGGGTTGAGACATGGGACGCCAGAGAGGGTCCTGACCAGTGGGTTCCTCCATTATGTTTAGAACAGACTAGGGTTTCTCATCCTCCAAACGGGCATGAAAACACCATGGACCTCTTAGTGTTCTTGCGAGGCTGGGACCAGTGCGCGGTCCAGCTGCAGCCAACCCTCCGTGCCACGATACTACTTTTAGCCTCCTCACGTGGTGTGGAGTTAATCTAGGGCTTTCACACCGTGAGTTCGTGTGAATAGTGCCTGTGTGTGGCTTACATGTGTGTGCGTGTGACATTGCAGGACAGAGGAGAGCGACAGCTAGGGAGATCACCAGAGTGTGTGCAGGCACAGGGTGCAGGGTGGGATAAGTTCAGGAGCAGATAAGATGTCTCATGAGACAAGAAGTGCCCCATGTACTTCCAGTGATGCAGACCTAGAAACCACCGGAGTGGTTTGCACGGGACTGTTTAGGGGAGGAAAATATTGCCCAAAGCCACTCCACAACTAGTTGGCTTTCTGGTCCTTAGGGAGCTCCCTCTGGGAATGACCAGTTGTCACTGATCAACTTGGCTGTCATCTTGCTCACGAAGGGCTCTCAGGTGCACAGACATCTTCCCTAAGCTTCCCCAAGAGCTGGGACAGCCTCCTGATGAGGCAACGTCATGGGATTGAAGACTGATAAGACTGTAAGCTACCATGAATATCGTCTCATCCACTCCCCGGGGATCGGAGAGCTATCAGCTACAGGGCATGGCAGCCAGCTCTAATGCCTCTCAGCAGGTTGCACCCCATCACTTATTTCTCCCTATCTTGCTGAGTCAAAAGGTTGATGCAAGTCTCAGTCGAAATAGTGAAAAGAATGGGCCACATATTTGTAAATTATGTCATTGTCATTCATTCACTGAGCTGTGTATTAAACTTACTCTCTCCCAGGCATTGGTCTCCATACTGGATGCACTAATGAAACATCTAGCTAATGCCTCTCCTGTCGTGTCACTGACATTTCAAGGGGAGACAGACTACATGCACAGCATGTCAGACGGGGGCACAAAACATAAAGCATGGCAAGTGGCATGGGATGCTAGCATGGGTGCTGGCCTGATGTTGTAGAGAGGACCACCAGGGAGGGCCTAAGTGCAGGGTGAAACTGAGCAGAGACCTGGAGGAAGCGAGGAAGCAGCAGCTGCCCATCCTCTGGCTGAAGCCTTTGAAGATGATGAACCATTTTAAATCCCTTGCACTGCATCAAATTTTATTCCTCAGTCAAAGCCTACAAGAACTTTTCAGGGGGTCTCAAAGAACTTTCCCTCTGAAGGAAAATGCAGCAGCGGCTCTGCTCTAAAAGTGCTGAGGAATGAACAGCCCCTCTGGCTGTAAACTGAATGTCTGCAATTTATTGTGTATCCATCGCAGGCAGTAAAATAAATACACCACATTGCATGGACACAAACAACACTTTGTCATGAAGGCGGAAGAACATGTAGAAAGCAATCGAGGTCTCATGAAAACAGTTCAAGATGTCAGCAAGCCAGTTATGAGTGGGGTGATCATGAGCAAGTCACTTAAAAATCTCTGAGTCTCAGGTTTGCAAAATGATAAAGTAGGGTAACATCTGCTCTGCCTGGAATGTTGAGTAGCTGTGAGGTGGGAAGAGAGATGAATGGAAATGTGCTCATAGTATGAAATCATTCCCCTGAGAGGGCCCTGTGCCGGGTGCCAGAGACTCAGAGCTGGAAGAGTTATGGTCTTTGTACTTGAGTTGCTGACAGCAGAGAGTAGTAAACAGACATGGAGAGAGTCGTGGCTGAGATGTCTCCAAAATGCAAAGGAGGGACTTCTATTTGGGGCACATGGTACATTACTTGCTCTGAGAGACCTCCTACTGCATTACATGAAGCATGCTAAAATGTATTTTCAAATAGCAGTTTAAGTATGTAGTTGAGCTAATATGAAAGCACAGGGAGTCCTCAAAGGGATCTTAGTCCCAGGAGACTGAGTTGTGAGGATGGCAGAGCAGTGGCCCCAGGGAGGAGCTGGAACTGAAATCCTGAAATAAATGCTCTCCCCTCACAGACAAAGTGGACCAGGAAAGAATGTCTCCTCATCCGTGGAGCCAGGAGGTAACTTCCTCTGGGGGAAACTGGGGATTAGGCAGCGCTGCCACTAAGAACGGGAAGCTACATTCCAGCTGAATATGCTCATGAACACTGGTCTCAGTTGGTATCACTCTCAGGTACATGGCTGAGGCAAACACACACCCTCTCTGGTGGTCCCACCCCCAGCAACTCCTATCCATGACTTCCACAGAATTTTCAACAATGCAAACACTCATCTTAAAAATAGAAACCATAAAATTGAATAAAACACACCAAAAATGAAAGATATCAGGGAATAATCAAAAGAAACAGAAGAATTACACACCCAGTCTTCACATTTCAGAATAATATAGAACAGACATGTTTAATATGTTTAAAGAAATAAACTTTTGAGTAAAGACATTAAAAAGAGCAAGAGAGAGTCGAGAACATCAGGCATACTTCAAAAGCCAATGGTATTTTCAAAATGAAGCAACTCATCTACTAAATGTAATCCTCAGTGGATGGATTAAATTGAAGTTTTGAAATACCCAAACAGAAGACATGCAGAGTGGAAAGTAAACTTCAGTGAATAGCCCGGAACTCAAGCAGAGAGACTCAAATAAGGGAAAGAGACGTGCATCAAAATTGAGACCTGCCCACACTCAAAAACGGTGGGCAGGGTGAGAAAGCATGTCTACATCTCAGTATGACTTTAAGAAAAAAAAGTAGGAAAGAATGAAGGGAGAAGGGAAGCAGAAAGGAAGAGAGGAAGAGAGAAAAGAGTAAGAAAGGGCAGTGTTGAATATCGCAAAGAACCTTCAGAATTAATTAAAACCAGGAATCATCATATATTGAGAGCCTAGTAAATCCTAACCCAGATAAATATGAGTAAATTAACAGCAAGATACATCAATGCAGGGCCATAAAGTTTGAGGGAAAAAGAGAGTATTGTAAAAGCATAGACATCACCTGCAAGAAAATGACTGAAAACACAGCTTACAAAGCACCAGAGACAATGGAAGCCAAACAAAAGTGGAATTCAGTCTCCAAAGAGCTACCAGCCCTTTCACCTGGGAGACTGTCATTCAGCCATGAGGGTAAAAGATATTTCCAGGTGACTCAAGCTGAGCAAGTTTATTCCACTAAAGAAACGTCTGCTCTGTTTATTCAGGGGGAAGGAAAAGGATGCCAGAAGTATTGCTGAGCAAAGAAAATGGTCAGTCACCCTAAAGAGATACTGATCGTGCAGAATAATCCCAAGCACCTGTTTCTGGAGCTAAAAGACCTATGGTGCTGTCAGTTAATCAGCAAAATAAATTTTAAAGACATTTCCTGATGAATTTCGGTGCAGTTCACCACAAAGATAGAACAATCCTAAAACTGAATGATGGGGCACATGGGTTTCAAGGATGAGAAAGTACCCCGACGCTCCCTTGAAGAACCTGCCAACAGGTTCTGGCAACCTACGCTCAGTGTCTTCCACCCCTTCGTGCGGATGGTCCCCCTATGACTCACAACCCACGAGAATTGCCCCTTGGCTTCCACAAAGTGGGTCACAGTGCAGAGTCTCTTTCTCAAGTTTACATCCTTTTGGGTTTCTTCTTTCAGTAAATGGCTCTAAGGGGGAACCATGCCCTGTAAGCTTGCTCTCAGCTCCTCTGTCTGTTATTTGTGGCTTTTCAGTTCCTCCCTCTGGTCTCTTGGATTGGTCCCCAAGCCCAGCTCCCTGCCCACCACACAACATGTGCACACATACACATGTGTGCACACATGCATGGTCACACCTGCACACACAGGCAAGGACCCACATGCACACACTCGCACACAATGTCATGGTCCTGCAGCCTTTATCCCCGACCTTCTCCCCACTACCCAGGTCTTGGCACATAGTCTCTCGCCCCACAGAGCCTGCCGTCCTCTGCAGAATCTTCTGTCCCCACCTTTCCCCTTCCCTGTTCGGTAGTTATGGGCTGAATGATTGTGCCCTCCAAAATTCATATGTTGAAGTAACGTCCAGTGTGGCTATACTTGGAGACTGGGTCTTATAAAAGTAATTAAAGCTAATGAAGTCATGAGGGTGGCTCTGACCCTATAGATCAGTGTCCTTAGAAGATGATGCTCCAGAGACCATCATCTGGATGTCTCCTTGGCCACACACCCCAAGGAAAGGCAGTGCAGCACACAGCAAGAAGGTGGCCATTTGCCACCCGAGGGAAAGTCCTCACCAGAAACCAGCCATGCCGGCACCTTAGTCTCAGGCTGCCAGCCTCCAGGCTGCGAGGAGTAAAGTGTGTTGTCCCAGCCCCCAGTCTGCTGTTTTGCATGGCAGCCCAAGTGCATGAGCACAGCTGTGAACTGGGTGCTCAGGACGCCCTGTGTCTGCTGCTGTCCCCACGCCCGCTGCTCTGTACATCACTGTCTACTTACTCATTTGTCCTGTGCCCTACAAGTGACTTAAGGGCTAGTGTTTCATTTTATTGCCTTCGTATCTTCTGCACAAGACAGAATTCCAAAAACAGAGTAACCCAAGTGCTCAGAAAACATGTAATGAGTGAATGACAGGCTCCCATAGTCAGGGGACATGTTCCCAGAGCAGTCAGAACAGGGTGTGTGGAGCAGAGGCTGTAGTCGTCCCTTGGAAGATGCAGCCGTGTGTGTTTCTGATGATGTTACAAAGGCTTCCATGTGTTGGAAATCATCTCCCTTCTTATTGGAATTCTTGGTGCTTCTTGGCTCCATTGTCATCCAAGATTAATATTTATCTGAACAATTATTTTCAAATAAGATAAAAGCCAATATTTCAAACATAAGCCTTCTGCCTCATGCAGAGAATTCTGTATTTTTTCAAAACCATTCATCAAATTCACTCTGGCTTGAGACAAGTGGAAATACAGCTCCCGAGCTAGGATCGTCTGCGTGCCTGTTCATTCACGAGCTCACCGTGCATGCCTGCTGCACACTGCATTCTTCTGCCGGTCAGAGGACAGTAGACCCAGAGTGGCTGGACACTGAGCAGACATGGAGGTCCTTGGGACATCACAGAGGCTGAGGTGTGTCCTCAGATACTCCTGTCACCGGGAAAACCAAGCTCCCATGGCTTTAGCCCAGAGAATTCTTCCTAATATGTTCATCTGGAAACATTCTGCTCCCCACACCTCGGAGGAGAAGTCTTTGCTTCCCTCTCAGCCCACATTCAAAGCAACGACCTTTCAGTGGGTTTTAATGGCTCTAAATGGGTTTGTTCATCCCCAATGGAAACTTTTGCTGGTTTACAGAAAGGTGTCCTCTGCCCATCTGGCACCTGACCTGTGTCAGGTCTTCTTGTAAAGATTATTGTGTGTGTGTGTCCCTACACTGACTTCTCACAGACTGAACATAATCACACAATTAACAGCATATTTTTCACCTTGCAGAGGAGTAGAAGAAAGCACATTCTAAGATTTTAAAAGATTTTTTAAGATAAAAAATCTTCTTTGGAAGAATGTTGCTTATTAGGAGAACAGCACGTCTCTGGGGAAGTATCTGAAGCCCAAGTTCTGTAATGATTTTCAAGTTCAAAGTTGGGCTGATCTATTCTTGCTAATGATGCACTCCAGCCCTGGCCTCGGCAGGTGGCTGCTGTGGCCCCACTAGATGGAAGCACCTGTTCCCTATTAAAGTGTCACCTGCCAGCCCTTCTCCTCTCAGGGTGAGTCAATTAATGTGGGCAGAATGATTAAGACACGATGACTTAGGTACCGTCAGCCCTGCTCCAAAGTGGGGAAGGGACACAGGGAAGGAGACACAGAGGCAGGAGGGTGGTGCAGAGTGATGCCTGCCTCCACATCTCCGAGAAATCCGGCTCTGTGGGGGGGAGATCTTTAAGGAACTCACTTGGACTTGACAATCAACCCCACGAGAACACTAATACCTAATATACACCATTTATCATAATTTTTCTCTTTCCAAATAGGTCCCAGTCTGGGATGGGAATAACTTGGAGCCCAGATGACTTCTCCTTCACGTGGGGCTGGAGTCCTCAGCAAAGGACTGGATGTCGGCCCAGCACTCACCATCCCCTGCCGTCCTGTGCCGAGCCCCTTGCAGACGGCTTTCTGTTGTAGAGGCTCAGCGTGAAGGCTGCCTTGGGCCACAGCCTCACCTGGCAGGGAGAGCTCACCTCTCTTATGTCTCCCCACAAGGCACGGACCCCATCCTCAGGGACTCCACCCTCTGGACCTGACCGCCTCCCTCAGCCCGCCTCCAGAGACCCCCACATCGAGGATTAGGTCTCAACCTGTGGATCTGGGGAAACGACATGCAGGCCACACACCCCGTGGATGGACACCGTCTGTGCATATGTGTTTCCCGTCTGGGATTGTGGGGCCCGTCCTGCATGTCTCTCCCCCTTGGGAAGGTTCCTCAGACACCTGTAATGCTCTGTTCTTCCAGAACATTATCTCCTTGCTGACACCTTGAAAAACTTGCTTCTCTGACCCTTGTTTCCAATTTGAAGTAGAACCATAGACACGTCTTCTGGGTCCACTGCTTACTTCAAGGGCTTCAGTTCTGCATGACCAGTGACATCCTGCGCAGGGGCTGGGAATGGGCCACACAGTCCACTCACGTCCCCAGCTAGATGCAAGGCTGACTCTCCTTCAAGGTCTGGCAGGAACGATCCTGGGAGTGGAGGGGGCGAGCCCTGTGCAAAGCAGTCTGCATCCTTGAGGTGCCACACCGAGCCCGGTCATCACAGGACGTGCACATGAGAGGAGGTGACACACAGCAGCCGGAGTGCTGGGATGTGCTCCGGCTTCGCCCATCAGCCCCACGTGACACCTGCACCCTCAAGGGAAATGGAATTTAGCCAAGAGAAGCTCCCGGGTTAGGACCAGAGGGCAGCAGGGGCTGAGGCTCACAGGACTCTCCGAGGCTCTGCTGGGTGCCCCACCCTCATCCCAGCCTGCTGACGGGGCACTGATGGTCCCGTCCCCAAGTGCAGAGACGGGGCTCAGAGGCCTAGCCCCAACCTCAGACCCCACTGTGCCTCACGGCTGTGCCGTGTGTCCAGGCCCAAGTGGCAGGGGCAGGCCAGGCATTGCAGCATTTCTGTCAGGGGACGCCCCCTGCACCAGCCCCCTGGCCCTGAGGCCCACCTCACCCCTCTTCCCCGCCCCGGGCAGCGTGCGCTGTGGCCTCCGTCTGGGGCCCCTGTCGCCAGTGAAGTGGGCTTTGCTCGGCTGCATTTCTGCTCATGCAGAATTCAGGAAATCTCAGCAGGGTGAGATGGCTGACCTTTCAAACATGCATGAGCCAGTGGGGTGCTCTTAAATCAGGACAAGTGCCCTTAGGAGCAGGGACCCCCTTTCCGCCACCAGAGGCCCCAGGGTGAGCTGCCGTCTTTACTGCCTGTGGGGACAGCCTGGGCTCCAGGCACCTCCTCCCTCTGCCTTCCAAGGGCAGTTGGCTGTGCTGTAGGCTGGTTTTCTGTTCTTATTCTGCTGGCTGACCCCTGTGGGGAAGGTGGTCCCAGCGATGTGCCCCTCAGAGAAGAAGACCCCTTCTCTTATCCATGACACACAGACACTCCTCTGACTTAAGACTTCACAGTGAAGCCAGGCAGGAACGTCTGAGGACACAGTCGATCTTGTCTACTCGGCGGCCTCCGCAGTGGCTGGTGTCCCCCCAGGGTCCCAGCTGACCTGGCCTGCTTTCCAGCCCCCTGAGCTGGCCACAGGTCCTGGGGCGAGTCCCCTGACTGCTGGAGGTTGGTTCCTGGTGTTCTGGGAGTGCCTGCACTCTCCCGGTTCCCACGCGTCTGCGGGGTCATCCAGGGCGTCCGGCACGTGACAGGCACTCGCTGGGCCCAGATCCGCCCTTGCTCCAGCCCCCACCTACGTGCAGCTCAGAGCCTGCACACGCGTGGGCACCATGGCCCGGCCTGCTGCCATCGCCCAGGCCAGGACGTGTGACGGCCTCCGCACGGGGCCTCTCTAGCCCCCAACCATCTGCGTCCCCGGGAGAAACTGCCCCTGAGACTGAGGGGGATGGAGAAGCTTGTCCCCCTGTCTTCTGTCTGGATGGGCACTCAGGGTGCTGATGCGTCGGGGAGGCGGGGAAAGGCCCCTACAGCGCCCTCATCCTCTGGTTCCAACTCAGGGCCCTGTAGCACTGTGTCCAGGGTGCCCCTCCTGCACCCCCAGTGGGCTTCTCCTGTGCGCATGGCGTCCAGGGAGACACAGCTGCCATGGCTGGCAGCCTCATGCCCCTCCCGCCCCCAGTGTGCATTTCCTTTCCCAGACCCCAGTGCCGTAGGCAGGTCGAGTGGCAGACTTGCTTGTAGGCTAGGGGCCATCAGAACAGGGAAACCTGCATTATTCTGGCTAAAGTCGTCAGCACAGCTTGCTGTTTTGCTAAAAACCTGCCCTCACCCCAAAGCCGTGCTCTCCTGCAGCATGGCCCTCTGCTCCCTCCGGGGTTGCTCTGCCCGCTGGCCTTCTCCTCAAGTAATGCTTCCTTCAGAGGCAGCCCCATCTGTTCCTTCAGCTCTCATGCAGAAGGGGGCCTGTGTCCTGGGGCATGGGAATCCCCACAGATCGGGTGGAAACCACGGCTGACTGGGTTCATGGGACAGACCTGGGGCAGACAGGGGAATGCACAGGGTGCTGAGGAAGTAACTCTCAGGTGCCGGCCTCTCAGGGGCCTGACGCCTGCCCACAGGGGCCTTTCCCCCACCTCCCCAACCCGTCAGCACCCTGAGTGCCCATCCAGACAGAGGACCCTGCAGGGGGTCACTTAGCAGGGTGGGGTTCGTCAGCACAGTAAGGCCGGTCGGAGTGGCCCTCCCCTGGGCCACGGGGCTGGGCTTCAGGAGGGCCGGGAGGACCCTTAGAGCGTGGAAGATGAGGCTCATTGGTTCCGTCTCAAAATCTCCCTCCAGCTGCAGTCGCTTTTGCTGGATCCAGGCTGTGTCCTGGAACCTGGCCCGACAGGTGCACGGCCCCGGAGAGGAAGGCCCACGGCAGTGGGTGGGAGCCCCCGCCAGGTACCCGCGTCCTTGCCGGCCTCCCGGGGGCCTGACTCCTTGGCAGAGTGCTGGGAACTCGGCCCCGTGGTTGTTATGAGGGTGCACCTGGCAGACCCCTGGCCCCTTCCCAGGCTGCCGGACGGTCAGTTGGCCGAGGCAATGGACTGGGCTTTGTGGAGGACCTTTTGGAACTGCCAGAGAGGGAAAGCCAACTGGGCCGCACACTCGAAGCTCACGATAAGAGGTTTCAGAAGGAAAAGAGGAGTGACCCCCAAGCCCATCCCACCAACACACACCCACACATGCGTGCACACACACACACACACACACACACACACACACACACACACACACGAGTCTCCATTGGCTGACCCTCACTCCGTCCCCCGAGCCAGCACTGACCCGTCTCAGCCTTTGCCACATTAGAACCCATTTCCTGAGTCACTGGGGAGATGAGATGCCCCGACTCGCCCAGGGCTTGCAATGCCTGAGGCTGGGGGACCGGCTTTGCCCACGACCCTCTGTCCTGCTCCTGTCCACTGAGCCTGTGGCTGAAGTTCTCCACCCAGGGGGGCGCTTAGGGGTAGGAACGCTGAGCCTCCCTCCCACCTCCTGCCTTCCTTCTCCCTTCACCCCCCCACCCAGACAGCCCCTGCCGGGGTGGGAGGGCCTCCTCGGCGCCTTGAGCTGCGTCTGACCGCGTGAACACGGGCGGGAGGCTCCTACACCCCCAGGGCTGCAGTGGGAGGGGAGCTGCTCAGGCCTTGAGCAGGGGCCTGGTCCCTGCGGCTTCTCTGGGGGGCTCTGGGCCCAGCGACACACCACTAGCCCCCCTCAGCCTTAACTCAGGCGGGTCCCCCACCTCCTGCCTCCCCGACTCTGCTTCTCCCCACTACCCATCCTCCAAGCCAGAGCATCCCCAGAGGGCTGTTTCAGGAGGGGAAGGACATCCGGGCCACCGCCTGCTTGAGGCTTTCAGGTCGCCTCTGCCCTGGGACTGCGGGGCTCTCCCCCAAGATTCTTACTGGTAGCGCGTCTCTCCCACAGCCCATCCCCTTCCTTGACCCACTGAAACAACCCCAGGCTCCTTGGTCCCGGGCAGTCCTGGGAGCATCTGAGGGCGAGCTGGCAGGGCCTGCGGGGCGGGCCTGGGAGGGGGCGGGCAGGGAGGGAGGGGCAGGGCTGGGGGCCCTGAGCAGCGCTGGCGGGGGACCATTCCCGCTCAGTGAGGACCCCCAGCGCCCTTCCCAGGAGCAGTGGTGGACACTCGCGGCCAAGGTTTGCTTTTGTTTTTTGTTTTTCTAATTTACATTTGCGGGAGTGAGAGTTTGCTGGATATATATATATATATTTTTTTTTTGTGCTTCCTTTTAATTTTCTTTTTTCTCTCAGGATCATAAACCTGAAAGTATTTAAATTCATATTTCAGGTGATAAAAGAAGCCTAACATCTTTCATCCACTTTATACATTTTTACTAACTATTTTTTTTTAACATTCTGTACTGGCATCCTGAAGGGTGCAATTTCATGAGTCAGGAGACTAAATAACAGATAAAAATAAACGTAGTTCTCAGCAAAGGTGTGCGCTTTCCTGAGGGGTAAGAACATTGGTGCTTGGGAGAGGCGGCACAGCGGCAGGACAAAGCAAGGGGCGGGGTGGGCACCCCAGGGCACGCGGCGTCTGCTGCGGAGAGGCCGAGCCGCCCCGCGGGACGTGCCCCCCTCCAGGAGAGGCCGGGTGTCAGGTGCTCACGGTTCTGCATCTGAGTCACACTTGGGAAGGTGGGTCGGACATTGGGGGTCTGCAGGGCTTGGGCAGCTGAAGATGAGGGTGAGGGTCAGGGTTCTGCCGATGGAACATCTTTAGGGCTTGCTTCGTGTGAGGCGATGTGTGGGCATCTCACGTGCATGATCCCGTCCCACCTCCCGGACGTTTTGTTTATTTATCACTGAGTAGAGACAGGAGCCGTTCCTCATCATGTCACTGGGAGATTAAGGAACGTGAACATGCAACATGTCCACAGAGAGCGAGCGTGTGGCAGACCTCAGAGACAGAGACCCCAAGAGGCCCTGAGCAGCCCTGCCCAAAGCCCCCTTCCAGGTTGTGAGCTCGGAGGACCAGGGCATCGGGGTTGTTTACAAGAAAGCAGTGCATCCCCAGGGGTGCCAAACAGTGGATCCCGCCCGGGGCCTTGGGATGGCAGACACGCGCTCCTCTTCCTGATTCGCCCAAGTCAGGGTGTTCAGGGTCGAAATGAGAACCTCACCCAGCCTTCCAGACCTTTTGGTAAGGCAGGGCACCTCTCGACATGTGTGCTGAGGATAAAAGAGCGGTTGTCAGTCTGGATCAGTGAGGCAGCGGCTGGGCTGGACCCGGTGCCTCTGGCGCCCTCCCCTCCTAACTCCACGTTCAAGCTGGAACCGGAGCCCAGCATTTGGAGTAGAATCCTTACATCCCTTCAGTTTTAATGGATGTAAGGGGAAACCCCACACATGGCCTGTGGTTCCTGAACTGGGTAGTGAGACGGCTCTCCCAGACTCACAGCAAGTGCCTCTGCCTCAGGGCCCCGTGTGGAGCGCTGGCCAGCCCAGGCCTCTGGCCCACCCCTCAGGACTCAGAGGTCAGCCAGGCCCAGAGCCCCAGGGCTGCAGAGAGGAGGTAGGAGGGGTCTCTCCGGGCTGATCGGGGGCCACTGTGTGGGTGCCGGGGTCAAGGGCGGGCTATGGGGAGGTGGGCCGTCCCCATGGGCTCCTTGTCAGGGACAGCCCACGCCTGACAGCTCCATGGTGACTTCCAGAGCACATGCTGAAAATAGAAATAACCTAATAAGGTAAAATCAGACTTTGTGTTCTCATAATTGCCTGGAGATCAGTTACAGGAGGAAAGCCTGCTGCTCCTTTCGGTGACGTGCTGAGTGGGACAGTCTTCCCCAGGAGGAGGGCTGAGCCGGCAGCCCCAAGGACGGCAACCCACCCTACCTCTTCCCAAGGCTGGCTGAGGTCCTGGGGGCGCAGTGCCAGGTGGGGCTCCAGCCCCAGTGGGGAAGCAGATAGGAGGCCCCTTAACTCAGGACCAACTGTGCGCTGGGGGCTTCATGAGGTCCTTGCATCCCTGGAGTCTGCTAAGGTATCAGGAGGGGTCAGCGCTGTGGACTCCTCAGTAATTCGCAGGATCGCCAAACTGTCAGAGTGGTTGTAAAAATTTTACACTTTTCTCTGTGATTTAGAAGCATGACTGCTTGCCAGCATCATGCCAACCTTCTGAGATTCCAGTGGTGTTCTTTTAGTTTTGGTTTTTCATTTTCTAATCTGTCTAGTTCAAAAACGTATCTTATTGTAGTTTTGATGTTTACCGTCTTTATTAAGCGGACTGAGAGTCTCTATGTGATGTAGGTGGCATTTTCTCTTATGGCGAAGTCTCCATTCGTGTCTTTTAAGTGTCTTGCTCTTGAGTTGTTAGTTTTTCTTAATGATTTGATCGCACATTTAAAAATTTGAGAAAATTATCCCTTTACAATAAGTGTTTCATCTGTATCTATATTGAGACATATACGTACCATAGTTTACAGTTTTAGTTTATCTGTTGGCTTTCTTTGCTATGCTGTCTAAAATATATACAATTTTAGTAGAATTAATTCATCTTTTTTTTTTTTTTTAGTTTTTGGTTTTAGTGTTAGTCTCTTAGAAAAGACTTCCTTACTCTAAAATTATAAAAAATTTCCCATGCTTTCTAAGGCTGTACTGCATGGAAGCAGAACCTCACATGGAGCGTCCCGGGCAGCAGAAGTCCTGAGGGCGCACTGGGGGGCTCTGCTGGCAGGGCGGGAAGGAGGCTGGCGGGTGCGCGGTTCCAGCAGGCCGGAGCCCTGGCGCGTGAGCAGCTCCGTGCCCTGCTCACCTCGTGGCAAACAGCAGGCACTGTTTCCCTGCCCCACATCATCACTGGCTGGAGGCTGCTCCCAGATGCCTCAGGGTCCCCACAGACAAGGGGGGCCCTCCTGGGAAGCGGTCTGTGTGGGCCCATGGCACCCCACAGCTGCTACAGCCTGGGTGGGGCACACCGGCCTGGGCCAGGGGGTGGGGCGGAGTGCCAGCAGTGTCTGCTCCTGTATTTCCCACTTTCTTTTAAACTTTACAGTCAATCCACTGAGAATGTATGTTGATGTGAGTCTCAAGGTAAAAATGCCATATTATTAAATTTTTTGCCAACAGCCACACTGTTGTCTCCACACATTTATTCAATGTCCCATCTTTTTTCCCTGGGGTTTTGAAAGGTCGCTTTGGTTGCATGTTAACTTCCTCTATGCACATGGTCTGTTTCTATATTGTGCATAGTATTTCATGGATCGATCTATTTATATTCCACAACCACATTATTTTAATTAGTGTAGCTTTACTGGGAAGTAGTGCAAAATCTGTCTCCATACTCTGATATTAAACATCTCTCTCCTGGATATTCTTGCAAGGTTATATGGTTAATTGAACTTGAGATCACACACACACACACACACACGAGTACACTGGAGATATAAATAAATATGCAAGCACCAATGGGGATGGTATACACTGGTAAGATCACTTTGAACTCACACCTATATCCCTGCAGGAAATATTGATGTCTAGGTGTGTCTAGGCTGCCTCTGCAAGGCCATTATATGACTCTCCATTTGTTCAAAGATTTTTTTGTGCGTGAATCCCTTAGTACTAGTTAATGCTCCATGCATAATATTGCACGTTTCTACTTTGATTTATTCTTACACACTTTTATAATTTTATGTTCCTAATATAACTAGAATACTTTTTTCAATTTAATCTGTCTATACTTGTTAAGTATGAAATTTTTGACCTGTCAAAATGATGTAACACACCCACGTACACATAAGAAAGACTTTAAAAGAATTATGAGGAAAATTACAGAAATGAAAGGATAGAGACCTAGAACTGTGCAAATGTAAAAACAGACATTGGGCTGTGAAAATTTCTGTGTAAACTTTGACAGGAAAAGAGTTACCAAGACTCTTGTTGAAAGTAAATTTTGGAGCAAAGAAAGTCAACATAAGCACTTTGGGATTTCGTGTCTGAAAACGGTGAACCTGAGCAGGCGTTCCCTGCGCTGGTTTCCTACGGCTTCGTTTTGTGAAGCCTTTTATCAACAGAGTTTGCAGCGTCCTCCCTGCTGGGCTTCCGGGTGGCCCCGCCGAACAGCAGGCTCGCTTGTAAGTGAGCATGTAACCGGCCCCTGATGAAGGATGGCTAGACACGGTCTGATGAATTTCTTCATTCCAAACTTGCCCAGACTCCAAACCTCACCTACATGTATCGGAGAACAAGGGTTGAAATAGAATATTCATCAAAGAAAGATTTTTGAAATTCAAACGAGGACAATTTATTTTAAAGCTGTAGCAAAGAGGATAGCTGTGTGGAAGATCAAGACCGACGTTCGTTAAAAAGCCACAGAAGGGAGTCAGACTCTCACATATACTGGTGAGATTAGTTTATTTTTTTTTCTCTGCTCTTGAACTGTTTGAACAGCATGAGAAGCTGAGTTAGAGGAAGAGAATCACTTGTGCCTTAGAGAAGGTTTTGGGAACATTTCAGATTACAAAGGAGTACAATGATGAAGCTAAGGAAAATGTGCAGCAAGAAACAGGAAGAACAGGTCATGGTGATCTTGGAAACAAAGTTTCTGGAAGAGAAATGCTGAGACTTACCATTGTTCAAGACCCAGGAACATCTTACAGAAGAGAGGAAGATAAACCAAAGAGAAATGATACAACAGCACAGATTTGTGTTCCTAAGTTTGTCATGGTCTTATCTGGGGGCAGGATGGTTTTGTTTGGTGTGGACAGAAATTCAAGTATGTGTGGTATAAAAAAAGAATTAAAAAGAACCTCAGAGGATAAAAGGAATGGCATTAAGAATTTTGTGAACCAGAAAGTACTAGGAACATGTTAGGAAACACATTTGGGACTAGGCTGCCAGGTGCTTCTAGGACTGAATATCGCTCCAATTACCCGCTACTCCTGAAGTACCTCAAGGGGAAAACAAGATCTGCAGTCATTCGCTACCATTTCAGGTGAGACCATATCTTGATATAGTGAAGCACACGAGTGGCTGCCAGTTACTTTGCAAAAAATTAAAATAAAAAAAAATAAGGTTTTCATGGCAATAAAATGGTTTTCTGGATGATGAAATATATATACTTTTCCTATGTTAATGTTTTAGAAATCATATGTTTCCCTTTTGCTTTTGTTTTCTAAAATTACAGAATTGAATATTTTTAATTTACTTTAAATTTACATGAAGAAATATGTGGGTTTAGTTAATAAAATGGAGCTAGAAGATTTATGGCCCCAAACAACCAACCTGCAGCTTCCCATTCTGCTCCTTTCTTCTCTTTCTCCTGAGTCCCCAGGGCATCTGGCTTCACCTCTTTTAGTGGGTTCTTGTCTTGCTTGTCTCCAAGCTTCTAAATTATATGACTATGCTTCTGTATCTTAGCTTTTTAATTTTAGGCCTTTTCTGCAGCATTCTCATAAGCACAGTGTAGCAAGGGCAGGAATATAGCATTTGGGAATCTCTGCCTCTCCTACCCCTGCACACACACACTTCTATTCACCAGTATCCCGTGTTTGTCCATCAGCATGTTACCGGCTGAGACACTGTTTTTCCCAGGATCGCATCTCGGAGGTGACGAGGAATGAAGCCAGCAGACAAGCGTATGGAGCAACCAGCAAAGCTTTTAAGGAGGAGGGAAAAGAAAAAGAATCCTGCTACTCAGGAGGGGCTCCAAGGGAAGAAGCCATCAGGCAGCAGGGTCTAGGGTTTATAAGCACAGAGAAAGTGGTGTGACTGGGGCTTTGCTGCTAGGGATGAGCTGGGCTCAAAAACCAACTCCCTTGTTTTTCAGGCTGAATTTTCCAGATGTCTAGGTTGTGGCTTCTTGTTTACCCTAGGTCCCTCCTGACCACAACTTATGGTACCTTGAACTTCCAGGGGCCTTGAACTCTATCTGCCTGTGTCCCACTAACACCTGCCTCAAGCCCTCTTTATGAACTTTAGTAGGAACATGACGATACCGCAGCAAACCACGATTACTTCTCCTCTTTGTAATCATTTCTATTTCCCATGAAGTCAATGATGTCTCATCTTACTGTCCTTAAGATGCCTAAGAATCCCTTACACATCCCCTAGTGAGCTGAAAGCCCAGAACCATAATTTCCCAGGCAGACACACCAACTCATCTGTGGGGTCATTTCTAGCCCATCCCCAGGCCGACCTTAGATCCTTTCTGCCCCGGCCCAGGCTGACCTCACAGTGGTACCTGCACCTTGTTCACCTGCTTTATGAAGGATGCCCTATTACCTGGGTCACTACCTCCTGTGGACTTGCCCTGGTTTTCTTAGTGGCCATCCTGAGGAAACGTGTGGTCATTCACCCATCCAACACATGTTCACTGACCACATCCTAAGAACAAGCAGTGTCCGGGGAGCTGAGGATACATAATCTAAAATGACATGTAACAAGATATAATACACGTAATAAAGGTAAACATATATAATAAACATGACCCTGTGTTTATAATGAACCAGCATCCGAGAACTCTCCCAGTCCCTCAGGAAACAGGTCAGAGAGGGAGCTACTGACTTCCCACTGCTTCCTCCCGTCGCCAGCTCCGCCCACCTAGGTGCCCAGGGCCTGTGTTTGCCATTCCCGCGACCTCCTTTATCATGTTACCAAGTCAACGTGCATCCCCAGGGGACAGAGGGCGGAGGTCTGCCCCTCTGGGTTTGTCTGAGATTTGCTTTTCTCACCCGGCTGTGATGGTCTGAGGCCGTCCGTGCAGGTGGTATAAGGACTTTATTCAGAATCCCTGTTGCACAGTAGAGAGCCTTGTCATCACAGTGTAGTCGTGTACTTTCCTGTTGATGTTTAAGTCGTTTCCAGGTTTTAGGTAAAATTTTGTTCTCCAGTCATTTTCTTTTTTGTTCAGGGATGTATAATTAGGGTGGTTTTGCTGGGTCATAGATTATGAACATGTTGGTTTTTTCACAAGATAAAGCCCAATGATTTTTCACTACCAAAGTGTTTGGAACAAGAGTATTTAAGCTAATTCTACTGTGTCATTTATTTGTCGAACAATGTCAAAATCTTAAAAATCATGCAATTTTTTTTTGGCTTGAAATACGTACATCACTTTGAATTCTCATTTTCCTAAACATTCCCCAGGCATATTGTGGGTCAGTATGTTGGCGGCCCCTTAATGTCCTCGTTGGTCAAATGCTTATTCACATAGTTTTCCTGTGGGCTTATTTTCAAACCATCAAGTGTTGAAAAGAATTGTTGTTTCCAATTGTGAATGTCAGTTCTTTAGCAGTCACAGAAACTGCAAATACGCTCTGTAGGTTGAACGTGCCCTTCTTTTATGCTGGCTTCTGATGAAAAGAAGCTCTTTTCTTTTGTGGTTTGCACTGCTATTATTATTATTCATTTTTAATTTGAGGCATAATTGACATGTGACATTGTATTAATTTTAGGTGTATGTTTGCACTGTTATTTATCTCAAAAACCTTTACCAATCATTCTTTGATATTTTCTTCTAAATGTTGAAAGTTTAAGTTTGAGTGTTCAAACTGCCCTTGTACATGGATTAAAGTAGAGATGGGGCGATTTTATTCATTCCTGCAGTGACTGGTTGACCAATCTGCGAAGTCCCCCCTGTTACAGATCAAGTGGTAATAAGTCCTGCATGCTAAAGGGGCCTGGGTCACTTCTGGTAGCTGGACATTAAATTCTTGGTCTCTTGCTTTCGCTGAGGAATTTGTTTTCATTATGTTGAACATGACTGTTGAGAAGTCTTAGGCAAAGAGATTTCTTTCCCTTTGTGGATGACTTAATCCTTTAGCATGCGTTTTCAAAATTTTCTTATTTTAAAATTCGGTGAATCTTAGTGTATTTTTCAGCACTGATTTGACATCAGTTTTTTTCAAATTTTCCTGGAATATGAACTGGAATATGAAGTGCCCTTTTAATATGCAGATTAAAGACTCCTTTAATATCTAAAATAATATTTTATTTAAAAAAATACATGTTCAAAGACATTGTTCCAATGCTCTCTGTTTTAAGAGACACCACTTATCCATATGTTGGAATTCATTTTTCCAATCTTCACCATCTGAGATTTCCTCTCTGTGTCTAATTTCTCTGGTTTTCCCATTTATGTTTCCTCACCTCCTAGCCCGTAACTATTTCTGGAAACACTCATTCATTGATTTAGTGACTGCTTACTGAATCTTACCCTGTGCTGCTGGTCTGTCCCTGCAGGGGGAGTGGCAAATAGCCCTGACAATACTCCTGCTTTTACAGAGATTAATTTTCATGAGGAGGCAGACAATGAGCAACAAATCCATATTATAAATTCAGGTTGATGAATTCCATTAAGACAAATGAAAGAGGGTATGATCATGGGGGTGAGAGGGGACTCTTTACAAAGGACAGCCTGGTAAAGCTTCTCTGAGATGTTCACGTGTAGCGCAGATCTGAAGAGTTGAGCCAACGCTTGGTTACCTGAGTAATGTATGCCAGGCACGGAGGACAGCATGTGCCAGAGGCCTGGGGCAGGAATGAACTGGCATGTCGGGGCCCAGCCAGGTGGCCAGCTTGGCTAAAATGTGTGGGGAGAGGATGGTGGTAACAATGCCCTCATGTAGTGTAGTAATTACACTGGCATTAGTGTATTTATTTTACATAAGGTCAAAATGCAGGTACTCTATTTTATCTGCTCAAAACTTATTTTAAAATATATTAAAACTAAGCCATATGTTTTAAATACCAAAAATGGTAAAACATAGTAAAAACATCAGCTGAAATATAACATTTCAAAAATAAAGAGGCAAAGCTTCCATTACTGTTCTGTGGATGATTAGGAGAAAAATCAGTAAGTTTAAAGTATCTGAAATAAACACTGCATATGATAGAATCACAAAAATAAGAACTTATTTCTTTACAATTGTAGCATAAAAACAGTATTTGTCATTGTTTCATGGTTGAATTTTAAGTTCATTGTTGTTATTATTTACATCTTGGTGCAAATATTCCCTTCTGGTGAAAACCTCTTTCTGTCTCAAGATAGGTGACAGTGAGCTAGCTATAAGTTAACTCTCATTTTTTGGAGGAAGGAGGAACCCCTTTATCTTCAGATATGACCCTCCTCATTTGATGATGTCAAGATTATGTTGACAAACTACTTTTTTCAAGGCTGGTCTCTTATCGATGGCATGTTATTTCCAGTGTCTGTATCACCTTTGTTCCTATCATGTAGGGATGGAGATTTCCCAGCATTACATCCATTTCAATTCTGTCTTGTTTATATTCCATTTCTTCAGGAAGCCTTTGAACTTGGGGGATGGCCTTTACCCAAAGAAAGCCTCGTGTCGTTTGCTGGTGACACACAGGCCCACCTGCCTGGGCTTGCAGATTGTGTGTGTGCGCTATCTTATTGCGATGCAGGTGATCAAATCATTGATCTTGAGCTCAAGATATAAATTGTTCAGCCTAAACAGGACTTTTGTTGCTGTTAAGGTTGAAACATTGATATCCCAGCCATCCAAAATAAACTGCTGTATTTTGATGATTAACACCAGCACACATGCTCTAGGACAGGACCCCCAGAGAGACAGTTAAGGATGTGCAGGGTTGTGGGCCAGGACAGGGCTTAGGACTTTGTTCTAACTAGGAGGAAGCCCTTACTAGGTTTCCAGTAGGGGGAATATGATGTATATGCTCTGTGTGAGCAGGCAGGTGGAGGGCAGGCTGCAGAGACAGAGGTGGGCGGCTATCGCAGGAAGAAAGGAGGAGACAGAGCCAGGGTCCAGACACAGCTTGGTCCCCTCCAGATGAGGACTGGGTACGGGGTTAGGCAAGCAGGAGGCAGGGGAGGACGTGAGGGGTGATTTTAAAGTTTTTGCCTCAGCAGCGGGGTCACTGCGGGGAGCGGAGAGGGTGAAGTGGCAAAGATGCATTTCGGGCTGGCAACTGCTGCATTTCACCAGCTGTTAGCCCAGCCAGGCACGGTGTGGGGGGAGCTTCAGGAAGAGGCAGGGACAGGAGAGCCGCCCCAGGAAGTCCTCGCCGCAGGACCGGGAGACTCCCAGGGCAACGGCGCACAGGCGGCACCCGAGGCCAGGGCCCCGAGAAACCAGCGACAAGCAAGAGAAGACGGAGATGGAGGGGCCAGCAGGAGGGGGGGCTCGGCACCGGGAGGCCAGGAGCAGGAAGGTGTCAGCGGGGGCTCGATGACCGCCACCATCGGACAGGTCTGTGAGAGTCCAGCCCCAAGCTGACCACTGGATGTGGCGACCCAGACACTGCTGTGTTTTAAAAACGTGACTTGACAGAGTTCAAAGAGTCTGTCAGGAGAGAAGGTGGAGAGATGACTTTCGGGGAGGAGGAGAGAATGGGGCGGCCGCTGGAGCAGGAAGTGGCATGAAAGAGAGGTTTTTGGCTGAGTGATTTTAGAGCTCACTGGGGTGCCCGTGGGAATGACCCAGAGGAGGCGGGCTCGGCGTGCTGGGGGGGGGGCCCGCAGTGGGGCTGCTCCCGCCTCCTGGGGCCGCATGTGCCGCCTGGGACCACGAGGGTGCACCCGGCACGTCCAGAGCACTCGATAATTGCTGCTGAGTGTCTGGATTCACCACGTAGCTTCCACTTTGGGTTTTATATCCCTTTGGGGGCCAGTTAGGAAAATGTGTCACTTCACAACTGTAAAATTTTACAATGTACCAACTGTACAAATATTGATTCTCTGGAATAAAGGGCCAGGTCTTCCCTTGAGTATAAACGAGGGAACCGGTTAAGCTGCCCACCCTGACGCTCGGGCCCCTCGAGCAGCAGGGCGGCTTCCTGGAGGGGCTGCTCGGGGCTGTAACAGGCCGAAGGCTTCCATGGCGCCGCTCGCCAAGGGTCTGCCTGCCGGAGAGCCGTGGCCTCAAGCTTGGTAAGCCAGAGCAGCCAGGAGAGGCCGCTGAGGCTGTGATGCTTGGAACGTAGTAATGCACAGAAATAGCTAGAATTATGGCAGTTAAAAAGCATCAGATGAGAGACAGAATTCATGCATTCGTTCAACACAACTGAGTGTCATGTGGGCCAGGCACTGCTCCAGACCCTGGGGACTAACTGGGACCCAGCCCCTGATCCATGGCCCTGAGTTCCAGCATGCCCATCTTTACTCATATATACTCGTTTCACAGGTATTTGCTGAGCTCCCGCTGTGTGTCAGGGGTGGGGTACTAACAAGTTCCAGGTAGCATAAAATGTACATTCCATTTGGGGGATATACCCCACGATGAAACAATAAAGCAGCAGATTGTGGCACCAGCTGAAGGAATGGCTGATCCAGGGGCACGTAGGAGGGAGGGACTGACACCTCCCAGGGGTCCCGCTGGAGGCAGAGGGACGCTGTGGCAGACAGGATGACAGGGGCAGGCTGGGACAAGGGGCCCGAGGCACCTGGGGCTCAGGGAGACGGGGGAAGGCGCTGGAAGCTGGTGTTTCCTTCTGGCTCCAGAGCAAAGGTGGGAGGGCTGGACAGCAATTGGGGGGTTGCAGACAGCATCATTCATCATTGGTGGGAATTGAAGCCACAGGAAGGGGTCCTTCAGACCAAAGCAGAGGAGAGGGAGGAGGAGCGACCCCCTGGGGGGGGGGGAGGGAGTACAGGGCAGGCGGAGCACACTGGGCAGAGAGAGACTGTGCCTCCCTCCCTCTCCCCCCCCCTTCCCTCCCCCCCGCTCCCTCCCTCCCCCCTCCCTCCTCCCTCCCCCCTCTCTCCCCCTCCCTCCCTGCTCCCTCCCTCCCTCCCTCTTCTCCTCCCACCTCCTTTCCTCTCCTCCCCTTCTTCCTTCCATAAGCAAACGTCACGCAGCAATGGAAGCGGCCAGTCACTGTGTACAGTGCTTGCAATGCTGGAAGGGGTCAGGGGCCCCGCCGCCAGCGCCCTCAGCCCTCTGGGGCAGAATGACTGACCCCCAGCACAGTGTTGTTTATTCATGAATCGAATTTATGAGCCACCAGTTGTCACAAAGAATTAGTGAACCTGGAGTGGGCAAGGAGCCAGCAGAGGCAGTGGCCTCCAAGCCAGGCTGGCAGCTGGTGAGCCCGGGAGGTGGGGAACGTCCCCAGGAGGGACGCAGGGGCAGGGCCTGGGCCACAGGGTCTTCGTGTGGATGAGCAAGAAAGACGCGGTTATTTCTTAGGGAAGAAAATGGCCCACCTTGTCTCCACCAGTCCTTCATTCCACAGACCTGGCTGAGGCGTGCGACCCCTCCTTCCGCACAGCGTGAGAGTGGTGAGGCGTGCATTCACCAGCCCTGGAGAAAAGGACACCAGCCATCAGGCAGCTCACCGAAAGTGCCACCGCTGACGAGGAAGAGCTGGCTTCTCCGCCCAAAGCGGGTGCAGGAAACGCCTGGTCAGGGAAGGCTGTGCGGTGAGACGCGTGAACCCCTGGGAGGCACTCAGAGGAAGAGGTGTGGGTATCAAAGGGCACGCGGCCCCCTTCCCTGCTCCCCCACTCCCTCTCAAAAAGGGTTTCTGGTCTAGATGATCAGGGTCCTCCCTGGCGGCCAATTGAAGTATCACGGTTACCACCACCTCGCTAACTAGGCTGACCTTTGATTTTATGTCCCCCTGGTTGAGAATCAGGTCAAGAGAGAAACTTCAAAATGAGTGCAGAGCTATTGGCATTATGACTATGTAATTCTCATCGGCAGTTTTCTCTATCTTCGGCTGTAAATTATCTAATCCACTTTATCTGATAGCATTTATTAAGTCCCTGTGCAGCTCCCAGAAGTGTTCTGGCCCGGGGATGAGGAGGAGCAGGGTTGGAATATGACAAAGTTATAGGTGCAGATGTACCAGAGAGGGAGGGCAGGTGCTAAGCGGATCCAGAGGGAGTCCCCCTTGGGGGCTTCAGGAGGGTTCAAGGGCATTCGGGCTGCAGCTGATTCATGGAAGTCAGAGCACCCGGTTCTGCCCTCCGGTCCATGGGAGGAAGGGAGGACACGCAGGTCAGCTCAGCCAGCCTGTCTGTGAGCCCATCCAACTGGCCACCAGAATGGGCGTGTGCCAGGCCCTGGACCAGGCCAGGTGACAGCGAGAGGACGCCCAGGATGGCCAGCAGGACAGACCCAGAAACAGCTACTCCAGGGCCAGAGGAAGATGACTGCGCTAGACATAAATTGCAGAGTGTGGATGAATGACTCCTGGTTTGAGGACTCAAAGACGTTTGCAGGAGACCTGACATTTCAGCTTGGCCTTAGAAAACGTTTTCTGTTTCGGAAGGTGGAAAAGTGTAAGAGGAGCATTCCAGGTGGAGGCACCATCTTCAGGGACTTCCGTGCACAAGAGCATGCCAGTCTTTGAAGGACATGCTGTGGGTCAAAGCATCCAGGTGGAGATGGGTGAGGCAGGTAGCCCGGCCAGGCCCTGAGGCATGAAGGAGACAGGGCTTCCAAAGCCATGGCCCCTGAGACAGAAGCAGAGAAACTAGAGGCAGGAAGTTCCAGCCTGAGAGGGTCCCCTGGCTCCCGAGTGAGAGCTGGGCCGACTGGTGGCGAGCGGACCGCCCCAGGGGTCTTGGGGATGGTTTGATGTGCGGGGTGCTCTGCAGGGAGGAGCCGGGGACAGCTGTGGGCTCTGACTCTGGGCTGGCTAGGGGATGGTGACTCCATGTTCCTCCTTGTGAAGGAGCCGGGCGTGGTGTGGGAACCGCCTGGCAGGGGGAGGATGCCACGTGGGAGGCAGGCATCCCTGTCGGACCAGGACCACAGGCCGGGGAGCCCGCCGCCCCTTTGCATCTGTTCCTCACCACCTGCTAGGCCTGGACAGATTACTAAGAAAAAAGTGTTTTCAGCCTTTTTTTTGACTTTACAAATAGTGCTTATTGGTTCCTAAGTACAAAATAATCCACATCCATGGTGAATAAACTGGGAAATTTGGAAATGGACCCAAAACGATGTGATATGGAGAAATAGAAATCATGACCCTAAACGACTCCTGAGAGAGTGGGTGCTGTTGCCCTGAGGGGGTGTCTCCCTCCTGAGACCCTGCCAGGCAGGGTGGGGACCGCTGTAAGGAGGGCTGTGCTGTCCTGGGCGGCAGGAGAGTCGGGGTGCTCTGGGGGCCCACGAGGAAGGGACCGTGAGGGGCCGCTGGGAAAGAGGCGTGAGCCAGGGGACAGAGCAGGACGCCCCACGGCTCCACCCCTCCTCGGCCCCAGCGGACGTGCTGGGTGAGCATGGGTGTGTGACCCAGGGTCGGGGAGGGCCAGCGCAGGTCCTACCGGTAGGTTCAGCACCAAGAGCAGAGTGGACCCTGCGGGAGCGAGCCCTGAGATGGATGGTAGTGTGTGGAGGGCGGAGTTTCTCTGGGCTTGGGCAGTTGGGCTTTGACAGGTGGTTCCAGGAAGGGCATTGCTACGGATTACAACAGAAAACACAGATGCAACCATTGCTAATCGGTTCATTTTATATACAGTTAAATTATCCACATGTAATTATTAAACACCAACTTACGCCATGCCCTACTCCAGGGAGAGGGAATGTTGGAAGCAGAAGAGGACACCACCATGCGCCTGTATGACTTAGGTGCTGGAAGAAACGATAAAAACAAATGTGCATTTAAATATGTCAGACTCCGCAACAGCAGGTCCAGTAGTAACCCAGGACAGACATAGTGGGAGAAGAAACTGGCTGTCACCTCCTTCCAGCTTCCATTCCCAGAGGGGGGTGGACTGGATTTCCTGACTTCCATAAACAGGTAGAAATGGGCAAGCCAGGTGGGAAAATGTGCAGCAGTCCCATCCAGGAGTCGGGAGCGGAAGGTGGGGTTCTCTGCGTCTCATCTCCCTTGTTTGAGCAGCTGGAACACATGCCAAGTAGCCAGGAGAGTCCCAGGCCTCTGCTGCCTTGCTAGAAAGCTGGACGGCCACATGCAGCGGTTAATCTTATGGGCCAACTCAACTGGGCCACAGGGTGCCCAGGTATTTGGTCACACATTTTTCTGGGTGTCTCTGTGAGGGTGTCTTGGATGAGATTAACATCTGCGTCAGTGGACTGAGTAAAGCAGGTGCCCTCCCTAATGTGGGTGGACCTCGCCCAATCAGTTGAAGTTCTCAATAGAGCAAAAGAGCTAACCTCCCCCAAGTAACAGGAATTCCTCTTGTCTGACTACCTTGAGCTTGGACACTGGTTTTTTTTTTTCCTAACTTCAGACTGGAACTATACCATCAGTTCTCAGGAATTTGGACTCAGGCCAGACCCATGTCATCAGTTATCCTGGGCCCCCACATTGCCAATTCACTCTGTAGATACTGGGGCTTTCCTGCCTCTATGACCCTGTGAGCCGACTCCTTCTAATAAATCTCTATTTATGTATACACATCCGAATGGTTCTGTTTCTCAGGAGAACCCTGACTAGCACACCCAGGGGCCAGATTCATCCCTACCGATCCTTATGTCACAATCGACACGCACCCCGAGTTTAGACTGGGTCTGGTTGGGGTTCAAATTGTGCAGGTGAACTCCCAGACACCAAGGTGGTCACCTCCGCGGCCCTGGGGTCCTGCAGTTCGCACACCTGAGGCACTGGATGTCACCTGTGACTGGGTTTACTCTGTGTGGCACGTCAGAGGTACGGCAAAGGGTAAGACAGTGGGATGGTCTCGGAAGGCCCCACTGATAAAATGGTGTTTTCTTCCAAATTTCCCTCATCCATACGTGCAAACCTCATTTGCATAGTTTATAACATACTGAAGATCTCATTTCATTTTTATAATGTAATTTATATAAGGCAATTTATGACATAATTCAGTTATAATTCACATCGTAAAACTCACTCCTGATGGGCACAGGCCAGTGGGTTTAGTACGTTCCCAGAACTGCGTAGATCACACTTACTGACGAGAGAACATTTTCATCACGCCGGAAAGAAGGCCTGCACTGACTGGCGCACCACCTACCCCCAGCCCCTGGAAACCAATAATCCACTTTCTGTCTCTATGGATTTGCTTATTCCATACATTTCACGTCAGTAGGATGATACAGGGTAATCTTTGGTGATTGGCTTCTTTCGCTTAGAACGGTGTATGCAAGGCCCGTCCATGCTGAAGCACACGTCAGTACTTCCTTCCTTTCGTGTGGCTGGAAGGTACAGCGTTGCACAGCTATACCTCCCATTTTATTTATCCATATCTGGTGGATGGACATTTGGTTGTTTCTACTTTTTGGCTATTAGGAATAGTTTGTGTGAACCTATGTTTTCATTTCTCTTGGGCATCTGCCAAGGAGCAGAATTGCCGAGTTATATGGTAACTCTGTGTTTAATATTTTGAGCGATGCCCAAATTCTTTCCTGAGGTGACCGTTTTAAAATCCCACCAGCAGTGTACATAGATTCTGATGTTTCCACATCCTCATTAACTTTCTATTGTCTGCCCTTTTTCATTTTAAGCAACCTAGTGCATGTGAACTTGCTCTAATGACTGATAACATTAAGTGTTTTTCATGCACTTCTCCACCATTTGTTTATCTTCAGAGGAGAAATATCCGTTGTCCACTTTGAAATGGATTTATCTGTATTTCTATTGTTCGGTGGCAGGAGTCACTTATGTATTTGGAAAACAAGTATCTTATCAGATAGTTGATTTGCAAGTATTTCATCCCATACCTTAGATTGTCTTTTCACTTGCTTGAAGGTATTCTTTTGAACCACAAAAGTTTTTAAATTCAATGAAACCCCCTTTGGTGAGTTATCTAGGAAATAAATGCCTAACCCAAGACCACAAAGTTTCGCTCCTATTTTTTCTTCTAATAGCGTTACAGTTTTATCTCTACTGAAAGCTAATGATCTTATGATCTTACTATTTAAGATCTATATTGAGTTAATTCTTGCATATGATGTGAAACAGGGAGTCCAACGTCAGTCCTCTGCCTGTGAACACTATGTATTGAAAGGACTATTCTTTCTCTAGTGAATGGTCTTGACATGTTTGTCAAAATTGGCCATAATTGCAAAGGCCTATTTCTGGACTCTCAATTCTATTGCCTGGACCTGTATTCTATCCTCAGGCCAGTGCCATACTATACGTATTATTGTAGCTTTATAGGAAGTTTTGAATTCTAGAAATGGAAGCCTATCGATTTTGTTCTTTCCCAAATTTCCTGGGTCTTTTGCATACCTATATGAATTTTAACATCAACTTGTAAATTTAGAAAAAAGAGGACATTTGGAATTTTGATAGGGATTATTTAAATCTGTAGATCAATTTAGGGAATGTTACCATCTTAATATTAAATATTCTGATCTGGGAGTATGGGATGCTTTTCCATTTATTTGGATATTTCCTAAAATTTTTTCAACGGCGTTTTGTGATTTTTCAGGGCACAAGTTTTGTACTTCCTTTGTTAAATATATTCCTAAGTGTTCTATTCTTTTTCATGTTACTGCAAACTGGCTTACTTTTAAGATTTTGTTTTTGGATTGTTCATTACCTGTGTATAGAAATACAATTTACTTTTATATATTGATCACGTACTCTGAAACCTTGCCAAACTCACTTATTAGTTTGAACAGTTTCCTCTGTATGTTTCTGCAGATTTCTCAGGGTTTTCTATATGTATGATGATGTCATTGCAAATTGAGATCGTTTTACTGCTTGCATTCCAGTTCGGATGCCTTCTGTTTTTTTGATGTTTGTTTTTGCCTAATTACTCTGACTAGGTCCTCCTGTATAATGGTAAATAGAAGTGGTGAGAGCCGACATCCTTGTCCTATTCCTGACCTTAAGGGGAAAGCAGTATTTTGTTTCTAAATACGATGTTGGTTAAAGAGATTTTTGTGTATGTCTTTATCAAGATGAGGAAGTTTCTTGATATTCCTCCTTTCTTAAATTCTTTTTTTATCATGAATGTGTGTTGGACTTTGTCAAATGCTTTTCTTTACGCACTGAAATGTCATGCGGCTTGTCCTTTATTCTATTGATACGGTGTATTACATTAATTGATTTTGGATGTTTGACACCGAAATCCCACTTGGTTATGGCATATAATCCTTTTCATGTGTCACCGGGTCAGCTTTGCTTGGGTTTCAGCGAAGACATTTGCTCCCACATCCATGCGGAATATTGGTTGGTAGTTCCTTTTCTCACGATGTCTGAGTCTGTTTTATTTACGATAGTGCTTTATAGTCTGTTTAGTAAGCCCAATGTCTAGGCTTTGGGAGAGAGTTTCTATTGATGGCTACCCCTCACCATACCCCATTCCTGTTTCTTTGTGTGTGTCATATTTTTCCTTGTTGAAAACTGTACAAAAAACGTAAATATATGATGTGACAACTCCCTGAGTCAGACTGTGCCTCACCCACCACGTTGAATGTTGCTGTTTCAGCTGTTGGGTTAGTTATGTTCCCGAACTATTTCTTTAAGGGGTTTTTTCGTCGTTACGTGTTGCCACTGAAGCCTCTCCTTGGCGCATAGGTTACCACCGAATGACAGGACATAGATCTCCTCCGATGCCTTCATTGAGCATGTCTCCAAGACTTTGCTGAGGGACCCTGTGTGCCATCTGGGGGCTGCCTTCCACTCTTTGACAGGCAGTTTTCAACTCTGCCTCAGCCTCCACTTCCTACCTATCCAGAGCCTCAAGGTCAGTCAAGGTGAGAGACTGGGCCCTTCTCAGATCTCTCCTGGGCAAGTGCACGGCCCTGTGCATGTGTGTGGCCTTCTAGATCCCCCAGACTATGTCAAATTTTTTCAAACCACCCTTGCACATCTCATTCCCCAACTTTCCTTTTAAGATTTTCAGTCGGTTTTTGTTTTCTCCAGCTGGCATCAGCGCCTCAGGCAGCCTCGTGTTAATCAGTTGCTGCTGATTGATTTTGACAAACACCCTGGGTCTGTAGCTTGTTTGCACAGAGTAAGTTCTGAGTCAGTCAAGTAAAGACAAGCCCTTGGAGTTGGTAGTCTTCAGCTGACTGTCACACTGGCCCAGTGGTGGTAGCCATCTGGCCTTGGAGCTTTTGGGGGCATTCCAAACTCATTGTGTCCCCATTAATGGCTGCCAGACTGCTAGTCTTCACACCTACCATGGTGCTGAGACTTCTCACTGATTTTCCCATGTGTGATGGTTGATTGGGGGTGTCTACTTGATTAGGACACAGGGCCCGCACACATTTGGTCAAACATCATTCTGGGCATGCCTATAGGGTGCTTCTGGGTGAGATTAGCACTTGGGTTAGTAGACTGAGTAAAACAGGGTGCCCTCCCAGTGTGGCTGGGCCAGACCTAGTCTACTGAAGACCTGCATAGAGCAGAAGGTGGAGCAGAGGCACCCCTCTTGCTGACTGCTGAGCTGGGCATCTGTCTTTTCCTGCACATGCAACTGAGCTGAAAAACTGGCTATTCCTGGGTGACAAGCCTGCTGGCTTTCAGACTGAAATGCACCCCCAGGTCTCTGTGTCCTGAGGCCTTTGGACTCAGGCTAAACCTACACCATTGCTCTCCTGGGGCTCCAGCCTACAGAGAGCAGGTCTTGGGACTTTACGGCCTCCATAATCGTGTGAGCCAATTCCTTATAACAAATGCATTTCTCTACAATTTGTATATAAAAAAACGTATGATAGGGTATCTTGCTGAGGTTCTGTTTCTCTTTGGGATGCTAACCAGCACCCCATGATTTCAGTGTCATTGGCTGTCAAAGCGGCCAGGAGCTGGGCAGGAACAGCGCCCGCCCACAGGCTGCCAGCTCACTGTTATAACTGAGACTCAGCCATTTTTCCTGAGCAGATATGACTTCTGGAGTTGTTGCGATGCTATGTTTAATGCTCCAAGCCTGAAAGGGTTGATTCTGGCAAGATTTTCCATGTTCTCACTGCTTTTATGGAGGAATGGACTTTCAGAGGCCTGGGTCCCATCACCCCAGAACTGCTTCCCTTTCTTGTCCTTCTCTTATTGCTACTCCCCAGGTCTCCTGAATGAGAGTGGACAGGGGAAGTTTTGCCTTGGGTGGATGAGTGCAGAAGCCGCATGCAGGATCTACAAGAGCAGAAAGAACCCAGCAGGGACTGAAATCGCTCAGGAATGGGGTGACTCAGCCCCCATCTGTGTGAGCGTCTGGGAAAACGCAGAGAGGCCACCTGATGAGTGGCCTGGCATGTTGGGCAGAAGGAAAAGGCCAGGATGCCTGATGATCTGGGTGCTGCGTCTGAGAAAGAGCCTCTAGAGCTGAAAAGGGAAGATAAGCAGACCCCTGGGCACTGCATAGGCTGGAGCGGCCTGGCCATTCAAGGGCAGACGACCTCCTGCGGCTGGATGTGCAGGACCTGAACCTGGCTGGCCTCAGGGGGTCAGTGGATCACTTTGGGGAGGGGTCATGTGGTGAAGACAGCCCCTCCCCAGGGCGCAAGACCCTGCCCTGCAGAACTTAGTTTTTGCTGTGTCCTCAACCTACTTGACAGGGAGGGGTGCAGGGTAGACATGTGACTGGCCCCACACCCATCTCCTAGATGCTCGTGGCGTGAAAGCGCCTGGCACCTGCCCTGTCCCAGCCTCCAGCCCAGGGGGGAGCCTGGACACTGATCCTGTGGTCACAGTCGGGGTGGCACACGTCACCACAGCCTCCAAGCCAAGCTGAGCCCTCGGGAGGATGAGGGACCCACCAGGCCCGGCAAGGTGACTGCCTGTCCGAGGGCCCTGGCCCTGATGCCCACCCACCTGTTATCCCATAGCCTCTTGCTACTCTGTGAGCTGCCATGACCTGCTTCTGTGCCCAGAGGAGCTGTGGGAGCTGCCAGCACTCGGGCAGGTGTGTGTGCATTTGACCGTCCCAGGAGCAGTCCATCCCGGGCCCGGCTGGTGCCCTGGTTTAAGTACCGATTGTCACCTGCTAGTGGTGCTGTCCCAAGCAAGGACATCATGTCCTGGCTCCACAGTGTGCAGTGGCTGCTGTCCCGGGCACTGCGCGTGAGTGTGGGTGTGAGCATGTGAGGGACCGCCTTACTCAGAGCTGGACCCCATGTGCACAGGGGTGCTTGGGTCCCTCTGGCCATCCCAGGGCTCCAGACACAGGCTGGGCACACAGCAGGCTGGCTAGTCATAGGAGGGAGAAAGAGGGACTAATGGAGGCTGGGGCTGACCGCAGGCAAGGCAGCAGGTTATTTCTGTGCATGTGGAAAAGCATGGATTCTGCCTTGCAGGTCCCGATGTTCAGAGAGCTCACAGTGCAGCGAGGGTCCCTTGAGATGTGCCTGCCTTTCCTCCTCCCTCTGCCACAGGCACAGCCCCCTGTGCTCATCCGTGAGTCTGCTTCTCAGAATGGAAATCGGGGCTTGTGGTTTCCCTGCTCACACCCCAGCAGCACACCTCATCACCCAGCTGGGTTTCCTGCAGGGCCCGCCCTGTCCGCCCTGCCACCCCAGCAGCACCCAGAGCGGCTCCTCTGCTCCCACCCACTGCTTCAGCCTTTGGCAGGACCGTCTTGTGCCAGGCAGCCTCTCGCCTGCTCCCCTCCTCCAGGCAGCCCTCCACTCCTGCAGGCTGGCACCTCTTTCCCCCTCTCCTCTAGCCACCCCATCGCCACCCAGGCCTTTGTTCTGCTGTGCTCTTCTCCAGTGATTTTATTCCACTTTTCCATAATATGGAATTATTTTGCATGATTCCTTGTGTATATTTGTCTTTCCCTCAATTAAATGCGACCTGGCCCAGCACGGACTGGCAACAGATCAATACTCCTCGTATTAAATGGACTTAGCTTGATGGTGTTTGTCTGTCCTATTCTGGGACCATTTCCCTCCAAGAGGGGTGAGCAAACATTCTCTGTGAAAGGCCAGTTTTGGCTTTGCTGGCTGTGGGCACATCAGCTGTCACGGTGTGAAAGCAGCCACAGCTGAGACATGAACACCTGAGCATGGCAGGGTGCCAAGGGGACTTCACTTAAGGACACTGAAATCTTGGCCACACAAGCCACAGTCCATTGATCCATGTCCTCCATGGTTCATGTAAGAATGCAAAGATGTGGCCCCTGGTCCACTGACATTTGTTGTGACTGCCCTGGACCCCACCCTGGACATGCGGAGAGGACCCAGAGATGAACCAGTCGCGGAAGCCCCGACCGTGTGCCCTGTGTGGGGCGCATCAGGTGTCCAGCCTACAGAAAGGAGCCTCTGGAAGGCCAGCTGAGCCCAGGGCAACCGGGGGGAGTTCTGCATCTGATCCCACCAGGGGAGGCGGTGCTGAGCCCTGCTGAGTTCCAAGTGGGCACGGTGACGAGCGAGCGCTGTGGGAGCCCAGAGGCAAGGCCGGTAGGGACGGCAGACCACAGCGCCTGTGGGAGGATGCGTCGCAGGAAGACGCGACCGTTAGGGTCCCGGGACTCCGGGGGGTGCCAGCAGCCAGGGCATGTGGGCCCAGGAGAGACTCGGCCAAGTTCCCAGTCCGTGTTGTGGGCCAGACGAGAGGCCTCACAGTCGGGTAGTGGCAGAGCTGCCAGAAGTCAGGGCCCCGGGCGTATTGATTAACGGATCAATGTCAAGTTGGAGGAAGGCCTCCAGTGGCGAGCTTGTCCTCGCCCTGGCCCGGTCCAACGTTCCCATCAATGACTTGGATAAAGGTGTAACAGGCCTGCTGGTCAAATTTGCAGATCAAAGCTCAGAGGGTTGGCTAATGTGGTGGAAGAAATACTCTGGGTACAAGACGCCTCTTGACAATCTGGAACAATGGACTGAAGTCAACAAGATGGACTTTAGCGGGGTTAAGTGTGAAGTCCTGCTCGCTGGTTAAAAAAATTTAAGCACAAGAGCACGCAGAGTGGAGGGAGGGCCTGGCTGAGGTGCGTTCAGGAAGTGGAGACTCAGGCTGGAGCTGCCCACCCGGCTCTGGATTTGCGCTGTAGACGGGCTGCGGCCCACTGTCATGCCCACTGGCACACCTCCCTCCCCTGGAAACTGGCTGTAGGGGGGCCTCCGGGACACGGAGACAGGGCTGCACATGCTGTCAGAGGGGAGGGGCAGGCTCTTGAGGGATGGGATGCCCAGCCCAGCAGGCAGCAGGAGGGTCCCCAGAAAGAGGCGGAGGGAGGCAGATTTTTGGCTGGATTTAAGGACAGATGGTCCATGGCGGGAGCTGCTCCTAGGGCGGCAGAGGCGGACACCATCTGTCAAGGCCCCAGAGAGCTGCCTCCCGGCAAACGGAGCCTAGTTTCACAGATGGGACCACCGAGGCTGAGAGGTCGGAGGGGCCCAAGGACACCCGAGTCAGCTCTGGGCTTGGGGCTTCTAGGAGCTTTGCAGTTTAGGCTCTGGAATTCTTCCCTTGGGGCAAAGTGGGGCTTATTCAAGACACATCTTCCCAAATCCAGGATAGAGTCAGGTGTGGGCTGAAGTTGTGCCCAACTTCTGCTTTTCCTCAGGTGAGGGTAGGGGTGGGGGGCATCTGCTCCGGGGCAGGGCAGGCTCCACTGGGCTTGGCGAGGAGGCTCAGGGCCAAGTCCCCGGAGTCTGTGGGGGGCCAGAGTGAGTGTGGGAGCCTCGGCCCCGTGGGCTTCAACCGAGTCCTGTTTCCTGACCCGCCCAGACTGGAGGGCCACAGCTTCATGAGAATTCCTGAGTCCTGGGCTATGGAGTTCGGGCCTGTTTGCTCAGGGGCAGCTGGCCCCGAGCCTGGCAGAGGTCTGGACTTGGGGACTTGGCACCGCCCCGGGCTGGGCTCAGGGATCTCCCGCCTCTTGGATTCACGTGGCTCCAGGGCCTGGAGTCCCGATCGTGTGGCGTGGGCTGGGGCTGGCTGGCCGTTCCAGTGCCCCGGGAGCTGCGCCCACAGTTCCAGGAGCCCCGGCCAGGGCTGCAGCGGCAGAACCTGCATCCGGTGACCACCTTGGGCTGCCCCCGAGCGTGACCAGAATCCGGCAAGGGCGAATGGTGGGTTTTCATTTTGGGGGGCTTTAATTCACAAGTGGAGGGAGATTTCAACGTGGATTCTCATTTTTCCATGGAAACATCAATTGGAAGGACTTCACTGCTCTGAGGAGGACATTAGTCACCTTGTTATCATTAGAGCTCATGGAAACGTCTCTGACGGCTGGAGGGGCAGTGAGGCCATGGAGTTAAAATCAGCAAGCAAGCCATCTTGGACCTTCTGGATGCAGAGCTGAGCTGGCGAGCACGGCCTGTGGCAGACACACTCACACCGCGTGGCAGGTTTCCGCAGAGCGTCCATGGGGGTGTGCTGGGTGTGGCCGCTGCCCTGCGGGCTCCCCGCTGCAGGCAGGGTCAGTGGGGCCTGTCACGGGCACTGGCTGTCTTAAGTTCAAGGGCCAAGGCAGCTGCCTCAGGGTTAAATCTTGCCCTGGACCCCGAAGCCCTTCACTTTAAAGTCACTGGTTTGTTAATAAAGGTTTAGCCTCATCCGGCCCCTCCTGTCACCCCCAGGCCCCTACCCTCCAAGGATGTGTCGCTGTGTTGAGAGAAGATGGTCAGAGTGGGGACTTCCTTGGGGGGTGGCAGTGAGGAGCGGGGCCAGGACAGGCTCAGGACGGGGGGGCCTGGAGCTGGGAGAAGTGGGGATTCTGGGAAGCAGGCGCTGGACCTTGGCGTCCAACTCCCTGCCGTGCCCCTTACCAGCCACGGGGACCCGGGGAAGCCCTGCGCCCTGCTCCTAGGTGTCCCCATTTTGAGCGGAGATCCTGACAGCAGAGGCATCCCGCTGCTGCCCGGAGGAGGAGGAGGAGGCGTCCTCACTGCGAAAGACGTGCCCGAGCGTGAGAGCTGTTTCTCAAGTTGTTCACATTTTAAGCAAATTAGATAAAGACAAACCACTCACTTCCTTGATCATTAGAACCAGCAGACAGACAGTGTTTACCTTAGCATGGGAGGATTTTTTTTCCAGTTTTCTTTTAATTATAAAAGTAGTCACAGCTGATTAAAAAACATCTAGAGAATACAGAAATTCACACCCCGCCCTGTGCACATTCCTGGAAGTAATCATTGTTAACACGTGGAAGTGTAGTTTTTCTTCTATTCACATATTAACACGCACACACACTTTTTTTATGAAGTGCTGTCAAAACAAACCTGCTTCCCTCCCTGCAGGTCACTGCACATGGACCCACTTTCTTCTTTCCAATGTGCATTTCCACCGCAGTGTTTTCTATTAAAAACTGTGTTGCTGTGAACATGCTTACACATTAATCTCACACACTCTGTGTTTCTGTAGGGTGGACTCCAAAGGGCAGTGCAGTGTCTGGAATTGCTTATGTATCGACGTCTGCTGTCAAATGGTCTTCCTAAAACATTTCCTGTTTGTTTCCATCAAGAAATAAAAGACTGCCTGATTCTCCACATCCCTTTAATGGTATCAGTGTTTTAGTTGTTTTACCTTGAGATAGACGAAATTTAAATTTGCATGGGTTTGGTAATTTTGAGGTTGAATTACAGAGTTATTTTTTCCCAACTTACTTGAAAGGTAAGAAGTGATATGCTGCAGGCCGTCAGCTGAGCTCAGGTTCTGAATGTGGTCCAGGTGGGCAGGGCTGCTGCTCACGGCAGTTCTGAGGGGCACCTTGGGGCGCCTTGGGACGCTTTGATCTGGACCCCAGACCCCAGCAGGGCACCCAGTCCCACCACCTCAGGCCGCTGGCCCCACAGGCACATTGTGCATGTGCGTGGTTTCTGCAGTGTTACTTTTAAAGGATACACCCCCTCCCTGAATTCCTCAATGGAGCAGGTTACTAGACACTGTGGGGTCTGTCATTTCCAGAGACTGTCAGGACTTGAGCTCCAGGCTGTGGGGAGCTGCGGTCCTTACCCATCAGTTTCCCTACCTCCAGCCCCTTACGGCCCATGCAGATATGGACCCCTTCCTGCCTTCCCACACATCCCCACCCACCCTGTTCCTGCAGCTGCCCCGTACCCTGGCCGCCCATCTTTGTTCCCCCAACCCCTGGGCCAGCACTGGGCTTGACTCACTGTCTGTGGGACTGAAACAGGCATCTTTGGTCTTATTTTCAAATAAATTGGAGGGCCAGAGAGGGTCATGGGGGTAGTGGGAAGCCAATGGAAATTCACTAGGAAGACCTCAGAGGCTATGGTTCCTGGGGTCTAGGACAGGCTTGGCCCATAGCCCCAACTCCTAGTGGAATCCCCCAGGGACAGTGGGACTTAGAAGGAGGAGGCAGATCTTCCTGACAAAGCCAGGGGGTGGGGCTTGTGCAGGGAGCAGGCTGGCCACCTGCAGGGAGAGGCCACGAGATGGCCACTGCATGGAGAGGGACAGGTCTGATGGGCAGGCAGGGGGTCGCCAGCAGACGCATGGGGCAGGACGAGGAGCCAGCTCTGCAGTCCCAGGTGGGCGCACGGCTCCTCTAGGTAGATCACAGCTTGGCAAGCAGGGGTCAGAGTCCCCTGGCCACATGTCTCCTGGCAGAACACCTCACCTCGCACAGACTCTGGGTCACAGGGCACCAGGCGTCCTCACACTGCCCGCCTGGGCAGACACTGCTGGAGGGCTGCACCCGCCTTCCTGGGCAAACACAAGATGCACACCGACACAGGCTGGCTGCGTCCCGAGCGTGCAGGGCCTGGGCGATGCAGGCTGCAAGCAGGCCGGCTGCTGGGTCATTCTCCACCCTGGGGACACTCCTGGGCCTGAGCTTGTCCTCTGTGAAGTCCCTTCATCCCACACCAAAGCCCAGTCGTCCCACACCAAAGCCCAGTCATGCTCACCGCTCACTGCAAGACAGATTCCAGTTCCCCCGAGGCTGGATCTCGGGAGCGTGCTCCGTGCCCTGCTCGGGAAGGGCTGCGGCAAAGGAAGCCGAAGAGGCAGACGTCCTGAACCCTCGGCCGGCGAGCCGCCCCGTGCCGCCTCCTGGGCAGTATCTCTCCAGCTGCAGCTGGCTCTCTGCTCCCCGTCATGCCAGCTGCCAAGCTTCCCCAGACAGAAGCCTTGCAGACCGCTCCAGAGAGCCTGCCTTCTCGTCAGGAGGCTGAGAAACGGAATCCTCCCCAAACCTCCAGTTCCCACCCGGCAAAGGCCCGGACTGTGCTCATGCTCCTGTTGAACAAAGTGTTTGCCTCCGGGAAAAAGGAAAGGAAAGAAACAGCCGTGTCCTGTTTGACTAAAGCCTTCCGGTTCTGTCCTGCTGCTGGACTCGCTGAGTTGAAGGCTCCTAGCTGTTTTCTTAGAAGAGCCCCCTCCTGATTCACTGCGATACGGGGCGTGTACTTAGGTAAATGTCCACGCTGTCCCTCCTCTCGCTGGCCTGGGCATTCCAGTCACAGATATGTGGTCGAAACCATTGCTCCCCAGACAAAATGTGCCCTCTTCTCTGGGCACCCACCGCCCTGAGGATACCTGGCTGGGGATGTGGCACGTTGACCTGGGGTAGACCGAGCTGCTTTGGGAGAAACCTGAATGCTCCCTGGACACTGAGACCTGCACTTTCTCCATAACCACCGACACACGGGTCTGGGTCCCATTCTCATCATGGTGGTGGTTCTGCTTCCAGGACCATCAGCTCCGAGTAGCTTCAGGACCCCAGCCTGATGCCTGAGTGTCTGGGCACTCCGAGTCTCCAGTGAACCCAGGGGGCAGGTCCCACCAGATGCGTGGGGACCAACTGCATGGAGCTGTCGCTCTCCTGTCCTTTGCTTGGCCGTGCAGTCATTCATTCACTCATCAAACTCTGTCGGTCCTTATCAGATGCTGGCTTCTTCAGCAGATTTCTTCACCTTAAATTTGCATTACACCCTGGGAGGAAGTCACGGCGCGTGAACAGCAAGGGCTGTGGTGCCCCGGATTTGAGTCCCAACTCTGCCATCTGCTAAAGACCTCGGGCAGCTGATGAAGTTCACTTGACCGCATCCAAATGCCTTCAATCGTCCCAAACTGTCCTCGGCTATGTGATTTGCTTGAATCAAGAGCAATGGACACGTGCGCTGGGTCATCACGTCTCCTGAGGTTCATTTCATTGTATCCATCCCACCTTATTTTTTTGGGGGGGGGTGCTTTTTAAGCTGGTTGTGTAAATATCAGGTCATGTGACCTGACGACTATTTCGGTTTGTCCAATCACTTCCTTTTGGCATCATTAAAGTGTTCTGCAATTCCCAAATTTCTAATAAACCGCAGTTAGATCTAGAGAATGGATTCCATCTGTGTGGGTGTGCACTTTCTCTTCCTCATCCCCAGAGCCGCATAAACTCTGGGTGTGCCACTCCCCTAGGTCCAGAGCATGTCAGCCCCACCCATCTGTCGTGACCGTCCCCACTGGCTCCTGGCCCACGGCCTGCCACGCATTGATGACCGTACCCAGGACCCGTCATTCACTGCGGTTGCAAAATGGGGCCTTTGTAATCTCTCATTCCTTCTGAATTTATGGCCTGGCATGCTTCTGTAAAGGACTTCATCAGCTCTTGAGGTGCCCTGGGACATAGGCCACAGGAAAAGCAAGGTCAGTGTTGACTCTTTTCCTCCATTTTCAGAGGAATGAGCTGTTACCCTAGCAACCTCCAATGATGACTTCTGTCTTGCTTTTGAGAGTCCTGACGGAATTATGAATGCCTTTCAGTTAATACCAGTCACATTCTTTTTGATGTTCAAGTTATCTTCTTTGCCACCATGTCCTTTTGACACACCGCAGTGGGACCGTTTCTGGTGCAGAAACATTCCCTGGCTCATCCTGCACAGCTCTTGCCTGGGACCTGGACTGAGCCATGTTTCAGAAACACCCTGACTCTTCTCTGTGGGAAATGGTGTTTGGAGAACATAGCCTGCATCCAAGGGTGCCCACTGCTCTGGACTATCAATGCTTCTGGGCATTTTTACTGAACTACGCTAGGAAATATGAATAAAATATATCTTTAAAGAGAAAAAAAGTCCTTTGTTGATGCCACTTTAATTTCAGATTTAAGACTACTGGGTTTTTCCTTAACTTTTGTGTCGTGTTTGCATCTGTTCTACGTTGTGCTGGAAATGTTGAATCCAGTGACATCACCATAATTACTTGTGTTTCTGTCACACAAATAATCGTAAGATAGTTTCAAAGTAAAGATATTGCTTCTAACAGCAAGACTTCCGAAGGCAGTTGTTTTGAACATAGAGTGTATTCTTCTAGGGCGGCACAGTCAAAATACTGACTTCAAAGTCAATCATCATAATTGTGTGTGTGTGTGTGTGTGTGTGTCGCCAACTTGAAATGCAGTTTCTCTTCAGGTTGTTTTCAAATTTTCCTGGTTTTCTTTTCTTTTCTATTTAATTTTTAAAAGTTATTTGAAGATTCTTCTGGTTTCAAAATCAAACCTATTAGGGTGTTTTCAGAGATGTCTCTCTTTTCTCCCCCCTGCATCTTCCTTCCCCCATAAGTAACCATTTTAATTCATTTCTGATTTGTTTTACTTTTATTCCACTTTTTCCATTTCTACACAAGGAAACATTTTTAGAGCCTCATTCTGTTTTCTTGTGTATTTTCATTTAATTTAATAACATATCTTGACGACAACTCCCTATTAGCACAGAGAATCCTCCCCAGACGGCTCTGCCCTGCGCTGCCCACAGTCGTGTGCGGGTACCAAAGTCGATTCCACAAGTCTCCGCTGGTGGGTATTTGGGCCGATTCCAGCCTTTTGCTGTTCTTAATCATATCTCACTGAATGTCAGAATATACGTGTAGAGAATGACATAACCTAATTTATATTATAAACCGTCATTCTGCTCGCAATGTGGTGTCCACATTGGTGGGGAATCAGAAATAGGGAAACCGGTCGGGAGGCTGTGGCTGAGTGTGGGCATGATGGCAGGCTGGACCGAGCTGGCGGCAGCAGAAATGGAGCCTTTTGCCCAGATTGCCACAGGGACCAGCGTGATGCTGTGGTAGAAGGAGAGAAGCCCCTGCATTTGCTTCTTACAGCTAAGACCCTGCACAGCCTCCATTCCTGGTCTTCTCAGTCCCTGGTCCTAGCCTCCAGCCATGTGACAGGGGACAGTGACCATTCCTTCTCTTTCTGAGCCCAGGCCCTGCATCTTTCTGTTTGCTGGCCAACCAGAGATGGCAGGTTGAGGGAGAGATGCCCTTTGTCTGCATTGAACACAACTTCTATATTATTAAACAAAATGCTTAGTGCCTCCATCTTATGAGCTACATTTGGGTTCATCTCCCGGTGCAGCAGACCCCCGGGACAGTGGGTGGGCCCTTGCCATAGACTGACAAAGTTCACCCCAGATCGGGGGAGGCCCAGCCCATGGACAACGGTCCTGTCTGCCATCCCCTGGGATCCTTTACTCTAGGAGAGCTCTTGCTGAGAGGTGGCTGTCTAGCCAAGGACTACATTCCCCACTCCCCTCGCAACTCATTAAGGCCACGTGACTAGTTCTCACTAAGGTATTGACAGTTCTGGCTGACAGAATTAAGAAACTTCTCTCCATCTATTTTCCTTCACGCTGTCTAGAAGCAGAGGTGACCAAAGCCTTGGAGATCACGCAGCCGCACAGGCAAGGAGCCTGGCCCTGGACCCTGCATGGAAGGCTTCCATGTGAAAAAGAGACTCCCTCTGCATTATGCCGCTGGTGTTAGGGTTCGTTTCTTGAACCAGTGGGTGTTGCCCTTACTCATGCAGAAAGTGTTTATCAGCTCTGCAGTCCAATGTGGAACTCCTAACATTTTAAGAATCACTCGTTCTATATGAACACATTCCAGCACATCACCTGACCCACTGCGTTCCAGCTGCCTGTCTGATGGGCTAGATCCCCGGACGACAGAGCCCCTCTAGGGCAGGGAGGGCGTCGCCCGCCCCAGCACAGTGCAGGCACACCACTGAATCAGAAAATAAAGTAAGTTAGTATAAGGGATACATTAGAATAAAACAGTTTTTATAAATTATTTTTAAATAAGCTGATATAAATAAAAATTAATTTAAGAAAAAGTGTCCTGCCAGATAAAAGCAGAATCCAAGACAGAAAGAAGAATGGTGAGAAAACAGACCTAAAGCCCTGGTGGGATGGGCCACAGTCCCAGGAAGGAAGCTCCGGCTCCTGACAAGGGAGCAACTGGTCTGAGGGCTGGAGATGCTCCGCGACGGGAGCCCAGGGGTGCAGCGGCCACGTGGGGGGGAGGGCCGCTCTGGGGCTCTGGGTAACTCTACAGGAGGTGACGGTGGGCTTCCAGGCTGCAAGCCCCACAGAGCACAGAAGTGAGTGAGTGGGCCTGGGGCCTGGTGCTCGAGGCCTGGGAGGCGGCAGGCATGGGACAGGGCCCCCGGGAAGGATGCCCCTGGGAGGACAGCCCAGAGACGACGAGTGGCGCCCGGGGTTTTGACGGTGCCGAGGCCCCTCCAGGTCTCCAGAAACACACCAACGCACCAACGAAACATGTCTCTGTGGGCACCAAGCCCCAAGCCCACTGGTCCATCTCCTAACAGTGGGTGCACTTCACACCCCCATTTACAGCGGAGGAGATAGAGGTGGCCCCAGTGGCCCACCTGCCCAGGGCTTGGGTGTCTGACCTGGGTCTGCTCCAGGGCGTCTAGCTGCTGCAGCCCCGCTGGCCAGGGAAGGACTGTGACTCATCTTGGGTGACATTCGAATGGGAGAGCTCAGCTGCCTTCTGCTCCAGACTTGTGACATGTGATAAAACCAAACAAAAGGGACCTGGGCCCTTAAGTGCTCTGATTTGTGCTTTAATTGTGTGTCTTGAGATGATCTAGGGGCCGAGTAGTGAGGCAGCAGCACAGGCTTCTGTGACTGTCCTCAGCCCCCGAGGATGCTGGGCAGAAGCCCACGTCCCCCTGGCTGAGAGCCGCCAGCCCAGCCCACTCAGCCTCCTTCCGGAAGGGCAGGGTGCCCTGGGCCGCACAGAAGGCCGTGCCCCAACTCTGACCCTGCCTGGTACCTGGACATAGCCTGGCAGTGGCCCTGGCAGAGCCGAAGTCCAAGGCCATGTCCGATGGCTTCAGCTGCGTCGGCCACTCTGGAGGAACAGAGGACAGCTCCTGGGACAGCAAGGACGTTGAGAGGCACTCTGCCCAAGAGAAATCTAGGTCCAGAGAGCTGGACCCTTGCAGCAGACTCACCAGGGGAGGGGCAGGGGCTGTGCTCACCCCGACGCTCAGGGACTCTGCAGGCGGTGTGCGCAGTCTAAGTGCCTCGGCATGCACCCACCCCAACAATGGCTCCATCTCCGAATTACTGACCCCTCCACTCCCCCACCAGCTGTGGTAATTCTCCAGGAAAGGACCCTCTGCTCGTCTCTTAGACCAGGTGACCACCCTCTTCCCTGTAGTCAGCTCCACACCTGCTCCAACCCAAGGCCCTGCCCAGCCTCACCTGCTCAGGAAGGGTCTCCCAGTCCCTCCAGTCTGCCTGGGGTGTGGCTGTGTCCGGGCCCCCATGACCCAGAGCAGGTGGCAGCCAAGAAGCAGCTGGACACCCATGGCCACAGTTTTCACTTCCAACAGCCCCATGGAGTACGAAGGAGAGGGATGGGTCTCCAGGCATATTCGCTGGAGGGCCCTGGGGTCTGGGAGGTCAGTGTCCAGGTCACAGAGCTAGATTTTAGCTCACTTCTGAGCCATGTGCCCATCCAGCATCTGGTGAGAAGCCTGGGGCTGCCCCTGCCTGGCGGGGACAGGTGGAGAGCCATGCAGGCGAGTCCCCAGAGATGCCACCCTCAAGGAAAGAAGGCATGGAAATGGACAGGTAAACACGCGAAGAGCCCTTCAGATGCCCTGAGGCCGGGGGGGTTGGCCAGCACACTGCTGACCCCAGGCCAGTGATTGTCGACCATTTTAGTCTTAGCAACCCTTTCCACACTTAAAAATTAGTGAGGACCCATGGACGTTTTGTTCAGCTCAGTTATTTCTATTGCCACTTACCAGGTGAGAAATTCACAGGGAGGAACGTGTACAATGTTGGCTTATGTGTGAATTTAAAAATTGCAATAAACCCATTATGTGTAAACATAAATAACGTATTTTTAATTAAAATGAACCATTTTCTGAAACAAAGTAAAAGACGTGACGAGAGCGGTATTGTTTGATATTTCCGCAAATCTCCATCGCGTCTGGTTTAACAGAGACAGACTGGCTCTCAGGCTCATTCTGCATGCAAACCGTGGTGATACGTTATTTCAGGTGACGTATATAGAAGATTCGACCTCACGCAAATAGCTAATTGAAAAATGGAAGGCTTTTTAAATAGACTTTTCAGCTAGTGATGGATATTCTGTTTTAAATATATTTTCTGATGTGACACCAGAACTTAACAAGTGGTAGTTTTAAACGTTAGTGTTGCGCAGGGTGTGAAGCTGCATCAGTGACGGCTCACGTCGTCCGTCAGAAGGAAAGCCATGCACTGATCCGCCTTCGAATAGAAAATATAAAACCACACGTGTGGTTTTATAACATCACACATTGGTTATTTGAAAAATACTGGCCCACTGAGTTATGTTCAGCTTCCAGATAGTAACCCATTTCCTCATCTGTATCAAAAAAATCACATTAATACCACTATTTACCTCCTCGGAAAAGCTTTTAAATATTGGGAAGTTATCAACCTTGAAAGGGCAGGTATGTGTTTCTAAAATTTGAATTTCTGCCTGCTGTCCCTAATTATGTCACTGCTCATAAGCACGGCCAGTTCTCCTTGAGCTGAGGGACTGTCTCTGCTCCCATTTAAGGATGTGCCCGCCTCACACCCAAGTCCGGGTGACCACGCTGAGCCTTTCAAGAAGCACATTGATCCACTGAGACAACATCCAGCTCACCTGGCAATTCGGTCACACGTTTGCTTCTCCTGGGAACCCTCACATCTGTGCACGGAACCGGGCCAAGTGTGATTCCTATTTTATCAGACAAAATATTAAAAAAGATGTGCACTCCAGGATCAAGCGTTACTAAGATGGTACTGGTACGGCTTCCCCAGGATACTCTTAGGTAGGACTGGGATTTTGTGTTTCCACCCGTGTGTCCACCTGTTCATCTGGCTCCCTAACAACTAGCTGCTAATGTGGTCTCGAGCATACAAGACAGTGACAGCTTGGGGACACTGCCCTGATGCCCTGATGACAGACGGTCTCCCTGTTGCCATTGGCTTTGGACATCAGCATCAAATGACCTCTTAGGGTATCAAGATGGCTGTGAGCTTATGGATACCCTGTAATTTTCTCTGGGGCCCCCAGCGGTGCACAGAACACATTTTGAGAACCCTGGCCTTGAGGGATATGTTAAGGGGCATGAACGTGATCACCGCCATTCTAGCACCTAACAAGCGTCAGCCTGTCTGGGCCAAAAAAAGCCATCTACCCAGGAGCCAGCATTTATTTACTTCTCCCTCCCTCCTCTCTCCCTCCCTCCCTCCCTTCCTTCCTTCTTTGCTCTGTCCCCTCACGGAGAGAGCCCAGGTCCTCACCTCTCCCAGCCCCCAGAGCAGCAGGACGCATCCCTCTGAGCTGGGACTGGCCACACCCTGTGCCCACGGGTGTCTGAGGCACAGCGTGTCCATCACGGAGTCCAGGCCCTCATCCCCATACCCACACGCCACACACAGGACTTTCTGTCACCCCTGCTCCTCTTTCCTGAGACCCCCACCCAGCCATTTTTTAAATTCCACCCTTATTTCTTGATTCCCTGCTCTCACACAGGCGTGGTGAGTGACCCAGAGCCACAGAGAAGGCCAGACAAAGGGGCCCTGGAGGTGTGTGCGTCTCGTGGAGTGGTGGGGGACAGGGGGTGTTCCGTAAGCCCCGTGACACACCCCTCGGGGCCCTGGGGGCCGGGCAAAGGCCCGCCTGCCCGGGAATGACACCAACACCCCCAGAACCATGCTTTGCGCCAGAGAGGAGCTTCCAAGGTCATGTCAGCCCCGCCACTCACCTCTACCCACACCTCCAGTCCCAAGGCCGTCCTCTGTCACGGCTCTGGACCCGGCCCCACTGTCCAGGCCGGCTCCAGGGTGCACACGGGGGGGCCCAATCCCTCTCAGAGAATGCTGGGGCCCAGGCCGGCCTCGGCAGACCCTCCTGTGACCTGGCTGACGCCAGGCGGCAGAGCTTCCGTCTTTCTGTCTCTTTGTTTTTTGACTTTAGGAAAACATCTTAATGCTGTTGTCTCTTGCTTTTATTTTTTTAAAGGAATGCTTACTTTACTTTTTAAATAATTTTTATTGGAATACAGTTGATACGCAATATTCCTTGGTTTCAGATGTACGACATCATGACCCGGTGCTGACATGTGTCACTCGCTGCTCCCGGGTAAGTGCGGTTACCCTGTTACTGTGCTGCGATGTTACCGCACGATTCTGTCCTCCATGCACTCGGTTCTGACGTTCTTCCCACGAGTCTGCAGCGCCTCTGGGTGGAGCGTGGGGCCGGGCCCTCCTCGTCCCTAATGGCCTGAGCAACGGCCTGGCCGCTCCAGCCTCTTTGCTCCAGTTTCCTCCCCTCCCACCTGGCACACGTGCCCTTCCCCACACTGGTCCCCCAGGACACCGTTTTCCTCTAAGTAAGGAGTCATCCGCACCAAGGCAGGTCACTCGCCTTTCGGGTACAGATCAGTGGCCTTCTCCCTATGCCCACAACCCCGCAATCAGAACACCCTCCAAATCTACATGAGCATTCCCAGTACCCTAGAGGCTCCGCCTGCCCCCTCCCGGCCTGCAGCCGCCGTTCCCCTAAGAACATGGAGCGGCGTCCCTGGACCTGGACCGTGTAGGGATGGGATCACCCCACGGGCGCTCCTCTGAGCCCGCGGTGTTCATCCGCGCGGTCGCTGTACTGAGTCTGTTCCTGGTCCCCATGCAGGCCTCCTTCCTCTCCTCGAGCCTGAACGTGTGGGAATCCGCACGGAGCTTGTCTCTGCTACCCCTGTAGCGGTGGGAGAACAGCAGATCAGACACACGGACCACACAGACCGTCTGAAGACGCACAACTTCAGGAAGGCGGAAGAACAACGCAGCCAATAACACGCTCCTGTGTACATGCAGTGAAGTTCATATTTTTAAAACAATGGCACACATTTAGTCAAATTCTTACACAAGAAGGGACTCATTACATACACTAGAATGGCTGCCGTGTGGAGGGAGGGCCGGAGGGGTGCCCTGGGGTCAAAGGGAATGAACAGGTGAGTGAGAGGCCCGGATGCCCCTCAGGGGTCCTGCCAGCAGTGGTCTCAGCGCCCCTCTGCAGCTCCCCTCTGCTCTGAGGACGAGGCCTCACCCTGGACTGTGAGGGGCATCTCCCTCAGGTCGTCTGGTAAGAGCCATGCCCCTAGAGTCCCAGGGTAGCGACGGCCCTGGGCATGTGCATGCATTTCCCGGGCATCCTCTCTCATGACACCCTTTAGAAGGAGGTGCCCTTCCCTTGAGGAAATGGCTCCTGCCCTCCACCCAGAGTCTGCTGAGCTGCAGAGCCCAGCACCCCAGGCCTCGGGCTCTCAGGACCTGTCACACAGGCCCCCCTCTCCCCTTCTCCTCCCTTCTTCCCACCAGCCTGTACGTGGCGAGCGGGAGGCTGAGGTCCAGCCTGGGCCCGGACTCTGGAAGCCCACAGAAGCCCTCTGATAAGTCCAGAGCATGAGCAGCTGCTCTGAAGATGGAAGAGACTGGGCCCACCAGACTCTCCAGCAGCCATATGAGATGGAGCCTGTGGCCAGGGCGGAGCCTGCCTCCTCCAAGGCTTTCCCCAAGCACCAGTTGCCCCCTCGATGCAGACGCAGCTGGGGGTGGAGGCCACGAGCAGCACATGCAGAGGCCAGCCTTTGCAGCCTGACCAGGCGTCTGTCCAGCCTTGAGCCTTTTTCACCTGAGTCAAACACAGCAAACTGTGGGTCCTGCCTTAAGGTTGAGCGGCTCAACCTACGGAATGAGAACTTCCTCGGCTCACTCGACTTAGGGCAACAGAGTTTTCAGCAACATGCCTGTTAGTAGAATTGAAATGTGTAACTTTGGTATCTTCACAGACACCCGCTGAAGGGAAGTTCAGTCGTCCAGGACCTTGGGGTGGGCGCCTGGGGAGGAGGCCGGACACGGCACGTGTTATAGTGTTAGACCCGGGTTCCCAGCCCCGCGGCCTCCTGGCTACGCCCACCCGGCAAGCCCTGCCTTCGGGAACCTGCCCTTCCTCTTGGATGGACAGATGCTAAGCCTTGTCTTCGAGGGCTGTCATTTGGCCAGAGGGATTCCCATCAAGTGCCTGGCCCATGGCAGACGTGTGTCCGATTGTGTCTAACGCCCGTTGTGAAGCACACTTATTTTAAGATGTGCTTTACCATGTCTTGCGTGTGATGTAGGGAAGATGTTTGTGTCTGATGCTGGTGTCCATCACCACCACCTATTTCAGCGTGGAGAGGGTCAACGTGACAAAGATGGTTTATTTTGCATTTCTCCCCACTTGTATTTTTTGATGCATTCTCTTTGAACAATTGAGATCCATTTGGTTTGGGGCCAAACAATAACTTAGCTGAAACAGAACGTGCTTTTAACATTGCTTGATGTCCAGAGACACAACCTGAGCTCGATTAAGCCTGTTCTAGGACACTTGTCCATGTGCGTTTCATAATGGAAGGTGGAGTGAATGGAAAAGCAATCAGTGTAAATATGGAAAATGGACATACTCATAAGCATTAGGTCATTGCTGGAAATTAAAAAGCAAGCACAGAGGCCCGCCGCCCCAGGTGATACACTGCAGAGGCTCCGTGGACTCGAATCAGGTGCTAATTAAGGCAGGGCAATAATGGGATCAATAGAGAGGGTTTGATTACCTCGCTGAACGTGGAAGTGGGAGGGCATTGCCCTCATGACAATGGTTCATTTTCTTTTTGGAGTTCAAAGGTACAGAGACCGGGGCTGTTATTGATAAATTGTCAGACGCCTAGGCACACATTAATTCCCACCGGCCATCACGAGCGAGGTGGAAATGAATGCACAGCCCTGGTAGAATTAAATGCATTTTTCATCATCGGTGAACCTTGGAGGAGAAAAAGGCTGTAGCGACTTTAATAAGGAGGAGGGTCTTCCCGGAAGCCTGTGTGGGCAGTGTGGGCACAACACCTGGGTGTCCTTCCAGGTCCAGCTCTCCTCTGCCCGGGGATGTGGGGGAGCAAGGAGCTCACCGGGGCCATGGGAAGGGGGTGCTGGGTGTCATCAAAGCCCTCAGCAGAGGGACCCGCCACTTACTCCCCAAATTGCACCCGGTGACCTTGGCATCAGCCCTCTTCTCCTCACCTCACCGGCCAAGGACGGCGGTGAGAAGCTGCCTCCCAGAGTCCCTCCCAGGCTGACCCAGGGCTCAGCCCCCGGCACCACCAGAGAAATGGAAGCCCCCTCTGAACTTCACAGCCACAGGAAGACAGTGGCTTCCCAGCTCTGCGATGCTCAAGCTGGTCACATCTTTGACGACCAGGGCACATTCAAATCCACCAGTTGCATGGATCCCGACACCACTACTGAACAATGTCTTATGAAAGATTTGTCACTGAGACAGGGTATTACTCAGAGTGCTGGTTGGAAATCAACGATAAAGGTGGTCAATGCCACCCCTATTTCCAAAGGTGCAGAAGGGACCCCAGTGGTGGGGGGAGCCCAGGGCCAGAGCAGAGGGAACCTTCCTACCTCGCCCAGAGGCCTGGAGGGAGTGGCTGCGGCTGTAGGGCCCATGGCAGGGACACAGTGACCCTGGCAGCCAGGGCCCACTTCCTTCTTCCGTCCTCTATATCTTTCCTATCCTCATCTTAGCTGAGCCCAGCTGGAAGCAGGGGACAGGAGAGCCTGCAGACATGGTCACACAGGTCAGCTGGCAGCACACAGGGCGGATGGTGGGTAAGGCCAGAGCTGGAGGGGCCGCAGGAAGGGTGGGCACCGCCCCTTCAGACGCCAGGCCTGGCCTGCTCCCCCCAGCATCAGCACAGGTGAACAGCTTCAGTTAGGCCTTTTCCCGTGTGCACTCCCCCCGCACGCCCCGAGCTGGGGCACTGGTGGGGCCTTGGCTCAGGCTGACCGCGCCAAGCCTTCTGCTTCCTTCTGCAGACCCTGGCTATTCTAGAATGTTCTCAACGCGGGAGCAGGCTTCTCTCTGCCGATTCCATCTCCTTCCAAGATGGGGCTTCAGGGAAACACCCCTTTTTACTAAGGGGATAACTGCCTCCATAAGGCCTCCTCCTGGCGACCAGGGGCAGGATGTTGGCTCAGGTGTCTAACTGAGCAGACGCAGGTGCACACCGGCAACAACCAGGCCTGGTGTTTGTGCAAAGGCCAGCGCTGAAAATTGTGCTCTCAGGACAAGGGGGTGAAGGGACGAGAGAAGAGGACTCGGGGCAGGAGTCAGCTGGCGTCACAGAGGGGCTGAGCTTGCCTCTCGCCCTCACCTCGCCTGTCAGAGATGTGTTCACTTCATGTTCACCTAAGTGTGAGTTTAACCAGGTGTCCTGCGGTCATCTGGTGGCCCAGACTAGGAGAAGCGGGACCCCCGACAGGAGTGCCCAGGGCCCCCAGAGGCACAGGGGCTGTGACACGTCCTTCTGGCCGACATCCACTTACAAATCCTCCTCTGCTTTGCAAATATTGGAGAAGACAGTGCGGTGTTCGCGGCGACTAGACCTGGGTGCGAGCACACAGCTCCTGGGCTAGTCGGCACACACGTGGTGGCTGTTTGTTTGCTCGGGGTGAGGGCTGGGGTCTCTGGTCCTCCTTTGGAAGGAATGCACATTGCCTGTCCTCAGCATGACCCCTGCTCAGATCAAATGCTTCTCTGAGTCCCGTTTCTTTCCAGATGGAGGGAAATCCAGGACTGCGGTCCTGAGGGTGTCCCTCATGGAAGGAAGGGTGGGCTCCTGGGCCCTGCGGGTGGGGCCTGCTCCTCCACCGGGTGCATGCAGCACCCGCAAAGCACACACGCCTGCTTGTCTTCAAGCAGAGCGGGGTCTGGCCCAGGCTGGCCGTGCTGGCTGGTGAGGGCCCCATGGAGGCTGCAGTTTTAGGATATGCCTTTGCCTACATGTGGAGTAGGCCAGCCGTTGCTAAGAATCCTGCCAGCTGTCCTCAGACCAGCTTCTGGGGCCACCCGCCCCAGTCACAGATGAGATCCAAAGAGCCGCCAGCTCGGAGATGCCAGAACAGGCCCGGCCTGTGTCATCTGGCAGAGGCAGGGGCCCCTGGTGCCACACGATCCAGGACAGACTCCTTAGCTTTCGGGGCCTGGCCTCAGCCCCCTTTCCAGCACATCTCAGCTCCAGGTCGGTGTCCTGCCCCGAACACCACTCTTGGGCCAAGTTGCTTTGGGGAACAGGGCAGCATATTGTCACCAATCTGACTGGGGAAGCAGCCAGAAGTCTGACAAGTCCGGGCTGCCAGGGTGACCTGATTAGGAGAGATGGACAGCCCCGGCCGTCCCCTCACACAGGCCTGGCTCTCCGCTGCCTCCAGCTCTCTGCTCCATGGGCACAGCCCCTCTGCAGGGCCATGGGGAAGTGGGCGGATGTGGGCAGGGAAGCCCTCAGCCACAGAGGTCAGGCCTGCCCCTCCTGCTTCGCCTTCCTCATTAGGCCCAAAGGTGTAAATTTGCAGAGAGCTCAGTAAGTACCTGGGGTAAACCCGCAGACAGGGCTGCAGGAGGGGACCCTGCTCGCCACAGGGGGCCTGCTGGGGTGGGCTGACAGGGTCCGGGAGGCAGCCCCCACTGCTTGGTACGGTACGGCTCAGAAACATTCCTCCTCTGTGCCTCAGTGTCTCCATCTGCAAAATGGGGATAATACACCTCTCCAGAGCCGGGCATGGACTAGGTGGCAGTCTGATAGTGAGTCTGGCAGCTAGAAAGGGCACATACGATACCATGATAAGGGAGGGAGCCCTGCATTTGCCCTAAGAGTCCAAGTTTGGGGCCACAGCTTGTATGTCAGGATGCCGAACCGGGTGAGTGTCTCCGGGCTCCCTGCTCAGGACCTGGCAGAGGCAGTGGCTTGCTGGGAGCAGGTTCAAAGGAGTGCTGCCCCGGGCAGGGGCAGGAGGCAGCCCGGGGCTGGCAGAAAGCAGGGGCCTTACCTGTGCAGAACCTAAAAACAAGAATAAAACCTAGGAAGAGCCGGTGGGCTTTTATTACCACTGTTCACTGGCAATTCTGAACACCTCAGCGATATGATACCCCCGTCCCCACGGGAGACTTTTTTGTTAGTCTAGATTCTAAACAATTACTCTATTCACCACTGAGCTTTACCTGTACATGAGGGCACACACAAACACACACATACAC
>JAQQAC010003639.1:34406153-34593429 GCA_029783875.1 Phataginus tricuspis | reverse complement strand
AAAAAAAAAAAAAAAGATCCGGAGCACATCAAACATTTCCAGATCCATAATCACACGAGTCCCTCTCGGCGCTGGTTTTCTGGATCCCAGACACAGGCTAATGTTTTTTTCTGTCCCCCACTTGTAATTCCTAAAACCTCAGAGAGACCGTGCCCTGTGCTCCATCAGCTTAGGGCCATAGAATGCCCTCAACAAAGAACGCTGCATTTCGGTTTGGGGCGGGGAAGGCGGGGTTTGCATTTTATATCATTTTTTAAAAACAGGATTTCTTGTCGCTGTCTTTTTGTGTGTATTGCATGGGGTGGGAAAGCTGAACGGTGAGACAGTGATGGCAGGGGCAGAGGGCCCCGAGTCCCTGTGCCCGCAGACCTGTGTGTGGGCCAGCCGGGCCCCGATGGCCGTCTCCTGCCTCCAGGACCGCCGTGGCAGAAACATCACGTTTCCAGGAAAGGATGGAAAGCCCACATCCTAACAACCTGAGCTAGTAACCAGGAGACGGAAGAGGCCCCCGCCCAGGACAGGATGTGTGTGGGTGCATCGATGGCTATGTGCTCTATTTCCTGCTCTGTTTCGGCAAGCGGCTACTGAGCGCTGCATCCGTGAGAACTGGTTCTTAGGCTCCAGGACGCTGAGAGTGAGAAGATAAAGAAGCTCGAGAAGAAATCCTGGGGTGGTGAGGGGAAGACCGGGCAGCTGGGACCCAGCGGAGGTTCATCTGAGGGGCTGTCGGGAAGCCGTGCCTAGAGCCGCGGCTGTGTTTCCAGGAGGGTGGCCGGCGGGTGGGGTCGGCGGCGGCTGCTGGCTGCTGATGTACGCTTAGCTCCAGCTGGGGGCAGCTGCCAGGCTACCTACAGAAACCCTCCCACTGAATTTTCCAGCAACCCACCAGGTGGAACGTGACCACCCCAACCTCATCAGAGTGGAGACGGTCATTCCTGGTCTCACACACCCATGCGAGGAGAGCTGGGGCTCCGACCCTGGCCAGGTGACCCCGGCACTTCTACAGGGCCACCCCCTAGGCAGAGCAAAACGCTGCAGCTGGCCAGGATGGAATGTGCCCAGGACTTTGTGGTGGGGGGACTCTCCGTGCTGGCGCTTAGATCCTGCGGGTCTGACATACACCCCAAGCAGGCCGGCTGCCGGTCCTCGGCCCCTGTTTGAGGATCCACACGTAGAGGAAGCCCTCTGGGTGCGGCTGCAGGTCGTCGGGGACACCACTCTGCTTCTCCACCACAGAGGCCGCCCTGGGAGCTCCTCGTACGTGAGACTCCGAGAACCACCCTCCGGGGCCTTGGTGAGCCCTCCCTGCCCTGGGGGCGTGCCCCCTGGTGGCTGCGGGCAGGTCGGGGACTGCCTCTGTTTCATGGCTCCCCTCTCCCACCTGACATTTTCTGTGCCCTGGGGGCCCCCCCCACACAGGGCTTTTGCCTTGTCTGGAAAGGACACCCTAGGGCGGGCAGAGGGGAGGGAGGCGTGTTCCAGGTGCCCCTCAGCTCCTGAGGTCCACTCGGGGCCCCCTGCCCAGCGCGGCATTCCCGCCCACCCCCGTTCCATCCTCCGGGAGCCCCTGTCCCTGCAGTTCTCCTGGGACTTTCTTCAGAGAAAATAAATAGCTTCCTCCCTATTTCTGGGGCTTGTACTTTGGCAGCAATCAGACCCGGCTCCTTGGCTTTTCCCAGAAGCCTGAGAGTCCGCCTGCCCTTGGAGCTCCGCTGTTTACCCAGCAGTGCCCTGGGCTCCTTCTGCGCGTCTCTCTAGCTACATCTTCCTCCTCGTTTCAGCTGCACAGGGTGTCAGGGGAGGGCGGTGGGCTTGCTCTGTCAGCCTGTCGGCCGGCACTGCGCAGACTTTTCTTGGCTGCTCTGTCCACTGCACAAATAGTGCTGTTTGCTGGCCTCTGGCCCCTGCCTCCCTTCCTCTGGACACAAAATGCCATTTTGGGGGGAGTTTCTCAACCAACTGGTGATGGCTCCCAAACCTGTGTTTCCAAACCCGGGGGTTCCCCGCACGTGGCCACCAGCCTCCTACTGTGTGACATCATAACAGCTGTGCACGGACACCCAGCTCAAACAGTCCCGGCCTGTTTCCCTGCCCGGGGCCCAGAAACCACCCCATGCGCTTCCTCCCCAGGCCACCTGAGGGGTGTTGACTCAGAGCTCTGTCGATTTGACCCAAATATCACTGAAATGTACTGCCTCCTACCCTCCCTGCTGCGCACCCTCGGCGTCGGGCCTGAGTCTGGACCAGCATCCCGGCCCTCTCTGGCCCTGGCCGGCCCTCTCCCAGACACAGCCCGATCGTGAGACGTCCTCCCAGGAGCATCGTGGTGTCCGGGCCTCCAGTAGCCCAGCAGAGCCTGGCCAGGCCGGCTGTCCCCGGGGACCCACACCTGGCCCGTCTGCCTCTCCAGGAACTCCATGCCCTCCATGCCTCAGTGGCCAGCGGCTCCAGACATACAGTCATTTCTCTCTCTTCTGCCTCTGTGCGTTTGCACATGTGATTCCTACTGTCCAGAGAGATATCCTTCTCCCCTGGACTGCTCCTTGTCCAAGGCCCCAGGAGGGCTCATGGCCTGCACTCAGTGAGGTGTCTACTTGAGGGTTTCTGGACCCCATCCTGAGTGTGTGGGTACAGCCCGAGGGGCAGCCCACGGACAGGGCGCCTTGCCCGGCCAACCTGCCTTCTCACCTCCCAGCTGCACCTCTCACGCTGACCGCTCCTCCAGCAGGGTGCCTTAACATTCATGAGGCAGTGGTGAGATGCAGGTGTCTCTGTCCTTGGTGCTGGCAGGACAAGAAACTCCAGGATTTTTCATGGCCCCTTTAGTGTTGGATGGGTTACACTGGTCTTCATCTGAGTCCCTCTGGTCAGGGCTGGTCTGAGCCCTCTGTGCCTGCCCAGTTCCGGGCAGGCACCTGCACCCCACAGGGTCTCTCTGAATGTGTCTGAATGATGAATGGTAGATAGCGTTGACCCTCCCTTTATTTCAGAAAAGGCTGTCCATCTGTTCGGACAAGCTGTGTGACATTAGGAAGGACCCAGACTTAGCGCAAAATGATGTGAGCGCACAGTCCGGCTCTGATGCCAAGGGTATTGGAGGAACACTAGGGAGTCCCTCTCAGCAGCCATTTCTTTACCAGGACATCAGTGAATGGGGATGTGCGCACACATTCCCGGCATAGCTGGGAGGTCACGGACTCCGCCTCAGCCTCTGCCCGCAGAGGGGCCCTCCTCAGCCCCCCCACACACACACCAGCACGGTGCAGGCCTGCCCCACCTGCCCGGGAGCCCCTCTCATGCTGGAATGAGGACGCCGCACTTTTCCGCATTCACAAAGCCATCACATGTTTATGACAAAATTTCAAGTACTGGGTTAGGTAAATGGAGTACATCTTTCTAGGGCAAAATTTGAAAATAATTCCACTATTTAGCCAGAGTATGTTTTATTCATTCATTAATCTCCAGGCTATAATGAAATGGCCAAGATTTGTCTTTCCCTTGATAGGAAGTTATTTTCAGTGTTTATTTTAAGAAACAATATTGGATTTGAAGGGTCAGTGACTCGGGCCGGGCTGGGCACCGGATGGTCTCATTCGCGGCTTTGACAATCGCTCCCGTGACGTCACGGCGAGGCCCCGTCTGCTCTCTCACAGCAGGAAGAGAAATGCATACATCTCGGGCTCTGGCCACTTCCCCAAAGTGTGGGCCGTTTCCTGAGCCTTACCTGCTCACCGAAGGTTACAGGCACCAGAGCTGCAGCCAGAGGCGCTGCATGTGGAGGGGGCTCTTCCTGCTGTAACCAGCCGCTGTTCCCTGAACAAAACGCCTTGCGCAGGTGCTGTCCTAAAGCCCCCCTCCGGGACTAGTCTCCCTGGGACGTCTCACGTGCACACGCACACACCCTTCCAGTATCAGGTAGAGAGCGATGCAGAGAGAGGCCCAGGAGAGACGTGATGAATCATGGGACGGACATCTGGGTGCTGGGTGTCATCCCACTCCAAGGTTTATGAGCAAAGAAAACACGTGGAAAGAAAGGAGTGTAAACAGAGGTGCTCATCTCAAGCCGCCAAAGGGCCGCAGAGCTCATGGTCTCCCCTCTGCTCCGCTCAAGGGGACATGGGTGTCATTCAGAGCAGTCGGAGACAAAGCTGTAACGATAAGAGAGAGCCTCAGGGCCCCCACGCTCAGGGAGAGGCACCCGGGAGGGCTTGTCTTTGGCAACCGCCTGTCCCCCTGTGTAGCCGTGGGGGGCTGCCCCGCCACAGCCAGCGTCCCCCGTCCCTGGGCTCCGAGCAGCCGCCCTCTGACGCTGCCTCGGACTCGCCTCGGCATCCTCGGTAATGGCCCCAGCGCCAGTGCTGGCCCGTTTCTGAAATGGTTTCATGCTCTCTTTCTGGATAATGAACTTGGGTTTTCTGTACATCACCCCTCCCTTTCTTTCCGTCCCATTCTTGCTTGCTCCCAGTTTCACCTCCCTTCCAATTTCATGCTAAACGATCTTTCCTGCCTTGGTACTGCCCAGATTTTTATTTACTTGTTTACACTTTGCCCTCATGAGATGAGTCAGCGCTTCCCATTTGGAGCCGTGCATGGTAAAACCTCTCTGCAGTTCAGACTCATGGGGTGTCTGTTCATGCTTCAGGGCTAAACACCCCGCCCGGGTGCGGGCATGCCACTGCTCATCGATTCGTGCACTTAAAAATATTTAGGAAGGACCTGGGTCAGACCGTGGGGGCAAAGCTACAACCAGCTCAGCCTGAGCCCTGCTCTTCTCAGACCTGCAGAGCCAGGGCTGCGGCTGGGGACTTGATTTCGTAATGAACGCCCCTCATGAGTGCAGAGAACACGCCACCTGAGGTCAAACATCTCTGGATTTGCCTCAGCGGTAGTGTTCCTGGGCTATTTGACTGGGCGCAGGTAGCTGACCATGGACACTCACCTGCGCCAGCTATACCGCGAGGGTCAGGACACCCATCCCGATGAACACCCAGGGTTGGGCATGTAAAGCCGTTGCACGCCCCTAAGGCTAGTCATTTATTCATAGCTTTTATTTACAACCTGTCTCAAACCCAGCAGCCGTGGGTGACCGCAGGAGGAGTGGCAGACACCATTCATACACTCAGAGGCTTGTCGCCCAGTGGGGGACAAGGGCGATCAATGCCACCTGGCAGATGCCTGCTGAGCCCCTGCTGGCGCTGGCGAGGGGACGGATGGCCATTTGGGAGAACAGGAGCACGTGGGTGATGCTGAGTGAGGTCAGACAAGTGCCCTCAGGCTTATGGACGCCACTGGGAGAGACGGCCATGAGCTGTGGGCCCCGCAGTGTTTCATGAAAGAACCGATGCTCGCGCTGAGCCTTGAAGGCCGATGTCATGGGGCTGCTCACGTGCCCCCGTCTGTGTGTTGAAGCCCTAACCCCCAGCAGGACGGTTTTGTGTGATTTTAGTTTTTGCAGGTTTGGGCTCTGAGTTAAACCCTCAGGTGGCCTCTGGGGACCTGTTGAGGACCTGGGACAGCTGGGGCTGGACACTCCTGGGACCCCCAACCCCTAATTCTCCCCTCCCCTTCCCTGAAGGTGACTTAGGTATGTGACAAGGGGGAGGGACACAGGGAGACAGAAAGTGAGAGAGACGAAGACAGACCAAGGAACAGAGGCTTGTGGGAAGGGGCAGGAAGTCACGGCGGATGGTCGAGGGGATGACACACTGTGTGGCTGGGGAGACCGGCAGGGTCCCAGGCCCCCCGGTGGGGGTTAGCAGGCTCACATGAGGCCCGGAGAGTGTGCCCTGTGAGGACACAGTGGCAAGGTGACTGGAACCGATGTCGAGCCCCAGCCCACAGCGTGATGCTCTCGTGTCCAGGACTGAAGCCGCCCAGCCTGGGCACTTTGCTGCAGCCCCCGAGCAGACGGTGGGTGAGAAGAAAACAGGGTGACACGGAGACAAAGAGCCTTCACAGTGGGGGCCAGCGGGAGCAGAAGCCTGGAGCGCTGAAAGGCCGTGTTGTCTGCAGAGAGCCGGCGGGACTGGGCCGGGCTGGAGGGCGGAGCCAGTGTGCACCGGCCGGGCAGGGACTCGGGCCTCCTCGTGTCGGAGGCTGGACCCAGCTGTCCGTGGAGGAGGAGCTCCATCAGAGCTGAGATTTAGAGAGACCTTTCTAGAAGCCACTGAAGGAGAAGGGGGAGGAGCTGGGCGGGAGCCTGGAGGTGCCTCTGAGCTCAGTGAACCACGGTGGGCCTGGGCCCAGAGGGGCAGTGGGAAAGCACTCAGCAGACAGGACCGAGGTCCTTCCAGAGGCACAGGCGTCCCAGAGCAGGTGCCCAGAACGTTTGCTGAATGAGCCATACTGACAAGGATGCAGACCCGGGCACACGAGTGTGTACTGACACACATCTTGACATCAGCCCAGTATAAGTCTGAACATCCATGTCAGTTTTTACAGAAAACCCATATGAACGACTCCCCTATAAATTGTTAGGGAGTCTATGAGACTGTGCTACCAGCAGGTCCTGAAGAACCTCGGGGCTTCAGTGCAGGCAGGCCCTGCAGTCTGTACCCCACTCAACACAGAGAGCACCTGCCAGTGCCCGGCAAGAGGCCAGCAGCTTCTGTCTCATGTGAAACAGCTGGCCCGGGCCTGGCGAGGGCCGGCACCCCAAGCACTGCGTGCAGATCATCCACAACTGCCCTGTTTCAAGGTGAGGAGCTGGCACCTCAGCAACAGAGCTCGGGGGCACTGGGTGGGCCTGGGGGGCCCGGGCATCTGCACCTTATTCTAGCCGGCAGCATCTATCCATCACTTTGCACACCGCTCCGAGGAGGCGCGGGGAGGGGGTGGGAAAGCCTCGCTCACCTGCTGGGTCCCTCACTGGGTCCCTTGCATCCTGTGCACATCTCTTCCTCTCATCCACAGGAACTCATGAGAGACTTTGCCAAGTGCTCGCCTAATGTCCAAATGCCCAGAGTCTGTGGACACAGCGGTCTCAAGCCACGGAGGAAGCCAGTGGCACCTTGTGTTCTCACTGTCACACCCATTGTCCCCGGGCAGGACTTCTACAGATGCTAAGCCAGAAATAAAACCAAAGCAAGAGAACAGCAGAAACAAAACAAACCACAAAATCTGCGGCGTGAGTCCAGGAACAGCTCCTGACTCGGCCTGTTTATGAGAATCCCCGGCTGCGAGGCTCCAACCTGCAAATGCTCCCTTTAGGGCAGCAGCCCCTCCAGCCCACACTCAGCCAGCTCTGGTCTGAATCTGCTGTGGGCTTTCCCAAGTGGACGCCTCCTCGCCCTCCTTCCCACCGCAGCCTGGGCAGCTGGGCTGGTGGGCCCCCGGGACTTGGACTTTATCCAAGCTTTGGGCCACCAGCTTCGTGCCTGCCTCCTAAGTATGGCAGGCCCAGGCCCTTTCTCGGGCGGGCCTCCTGCTACTGGGGCCTGGCGCTGTGAGCCTGTGGTCCCCAGCTCCCAGCCCAGCGTGGCTCTGACACTCTGCCCTGCGGCGAGCCAGCCTCCAGACACCAACCACCTCACCTGCGAGAGCAGCCCTGGCCTCGCCCCCTCCAGATGCCATCCTGCCTCATGGGCTGAGCCCTGCTCTGTGGCCCACCGCCGTCTCCATCTGAGCAGGGACCTCCCCATCTGGCCTGCCCACCTGTGTCCCAGAACGCTGAGGGAGGCCTCTCTGCCCCTCAGCCCTGACACAGGGTGTAGGACCACCTGTGGTCTGCTGCTGGGTCTAATCCAGCCGTCCTCATGTCCTTCCCAGCTGGGAAGGTCTCAGCCAGGTAACCTCACCAAGACCTGGTCGTTAGGGAGGCCTGGGTTACCCCCTCCTCCTCCCTCCTGCCTTCCCAAAACATCTCATGAGTGATCGCCACATGCTTTGCCCAAAAATGCACTGAGAGAAAGACACAGGAGAGGCAGACACGGAGAGAGGCAGACACGCAGAGACCACGAGCCTTGGGCAGATGTGCTCCCTTATGCGATCCTGGCAGCAACCAGGTCTGACCCCATCTCCCAGCCCTCAGATCATGACTTCAGTCAAAACTTTGAAACCCATCGCATTGCTATAAGTGTCCCACATCGTTAAGCCTGGGGCCCCAGCATCGGAGGCAGCCCCCCACGGGGTGGGGACTCAGGGTGCAGAGCCCCCCCAGGCCCCTCCTAAAGCACCTCTCAGGATGGAGGCCAGCCTTTTCTCCTGTAATGCAACCTCTCGGAGAGAGTGGAAGTGTTACTTTCTCCAGGCAGAACTCTGTTTTACACATTTTCTCTGTAGGCAGAAATAGAACAATTTTTTTTTTCTTTTAGAAAAATGGAAGGTGGCTTTCAAATGTCAAAATCTCAGACGGAGGACAAACTACCTTTTAAATATCACATTTTTGAAGATTTATATGCATTTTATTTTGCCTTTGTCACCTTCCTCCCGCCCCGTAACGGTGAGAGGCACGAAAGGGTGTATTTCCCGCACGAGGACAATGGCAAGTTTTCACAGGGGGTGTTTGGGGTGAGCCAAAGGGGAGTGTCCCATCACTGGCACAGACGCCCTGCAGGATCCCAGCCTTGGGCACGGCGTTGAGAAATTGCCCGCCCGCTCCCTGAAGGAGCTCGGCACCGCTCTCTGGGAGCGGGGGCATCCTGTGACCGCCGGCAGGCAGAGCTCTGCGGGGACCTGATGGAACCTGCCCGCCGCACGGGCCTGGCAGAGGTTGTGGGCCTGAGCCTGCGCTCTGCCCCCAGAACGCCCCCTACTGAAGTCCTCCTTTCTTCTCTGAGGACAAGTGTGGACAGCCCTGATGACACCCTCTACTGCTGGTGACCAGGGCGGGGAAGCATGGCTCAAGGTGCGGGCCCTGCTAACCTGCCACCATCCTCAGCTCCCCGACTGTGTGGTGAGTGGCTCTGCTCCGGCAACAGGGGAGCCTTTAGACCTACCTGGCCAAGCGGGGACGGCTGCCCGCAGCAGAGGAGACGAAGGAGGTCGGTCATGCTCGGGAGCCAGGGACCCGGCCCGCTCTGGCTCTGGCCTGCGCAGACTGAGCTGTCCCTGAGCCCCCAAGTGTTCCAGGCAGCAGGTGATCCAGCAGAGAGGGCTGGGCGGGAAGGGGGTTGCAGGGCTGTGGCGCAGGTGTGTTAGCGTCCTGGAACTGCGTAAGGTCCTTCCCCTGCGGCCCTGAAGGCTGAGGTCTGAGAACAACAGTGGCAGGCCAGCGCCCTTCAGAGGCTGAGGGAGACTCCATCCCAAGCCAGTCTCATGTCTGCTGGCTCCTGGCGACATCTGCCCTTCGCTGGAGCATGGACCCACCCCACCCGGCCTCTGCCCCCATCTTCCCCAGCCTCCTCCCTGGGTCGTCCCTCTTATAAATGGCTTGTCATTGCATTTAGGGCCCACCCTGATCCAACATGACCTCATTTCAACATCCTTAACTTAGTCACATCTGCAAAGACCCTATTTCCAAACAAGGTCCCATCACCGGCACTGGGGTGAGGACGTGGGCATACATTTTTGGGGTCTTGGGGGGCAGGGGCGACCAACAGCTCAACCCGCTGAAAGGACTGAGACCTAACTCCACCCCAGGGAGAGGGGAGACCTCCCAGAGACAGCTCTGAGCCTCAGTTTTGTGGACTGAAAGAAGAGAGTAATCATAATAAAATAATAATAATATATCTGGCCTAGGTTTCTTGCAGGAAGGATTCTGAAGAGTGGAGAGTATATATGCACAGACTGACATTGTTGTTAATAATATTATCTCCTGGGCTGCATCCCACACTTAATGGTAATTCTTATATTGCAAAACGTTGATGCCTGTGACAATCAAATTTAAAACTCATACAGGATGCTGTGGAAGGCGTGTGCAGGCAAAGGAGAACATCTCTTGTATACATTCCAAAATAAAAAATCTTGGAGCTGGTTATGAGACTGCTAAGAGGAAGCCCGTGGGCTCCCTTTCCTGGGAACCCAGAATCCTAACAGGTGGTTAATCTGCTTCGGCAGAAAGCCTTCTGGGAACTGCTAACTATTGTGGCTGCAATGGACAGCCAGGGGGGGCCAGCAGGAGGCAGGTGCTGAGGACTGCAGAACTGAGAAGGCACTGTCGGGGGCCTCAGATCCCCCAGGATCACCTCCCTGGGCTCACGGGCACTGAATCCACACTCAGGCCCAGAGGCATGAGCTTCAGTGACTGTTTTCTACAGTTCTTTTTATAATAGGAAGAAACAGATGCAAGTATTCTGCAAATATAGAAGTTAGAGGTTGGAAATATTTCGGGTCCTAAGCTTGAAGCCGTGTCACTTCCATCCCCTGCAGCGGCACCCCCATCTTCCTGAGGGCACTGGGGGAGAGGCAGAAAGCCATGGGGTTGTGGGGGGACCATCGCTGTACAGCTGGGAGGTGGCAGACCTCAGCCCTCGCACCTTCTCTGTGCCGACACTGGACAGACGCAGAACAGGTCTGAGAGACAAAGCCACGTACCTGAGGCCTCACAGCCAGAACTGAGCCTGGAACCCCTGAGTAGTGTCCGAGTCTTCTCTCCCTGCTCAGGGCTCTCCTGTAACGGGCACCCAGGCAGTGGACAGTTTTCATCCTCTTAGAGGCAAGCAGAGTCGCCCGGCTAGATGGCACAGGGCCCGGGTGTGGATCTGGTGTTAGCAACAGCTGCCTTCAGTTTTGCATCTACCTCGTGGCTGGTGCAGAGCTGCGCGATTTGCAGCCTTTACCTCCTTGAATCTCAGAACACCCTAAAAGGTCATTTTAAGACCCATTATACAGATCAGGAGACTGCCATGGCGAGGGTGCCTGATGCATTGATCAAATTCTGTCATCTGTCAGCCCCTGAGACACCCGGCCTGAGACTTCCAGATACTCAGGAGAACGGGGTCCATACTAGAACACCGTATCCAGGAGAGACGGCCCTAAGCGTGGCATCCAGCCCTTTCACTTTATAGATGATGACACCGAGGTTCTGTGAGGACCAGTGCCTCACCCAAGGTGGGCAAAACGGAGCAGAGCTAAGTGGACAGAACTGGTCTCTGACTCTCCACCGTCTCATTTTCCTGCCGAGCTCTGGGATGAGAGCCACGGTGCCTTCTGCCACCCATAGCTCTGTGGGCTGCACAGACGAATAAACTGTAAAGTTTCGGGGGTTCTTATATGCTCCATGTCACATAAACACAGGACTGGGGACTGTCACCCCTACCAACATTAATTACAACAAAGGGAAAACAACATCTCACTGTCACCTCAGTGACGCTGTAATTACTAATGTCTCCGGCAAGCGCTCACAGAAGCAGCACCTCCTCACTACCCCAGCCTTACTTATATTAAGAAAAAAGCCGGCTCCACTAAACACAGGCGCGATCGTTGGCTGCTACCGGGGCAGGTCTGCAGGCCACGTGGCTGCTCCTCGGCCCTGAGCCTTCCAGGTTATTTCAGGGGAAGGTGGGGAGTGTTTGGGGCGCCCCTGAAGAGCTAGGTGCTTTTGGAGCATTTTATTTATTTGGTTCTTTATCTCCATTGGGGAGGGAGGGCGTTCTGGAAAGGGGCGTGTAGAGGCCAAGCTCCTGCTCCTGCTGGAAGGCTGGGCCGGAGCCTCCTCGGTGCCCGGTCTGGACCTGTATTCCGAGCTGAGCCCAGGCCCGTAGGGCAGGTGAGAAGCGTGGGGTTCGTGCGCTGCGATGAATCAGCACAGGCTTCTGAGCCCCGCGCTGACCCGGTGTCTTGCCCGCCCGCTTCCCCCTGGAGGGTTCTCCAGGGCAACTGCCCGCAGAAGCCCTGGTTGTCCTGAGAGCCAGTCTTCCCAGGAATTCAGACCACTTCACCAGCAGGGAGGAAATCAGATCGCTGTGTTAACTGCAGGCAACGGGAGGAAACTACTGCCGAACTTCTCTCATTTCTCGCACAGAAGACGGGGTGCAAGAGGTCAACCCCGAGGGGGGTCTCCATTGTGTCTGTGCCACCTAAGCCATTGATTGGATCTTGGAAACGTTACAAGAAATGCAGTATCCAAGGCAAGTGGGGGGCGGCCTGCGGAGCCCACTGCAGCCAGACGCAGCTTCACTGGGTCCCATCCGGGTGTCCACAGGGGCAGGGCATGTGTGGGGTGTGGGCAGGCACGTGGGGGTGAAGGTGGGCACGTGGGGATGGGCTGTGGCACCTGGGGGCGGGGCTCTGCCTTGCTGGCCAGGGAGTCCCGCTATCCTGAGGCTGCCCCCCCACAAATGTGGGGCATGGAGCGGAGAAGGTCACCATTAGATCTGGGCAGAGTCCAAGCCCTCGCCTGCAGCCAGCTGGGTGTTGACATCTGAAGGGGGCCTGGGAGACCTGCAGGGCATAGCAACCCCAGGGGAGTATCAGCCCAAAGCACTGTGTTGTTTTAAGCCTCCAAGTTCAGGGTGTTAGCCATGCGGCCACAGGTGACTGGTAGAGGCTAAGGGTAAGGTGCCCGGAACCCTTGGACGCCAAGTATGGACATAGCCTGATGACAGGGCGGCCTAAACCCCTTCTCTCTGGGGTCTGGGGCTCATCTGACGGCTGCACACTGAGGCAGGGTCACGGGAGACCCCGGAGTGGTCAGTCTGCCCAGAGGCATGTGTCCACCAGGGCCTGCGACTCCTGCATCCTTTTCAACCCCACCTATTTGCAGACGTGCCTACAGGTTGGTGGAAGTTTGGGAATTTATGGCCTCAGCAGATCGTCCATCCCTTGAATCATTCATTGTCCTGAAGCTCACCTCTGCAAGAAGTGAGCCCAGACAACTTTCTACAGAACGACCCATCAGCTGGTGAGCTGTGGTTGGACTGATTGACAGCCAAGACCTCCTATTTGCAATTTTGTAAGTTATGCCTGTAATGCTCATGAAGGTGAGAAGAATCTTGTAGTATTTGCTGTGAGCTGCAGACAGGAAAATTATCTCAGACAAAATAACCAGGCTTGCATTTGCTTAGCACTCCATAAATTTCCAAGGGCTTTCATATCCGCGACAATCTCTGGTCTCTAGGGCAGCTCCCTGAGGACGGCAGAGGACATGCTCTCATCCCAATTAGACAGGAGGCCGAGGCTGTGCCCTAACACAGGAGGACTAGCACAGGGCTGCATCCAGCAAGCTTCTATCCCAAAATGTACAATCTTGGGTGGCCCTGAGTTCCTCTCTATCTCCATAGTGGGCATGTCAGTGATTCTCTATACATCATTGATACAGGTTTTGTCCTAAAAGCACCTTGTTTACCAAGATAACCTTAGTCCCCACCAGGCTGACTGGCGTATAAAAGGTGCTCAGGTGATGTTTCTTAAGCAAACAGGGGGAGTTAACTTTGTGAGCACCACCTTATAACTGTTTCCTGTGTTGAAATGTTTTTTTGTTTTCTCTTTTAATCATGGGCTGATTTAGCCTCGCCCTTCTGTTGAATACCCAGGCCCTGGTAAACAAGCCCCTGGTGATCTGTGGGATATGTATGGAAAAGTATTGCCTGATGGTGGAACCCAAATTCAGCCCTAAAATTCACCAGTACCTTTGGCAGTTCAACTCATCTCCATTGGCAGCTGTGCGGCCTGGATGCCCGCCTGCCCTCTGGACTTCAGACCTCCCACCCAAGGAGCAGGGGTGGTTCTGGGCCCCTGGAGTCCTGCGAGCTGGGCTCTGTCAGAGGGCAGGTGTCCTTCTTGTTGACGGACTACATAATGTCAGCAGGACAGGGGGGGACAGGGGACAAACATTCTAGCCAGAAACAAAGGTGTCACTCCTCTGTTAAGAATGGAAGCTGGCTTCTCACTGGCAGACACAGCTTAAAGACACCTCGCCCCAGACGTGATCTTCTCTTTCTCCAGAGGCAGGACCGTGCCCCTCCATGACTGCAGTCACCCTGTAGACCTTCCGCCTGTGAAGGTGGCCGTCCACCTCTGTACCTGTGTTCCTAGCAGCAGGAACCTACCCCCTACACATCTCCCGACCCCCAGGCTTGGAGCTGGAAGGCACCTGCAGAAGAGAATCATGCTGGAAATGACCTTCCACAGCCAGGACAGCCCCTGCTTCTTTCCTGCCTCTCCTGAGCATCCCAGCCCTGCGGGCTGATCTGAGTCTCCGTTCCCTTCTCCCAGCCCTGAGCTGGCTGGGCTGAGCCGGGGGTTAAATGCTGACGGAGACTCTCTGTCATTTGCGGCTGGGAGCATGAGGTCCAGGGTCCCTTTGCATTGGACTTTCCCAAATAGAGATGCACCCGCCCACCCCAAGGTAAGCTCTTACCTTGCCGTCCTCCAGAGCACCGCGCTAACCCTGGGAAAGCAATGTGGTTCCAGCCAGCCATGCCCCACATGCCCAGAGGCTTGCAGTGCTGTGCCAGGGAGGGGCTGGTGCTTCCACAGAAGGGGGAGAGCTGCAGCAATCTTGCTCAGATGCAGACTGGTGTGCCATGGGCCTGGGGAAGAGCCTGACACTCTGCATTTCTAACATGTTTCCTGGTGATATGATGCTGCTGGTCTTGGAGCACCCACAGCACGGGGAACCTGGGGTCAGGGATGGCAGCCCTGTGGCTCATGACACACTGCCAACCCATTCCGTGCGCTGTGGGTAGAATGTTAAGTTCTGGGTGTACCTACGCAGTTGTCAAAAAGACGGTGGCATCAGGGAAGTCCTACCTTCTTCATGCAGGTAAGAGAGAGAACTTCAGAGCTAAAAATAGGTGTGCTGCTAAGTCACCAAAAGACATGGAGGAAACTTAAATGCACATTGGTGAGTGGGAGAAGGCAGTCTGAGATGCTACATTATGTGAGACTCCAGCTCCTATAGTTGGAGTGCCATATGCATTCTAGAAAAGGCAAAGCTCTGGAAACAGGAAAAATATTAGTGGTTGCCAGGGGTTTACAAGGAGGGAGGGATGAACAGGCAGAGCAGAGAGGATTTTTCGGGCAGTGAAACTATTGTGTGTGATACCTTAAGAGATCCGGGCCATGGAACCTGGTCCAAACCAGAGGACGCACTACAGACTTTGTAGTTCACAGTAACATCAATCCTGGCTCACCAGTTGTAACAGATGCTCCACGCTGAAGCCAGGGGTTAACAATAGGGACACCGTGTGTCGTGGGGTCATATGAGAACTCTGTACTTTGCTTAGGTTTTTCCATAACCCCAAAAGTGCTCAAAAAAATAAAGTCTGCTAATTTAAACAAAATAAGAATTAAAAAATATTTCAAAGTAATGAAAAGAATCAAGAACTTAGCAGCAGAAGCACCATGACATGCTGGTGACACGAAGCGGGGGCAAGCTTCCTTGGCTGGCACCTCGTGCACCAGAAAAAAGCACCACTAATCAAACTCCCAAGATTCTGTGGCCCGTGAGAAGCTGCTCTGAGCCAATCCTGGGAGGTTTTGTGTCAGGCCTTTGGAGCCGCTCTGCTCTCTGGGGCTCCGGGGTCCAGAGCTTTGGCCTAAATGGGTGTAGCATTTGCCACGTTTTGGTGGAATAGACAGCGTTTGTCTATGGAAGAAATTGTTAAAAATGTTTTCATTCCTGGAGTTGCTAGGAACTTAAAGGTAACTTATCAGTGAAACTTAAAAGTAATTTATCAGTGAAATTTTTCAGAAAAAATGCCAGGGGAGCACTATAAATAATTTCTTAAACTATCACGTGCATGTGGCTTAAATAAAAATATGTATATTTACATGTGCATATATGTGTATAATGGGTATACATGCATACATACATATACATATACACACATGCACAAATCAATTGCTTTCATTATATTAATAGGCCTATGACATAATTCTATTCAAAACTCATTTTCCAAAATAAAATTCACTCCAAAAATAGCATATATTTATGATCATTAAAACACAATTTTTAAAGTTTCTTTTATATTATCTTAATTTTAAAATAAAGCTTAATAATTAATTTCAGTAAGTATTCATGTGATTTAATCTATTTCTTAGCCATATCTGTGTCAAATGTTACCGTTTTTTGAAGGATGTATATTAATTTTAATATTTTAATACTTTTGAAATAGTCTCTATCTTTTCAAAGTTGAATTTTATAGATAATATACTTGAAAGTGATGGAAAATTCAAATGCCCCTTCTTTTTATGCCATCATATTTTTTTGTTGAGAAAATATTTTCTCTACAGGTACTGAAATACCTGATAAACTCAGATCAGTTGCTGCTAAATGTGGATATTCTCATGCCTAACTTTTTGTTGAAATATGTAAATATACCCACCTGTATTTTTTCACAGGACTTAATTCTTTAGGCTAAACAGAAGTAATATATAAAGAATGGAAACTTGAACCTTTGGAGAAAATACATGGATGAATATAAAAGGCTCTATTTTCCTCTGCATTTCCATGAAATACATATGATGCTTTAAAACAAAACTTAGAGCTTGAGTTATGGAATTTATAACACATACAGATAAATGTAATCATATGATGACTGTAGCACAAAGACCAGGTAAAAGTAAGTGAACTTAAAAGTTTACAAAAGTCTTATATGTGTTGTGAGACAATTTGAACACTAAACATATTGTAAAACAAGTAAAGGCACCTGTAAATGCCTAGGGAAACGCCCATAGAGACACTAAAATATCTAATATCTATAATGTGTATCTATGGCTCTACCTGTATCTACAACTATATCCTTTTTACTCAGAATAAGATATGAAAGCAAAACGGAAGGGAAAGCTAGGTGGGCTAAGCTGCAAGCGGACAGACTAAGTCAAACTACGTCAGTGACTGCACTAATGTAAACAGACTATATTCTGCAACTAAAATTCAAGGATTTTCAGAATGAATAAAAATGCAAGACACAAGTATACGTTTTCTACAGAAAGTGCTCTTTAAATATGTTGATGCTAGTAAGGAAAATGGATGCGAATAGCTGGAAAAATACATACCATGCAAACAGTTTGCATAAGAAGGCTTGGCTGCCTATATTAATATCAAATAAAGTACGCCTCAGAATGACAAGTATTAGTAGAGATAAAGAACATTTCTTAATGCCAAAAGGGCAAATTCTTGAGGAAGACATAATCATATACGTAGATAAATGACTGTCAACAGAGCTTAAAACTACAAATAAAACATTTCACAAAGTCAAAAGGAAAATAGACAAACATGTAGTGATAGCTGGAGATTTTAATACCTCATTCTCAGCAATTAACAGGCCAAGTAGAACAAAAACACCAAAATCGCCAGGGAAGACCTAACACTATAGGTCACCTTCACCAAATTGATACTTTATAGACTCCTACAGAGAAGGACTTCAAAACCCATTCTCCTTGCAAGTATATACATGGTGTCATCACCATGACAGAACAATCGCTGGGTCATAAAGAGTATTAGGGAAGTTGAGATGATTTGAAAAATATGTTCTCTTACTAGAATGGCATTAAGGTGGAAATCAACAGCAATGTAATATCTGGACAAACCCCTCCATGTGGAAATTAGAGAATACAGTCTTCAATAATTGTGGATCAATAACACAATCACAGAGGAAAGAAAATTATTTTTACTAGAATGTTCATGAAAATGTAATGTTAAAGCAATGCTCCTAGGGACACTTACAGCACCGAATGCTCATATGAGACAATAGTAATGGTATAAATTCAATGACATAAAGTTCCATCTTAAGCTAAAAACAGAAGAAAAGGTAACTCAAAGTAAGAATAAGGAAATAATGAAAATCACTGAAATAAGTAATGGAAAAGAAAAAGGACAAAAATATCAATAAATTCAAAAGTTGGTTTACTGAAGATCAAAAATTGATAAATTTCTAATATTATTCATGAGAAAAAGAATACAAATTATGGATAATATGAATAAAAAGGAGGACACAGCTGTAGATCCTATGGATGCTAAAGGAAATAAGGGGAGACTGTGAAGGTTTTTTGCCAATATATTTGACAAATTAGGTAAATTTATTGAAACAAAATGTATCAGAATTGACTCAAGATGAAATAGAAAATCTGAGCATCACTGAATCTATAATAAAGTGGGGGATCTACTTTTTTCATGATTTGAGACTCAGTCTGTATGTTAAGATATCACTTCTCCCTGAATTAATTTTTAGATTCTATGAAATCCCCAAAACAATTCTCTATAAGACATTTTTGTAGAATTTGCCAACTTGGCTTGAAACTTCATAAAGAAATGGATATCTAGAATATTAAATGAAATACTTTACAAAGAAGAACAAAGCTAATACACTTACAGTGTTTGACCTCAAAACTTACTATAAAGCTACAGCAATTAGGACAATATGGCACTAGTATAAGAATAGAAAGACTGATTTCCAAAATAGAATAGAAAGCCCCCAAGCAGAGTCCATTTTTTTTTTGAAGAACGGACCAAACCAGTACTATGTGGAAAGGAAAGTGATTTCAGCACATGAAGGTGGAACAAGAAATGTTTATGAATAAAGTACAAACCTCACAATATACACAAAAGTTCAAAATACAGAGTTTCTAGAAAACACGAAAGAATATCTTCATGACTTGGGGATATGTAAAACGTTCTTGTTACACAAGAAGTAATAAATACAAAAGCATAGAAAGTAATGAACTTGACTTCATCAAAATTATCACTGTTTCTAATTAAAAGGCAGCATGGCGACCGCTAGTGGGCAAGCCGCATTGCAAGAAAACGGTTGCAAAATACGTTTCTGACAAAGACCTTTGTCATGACTATATAAAGAACTAAAACTCAGTGAAGAAAAGACAAGCAGCCTACTTAAAAATGAGCAAAAGATGATAAGGAAGAAACATGAATGGTCAGTACGCACACAAAAAGGTGTTCAATATCATCAGCCTTTAGGGACACAGTTTAAACCACAGCAAGGGGTATCACTCATGCACAAGGAACAACATAGTTGAAGCTGAAACCTTTGACAACATCAAACGCAGATGAAGACATGACTCAGAGGGAACTCTGCATTCCTGGTGACGTGATGGAATGCTATAGCCACTTTGGAAAACAGGCAGTTCCTTCTAAAACAAGCATGTGCTCATGAAAGGAAAGTGTATGTGTACCAAAACACTTACTCAAGAATGTTCCTAGGGCTTTATTCACAATCACCACTGACTGAAACAAACAGTCCATGTGTCGGTCAACAAGGTGACTGATAAAAAAAACCATGGTATATTCATGACATGACTAAACTGCTAAATATTCAACAACTGAAAAAGAAAAAAAGTACTAGTGATATACACAAGCACATGGATGAATCCCCATATCATTACACTGATACCTTCCCGGTCCACGAAGTCCCCTATGATCCCATTTATATGAGTTTCTAGAGCAGATTGAACTGGTCTATGTGGAATAAATCAGAGTAGGGGTTGCCTCTTGGGATGGAGGTGAAGTGGCAAAAAGAAATGAGGAAATGGAACTATTCTCTCTTTCTTGCTTAGCCAGCATATTTACCAAAATCCATTGAATACTACATTAAAAGTTGTGCATTGAACACTATGGAAATTCTAAGTGGAAAGAATAATTAACGTATATAGAGTTGAGTTAGTGATCTACATGATGAAATATTTAAGGAGGAAATGTACTGATGTCTACAACTTACATTAAAATGAATCCAAAGAATCGGATGGATTGGTGAATACCCAGAATGATGGGCAAACAGGTGAGAAGCAGGCGTGGTCTTGGCTAACGAGCCATTGCCAAGGTGGTGGTGTTTGGATGTTCTCTGTAACATCCTTTCACCTTTTCCTTATGCTTGACATTTTCCATAATAAATTATTAAGGAAACAAGAATTTCATCAAAAGCTTCTTCTCACGTGTTGATGTATTCCAAAATGCAATTATACCATTTCAAAATTAAATTGTACCAACTGTTGAGACGTCAGTGTTCAATGCAATCAGTTTTTTGTTTGCCTTAGGATGGATTAATACCTAAATAATCGCAAATTTCTAAAAGTTTGTCAAATTATTGGTGGAACTTTCTTCGTAGAATTCTTCAAATAAAGATTTCTAAAAGTAAAGATGTGTTTTAAAAAAATGTAACTGAAACATAGATTTCTTCACAAAATGTTTAATTGTGGGGCACTTGTATATAATACTTTAAGGTTCAAATATTTTTGAGACCCAACTGATTATAGACCCTAGTGCCAGTGCTGGCCCAGTGTCAAATCCAAATTCAGCTTTGTTACAGAACAGTGTCGTAGCTGAACTGCGTGTGTATAAGCACATCTGTCGATCTTCGGTTGTTATCCACAGTTCAAAGCCCTTCCGCAGGAGCTGTCGATGCCCCACCGTCAATTCTAAGCTCCATAGTTTCTTAGTCTAGCGAAATTTTTTTCACCATGACTCTGGGCCCCGTCAAATTTTGTTTAAAATATCTGTACAAAAACAAATGATTTTCTCTTCAATGTTTAGATGTTTAACAGAATTTACAATAGTCTTCACAAGAAGTTAAGACCTTGACATGAGAAGCATTCCAAAGCTTTAATTTTATGAATAACTTATCAGGTGAAACCTCATTTTTAAAAATAAATCGGTTGATTTACTGTTTTCAGGATCTGATGGCACTGATTAAAAAAACTTTCATTATTTAGCTGTTTGTAATGCTCTTTCCTGATAATTTTCCCAGCACGTTAAGAGCTGTTGCCTTACTTTTCAGACATACAGAATCAAAAATGAGCAAAATTAAATTAGCAAGAAGCCTCTGGTCAGGGGGGCAGCCGCACCTCCCGGAGTGACAGGGGCCGCACTTGCGCAGCTACACAGGCCTGACTCCGTCCTGGAGGACGCGCTGCTTGAAATAACCACCCACTTCTGCGGAAGACGCAGGCGCTCCTTCAGGACATCTGCGTCCCCTGCTTTTCACGTGGAGTGTGACGTCAAATGTCTTATTGGAGATGCATGCGCACCAGAAAATTTCTTGAGAAGCAGAAATTCAGATCTTAATTTTCATTCAACATAGATGCTTTATTTTTGAATGCCTTCATAGTGAAAGCTATTGCAAAATAAATGTCTTCAAACAATAAAATAAATTGTCGATGCATTCCTTACATCTAAGGATGGACTGTACCCAGAGCATTCAGACTGCCGTCCACGCTCGATGGAACGCCCTCCGACGGGAGGACCACATGGCTCAGTTCACCGAAGACACTCACATACTCCTGTCCGGTTGAGCATCTTGTGCCAGACGCTTCATTCTTAAATGAACTACTATTAATAGTTTTAATTTATCATTAAAATAAGCCAGGTGGATTTGGTAGGAAAACAGGCCAGGGGTCCCATCCGTGTGTCTGCAGACCTCCCCCAGGTGATTGTGGCGCGGCCAGGACGAGCAAGGCTTGTACAGACAGGCAGCTTTTGTCTCCCTTGATGGTGAAGGTGAGTCTATAAGTATTCATGTAAATGACTGATGTATTTCACAGGTATATGTAATTAAATATCTTTCATGTATAATGAAAACATGAAACCTCATTTATTTCAAGGCAATCTCCAAGGACTTCATAGAAAGAGAAAATTATCCTGCATTTAGTTGCTGAAATGTTGGAATATTAGAGATTCAGATTCTGCTTGTCTGCAAATATCTCCCTGGGCCCCTCAGGTGCAAAGGGCTGGTGTCTGGAGGCGGGGGGAGGTGGGTCTCGTCTACCTCCCGGAGTGCCCCCTCCTCCAAGGGCCTCAGAGAATGTCTGGGAGTATTCCCAGGCCCGGCACACAATGAGCAAATGCCAACAAATATTCGCACATCATCTCATTCTTTGTTTCCTTCTCTGGCAGTGACGTTGAGCCTGAAATGTAAGCTGAGACACATGGGTTGTAAGACACATTGTAGTGACGGATTTTCTGGTTAAAAAGAGAAAATGACACTTCAGGTAAACCTTGTTTGTAAAACATATCCTAATGATAGAAATATTAAGCGTGGAGGAAAAGAACACTGAACCTTTACATAAAAGGTATTTAAATTGGGACATTCTGGTTTACAGGACATTCACCCTCGGCCACGTCACAGATGCTTGCTGGCATGTGCTCCGGGCATATGGGCTGGGCAGGAGCTGTCAGGCTGACCCGTATGAAAGGGCCCTGCCTGCATGTCACCAACACCAGGACATCAGCAATTTCAGCCTAATAACAAGAAAAACGGCTTCTGATTATGGCTCCATCATCACGTGCAACACACCTCACATTTTTTGCTAAATCATCACAAACCAAGACCTGAGCTAGACGTCATCATCCCACTTTCCCAGACGAGGAAGCGCAGGTGCAGACACAGGTCCTGACGGTCACTCCCAGAGGGGCCCCTCTCTCAGCGGAGGACCTGTCCCTCCATCTCTGGCTCTTCCGTTGTCGCCGTGCCCTGCCTCTCTGCTGCACTCTCTTCGGGCTCCAAGTGGAAGAAGGATTTCCTGCTGTCCAGACGTCCCCAGCCTGGCACGTGGCCAGCAGCACTGAGGAGCTTCTCTGAGTCGCGGGCGCGGGGTCCGCCTCATGCCCGTCGCTGCTCTACATCCTGCTGCCCGTGCCGCACCGGTAGCGCCTCACAGATGGAACCCTGGCTCCAGAAAGACTGGCTCTTGTAGCAACAAATCATCAGAGGTCAGCTTGGGCACCGCCCTGCCCTAGATGCTGAGCGGGACTTAGAGATTAAACCAGGAGGGAAAAGAGGGTCCCGTCCTCAAGGAACTCCAAGGGCCGCAGGGCTGGCAGACATCCCAGCATCCACATCCCACAGGGATTCCTCACGGAAGTTCATTGCTGACCAGTCACATGACCTCCAAGAGGGCCACTGTGAGTCTTTTCTTTAAAAAATTTTAAAACCTTCCCTTAGAGTTTGAAACAAACATGGTAAAGAGTATCTATATGATGTACAGAACAGGTTTAAATTAATTAAAGGAACACTTCTGGATGGACCACTCCCCAGAGATAAATGCTAAGTCAAATTCTGTGCAAGTAATCCCCTTGCTTCTCTTAATGGTTTTCCCATATGTGAAGGTAACACTGAGTCATACCTGTTTTTGAAATCTCTAAAGAACTCACACGGTAAGTGTGAGCCCAGAAAGCACGGTGAGTTAGTGACTTTGGTCCTGGGGCCCGGGTTTGAACCCAGCTCTTCCACTTACAATTTATAACAGTTGAATGAGATCTAAATAAGGTCGGATCCTCAGTTACATGGCAAGTGGGGCCTGGAGTACAGTGAGCACCATGTAAGGGCTTGACATCACCATCCGTCTCCTCCATGCTTTGTTCAGCCAACATTACACTTTCTGAGACCTACCCTCCTTGAGGTGTTTGATTATTTTTACTGTCACAACCATCTCTTCCATCATATTTAAATAATATATAAAATGAGGAGTGGAATTCCTGGCTCACAGGGTGTGCACATTTTCAAATTTACTAGGGAATGACAAATGTTTTCCAAAGTCATTGCATCAGTTTACACTCCATTGAACTGTGTGTAATATCCATATTGTTGGACATCCCAGCCACTATCTGACATGGTCAGATTCTTTAATTTATGTCAGCCTGAATGCTGTGAAAAAAATTATAATAATTTTCAATTTCCTGATGTACCTTTATTTGATATCAAGAAACTGAAATTATTTCCACAATGAGTATATATAGTCTATTCTTACTTTTTTAATGTTTTTAATACATTTCTTTGAATTTTGGGGGGCATTTTTCTATTGAGTCTCTTGTAGATTTGGAGAAGTTCTTTATATAGCTTGGTCACTAATCTTTTGTCAGTTATATTAGTTGCAAATACCATCTTTCAGTGTGTGGCTTACATTTTCATTTTCTTAATGTTGTCTTTTGATATGGAAAAGTTCTAAATTTCAATGAAGTGGAAACTGCCAGCTTCTCATTTTATGATTTGTGCCACTTATTTCTTATTTAAGGAATCCTTCTGTACCCTGACATCATATAGATATTGTACTCTATTCTTTTTCAGAAGTTGTGGATTTTTTCTTTTATAGTACACTCCTCATAATGTTGAGAACACATTTTGTGTATGATATGACCTAAGGATACATTTTTTTTCCCATAAGGATAAACAATTGCCCTGGCAGTTGTAGGCCTATTCATTCTTTTTCCTATGGGGGTGGGTCATCACTGCTGCCCTATCTCAGATTGCCGTATTTGCACTATTATATTTCTGGGGTTTATATTCTACTCAACTGGTAAATCTGTCTATTTCAGCATGCACCGTTTTGCTGTTAATGAGTAATAAATGCATCAAGTCTTAGTGTCTAAAACAGCAATAATTTATTTTGCACAGGAATTACAAACTTGAAGGCATTCGGGGAACAGTTTGTCTGCACTCTGCACCGCATCAGCAGGTGTGCCTTGAGCAGCCGAGCAAATCCAGCTGAAGAGGGCACGCTCGGCGGGCTAAGAGCAGGGGCTGGAGCGGCTGCCCTGACACATTTTCTGAAACTAAATAGCTTTCTTGGCAAGCTTCTTGCCCCTAGAAGTGAACAAAGGGTATCTCTGAAGCTCTTGGAATAATCTGGTATAATAGTAGTTTTCTAAGTATTTGCTGTTCTATAGAAATGTGATTTTTGATTCTTGATGGTATATTCAGCTAATTACTAGTTATTCATTAATATACTTTTTCCTTAGCTCCTGGCAGTTTCTATGTAAATAATCCTATTCTCTGTGAACAATTAATTGCAAATCTCTTTCTTTCATGTATTTATGTATATGATTCCTCTCCCTGACTTACTGCACTGGTTAGACTCTCTAGTCCAGTGAAGAATATCAATGATAATAAAGAGCATAATTCTCTTCTTTCCAGTTTCAAAGATAATGCTTTCAATATTTTACCATTTTGTATGGTGGTTATTATAGTTTTTTTCTAATATATACTATTATCTGGTTAAGAGAGTTCCCTCCCATTCTCAGTTTGCCAAGAGTTTCTTTGTTATCATGAAAGGACATGGATTTTATAAAATTATTTCACTGTATCTGTTTTTATGATCCTATGGTTTTTCAGTTTTTATCTGCTAATGTGCTGAATTCATTTAAATTCAATGTTGTACCAAACTTGTGTTCTACAAATATTTCCCATTTTGTCACAATGGATTACATGTTTTATATGCTACTGGATTTATTTTACTAATATTTTGTTTAAAATATTTGCATTCAATTCATCATTAGGATTAGGCTGCAATTTTATTTCTTGTGCCCTCTATTTGGGGACTTAGTGACAATGTCACAATAAGCTCAGAAAGGGAAATGTCAAGTGTTCCTTCTTATTCTATAATCTGGAAGACATTGGGAAAAAATGAATTTCCCTCTATCTAAAATGGTTGAAGTGTTTTTCTACAACTAAGTGGAACTTAAGGAATCTTTATAGAAATATTTAAAATTACTGTTTCAAGTTCTATAATGGTTTCTTCTTGAGTTCCCTGGTGATTCATATTTTTCTAAAAAGTTTCATACTGCTTAATTTATCATTTTTATTAAGAAATAATTTTATTAAAAATACTAATAATCAGCATCCTAGTTTTACCTTTTAATTTCTGGCAACAATTCTTTCTTATTTTTCATCCTCCTTGCTCTCTGTACTTCAGCTTGTGTATTTTCTACTCAGTCATATTCCAGTTACTAATCCTTCCCTTGATAAAAAGAATTGGCTGTTAAGTTCATTTATTAAGTTCTTAATTTCAGTTATTAATTCCTTAATTCAAAATTCTCCATTTCATTAGTTTCCTATTGCTGCTATAATGAATTGCAACAGGCTCAATGGTTTAAAACGACACAACTTTATTATCAGTTTTTCAGCGGACCATAACATAATCAAGGACTTCAAAGATTAGGATGTGAACATCTCTGGGAATGGGCATTACCTTGCCTACCACCATCTGCCCTCCGGCCTCCAACACTCACATCGGTCCCACATGAAAAACACATTCACCCCATTCTGATGTCCCCAGAACTCAACCCACTGCAGCATTAACACAAAGTCTCAGTCACACAAAATCTCATCAGTTCAAAAGCCCTAAATCTTATCATTTAAATCATCTAAGATTTAGGGTGAAGATCTGCATATAATCCACTCTGGGGTAAAATTATCCATCTATAAACTTGTGAAACTCAAGAGACAAGTTGGCTGCTCCCCAGATACAAGAGTGGGTCAGGCATAGGATATGGAAGAAACAAAGGAGCCCATGGTCCCAGACAATTTTTAAATCCTGCCGGACAAACTGCATTTGTTTTCAAGACTGTAGAATGTCATGTGACTCACAGCTTTGCCTTAGGGGCACCGTGCTGCAACTTCAAAGGCATCCTCCCTTTTTAATGAAAGGTAGCATGTTTGCAGATGAATAGTTTTATGAGCTTATTTCTTGCCTATTGAAGGTTTGTGGTCCGACAGCTTCTTTTTTTTTCATATTCTCTGTCACTTTTGGTCCCAGCTGGCAGACAGTGTTTCTGCTGGTGTAACATTCTCAAGAATCTTGTGGGTCTTCTGTGTATGTGATGGGGATCCTCCCTGCTGGAAAACAGGCTCCTCTACCTGTCTTCCCTATAGAATTCCGTCTTTTATTGCTGGCCTACGATGAGACAGCAGAGGGGAATCCATGAGTAATATTTTCAGGTTCTTCAAAGAGCCTTCTGTGCAATGTAATACTTGGGGTTTTGATCCTTTCAAGGCTCTAGAAAAAGGCTCCTCAGCCACCCTTGACTTGCTTTCCACAACATGCTTTCCAGACAGTGAAGTTCCTAATTTTAGCATCTTTGTCATCTAGAGACCCTGAAATCATCAAGTCCAGGCCCCTCTATGTTTAATAGTTCTCCTCCCAGTCTACTCTTTTTCCTTTCACATTTTCCCAAATGCAGCAGTAAGACCGCAAGCTACACCATCAACACTTTGCTCAGAAATCTCCCCAGCTGAATATCCACGTTCATAGCTTATAGCTGTGTTTTCCACATAACTGCAACACAATTCAGCCAAGTTATTAGCCACTTTATAGCAAGGAACACTTTCCCCTGAGTTTCCGGCATGTTCCTCGTGTCCATGTGAGCCCCCACAAACTGGGTCTTCATGTCAGTATTTCCACCAACTTTGTGTCTGTAGCAATCTTGATACTCCCCAAGACAGTACAAGGTCTCTTACCCGTGCCCCTCACTGGTTTTGAACCTTCGCTAGGAGCACCTCAGTGTACATATTTCTACCAACAGTCTGTTGAAGAAAATCTAGGTGTTTTTCTATCATGCTTTACAACATTCTTCCAGCCTCTGCTCCTTGTCCAACTCCAAAGCCATTCTACATTTTTAGTTATCTATTAGAGCTACACTGTATTTTCGGGAACCCAAATTGGGAAAGACTCTTGAACTGGAAGAGAACGCAAAGTCTGTCTCTATGTGATCTAACTGGAGACTTACGAAAGCAGAGAGATTCAGAAAGATTAAAAGTGAGGGGATGGACAGTATGTATCAAGCAAAACTCAAAGCACAGGAGCTATAAAACCTAAGATAAAGTCTGAGTCAAGGTTAAGAGAAAATTAAACAAGGACAAAGTGGGCAACGTTTTGTTGATTAAGTATCATTTTGATGTGAGATGGCAGTTATGAACCTCTGGGTGCCAAACAACACAGAAGCAAAGCAGATAAAGGAAAATCAGATTGAAATATGGAGAGAATGCGTCAGATACCAAAAAGCAGCTGAATATTCTTGTGTTCATTGACAGACCAAGCAGGCAGAAAAGTAAATAAGGGTATAGAAGTTCTAACTATTGTAAATAATATAATGTATATAATAATTATGAAATGCAACACTGTCACTAGAGAAAAATACCAATTGCAATGTTCATGATATAAAATCAGATCATATTTAAAACTCAAAGTAAACTTCCCTGCCTTATAGAAAGCAGAAACTGCAAAAGGTGCATATTTTATGATCATCAGTGGTATCATAAATAGCAACGTTCATACATTCAACATTTATTAAACAAATAATTTATACAGTGTCTTCTACAACAGTGCAAGGCTCTGTTCAAGGCATTAAGGATAAAAGAATGACAAAAACAGGTAAAAGCCCTGCCCAAATGTTTGCATTTTAGTAGAGGCAGATACAAAATAAGCAAATATATATTATACCAGGGGATAAGGGCTGTGCAGGAGCTGTGTGTGTTGTGGCAGGGGGAGGGCATCACCCATTGATAAGGAGGTCACTGGAGATCCTGCTGCAAGCTGATCGGAACCAAGACCTGAATGAGTGCAGAAGCGGGCATTCACTTCTCTGGGGGAAGGGTGTCCCCTGAAGAGGGACCAGCATGTGCAAAGGCTAGGAGAGTGAGCGGGCCTTGGGTGCACAGGAAAGGCCAGCAGGTCAGCTGGGCTGGACCCTGTGGGTGGTATGGTACTGGTAGGAAAGGAGATGGAGTACCCCTGAGAGGCTAGGGGGTAGCAAAGTGCTTCTGCCCTCAGCGAAGTGGGAGCCACGGGAGGGCTCTGAGCCAAGGAGTCCTGCAGACTGGCATGGTATTTTAAAGCATCTAGTTGGCTGCTGTGTTGAGAACAGCACAGAACAGAGACCGTCGGCAGCAGGGAGCCACGCAAGGACGTTATTGTGATGGTCCAGTGCGAAATCGTGGTGGCTCAGTTTAGCACGAATGACATGGGAACAGATGGTCGTATTCGGAAGATAGATTCCCCCCATCAGCCTGTCTCATCCTCATAGAGTCCTATACACCCTACTCAGATCCAGTCTTCCACACTCCCCTAGTCTGCCGTGCCCTCTGGGGTCACTGCCTCTTGTCAAAGTCTCCTGAATCTTCAGTTTCCTCTTTGGATATTTTCTCTTTCTCCCGGCTTGAGATCCGGCTCTCCCCAAGAGCCCACCATCTCTGCCCCCCCGTCCCTTTGGGACCACTCGACCCACACACTGGACCTCAGGCTTGGGATTCAGGCAGGTCTCCTTTCAACTTTGGTGGCACCGACCCCATTTTCATCTGTTGTTATCCAAAATCCTAGTGCCTTTAGAGATTGGGTCATTCCATCAGCTGCCCGCCCTATGTGGTCATCCTCGGAGCTCCAGGTCTCTCCCATTGCTTATTAAACACTCTGGAGCCCGCCTGTCCGCTCTGTCCCCGCGTCTGCTCCCCACCGCCCTCCGTGATGTCGCACCCCAGGGAGAGTCCCTGTGCTCTCTCTGTCCTCAGCCTCCGAATTCCAGGTGACCTCTTCCCGTGTCCCACGCTGATGCCACGCCCTAGGCAACCTCACCTTGGAACTCCAGGAGCATCTTAGCCGGGGACCACCTTTCCCCAGCCCCCTCATTCTGGGGCCCCCACTCCCCGCATCCTCGCTGTCAAAGGCAGGACCGCATCCCTGTGATGCTGGATTAATGCACCACCAGCTGCCTTTCCAAGATGCCCCTCCCCTGACGTCCTTGCTTCCCCCCACGGTCCGCCTCTAAGCCCTGTTCATAACCTCAGCCCCTGCTTCACTTCCTCTGATACGATACCCTTTCTCCTTCTGCCCTGCGCCTCACCCAGGCTGCCGAATGTGGTCATGGTAAACACACCCACAGGTCTAGGACTCGCTCCCAGTTATCAAATGGGCAGGCAGCATTGCCCCACCAGCCACCCTAACACATTTTACGACGTGTTTACTTCTCCTCTCTGCCCAATAACCATCTCACACCCCTGCTGGCCCCTCAGCCCGCCAGCATCTCACACTTCATCAACGAAACAGGAGCTGCCTCTCCCTGCCACCCCGGCCCGACTCCCGCCCTCAGGCTCACCCTCCCGGCCCTCCCTGTGTCTGTCCTCAGCAGGCGCCTGCTTGGACCCTGTGCTGTCTCCCCGGCCTCCCAGGGATGAAACCACACACCTCCAACATCCTGCTCCTTGGAATCACTGAACTGCCTCTGGAAAGAGGCCCTGGGAGATACGCTGTCTTGCAAGAATGGAAAACAAACATCTCTTGACCTCATGCCCCCCTTCAGCCACGGCCTCCTTTTCTGCCGGTTCTCAGCAAAAATCTCTCAAAAGTGTCATCGAATCCTATTTTTACTTCCTCCTCAAAACTCACCTCACTCTGGCATCTGCCCTTGGCCCTCTGACCCTGTCCTTTCCTAAGATCACCAGGGGCTACCCTGTTGGCACATACAAGATCCCTGCTCATAGATATATGCGTGTATTATATGTATTTTATTATATATTAATGTATTGTGTGTATTATGTTATATATATGAGTGTATTATACCATATTATGTTGTATGTCTGTCTGTCTATGAATATATTTAGTTGACTACCCTACCCTCTTGGCTTTGGGGACACAGCATGCTCTTGGGCTCAGCTCCTCCCAGCAGCTCACTCTGAGCGGGGGCTCCAAGCCCGCAGTGCCTCCAACTTAGCTCCCGACCATTTCTCTGCGCGTGCACTAGAAGATCCCACCCAGGCCCCCTGGCTTCAAACACCATCTACCCACTGAAGCCTTGAATCCTCCTTTGGCCACCAGGCTCCAGAATTAGTAAATCTTTCTTTTTGGCATTGGAAGGCTAATACCATCTCTGACGTCAAAAACTGTGTGTCCAAAACTGAACTCAGTTTCCCTCCTATAGGGTCTCAGTGCCTCTGTGGGTCTCCTCCACCTCTACAAATGGCACAGTGGTGTTCCAGCCCAAAAACATGAATCCTTGATTTCTCCCATTCTTCCAGCTTCTCCACCTCCCTCACCACCACATCCAGTAGCAGGAGCAGCCCTTTTCTCCAAAAATATCTCAGCTTGGTCCCCTTCGTCCCATATCAACTGCCATCATCCGGTCCAAGCTGCCATCCTTTCCCAGCTGGACAAATGCATCAGCCTTCCAGGGAGTGAGCGACTCTTCCTCCACCCTGGAGGCAGACCTGCAGGTGAAGTGAACACAACGGCAGCAGCATGGCCTGCCCTGGCCGGCACGTCAGGACGGTGCTTCGATGCCCCCTGTCCCCGTGCCCTTCTGTAGCATGTGAGCCCCAGGAGGGGCCTCGCTGCCCAGCGAGGTGACTTGAGATGAGATGGGCTCGCAGTGAATCGGGCCGATGGAGATTGGCCTGAAGTCAAACTGGATCATGACCAGGAAGTGAGAACAGCTCCACTAGAATTAAATGCTCTTTAGATTGTATTTCCGTTGCCAGAAAAGATCTGGCTTCAAGGCGGAGCAAAGAGCTTGTTTTACCCAATAAGTGACGGGAATGTCATCCCCGGAGACATTTAAAAATCTCCTTGGCATCTGGTTTTAATCAGGCTGTCTATTTGCCATCATCCCCAAGATGGTATTTCTCGAGATCCCAGGATATAATTTCTATTCTTTCATTCGACATTTGCTAAATGCCTATACTGCAACAAATACTATACAAGGTATTTGGCAAAACAAAAATACGTTAGATGTGTGCTGACAAGTATTTGGGTTTAGTAGAAGACTTTGTGCCCAGGTATCTTGCTTTAAAAAAAGAAAAAAGGAAATTGAGTCTTAATGGAGTCACACAAATATCTTCACAGGGTTCTGGCCACCCAGGCACCTCCAACGCCAGGACGTCTCCTCCGAGGACAGACGTTGTCCCCTCCTCCCGGCCCGTGGAGGCTGACGGGAGGGCTCTGAAGATGGAAAGTCAAGGCAGGAGCGAGCAGGCATCAGGCACCAGCCGCGAGCCTGTGGGCTGCAAAGCCCAGAATCCCTGCGTGGAAACCCTGCAGGTACAACACCAGGAAGGAAAGGCGGACCCTGCCACAGCCGCCCTGGGGTTGCAGCCTGTGTTTTCAAAGAGGACTCCACACGGGGCATTATTCTGCAAGACGACCTCATGGGAAGAAAGAAAAGAAGAAAGGGTATCTGAGAGTGAGGGAAGAGGGGAGGAGAAAGCTTTTGGCCCCTGTGGTTTGATGCGCGATGTCTCATCCACAGGACTCCGTCATGGGGATCAGGGTTCTGAGACCTTTAGCAATTAAAAGAAGAATCTGTCCCATTTAACCCATCATTTCCCAAACTTATTTGACTGCAGATTTCCCCCAGGGATCTCCTGACCTGCTCTTCTATGACTCGCTGATGAGCTTGTGAGGCAGCCCCAAATCTGCTCCCGCTCTGGGGGAGCCAGATGGAGAAGGCAGCTATGAAAGTGAGGTTTAAGAGGAAATTCGAGGAGGACCCCCTATCGGAGGTAGGGGACATCTGTAACTGTTTCATCAGCTGCAAATAGGGCACCATCTGGTTGAACTTTGGGAGAGGTTTGGCTCAGGCCATGGGCCGGGTCTTTACGCCCAAGCCAGGAGGTGGGGAGGGGTGTTTTCTGCTACTTAGAATTCACACCAAGTAGGCAGAGAACTTGGCCTGCAGGTCACTTGCTGGAACAGTGCCAGCCCGCCTGAGCGACGAGGGTGCAAGGGGGACATGGGAAATGAGAGAGTGCTGGGCCCGATGGGAGCAGGAGCTCCTGTGAGCTACGCTGACCGGACCATGTACCAGACAAACAGCCAGATTCCACGCCTATCCCCTCTGATTGTCATGAAACCCTGTGAAGTCAAGGCCAGAGGTTCAGGACTCAGAGAGATCTAACAGTGTCGCCAGTCCACACAGGAGATGAGGAGGCAGGACCTGCCTGACTCCTGACCAGGCATCTTCTGTAGTGCACTGCCCACAGGCTGGGCCCCGCATGGGAGAGAATGAGGCACAGGACAGGCCAGGGCCGTGGGAACAGCACAGGCACCAAACTGGCCATGTGTCCGTGGGGAATATGTGGGAGCTCCGGCGGCTTGCCCAGCCAGCCACCACCTGGGTCTGGAGCAGTGGGTAGAGAGAAAAGGACCAACAGAGGCAGGCAAGATGGGAAAAATCAGATGTGGGGCCACGGCTACTTGTGGACATTTCCTGGGTTCGGGTGGGACTGGGCAGGGGTGTGCATCACATCATCAGCATTATGACAGGTCTTGGGAGAGTCTTAGGCCGAAGGAGGCAGAAGCCCCAGCGGATGAGGTTGCCTGTCTCAGAAGCAGCAGAGTGGAAAGGTCAGAGCAGTGGGGGTGAGGACATCAGCTGAACCCCATTGACTCCCAAACTGCACGGACAAGATAATAAATCCCTGAGTTACGAACAAACCAACTGCCAACATGAGCCACATGGCAGAGGCCCCAGGTCATTGGCCTTGGGGCTCAGCTCCCAGCCATGCCCACACCAATCTTGGCTCACCAACTCCAAAGCTCAGAGTGACAGCAGCCATGGTCCGTGGGGACCATTAACATGCCACCGAGCTGGCCTTCCACTTTCTGGAAGGGGAGGGAGAGGAATGAGCCTGTGGGATATGCCCAGAGACGTCCCTGCCATGAGGAATTACAGTCCCCAGCAGTGGATGACAGCTGAATGAGCTTCAGGATGCAGATTCTGAAGCTTAGGGTCGAGAGCAGAGCGAAAACAAGCTCAGCGGAAGCACCTGCAGCCTCTGGTCTCCCTACAGTGAACACTACACACTGCCCAGGTCCCCACCAGATTAACATAAAAACTCACACTAAAGGCTATTTATCTCAGTTTCTTCTTTTACCCAGTACAACACATCAGCTTTTGACAAAATATTACAAAATTCTTTTGGCTTTTGGCAAAAAAAATACCATCTGAAGAGATAAATCAAGAGTCAGAACCAGAATCAGATATGATGCAGATTCTGGAATTCTATGGCAGGGAATTTAAAATCACTATAAATAATGTGTAAAGGCTATAATGGAGAAAAGAGATAACATGAGAGAACAGATGGGTAAAGTCAGCAGAGATGGGAACTCTCAGAGTGAATCTAAGGAAACACCAGAAATAAAACAAGACATAACATAAGGACCTTTGATGGGCTCATCGGCTGAGGAAAGAATCAGGGAATCTAAGATAGATCAATAAAAACTTCCCAAACTGAAACACAAAGGGAAAAAGCAGTGAAAATACCCTAGAATGTCCAAGAGCTGTAGGACAGTTTCAAGAGGTGGATCATATGGATGTGATTGGAATCCCAAAAGGAAAAGAGATAATGAAACAGAATAAAAATACATATATATAATGTACATATATGTAGATTATAGGTATTGCATATGTGTGTGATCATGACCAAGAACTTTCAACACTAAACCACAGATCCAGGAAACTCACTAAACAGTAAGTTGGATTAAGAAAAGAAAAAAGCACACCTAGGCTTGTCATATTAATATTATATTCAAACATCAGCAAACCAAATTCAAAGAGAAAAACTTGAAAGAGGCCAAGGGAAAATATAACACCTTACCTGTATGGTTCTGAGGATAAGGATTCAGTAGGCATCTCATCAGAAAACCATGCAGGCAGGAAGACACTGGGGTGAAATATAAAAAATATTGAATTAAAAAAAATCTAGAATTCTGCATTCAATAAAATTATCCTTTAAAGGTTAAGAAACGAGGACTTTTTAAGACAAATACAAGCTGAGGAAATTCATCACCAGAAGACCCGTCCCACAATAAATGTTAAAAGAAGTTCATAAGGGAGAAGGAAAATGACTTGGTTAGAAAATCAGGCTCTGTAAAGAAAGGAAGTGTATTATTAAAGAAGGAATAAATGAAGGTAAAACAAAATCTTTTATTTTTCTTATTCTTAATTGATCAAAAAGGTAACTGTGTGTTCAAAGTAATAATGTTATTACCCATTATGAAGAAGAAAAATGGCAAAAAGAATAGGAGTGAGGAATTGGGAATATTCTGGCAAAAGGAAACTGCTCTACATGTGCTGGACATCATTCTCTGAATTAGTTAAGTTAAGATTAGTTAAGAATGTGTGGTGAAGGCTCTAGGGCAGGGAGCCCCTGGGTTTTTTTTTTTAATGAATATAACATATACAGTAGGAAAAGAAATAAAATGAAATCTTAAAAAATGCTCAACAGACACCACAGAAGATAGAAAAAGGGGGAAAATTTAAAAAGAAATGAGAATAAGTGTGGTTAATAAAAAACACAAACATGATAGATATTAATATAATTTATTTTAAAAATCCCTTTAAATGTGAATAGTCTAAATATACAAATTAAAAGACAGAGATTGTCAGAGTAGATAAAAAATCAAGACCCAAGCACATGTTATCTACAAGAGACCCATTTTACATATAAAGAGTCAGATATGCTAAAAGTAACAGAAAGCTGGAGTAGTCCTATTAATTTCAGACAAAGCAGACTTCTCTACAAGGAAAATCGGACCCAGGGTGAGAAGGATTATTACGTGACAATGACAGAGTCAATCCTCCAAGAAGACATGATTTTAAAAGTGTATGTGCCTAACAACAGAGTGTGAACATACATCCGGCAAAAAGTGCAAGAACAAATGGACAAATCGTCTGCTGTGTTGGAAGCTTCAGTGCCCCGCAGTGACGGACAGATCTGGGGGCAGGAGACCATTAAAGGCGCACTTGAACCCAACAGCACCACCACGCAGCAGCACCTAATTGGCATCCACGGATTTCTTCCTGAGCCAGCAGAGTACATGAACCGCTCACCACGACAGGCCATGTTCTGGGCTATAAACACACCTTAACAAATGTAAAAGATGAGGAATCATACAAAATGTGTTCAGTGAAATTAAATTAGAAATTAGCAGAAAGGTAGCCTTGGTAGGACATCATGAAAACAGCACTTGGCCCCTTCGGTCTTCCTCCCCAAACCCATCACACCATCACTTACGTAGAAGCACTGATACTCCTCGCTGAGGGCCGTCCTACAACATACGGGCCTGACCTGTTCAGAACTGGCCTGCCCATCAGACACAGGCAAGTCTGAGAAGCTCAAGGAGACGTGATGAGTGGGTGCAGTGTGGTACCCTACATGTGGTCCTGAGGCAGAATAAGGTCATTATGCAGAAGCTAAGAAAATCCAAGAAAGTATGGGCTTTAGAAAATAGTAATGTACTAACACTGGCTCATTAATCTTAAATGTACCAGACTAATAATAGGAGAAACCCCGGGGGGGCTTATGGGGCCTTCTTATATTATCCTCACAAGTTTTTCTTGTAAATCTAAAACTGTTGTAAGCAAAAAAGGTTTGTTTTTAAAATGAGATAGTAATAATTCCAGGAAAAAAATTTTTTTAATTATGGGGCAAACTGTATTCTGTGAAAAGAAGATCATTCAAATATAAGAAAATTGACAAGATATGTGTAGTTTTAGAAAATATATAATCATATTTTTCAATCATCAAAAAAATGGAAAACGGAAGAGCTCTGACATTATTTTAGAAGTGAACATGTGGAAAAACAGAATCCTCTTGCACTGTTGGTGGTAGTGTAAGCTGGGCAGCCACTGTGGAAAACAGTACGGAGATTCCTCAAAACAGTGAAAATAGGAGTACCATGTGACCCAGGAATTCTGGGTATATATCCAAAGGAAATTAAATAAGTGTCTTGAGAAGATGTCTGCGCCCCATGTTTACTGCGTCATTATTCACAAGATACAGAGACAAAATATGTCTGCCCGTGGATCAGTGGATAAAGATAATGTGGGCTAAACACAGTATCTTTATTATTTATTTCTCTGAATAAATAGGGCGCTCATTCAACCAGGAGAAAGAAAGAAATCCTGACATTTGTGACCACACAGCTGGACCTGGAGGCAGTATGCGAAGTAAGGCAGACACAGAGAGACGGATATTCTATGATCCCATGTATCTGTGGGACCTAAGTGCAGAGAGTAGAGTGGGCGGTGGTCACCACAGCCGGGGGAGGAGAGAAATAGGAAGACGTGGGTCAGAGAGGACAGAGTTGCAATTAAACATGATGACTAGGTTCTGGAGATCTAATTACAGCTTGGCGACCAGGGGTAATAGTGCTGTAATGTGTACTAGACATTTGCTGAGAGAGCACATCTTAAGTGTTCTCACCGTACACACACACACACACACGCTCGCATGAAAGGTAACTATGTGAGGTGACGGAGGTGTTAATTAGTTCCTTGTAATCATTTCACAATGTATATGTTTATCAAATCCACGTATACATCTTAAATATATGTATACAATTTTTATTTGCCAATTATACTTCAATCAGATGGAAAAATGTTTTAATTATTCTTTAAATTTATTTTCAAATAATTTTACACTGTAAAGACCATATTAGGGGAGTGGAAAAGTTTATAAAATAGCATTTTGTAAGCATTTATAACAAAGGAAAGCAAATCTATGTTCAGATATGCTTCAACACAGATAATTACACACATATTTTGAAACCCTATTCTGAATCATTTATTCCCCCAAATAAACAAGTTACATTGGTCTATTTTATTATCACACTAAAAAAGTCTTTTATAATATGCTGATATACTAAAACGACTAAAGATATTTATAAAATTTTAGTCTTTAGATCCAGCAGTATAATTGGCCAAACATTCCCTGTAAGAATTAGGAGGATTCTTTCTATAAGTTGTGCAGTCTGCAAATTATAGGACTAAGTAATTGGAAACTAACCAGAACTTTGATCTGAAGGTCATAAGGTCTAGTGCAAAGAGGTATGTCATTAAGTCACAGAAATAAATTTATGAGAAATGGCACAAAATTCCTCATGAAAAGGATTCCTATGCCCATTTCGCAGATGCACAAAGTGTGCCCAAGCTCAGGGCTGCTCAGGGCAGGGCCGCCCAGGAGCCAGGTCTTCAGGTCCTGGCGTGCATGACGCTGTAGTCAGGCAGGCGTGCTGAGCAGGCAGGCTGGGCGGTCCACTGGCAAGAGGGGGTGGGCAGGGACAGGACGAGACCTGCTTCTTACCAGAACTCACACCATCACGCCAACTTCACATCTGCGGGCTCAGGGCCCCCGCATGCTCACCCACCTGCACCCCTGTACCCTTCCCAGGCCCCTGGTGTCCCTGCGGCAAGCAAGGCGGGGTCGGCGCCTCCCCTGCCCTTGGTGAGGGAGGAAACAGGGACCCGAGGCCAGGCGTGAACGTGGCCAGGAGTGGACTCACTGTGGCTCAAGGATGTGGAAATTGCTTGCGGGCCACGCTGCCCACTTCACTTCCATCCACCTTCTTTGTGCGAGAACCAGCTGCTATTCTCTCCCTAGTGGACCGAAAGCCAGTCCACAGCTGCTGACACTGGGAGGCCGGGTCCCCGTTACAGGGCGGGCCTGCCGCGCAGAGCCGGGACCAGCCGCCTGCCTCTTCAGGACCTGCTCTGGGAATGGCCCACCGCAGCCCAAGTTCTGTGTGCACCTCCTGCTTGCCGAAGAGAGTGCGTCTCCCCAGGTTGTCCCAGTCTGAGCCTGAGGGGGTGCCCGGCGTCGGCTGCACGCAGAGGGCCTGGGCCAGCAGCCGCGCGTGCCAGCATGGGGACCCCAGGATCCGGGGGCAGCGGCAGGGCTCGCCGGGGGGACACGGAGTCCGTCACAGCCAGTGGGAGCTGACGCCTTCTCTCCGCCTTCTCCAGGTCATCGCCAGCAAGGAATAACTCGGCAGAAGAAAGGCAGGTGCCCAGGGAGAGCTCTGGGTGACAAAGGCCCACCCCGGGGCGCCCGGGCGGGGAAGGCAGCGGAGGAGCGCGCCCCGCTGCCCCCTGCTGAGGCTTCCCGAGCTGCTGTGGGCAGGCCTCCCGCGCCTCTCCCGTCTCCTCTTCGCAGCTTTCCTGGCAATGTCTGAGGCCCAAGATCTGGAAAAGCCATGGGAATTTTCCGAGGCCCCAGAACAAATAAGCAGCTGACTGGATTCGAGTGTGCTTGGCCCCAAGGGTCCCTCTAGGGTCCAGGGCGCTGGCAGGGTCCCCTGTCTCTGTCCCCAGGAGGAGGAGGAGGACAAGGCAGGGAAGAACTTGGGGTCTTGGAGCCAGAGGCACCACCAGGAGCTCCCTGCAGCCCAGCAGGCCGCCCAGACTGTTTCTAACCCATAAACCGGGGAACCAACGGGCGGATGCTCACGGACAGAGAGCCAAGTGCAGCACCGGGCCCCACAGACACCCCCACTGCGTGACCGCTCCCCTTGCCGCTGGGGGAGTGGAAGGCGCTGGCCGCCGAGGGGAGAGGCGCCCTGCGGGGCGGGGCCCAGGGATGCTCGCCAAATGGAAAGGGCAGCAGCTCCTGCCCTCCTCCCAGCAGCTCTCCCTCCATCCTGAACCCTGGGAGGCCACCACTCAGCCGCCTGTACCCCTCCCAGGACACATGAAACCCAGGGTCGGGGCTCAGGGTCAGGCAGCTGTCAGCTCCTGGAGGTCAGCCTATGAGGAGAGGCAGAGACTGGAGGGGAGGTGGGCCTGGACTCGTCTGGCCTGCCCCTGACTCGCTGGGGCCAGGGGGAGGGAGCCTGTGTTGGCGGGGCACCCTCCTGCAGCCCCTCCCCAGGTGGCCTTCCTGGTGAAGAGCAGCCAGAGCTGCTTCCTGGGACCAGAGGTCCCTGATGCAGGCCTGAGGGTGGAGGCAGGTCCGGATGGGCCCACTGGCTGCCCTGAGCCCCAGTCAGAGCCCAGCCTTTGGGGGTAGCAGGTGCTCTGCCCTCTCTGCCCCTTGGCCAAGCCCTGCGCGGCCAGCATCATGCTGCCGAACCTGCCTGTTGTGAAATACTCCCAAAATGAGAAGCTATTGAAAAGTGAGCTTAAAGCCATAAAACATTAAAGAAATGTGAGGTATTATTAGGCCTGGCATTTAATACAACATCATTAAAGCTGTTAACAGTTTATTTTTAATTTTATAAGCTAAGCTAATGCTTGTCTAATTTTGAAAGGTTTCCCAAACCACTATAAAGAGTATATAAAGGCTAAACTGATGGACTCTGTAAGCCCTGGAGCTCCTTGGGGGAAAGGGGCTGTGTGAGTCTGCGAACAGCTCCCTGTCTCCCTGGCCACGCTTGGGAAGCCCCGACTTGCGTGTGAGCCTGTAGGAGTTGACCAAGGTTTTCTCTTTACCGGATCAGGCCCGTAACAGCTCACCCTGGGAGGCGGAGGGCTCGCCTCTGACCGACTGAGTGAGGGTCCCCGACTCCAGCTGCTCCGGAAAGAGGTCTCGGCTCCTCCGTTTGGGCGCTGTTAATCCCATGTTGTACACAATTTGGTTATAGGATTCCACATCCTAGGCCGGCTAGATGGAGGGGCTCAGAGCTAGGCGGCAAGGTGTGCTGTGGACACGCACCCAAAAGCAAGGGGGGTGCCCACAGCCCAGGAACCAGAACCACAGAAGCAGAACCGAGAACCAGTCAAGTCGGGCGGCTAGGCACTCAGGACAGGACTTTCACCAGGCCCAGCGTGTGGGACTAAAGTGTGTTCTTTGCTCGGTGAATGGCTAGAATCTCCAATGAGTAAATGCGTCTGCATAGCTAGACTTCCGTACCCTTTAATCCATGGAAATTGTGCTTTCAACCGACATTTTTGGATGAAAATGTCTCTGGAAGGTGTTGCATGCATCTTGGCCTTCCTGAGGGCCCCTTTCTGGACAAGGCAGCTCGTGGGGGCTCCGGGTGGGGCAGCTGGAGGGTGAGGAGCAGTGCCTTGTTCCAGACACCCGCACGTGTGGCCTGCTGGTGTCCCCAGCCTGCTGCCCAGGTCAGCATGCCCAGAGTTTCTGGTGCCACCTCTGGGGCGGTGGCAGGGGGCCTGGACCCCCTGGTGAAAGTCAATGCGGCGGGTCCTCTCCAAGCCTCACCTGAAGCCAGTGCTTCTGAGAAGCCTCCCTGGGGCTCAGACGGCGTGATCCTAATGCCTCAGACTGGATTTCCAATGCTGTCCCCGGGACGTCCACAGAGACAGAGGTGCTTGGGTCCTCTCCCCGCGTCTGCCCCGGGCACTGGTGGGTGGGTGCTGCACACTGCCCTTGTCGTGATCAGGAACTAGGGGCTATCAGCACCAAGGGTTCCCTAAAGCAGTAATCAATGCAATAAGGGAGGCGTGCAGCCACCTGCCCGCCCACCCACTCACCCCGCACCCAGATGCCGGGGCTCTGCAGACCGGGGCCTCGGGAGCAGGGGCCCTCGGAGCACCAGCCCCACTGGCCGGGGACCAGTCGCATCTGTGTCATCTCTGTCACAGGGAACCGGGGTCTGCAGGGGGTGAGTGAAGGAATCCATCAACCTCCTCGCCTGGAGTCCGGCACAGTATGAAAGCACTGAATACATATTCCCTGATATTAATGTGACTCCTGCTGGCTTTATGGAGGAGACAAGTGTTAAATAAACAGGATGTAAAGAAACACAGAACTCAGCTCTGGGAAGGGCGCGGTGGAAGAGCGGAGCAAGGCGCCCGCCCGGCCCTGCTCCCTGCCCTCGCTCACAGTCCCCACTTACCTACTCTTGCCCAGCTGTCTCCCCACTGGGGGTCTCACCCTCCTCCTCCACCCATGTGCCCCAGAGCCTGGCTGAGTTCATTTCCTGAAGGATGGTTTGCTTCCAGGCAGCACTGAGGGGCCTCCAGGCCCGCGGCTCTCAGGGGCCAAGGACCCGCCAGAGTCCCGCTCCACAGTTCTCTGGTCCCCCAGTGGGAGCAATGGGGCTGGAGAGCTGGGGCTGCAGCGATGAGAGTGGGAAGGATGCCGGGAGCTGCCAGAACCCAGCACACACCTGTGCTCTGCAAGGGTCTCTGGGCGTCGTGGAGCCATGAGGGCTGGGGCAGGGGCCTCTGGCGGTGGGTGGACACTCAGCCCTGTGTCAGGGTGTTAGTTTTCCTGCGGCTCCACGTCAGGCCCCAGGCGCCGGGGCCTGGGGACACTGGGGCCCTGTGTAAAGGCCCTCTCAGGTGCCTGCACACAAAAGGAGCCCATAATGATCATGGGGACCCACAGGAGGCAGAGAGCGCCCCAAACAAGGCCTGCCCAGCCCTCGGGTGGGGGTGCTAAGACTCCAGGCCCCCATGTGCCCCCAGGAACTCTCCACATTGCATTGGTCATTCGGGGTCCTTACCTGCCCCTGTCTGGAGGATTCAGGGCAGCCTTCGGGCCTCACCCCAGGGGAAGGGGTGGTTAGTTCTAAGGTTCCAGCAGAGCAGCCTCCATGAGTGTTTGCAAGCACCCCAAGATGCCAGGATGGCAGAAGGGAGCTGAGAAATGACCCCAGCGAGACTGCTTAATTCTCAGGCCTGTCTGTCCTAGGGGACTAGCTTGCAGACAGCTATCCCCTGGCAGCCCCCTCCTCTGAGCAGGGCCCCACCCCGACGCCAGCTCCATCCTCTAGCCCCCAGTCCCTGACTCGCATGGATTCTCACTCCTTCAGAGGACATCAGCTTGCAGGAGAGATTCGAGTCTCATTAGTGGCCAAGGGTGGGGGTCTCCTGCAACTTCAGGAACAGCTGCCTCTTGCTTCCCCCCCAGGGCTGCCATCAGTTGTTCTCCCCCAGCCCTTCCTTCTGGGTAGGAAACTGTGGAGGGGTCTCCTCTCCTTGAGGGACGTCCAGTGGACTCCCTGTGATCTAGTGCCAAGGCTCAGCGCGATCTGACAGGCTCCTTGTGAGCACCTACTGTGTGCCGGCCTCAGGGTCAGGGCCTGAGGACACAGGGAAGATTGGTTAGTGGAAGGACACTCCCTAAGAAACTCAGGGCCCCTAGGGAAGCAGGGCACGAATCCGGAGGGCATGTCCCCGCACACTGTCACATGCATGTCTGGGGGCCGCCTAACCAGGCCATGAACTTGGAGGCTTAAGGACGTAGAAATGGGCTTTCCAGTCCCAAGTTAAGGTGCGATGGGGCTGGTCCCCTCTGAGGCTCTGCACCTGGTGCAGGTGGCCCCTGGTGGGCCTTGGCCCTGAGACCCACGGCTCCAGTCCCTACCTCCCCTCACGTGGCCTCGTGTTTCTGTCTCTCTGTCTCCTTAACATTTGAGGGTCTGCACCATCTCGCCGCTGGACTTCCCAGAGGCTTCTCTGTCCCTCGTGTTCTTGCAGATAAGGTCTCCACTGGACACATGTGTCGCAGGGCAAGCACCCTGGAGCCTCTCCACCTGCCGCCCCAGGGGGTGTATGGAGAGATGCCGGCTATTGGGAGCACCGTGTAAATGCCAGGTGGGACGGTGCACCCTCCCAAATGGCAGAAATGGGACTCCCAGGAACCCCCAGGAGACGGCGAGCCCACCACCCTCCCCTCTGCCAACGCCAGGAGAGAGGAGGCAGGGTCTCCCGGGGGGCCCAACACAGGGACAGTTAGGGACAAAAGGGCGCCCCTTCCAGCATCCCTGGCCACAGGCCAGACCCTCAGCCTTGCCCGTGGCCTCCCCTCCCTCCCAGCTGGGTCTCTGCCCCTCGTCCCCCTGCCCAGAGGAGTGGGTCTCTGCCCCTCGTCCCCCTGCCCAGAGGAGTGGTCTAAGTGGCCCTTTCTCTGCCGCCCCTGTGCCCCATGATTCGCCCTGATGGTTTCAGGGCAGAGGGTGGGGCCTGTCTGTCTCCTGACCTCTAACAGCGAACGTTTGCGGATTGAATGACTAAGCCTTCAGGGGCCATTTTTTTGGCATCAGTGAAGTGCCATTGATCAGACTAACCTGAGTTTTTGGAGATGTGCTGGAAGGCTGAGGGCGGGGGGGTTTCTGAGGGCTACTCAGGGTCCGCTTATGTGGTCCAGGGAGTCAGGGGCACAGGCAGGGGTGAGCAGCGGCTCCCCGGGCTCTCAGCGAAGCCCCTTGCCCCTGCCCCCTGCCAAGCCAGCCATGCCCCCTGGTCCTGAGAGGCCTGGGGCAGGAGGCGACCAGAAGGGGCCCCGCCAGGCCTTCAGAGGCTGCGAAGGGATGGAGGGGAGCTGTGTCCTCCAGGCTGTTTTGAGTGCAGTCAGCAGCTGCAGGCTGGTGGCCAGGGGTCTGCAGTGGGCGTCCTGAGTAACAGTACCACCCGGTGCTCTAAGAGCACCCCTGTGCCACACAAAGAAGGGTAGAAGTGGACTTGGGAGCCTGGCCACCTTCTTCTGAGGATATGAGGCAAGGTCTCTGTCACCTGAACTCTACCAGGTCACTCAGCTCTGGCTCAAAGTGTGACGCATTTTAAAACGGGAGTGACCATCTCCCCATCCCCACCCCCACCCCCGGTGCCAGCCCCACAAGGATTCGCTTCTGTAGTTTGTCTGATTCGTTCCTGGGAGGTGGTTGTTATGGTCCTTAATTTGGGAAAGGAGTTAGGAGTTTAGGGGACGTGGTGCCTTGGCCCAGGTGACATGCTGTCTGGATTCTGCCTGGTCCCTGCCCCAAGCTGGCTCTCCTCCTCCTGCAGGCCACGCTTCCGTGCCCCTCGCATCCCTCCGGTCCTCTGGACGGGTGACCTTGGGGGTCCTCCCTGTGGGTGTCTCCTGCATGCCCCCCAGGAGGGTGGCCCCCGGCCCACAGGTGTGCGGACACTGGCTAGGGGTTCAGAGGCTGGGCCGCCGTCAGTGTGGGCTTGTCTACACGCCTTATTTCTATTACAGAAAACTTGTCACATCTCTCACACATTGTCACTGAAGCCTCATTACTCTGAAATGTCACTTCACTTACGAACATCATTATGCACGAACATATGCTGCAAGTGACAGGGATTGCAGAAAATTTGAAAAGATGTGATTTTTTTTTTTTTCCAAAGCTGCATTTTAGCAGGGACAAAGTCAACATTTTGACATCTAGGAGAGACTTGGAAGTGGATGGGAGTCTTGGTGATCTCCCTGAGGATCTGAGTATTTCAGGCCTGGAAGTCGCTCCTCTGCAGACAGGTGGGCGGCTGCTCTCTGGCAGGGAGGAGGGAGCAGGCATCGGGAGGGCACGGCGGGGACGCCCGTGCGGTGGCCTCCCGGGAAGCCACGGCCCAGCCGAGCCCGTGGGGGGACCCCCCTCCTCTCACACTGAGCACGTGGTCACTTGGTTCTCTGCGAGGAGAAACCGTAGCCTCACGCTGCAGCCTTTGGGTGATCTGTCTTTCCAGGCAGGCATCGTCCGGAATCGTGTCTTCAAGGCAGGGGCAGTGCTGGGGCACCGGAAAGACGCGGAGTGGGTCTTCAATCGCTCTGGGCTCGGGAGTAGCTGACGTAGTTATTTGATCCCTGATTCATCCTGTGAACGGCTGCTGAGCACCGGCTCTGTGCAGCGTGGTATGAGGCTTGACTTGGAAATGAAAAGGTGAATGTGGTCGAGGGCTGTCCATGGCACGGAGGGCCATGTGGCGTTGGAGAAGGTCACCTGGCAGGAGCTCTGGAGGTGATGTCAGCACCCCGCCCCCTTCCACCAGGAGCCAGGGATTCCGGGACTGACCCAGAGCAGAGCAGGTCCCCGGGTGACCTCCCGTGAGCCGCTTCCACTGAAGCCACCCGGTGCGAGTGGTGGCTCTGTCCTTGGGCATCGCACTCGGCCCTGAACAGGCCCACGGGTGCTGGGCAGTGGCTCTCAGGGTCCGCCAGGGTCACGCACACCCCGCGCTCTGCTCACTCCCTGAAGGCCCTCGTCAAAGCGCACAGCATTCCGTCCATTCACTTGCTTCAGTCTCTCTCCACTCGCCGAGGCCCAGACCAGGGGTGTCTCATCCATGATGGAAACCTTAGGGCCCCATAGAGTGCACAGGACTTGAGAAGGTGTTAAACAGATCAATGAAGGCTTGGCATTTCAGGAAATTTTTTCAACATTTGTTGAATAAATGAATCGTGAATAAAATAATTACAAAAATGGATCCGTCTATGTACAAAGGAAAAGCTAGCGAGCAAGAAAGCAGCGGATTACGAGGCAGGGAGGGTCTGTGCTGCACCCTGGATGGGCCGGGCTTCCAGGCAAGGCCGGTGGGGTGCATGCAAGGCTCACTGGCCGGCTTGAGCGCAAGGCCACGGTCGTCAGCTTTGAAACAATCTTTTTCTTTTTTTAATTTTGTAAGGCATTATTAAAATAGCTAAATTACAAACTTGCACTAGTTAAGGAAACGTATTTTTTTAAACGTAAAATTTATAGAGTCAATTAACAGTTATTTCATTTCTGATCTTAATAATCGCAACTAACAGTGAAATGTAGGTCAACATCTATTCATCTCTAAACCATGAGATCCACCCTCGGCCCCACGTGCTCCCCAGACGCTGGCGCGGGGCTGCTGTAGCTTCCCTGGTTTGTGGAGAAGGAAGGTAAATCAGATGCTCATTTATATGTAATCGTTGCTATTAAGTACTTTCTGTAGGGAGTTTATGTATTTGCATTTTGGCTGCTTTAAACTTTTTATTTTTTATTTTTTTAATTAAGGCTTGTTTTATAGGGCATTCCAGATAAGAGAAATATATTTTCTTATTTCGTGTAGCTGACTTTGCTTGACAGATGGCAAGGGGCAGAAGACTGAACCTTCTTTTCAGAGACTTCATTCATTAATTCAGAGAGTATTCCTGGGGGATAAGTTCTGCTCAGCCTGGGGAGTCTGAGGACAGGAGGGAGGGACATTGTCATGTCTCCCACAATGCAGGGAGGATGGGCCACAGTCTGGAAGGTCACATGCCTGCAGCCGAGCCAGAGATGGTGGTAAAGAGAGTTAAGCGAATCTTTTATTGGTGCTCTCTAGGTGCCAGACGTGGTCCAAGCCCTGTACATGCATCTTCTTGTTTAACCTCATCATAACCATCAAGGTCACGCCTATCTTTATCCTCATGTTGGAAATGAGAATACCAAGCCACAGAGACTCTGGTGGCTTGCCCATGTCCCATGGCAGGGGAACGGTGGCCAGGCTGAGGACCCGGCAGGTGGTCTCACTGCCATGGTCCATTTTAGGTGCCAGTGGCCATGGGGCACCCAGGACTGGTTAACCATTCTCCTGGGCATGCCTGTGAGGGGTGTCTGGATGGAAGTCACATGGACTAGGCAGCTGGAATAAAGCAGACCACTCTCCCCATGGTGGGAGGGCCTCCTCCAATCTACTAGAGGACTGAATAGAACAAAAACGCCTATGAAATGTCTAATATTTACATGCAAATTAAAATCAAAGCCAGTGACCACTGCTCATCTGGTCCAAGCTGGTAATGGGTGACTTAATCACACCCCTACACCCGCTATTCTGCCTGCAGGGAAGGCTGCTGAGTCATTCATGTCTCTCCACTACCCGCCACCTGCAGTTTCTCTCTTAGATATTCATAAATTTATTTACCCAAATAAATCGAGTAAAGTTTTATGTGCCCCATTTTTAGTTCACAAGCTGTCTTCTGCTGCATTTGGGGCTGAACAACACATTTTATTTCTCTATGTAAAGAATAAAGTACTCTTTCATTTTCTTAAGTGTCAGCTCTTCCCCGTTACGTCCAGAGACAAGCACATCCCTGTGACCATCGTGTGCAGTCAGGCGGCAGGTCGCCCGAACTGTGAACTTACTCTCTGCTGCAGTGAGATCTTGGAAAGAGGCGGCAGGAAGGGTCCAGAGTGACTTTTCATCTTTCCACGTGCCTGACATGAGCTGGTGGATATTCACATGTCAATCAAAGAAGCAGATCAGCTATAATCTATAAATCAAAACATTAACTTTTCATCCTTGTAGGTTATTCAAAGAGGTATAGTCAATTGTGCAGAAGTGCACATTGTGTCTGTGCTTCAGAACAATATACGTCTGGCTGTTTGGCAAAGCATGACGGTCATCTGAGCCGTGGCCTCAGTCTGGAAGTAGGTCCTCCTGAGGTGGGTCTTGGTATGTGTCACAGCCTCCCACTGGCTTACCAAGGTCCACGCACTGGCTGTGGGTGTGGTGCAGTTCTTGTTTGATGTTTCAGCGAGCGCTGAGTTTCCCAAAGATTTGCAATTTATATGCCAGACAAGGTCTAATTTCTTAATGTACTAAAAGAATTCCTTCAAATGAATACAAAGAGCAACCCATGATAGAAAAATGGGACGGAGACAAGCACAGACCGTTCCCAGAGGAGGGAATCTACACGGATCTTACACAGATGGAAAGACCCCAGCGTCATCATCCTAAGAGAGGTGAAATGATAAGGCGATACCACTAAACCTGCAGGTTGGTGAAGGTCCCAAAGTTTGGTGACCTATTTGAATTGGCAAGCAGTAGGAGAGCAGGTATCCATATGAAGAAAAGAACAAAAAGGGAGAAAAAGAGGGACTTTGCTTGAATGTCTGAGCTGAGACCTTGGTATTGGGCCTCGGAGTGCGACAGGCACCCTAGCTGTCCTGGGGCGCCAGCTGGCAGGAGGCAGATGCTGGGACTCCCCAGCCTCCATCATCCTGTGAGCCAATCCTTGCAATGTCTCCCATCACTTCTGTTTCTCTGAAGAAGCTGTTAATAAAGAACCTCTGGAGCCACAGCCTTACTTGGACACAGGCCCCCAGCGCCTATGTGCTGACGCCCCCAGAGGGCGCGCCCCGCCAGCACCCGGGGCTGATGACCAACAGAGGGCGCCAGTCTTGACTTGGGATCGTGAGTCCCTTTGCAGACTCTGCTTTGGTGGGCGCCAAACAAGTTGGCTACACCCTTGCCATGTTAAGGTTAAGTACTACTCTTTGCTCTTCTAGCCATTGCCTCTCTGTCGCCTGTAATGCCAAGAGAAGTTCAGTGGAGTGAGGAAGGCAACAGAAAGGGAAAGAAAGCTCTGTGCCGTCCGGCAAAGGTGAGATGGCGCCCATCCCACTTGAGGCTATTCAGAATCGGGGTCTCGAGGGCTGTGGCAGTAGTTGCAAAGTGCTTCCCAACAGTGGGGGCCTTAAGCGTCCCGTGAATGTGGATGGAGCCCCACACCACCAGCCTGGGCTCTCAGAGCAACCAGGTCACACTGAGGACTGACTGGTCCAGCCCCTCGCCCTTGTTCCAAAGAGGAATGTTTTTCACTGAGACTCACAGTCACTGGAAGCCTTTTCCTTTCTGTGTTCTGGCCCCTTCCCACCATAACCCAAAAAAGCCAGTTCTGCACCTGGCAGGGTTGGTGGGACATCCTCAGACATCCACCTGAGATGCTCCCCTGCCCTTGTCAGGTCCCAGCACCTTGGGACAGTCCACCCTGAGCTTAGTGGGTCACCTGCACTACCAGCCGCACGGACCAACTCCAGATCATGGGTCACCTGCAATGCTAGACCCCTATGCTTAACCGGGAGGACCCAGAAAATAACCAGATTCCACCTAAGGTCACCAAAACCAGATCTGCTGCCCCACCACCAGAGGAGATCCTTGTTCCCTGCAAATAAGTCTGTGAGGAGGACTTTTATGGGCACAGATATTTCCATGTCATCTGACAGAAGCTGCTAGCAGCCTTCTGGCATAATTCTTCACAAACACAAGCACCCCTCACATGAAAGAAAAACAGCTGTGACTTTGTTTTACTTGTGAACGTTCCAGTTAAAGAGAATATGAGGATCGGCATATGTAATCCCAGGTATGCAGTGGACCAATTCTGAACTTCAAAGGTGTTTATGGATCCAAACACTGAATGTGGGAATGATGGGAATTACCAGCCCTGGTGGAAAGACAACTTCAGCGCCAAAGGCCTGGTGAAAATTACCACCAGAGTGTGCATGAAAGCCAGGGGGCATGCGGATGCCACATGGCAAAATCAAAATTTTGGGGTGAGGTCTAATTCCTTTTAATCTTACTTCAAAGCCCTATAATAACCTCAGGCCAGTTACTTAACCTCTCTGAGGTCTAAGTTCTTCATTTATGATGTGGTCGAAAAGTTCAGACCAAAGATGGCATCTACCTATGGGGCAGAGCACATAGCGTCAGTCTCTCGGTGTGAGACTCAAAATGAAATAACGTTTGTGGAAGTATTCCATATACGGGAATTACACACAGCTGTCACACACTACTATGGCTACTCCTCACTGTACCAGTGCATGCTAAGACAGTAACAAATGCAGGCATCGTGCTGGGAATGCAAAGATAGCAGGTGACTAGCCTGCATCTTCAGTGGAAGCCAGGGGAGTATACATGCTACTGGTTGACTGAGAGATGACAACTGCCCTAAGAGGCTTGTGCCCTAAGGCCAGGAGGGGTCAGAGGGTGGATTCAGGCATCTAGATGAGCTTTTCTGGAGCTGAATCTGGAAACAAACTTAGGAGTTCACCAGCCAGAAAATGCTTGGGACAAGGGAATCCACACCTCCAGCATAAATAACTGGCCTCATAGTAGAAGCCCTGTCCAGAGGAGCTGGCAAATCCAGGGTGTGCAGATAATAGCAGCCTTCTATGGAGAAGTAGTACGTCAGGAAACGAACCCCACACTCTGCATAACACACCACCCAAAAGGTTATTTGTTTTCCACTCAGGTTGGCAGGTAAGGTATTGGGGGGAGGGGGAGCAGCACGGCAGGTCTAGGCTGGTCTTAGCCAGGCTTGGTTTTACCTGTATGTTGTGATGATTTTAAGTGGCAGAAGAGGGACGAAGAACTTGAACAAAAGTTTTGGAACCATTATGTGTCAAGGAGATATAATGTTCTTCAGGCCCCTAAAGGAGAAAAGCCCTATAAAACCATCCAACATTTAGAATTTCTGGAGGTGCTACAGAAGAGGAAAAGCAAGCCAAAACTAGACCAGAATTTGCAAACACTGAAACCCAGCTTCAAATAAATGAATTCTTAGCTTGGAACTAGCCCCAGCATAAAAGCATGCCAAAAAAGCAACCGTAAATGCTTTTCGACGGAAAATGGTGCCATCAAATCATCTACACAATTTTTATATACAATGAAACATTTACCAGGCATACCAGTCTGAAATACAAAGCCAAAGAAACAAAAAAAAGAGAAAAAACAAACATTAGAAACAGATCCACAGGGTTGCCATATAAAGAAGTTGTTTCATATAAACTTTTAAATTGCTAAAATTTAAGACTGTAGATGATAAGACAAATAATTTCATAAGAGTACCTAATACACAAAAAATTGAAATACTTTAAAATACTGGAGTAATAGAAATTAAGAACTCAACAGATGAGGTTTTAAGGAAAATAGAACTTACAGGAGAATTGATAGAATGGTCAGGAAGACAACAATGATAAACATACATTTACTTGACAAGAAAGTCCCAAAATACATGAAGAAAAAGATGACAAAATTGAAAGGAGAAAAGGACCATTGAATACCTGTAGCTGGAGACTTCAATATCCCATTTTCAATAATGAATAGGAAAACTAGAGAGAAGATTAGCAAGGAAATGGAAGAATCAAACAACATTATAAACCAGCTACACCCAGAAGATATCTGTGAATCGCCCAACAGTAGAATACACAATTCCATTCACAATAGCATCAAATGTGTGCATGAAACATTCTCCACGAAATGCCATAGGATAGGCCATAAAACAAGTCTCAATAAATTAGAAAGGATTGAAATTAAAGTATGTTCTCAGTCCATAATGTAATGAAATTAGGAATTAAAAAAGAAACAAATTTGGAAAATCCACACGTATGTGGAAATTAAACAACACACTCCTAAACAACCAATAGGTCAAAGAAGGAAAAGCAAGGGATGTTATAAAAAAACTTTGATGCAGATAAGAACACAATATACTAAAATTAGGGATGCAGGAAAAGTGGGGCTGAGAAGAAAATTTATGGCTGTAAATGCTTACATTAAAAAAGAAGAAAGATCTCAAACCAATTACCCAAACTTTTATTATAAGAAACTAGATACATAGAATAAATTAAACCCAAAATAAGGTAAAATAAGTAGATAATAAAGACTGGAGTATATATAAACAAAATAGATAATAAAAATATAACTAATAAATCAAACACAATGTTTTATTTAAATCATAAAACTTGACAAACCTTTACCTAGACTGACCAAAGGAAAGGGAAGACTTAATTTACTAAAATAAGAAATAAGAGTTACCTGGGTTGGAAAAAATGGGAAACTTATCTCTAGATGAAGTTGACAATCTTATTTATGAAAAAAAAAACTAAAACTTAACCAAAGAAAGAAAACAATTAGAGCTAATATGAGTTCAGCAAGGTTGCAGGGTACAAAATCAATATGTAAATATCAGTTGTGTTCCTCTAGGATGTCAAAGAAAAATCCAAAAATATAATTAAGAGAACAATTCCATTTACAATAAACCAAAAAGAATAAAACACATAGGAATAAATTTTAGAAAATAACTGTAAGACTTGCACGCTGAAAACCACAAAACACTGTTGAAAGAAATTAAAGAAGACCTAAATTAATGGAAAAATATCCTATGTTAATGAATCAGAAGACTTAATACTGCTAAGATGACAATACTCCCCAAATTGATGAAAAGATTCAATACAATTTCTATAAAAATTCTGTTTGTTTGGTTTTTACAAAAACAGACACGCTGACGAAAACAGACACGCATATAGGATCACAACAAGACCAGGATAATCAAAACAATCTTGACAAAGAACAAACCTGGAAGGCTCGCATTTCCCAATTTCAAACCCACTGCAAAGTTCCAGTAATGGACAACGTGTTCCTGGCATAAGGACAGACATGTTAGTCTATGAGTGAAACTGTGAGGCCACTGATTTTCTACAAAGGTGCCAGAACATTCAATGGCAAAGAGCAGATCTTTTCAGGCAAATTAAATATTCACATGCGAAAGAATGCATTCGGACCCTTCCTCAAGCCATTTACAGACATTGACTCAGAATGGATCAAATACTAAAACGAAAGACTATAAAGTTGTTAAAAGAAAAGATAGGGGTAATGATCTTGCATTAGGCAATGACTGCCTAGACATGACACCAAGAGCACAAGCAATTAAAGAAGAATTCAATAAGTTGGACTTCTTTGAAATTAAAAGCATCTGTACATCCAAGGATACTGTCAAGGGAATGACAAGCAAGCTACAGAATAAGAGACAATATTTGCAAATCATTTATCTGATAAGGCTTTAACATCCAGAATGCTTAAAAAACTCCTATAATTTAACAACAAAAAGATAAATAATTTAAAACTGGGCAAAGGACTTAAATAGATGTTTCTCCAAAGAAAATACACAAATGGCTAATAAGCACACGAAAAGTTGCTCAACACCATCAGACATCAGGTGAATGCAAATAAAACCACGACAACATACTACTTCACACCCTCAAGGATGGCTATAAACAAAAAAATGGGAAATACGTGGGGGCAAGTGTATGGGGAATTTGGAATCATCATACAGGGTTGGTGGGAATGTAACATGGTGCAGCTGGTGTGAAAAGCAGTTCGGCACGTCCTCAAAAAGCAGAATAAGGAGCTATAATATGATCCACAGATTCCATCCTTAGGTGTGCACCCAAGAGGATTCACAACGGGAGTGTGTTCAAACAACGACTTACATAAAAATGCTCACAGCAACATTATTCACAATAGCCAAAAGGTGAGAAGAGCCCAAATGTCCATCAGAAGGTGAATGGATAAATGTAATGTTGTACATAAAAAGTGTAATAGATGGTAAATTCAGACATAAAAGGAATGGAGTACTTATCCATAATACAACATGAATAAACCTTGGAGACATTATCCCAGGTGAAGAACCCAGTTAAAAAAGACCATATAGCATGGTTTCCTTTATTTGTTTATTTTTTTTGGCATGAACTGTCCAGAATAGGCAAATTCAAAGAGACACAAAGCAGACTGGTGGTTTCCAAAGGCTGGGCTGTAGAGAGTGACTGCTAATGGTATGGTTTCTTTGGAGATGATAGAAAACATTTGGAATTAGTGGTAATGGCTAAGTAACTAGGTGTATACACTAAAAACCACTGAATTGTGCACTTTAAAATTGTGGATTTTGTGGTATGTAAATGACATTCCAGTTTAAAATAGAAAAAACGATAACAAAAACCAATAGCCATGGAGTTATTTTGTAGAGATCACAAAAATACATCTATATGATGAATAAAAAATCAACTTTATTAATATTATGCAAGTGGCTATTTGAGACCCAGGGTACATTTTTATTAATAGTATGTTGTTTCAGTTCTTTAAAATTTTGAAATCAATTTAGCTGTAAGTCAGTGCACTTTGGGAGGCTGTCTTTCATGACTTGAGTGTTACTTCAGTGTGACAGAGACAGTGATGTCAGAGGGTAGCATGAAGAGTTTAAATAAAATGATTTTATGAAATGTGAAACTGAAAATGCTTAAAAGCATATTTCTAAGTTACTAGACACTTTATATGTTGTCATAAATATGCCTGCATAACCAAACTAACAAATATTCTGGATGCCACAAGTAAATACAAGAATATGAGCAAATGAGAAGATAGCCGAGTAGAAAACATCTAGACTAAAGCAACAGGACAAAAGAGGATGGGAAGGACTTTAAAAGGGTACAGAAGGTGTATGGGACATGATGAGAAAGTCCAGTATATAAGTAACTGGAGAATCAGACAAAGCAGAAAGAAAAAATGGAACACATGTACTATTTGTGCAACACTTTTCCCAAAGTGACCAAACACACACATGCACACACTTACAAAAACTTCTACAAAACAAAAGCAATGAGAAAAAGTTAAAAACAGAGAAAATGAAATATATTACCTTAAAAAGACCAATAATAAGAAAGAGGATTCTATTGAAATATCAGAATCCAATGGATTACGGTACATCATGCACAGAGAACCAAAAGAAAATAACTGTCAACCCAGAATTTTGTAAGGAGAAAGAATGGTTTTCAAAGATGAAAGCAAAATGAAGACATAATCAGACAAGAACCAGAATAGACATGAGTATGACCTCCACTGAAGAATACTATAGACATTGCTCAGGTAGAAAAGAGCGACTCCTACTGTAGGCATTCAAATGCAGAAAGAAAAAAATATATATATGCAGATATTAGCTAATAGTACCAATAATGATAATCCTTATTATAATAATGACAAAATGATGTAGCTACCAAATATCAGGCAAAGTAAATGCTAAGGCAGGAAGATTCCTAATTAGAAAAGAAACATGTTATAGCAATTAAAGGGTCACTTCTCTGAGAAATAAAGCAATTCTAGGAAAGCTAACACTTATGAACATATCCTCCAAATATAAATACCCAAAACTGATAAAACAAAGAGTAGAAATTCACAAAGAAACAATCTTAATCGAATATCCTAACATACCTTACTTTGTAACTAAAAGCAGAAGTAAACAATATGACCAATTATTGTATAGAAAATCTTAACGACATGATTACCAAATGTAATGTGATTGATATATGCAGAAAACTGCATCCAACAAAAGTAGATTTTGCATTTTTGTGTGTATATGGGTCATTTATTAAAATTACTCATATTTTGAACCATAACGCAAGTCTCAAGAAGTGATTGAAATTGTATATGTTATCATCTCTGACCCCAATAGAGTTGAACATGAGGGCAATAATTAAAAAAAAAATACCAAGTAGATAATTTTCAAATATGTGAAAAATAAGCAACACAGTTCTAAATACACCATGAATCAAAGGAAAAAGTTACAAAGGAACTTAGGAAATATTTTGTCATGTATGATTATAAAACTATAGTGAAAAATGTGGGCGATACAGCTACAGCTGTGCTTAGAGGAAAAATGATGGACTTAATTCATATATGTTCAAAAAGTTTAAAGTCTCAAAAAAAAGTTTAAAGGCTCAAAATCAATCTAAATATCCATTTCAAGAAGTTAGGTGAAAGAATAGTAAATTAAATTTAAACTGATAGTTAAGTAGAAAATAAAGATAAAATCAAATATTAAAGAAAGCTATTATAATGGAATAAATCAACAGCAGCCAATTGTTCTTTGTTAGAAAGAATAATACATTAAACCCCTGACAACACTGAATAAAGGTATAAAGAGAGAGAGAAAAGCAAAACTTACAAAGATCAAAAACACAGTAGCAGTAGACTAATAAAACTGACTCAATAGAAATAAAAAAAATCTAAAAAGTTATATTGATAATTAAATCTATTAATAAAAATCCTCCACACCAGAAAGAAAAATCCTCCAAGCCTATATGCCTTTAAGTTCTTCTAGACGTTTACAGAATAACAAAATATATAAAACTCTTATATACAACATACTCTTCCATAGAATAGAGAGGAAACATTTTTCAGTTGTCTTGATGAGGCCATAACCATCTTAATAACAAAGCCTTACCTGTACTTCACAAATAAAGATTGTTTAGGGAGTAGTGGGCTGACTATTGCCCCACCAATGTGTCCACATCTTAATCCCTGGGCCTGAGAATGTGTTGCCTCATGGTAAAGAGACTTTGCAGACGTGATGAAGCTAAGCATCTGAGATGTGGAGATTATCCCAGATCATGCTGGTGGGTTTAATGTGGTTGTGAGGGGCCTTATCAGAGGAAGATGGAAGATCAGAGTCAGAGTAGGACTTGTGACAACCGGAACAAGAAGTTGAAGAGACGAGAGGAAGGGTCTAAAAGCCGAAGAATGCAGGTGGCCTCTAGAAGCTGAAAAAGGCAAGGAAATAGATTTTCCTCTGAAGCTTCCAGAAAGAACCCAACTCTCTGACAACGTGATTTTAGACTTCTGACCTCTAGTACTTTAAGTTAATAGATTTGTGTTTTTTAAACCATTCAGTTTGTGAAAATTATTATAGCAGCAATAGGAAGCTAATACAGAGACCAATGTCTCTAATGAATATGGAGGCAAAAACACCCAAAGTAAGTATTACAAAATCAAGTTCATGATGTATGAAAATAGACAATACATTACTATCAAGTTCAGGTTATTGCAAGAATTCCAGGTATGCAGAAATGCAAAGGTAACCTTTGAAAATCCGTCATGGTAAATCACCATAGTAACCAAATAAGGAAGAGAAAGTGTATGATCATCTCAGTAAATACACAAAAAGCATTTGATAAAATCAACACCTATTCATGGTAAAAAAGAATAATAATCATCTTAGAAAAATAGGTATAGAAGGGAACTTTCTTATCAATAAAAACTATCTAAAAACACTATAAAGAGCATCATAGTTAATGACAAAGCACTGATGGTATTTTACCTGTAGTGGGAACAAGACAAGTTACCATCACTCCTATTTCAAAATGTACTGGAAGTTTTAGCCAATGCAGTAAGGCAAGAAAAAGAAATTATGGTTGTAATATTGGATAAAGTTAATAAAACTGTCATTTTCAGATGACATAAATTTGTATGCAGAGAATTCTAAGGTTTCTACAGACAAACCAGAATAATTAATAACTTAATTTACCATTGAACCTGGTTATAAAGCCAATATACAAATCTGTTTTGTTTCTGTACACTGAAAACAATGAAAAATAAAATAGAAAGGACACCATTAACCAGGCCTTGAAAATTCCAAGTTCCCAGAAATAACTAAGTATATGCAAACATCTCCACACAGAAAACTACAAAATATTTTTTGGCAAAATTAAACAAAAATAATGGATTAGAATATGTAACAGTCAATTAGCAATTCTTTCCAAATGACCTATAGATTTAATCTAACCTAAATAAAGTCTTGGCCAGTATATTTTTAAAGGTAGTGATTCTAAAAATCATTCTAAACTGATTCTAAAATGTACACGAAAATGCAAAGGACCAAGAATAGGTAAGATAATCTTAAAGAATGCAGCTGGAGGAATCCTGATTTATTATAAATCAAGATTTATTGTAAAGCTATAATTATTAAGGTAGTGTTGTAATGCAAGGACAGACAAGGAGGCCAGTGGAAGAGGACAGAACCCAGAAATGCACACATACTTTATAGACACATAATTTATAATAATGGTGTCCAGAGCAGTAGGGAAATGTCTTTTCAATAAGTGATGCTGAGTCAATTGGATATTCAAATGGAAAAAATAAATCTTGTCTTTTGTACATCACACACAAAATTCATTTCCAGAGCTGTCATAAATCTGAGTTTGAAGGACAACTAAGGAGAATATCAAAGATTTCTTAAGAGAGACACAAGATGCACTAACCATACAGAAGAAGATTGATACGTGAAAATTAGTAACGAATTCATCAAGAGTAAGAAGAGGAAATGCACAGCCCATTGTATGAGAAAAGGTGTTTACAGAACCTGTAACAAAGGATAACATCAACCAGGAAAAAAGTGCTCAATGAAAATATTGTCAATAGATCTGAGCCAACACTTCACAAAAGATGTTCTAAAGTCTAAAACACATGTGAAACAGTGTTCACACACATTAGTAATCAAGAAAATGCAAATAAAAAAATCAGTGTGATACCATTACATATCCCCTAAAAGGGTAAAATGTAAAATGTGAGACAACACCAAGTGTTGGCAGGGATATGGGATAACTGGAATCCTCAAACTATGCCTGCAGGAGGGCTACATTTTACAGCTAGTTTGGGAAACCACTGGACAGTGTCTGCTAACATTAAAAATGCACAAAATGTAGAACCCAGTAACTGAACTCATAGAGACACACCCTACAGAGCTGCATATCTGTGTGCACCAAAGGCTTGTATAGAATGATCACACCTGACAGTCCCAAGATGGAGAGGCCACCAGGGTCCGTGAATAGCAGAATGTCCAATGTTTAAATGAATTGTGGTACAATTACACAGTACGGTACTCTAAGAAAAATGAGTGAATCATTCATCTACAAAACCACACAGAAGAATCTCACAAACATAATGTTGAGTGAAAGAACAGACACAAAAGAAAATATACTACATGATTCAGTTTCCATAAAATGCAAAGCTAACCAGCTGAGGGCTTGGTAGTCGGTTAACATGGCAAAGAGGCAGGCGCTGGTGGCTGGAAAGGGCACAGGGGCTCCTGAGCCCGGGTCCCACAAGAGTTCTGGTCACGCTGCTGATTTCATGGATGTGTTTGCTTGGTGAACATTCGTTGAACTCGATACGCAGCACACTTGGGATCTGTGCCCTTACCCTGTTTGTGTATGTTACATTATAATTAAGGACTAAGAATTCAGTGGTTTTATATGCAGAGAATTCTACAGTTCACTAGGAAATCCAGATAGAGGACGCACAATTTTGGACCCTGCATTTCATATCAGTCATGATTCACCAGAGAAACAGAACGAGTAGGGAATTCTGTGTGTGTGTGTGTGTGTGTGTGTGTGTGTGTGTGTGTGTGTGTGTGTGTGCCTATTATGTAGTAAAATAAAAATAAATAAAAGATCAATTTAATAGAAGTGGAAGTAAAAAGAAATAAAACAGATTTGTTGCACAAGGGATTGACTCACAGGACTGTGGGGTCTGCCATGTGCAAACCTTGCTGGGGCAGACGGGCTGGCTGGAGCTGGCCTGCAGAAGGTGGGGCTGCCACCCCCAGGCAGCACCTTCTTCCTCGGAACAACCATGGTTATGTTCCTACAGCCTTCGGCGGGCTGGATGACCACCCACACTACCAGGCGAGCTGCTCCACTTAAAGTGACCTGACGGTCGGTGTTAAGCAAATGCACAAAAGCCTTTGCAGAGACAACTAGACTGGGTTTGTTTAACCGGAGACTCTAGGCTAGTCAAGCCGACACATGAACTAACTCACTGCTGACGCTGGTCGTCTCCCCAGAGAGGCATCTCTGAACAGCCACTCTGTCCTTACCTCCTACCTGTCACCATCAACGTCCTCTTTGTTTTCTTTAATTACAGCCAAACGAAATCACATGTGCTTGTTTTTGCACTATTCTGCCTCTCTTGTTGACCATTGTATCCACCGTGAGGACAGTGGGTGTGGCCAGTGTGAACACCTCCCTAAACAGGCAAGCCCAGTGAGCGCCAAAGTTTGCAAGGACTCTGGAGAATGTCCTTCTGCTCCCCACCCGACTGGAACCACGTCAGTACCCGGGGCGTCCTGGGTAGGAACTCAGATCTATGGAAGACAGTAGTGGTCGAGAGTGCCTCCGTGCGCCATCGGCTTATCCAAGTCCTTCCCACCAGCCAACCGCCTGGCCTGCCTTCCATGTCTGCTGGGCTTTCTAACTCCACAGCCCTGTGCTATGCCAAGTCGTCTTGCAAACTGAAAATCAGGAGAAAGGGTCCACCAATTCCTGCTCTTTGATTTAATTGCAAAGTTGGAATTAAAGGTAAGCATTTTGCTTAGCCAATCATGGCTGTTTTAAAGAATCGGCTGTGAATTAGTCTCTGCTCCGCATCTTTCTCCCCATCAGTCATTTTCTGAAATGAAATTAGAGAAACAATGAAAGGATGAGGCCCTGACCACGGGTGTCTGACATGTGCTGTGCTAGGAAGCCCTGGGTTGCGTGTGGGCAGGAGCCCCCAGATGCCAACACTACACCGTAGGCAGGAGCAAGCAGCTCGCGTCGTGCACTTGAGCTCTGACTCTGGGGGCGGTGGAGCGGGGAAGTCCCACGGTCCTGTAAACGTCCAGGTGCACAGACCTCCCACCTTTGTGCCTGGGAGAGTTTCCTACAGAAGCGCCCCCGGCTCAGGTGACTGAGGCAGGCCTGGCTGTGCCCGCTGTGCGCCCAGGGCCCCACCAGTTCCCATTCTGTGCCTCATGAACCATTCGCTATTTTGTCCTCATTGATCAGCTGGAATAAAACACCTGTTTACCCAGCTTTGGTGAGACTTCCGCCTTCCGCAGAGCCCCTGGCCTTTGGCCCACCCCCAGCGCAGCCAGCACACACTCCCCTCCGAGAACAGGCCGGCCTCTCACCCAGGCCACCCTTCCACCCCTTTCCGCACCAGCTTCTTCTAGCCTGCTTACTCCCCTCTACAAAGAAAACCCACCTGTTAACTCTTGAGGGGTTGCAGACCCTGTGTGGAGCGACCCCCCACAATGCAGTAGTCCCTGTCTGACCCCACCTCACAGCCAATACCCCTTTAAATAAAGCATCTCGCCAAGTCTGGATTCAGTTTTCACTGGACATCAGCCACCCTTGCAATGTGGGTGGTGAGACTATATTTTATCTTCTTACACTTAATTGAAAAATAGCCGCATTGGGCTAGTGGCTTTCTATGGGTGAATGCAAATGTAATGGGGAAACTGAGGCCTGGGGGGGTGAGATGTCCTGATCCAGCCTCCCTGCTGAGCGGTGGTCTGGCTCTGAGGTCCCCCAGCCCGTCCTGTGGGAAGCCTGCTGCCTCTCAGAGCCAGACTCTGCTGCCGAGAGTCATAAGGCAGGTGCCCGGGAGGGAGCAGAACAGCCGGGCACAAAGCCCCTGTTGCCCGTCAGCTCCCTGGGGACGAGGGACGCCTCTGCTGTGGCCAGGACCCCCCCGCGGCCCCCTGGGGCTGGCGGCTCAGGCCTGCACCCTTCAGCTGTCTCCACCCCATCGTGCGGCTCGAACCCTCCTCTGAGCACTCATCCTTTGTCCCACAGAGAAATTGAGATTTTTGTAATCTTGTGGAGAATGGTTTGAGATAAGAACAATTTATGTCTCCGGTACATTAGCAGAGTAAAGCTTGTGTTCCAGTGGCTCGCTTACTGCGCCCAGAATGCATGCGGGCTGCCTGGCTCTGGAGCCACCTGGGCCTGGGACACAGGTGGGAAGCCATTCTCGGCCAGGAGGCACTGGCAGCAAGTCAGACGGGATTCGCGGCTGGGCTGCCAAAGACGCTGAGAGCAGGTTTCGCCCTGCTTGCCGTGGAGGGTTTGCACTCAGGCGGAGAAACGCTGTCCAGGGGTCAGAGGCTCATCAGATGGTCGCTCTGGCTTCAGCCCCTGCAGCGGCCCTGTGTGAATGCTTGTAACGTCTCTGAGGGCAGTTTTCTTGCGTGGATGGCGGGAGCACAGTATCTTTCTCACCTACCTCTTGAATGCAAATAGGATGAAAGACATGATACTTTGAAAACCAAGGAAATGAAGGGTGACCTTTGGGCTGTTCCCCAGAAGCAGAGCCCAGGACTAGTTGAGAGAAGGGAGAAGGGGGTAGTGGGGCCCAGGTGGTTGGGGTGGGACTGGGGGACTGGGTGGGGCCCAGCCGAGCCCCAGGGTTTCCACCTGGTGGTCTGGTGCATTCCCCCTCTCACTTGCGGTGCCCCATGCCGCAAACCCTGGCTCTGCCAGGAAGAGTGGAATAGCACGTGTCATCCTGCCGCCAGCATGGAGCCCCACGGTCAAGGCGATTTCAGAGGGGCTGAAGACTCGGCTTCTTTCATTCTTGATGTTAGCCAGACCCTTCCACATGTGCTGTGCCCGTGAGAACCTCCACGTGGTCGCTCAGGAAAGCCCCTTTCCCGGTTTGCCTTTGTCCATTAAACAAACTGCCTCTGTCTTTGGCCCCAAACTCACAGAGATAGATGCTGCATTATCTATTGTGCATGGTCAGGATATATTGGATATTTGCTAGAGGAAATGTTCAGCTCTTTGGAAATTCAATTCCATTAAATGTACCAAATACCCACTGAATGCCTGTAACTGCCTATCATTTTGATGTGCAGCAGCTCTTCAGGACTATTTTTCAAACTAGAGTATTCATTAGTCAAGATACAAGATTTCCAGCAGAAACTTGGGCCATGGCACTGGGCATTCGTTGGACCCTTTCTCTCCATCAGTCCTCCGTCAGGGACAGTAGGGGAGACAGTGGTCTGAGTGGCACAGAGGCTGCCATCCATGGCTAATGGTCTGGTTGAAGAGATGGTTACCAACTGCAATTTAAGGAGACCCCAGTCCAGGCTGGGATGGAGGTGGCCCAGGCACAAAGATGGGCTCCGTTGGGGGAAATGTGGATTCCAGTGTGAAGGTGGTGACAGGGTGGCCGGGGCTTGATTGTAGCGACTCCCTGGCACTTGGTCCTGGGCTGAGCCCGAGGTGACAGGCAGTAGGCATGCACTGACTGGACACGAGTGATGAATGGCATGTAAGCACTGGGTGAGCGCAGAGCACCCGGGGGCTCTCTCTCAGCAGGAGTGACCACACAGCTAAAAGCCCACAGAAAGGTGGGTTCAGGGAACAGCAATATCATAAACCAACATGTATTCCACCCACCCAGGTGTCTGTGCAGGTAGCACCTGTGTGTGTGTGTGAGTGGGTGAATGCGTGTGACTTTGCTGCTGTATCAAACCACCAAGACTGAGGACTTCAACAGATGAATTTATGGGGGGACGTGATTCAACTATAGCGGCATGCAAGTGTATTTACAGCCACTCCCCCAAAGGCGATGCTGGCCTCCGAGGATGCTGGACTGCAGCAGGAGGGGAGGCAGTTCCCAGAGCTGACCAGGCACTGACCCCATGTCTGGCTCGGCTCCCAGCCTTTCCCAGGCAGCCACTCATCCAGTTACCCACGTGACCCTGCAAGGCAGGGGATGGCCCCATCCTATTTTCAGTTGCGGAAGCCAGGGCACTGGTGGGGAGTGTGTCTTGCCCAGAGCACAGGTAGCAAACGCCGTCCAGAGCCTCCCTGTCACTGTGGGAGGAGGAGGGAGACAGGCTTCCAGGGGGGGTCTCCAGCTGAGGGGAAGGGCACGGTGACCCCACAGCCACAGGCGCAGGGTGCATGCCCACACGGGGACCTCAGCAGGTCAGAGCCAGGCCTCAGGGCCTCTGTGCACAGTGAGACTGAGCCAGGAAGCTCCCCCTGCACTGTCCCTGCCAAGACCGCAGGTCAGGGCAATTAGAGCTATGGGCACCCCAGCAGGTGGGTGACAGACTGAAGGCCGTACCAGGGAAAGCAAGGTGAGAAACCTCAGCCAGGAGCTGCTGCTGGAGCAGGGCATCCACAGCCAGTGGGAGGCAGCCTCACCATCCCCTAGAGCCCCTGTGCCGCCTGCACCGCCTGCAGCATCCCAGCACCTGCCCCACCTGCCCCACCTGCACCCTTGCACCTCCTGTACCACCTGAATCCCCTAGAGCCCCTGTGCCGCCTGCACCGCCTGTATTACCTGCGTCACTACACCACCTGCCCGCCTGCCCCTGCACCCAGGGATGGGGGGTGAAGGGACAAAGAAGAGACAAGTCAGGGAGGCAGCCAGATTGAAATTCTAATTTTGAACTCAGAAGTGACTCCAAAGAATCCGAGTGTAACACCCAGGGAAACAGGTCTCTCGTTGCCAATCAATCCTCCCCCTGTTTGACCTTTGCCCCTCTCCCTACCCCTGGGAACAGGGCCATGAGAGCCAGACGGGATCAGACATAGGATGCAGAGACCTCAGCTTATCTGTCATCTGACTTGCAGAGAGCTGTTCTGACCCCACAAAGCAGGTGCCTGCTGGGATTTGAAGGGCTGGTGGGGCCAGTCGGCCCTGGGAGGATCTGAGGCCCGTTTGGAAGCTGAGCGGCAGGGCAGGGAGCTGCGACTGAGGCTGGAAGGGTCATGTTCATAAGCCCGAAGCAGATTTTGGGTTTTCAGAATGTCAGCTCGAGGGCCCGAGGCTCTGGCCTGTTTTTACCGGGCCATGCACACAGATTCAGGTCGCCCTCCTTGCCTTACAGGCTTCCTGAAGGCATTTCCAGAGCGCGGGTGGTAAGATGACACGGTGTGGTGAGACACACTGTTACCTGACCGCGTCCAGCAGGACTCTTTGCAGTGGGTCTTCTGAGGACAGGATTCAAGGCTTCCACACAGAGACTGGGAGGGACTCCCCAGGCTGGGAGCACAGGACGGGGGCAGTGTGGCCTGGGGCAGGGCTGGCGAGAATGAGACAGAAAGCTCTCAGAGGGCAGTGGCCCTGAGAACACACAGGCCTTCCGGCTGAGGGCTCATGCTCTGCCCTTTAGAAACAGAGGTCCATCCATGTGTGGGATAAATCTATCCTGAGCTCTACCACGAGCAAGGTGAGAGTTAGGTGCTGGGGTCACTGCCAGAATACCAGCAAAGGTAGAGTGGCCAGGCCTCCACGGGGGACAGCAATCGTCACCTGGGTGAGGAAGGCATGGAGGGGCAACACCGAGGCACAGAGATGGGTTTCGGGCCACAGCAGCCATGCAGGTTAGAGCTGATGGCTGGGGTTCGGGCCTGGAGAAGAGAGTGAGAGGCGTGTTTCCGGGCCAGCCCCCACCACGTCGCGCCTTCTGACACAAAGCTTCTCTCCAGCCTCACCCAGGCTCCTTGCTGACACCTCCCGGATGAAAGCGCCCTTCAGATGGCCTCAGCACGGCTGCCCTTCAAGGCATAGGACAAACTTCTGGTGATGTGCTGGCCCTGAGAGGCAGAGTGCGGGTCTCAGGCAGAGAACATGGCCACTGCTTTGCCTCTGGGAGTGTGTGGCCCCTTTGGGTATTTCTATACCCTCCGTCAGAGGCGCATGACCGGGTGCCCCATCCATTCATCCAGAGCTCCCCAATCTGAGTTATCGTTCCAAACGTGGGGTGATGCTGACGTCATTGATCCCACTGTCTGGAAAATCATAGCACAACCGTCCTTTCTCTAATAATCCATCGGGAAAACCCGCCAGGTCCACCATGAAGCTCTTGCTCTCTCGAGGCTCAGCGTCTCCCGTAGCCCTGCCGTCGATCAGTATAAGCTCGATTCTGAAGAGCTTTTTCAGTGACTTTCTGCCATCGTTAGTGATGGTTGGATGGGACAAACACTAGCTGCTCTCACCCAGGTGGCCACCTGCTGCCCTCACGAGTTCCCGCAGGCTTTCCTGGCCGCTCCATCGCGGGCAGTTGTGGGAGTTGGCGGAAATGGACTCAGATCGAAGTGTGGATAAATCAAAAGTTTAAAACACAAATCACTGAAGTTGTCTGGGAACCTAACTGCTTCTTTGCCATCCGACATTTCTCCTTCTCTATCAGGCCAGGGTGAGGTCAGTCAGAAACTGCCAGCCGATGTTTCCTGCCTGCAAATGAGTGGCCGTAGGTCCCAGGACGGACAGGTGATCAGACCAAGGGGGTGAGACCCCGGGCGGCAGAGGCCCTGCCTGGAGGCGGACGGAGTGGAGGTGTCTGGGGTCACACGGATGGAGGACAAAGGCCCAGGGCTCCTGACGTCGGGTCCTGTGTATCCCTGCTCCCCCAGGGGCCCGTTGAGGAGGAGACATCAACTCGTAGGAAGCGCTAGAGGCCAGGGAGACTTTTCAGCTCAGCGTGAGGGGCGGCACTGGCCTGGGATCGGATCCCTGAGCTAAAATGTGAGTTTTGTAGCAATTTGCTGCAGGCATTGGGTAAGCCATCCAGCAGCCCAGGCCTCAGTTTCCCATTCTGCAAAATGTCTTGGTAAAGATACCTCACAGTCCTACCATCCTATAACTCTACTTCCTTTGATTTTTTTTTTACAAGTGTCTCATCCCGGACCCAACCACCTTCATGATAGGTAACTGCCCAGATGTGGTCCCACTGGGGCTGGTTAAGCACATCCCAGCCACCGCCCGTCTGGGTGCCTCAATGCCACCTCTAAATGCCTTTTGCAATCCCACTTACACTCAGATCCTACCTCTGTGCAGATGAGACCTGTGTCGAAATATACAGGTGCTGACTTCCCCGAAGGTCTCCTATGTCACCCAGAGCCATGCTGAGCTGTTGTGGAACTTCTAAGCAAAAACATCTTTGTTGTCAGGTGAGCTCATGAGCGCATCGGGTAACTCATTTGTCTGGTGTTCATCTTGGCGTATTTTACATAAAAGTATAAGGCATAGTTAAACAGTGAAACCTCTAGCCTAGGGGGACAGACGATTATTGCTGGTCTCATCCGAGGAGCTTATTCCCGAGTCCAGGCTGGTGCAAAATGGGGAGCAGAGCTGCATCAGATTGGGTTCTACTGCATTACAGTTATTCTGGCAAAGCCAGGGAGAGACGGAGATCTTACTACTGCCTCTGTAGTAGATGGTAAAAGCAGAGAGTAAATCAGAGACAGAAAACTATTGTTTTGAACCACAAGGCCATTCCATCCATCCATCCACCACCCACCCAATCATTCATTTGACAAATATTTACTAAGCACGTTTTTGCCATCACTGGGCTTGCAGAAGTGACCAAGGTGAGCACCAAGCATGATCAGCACACAGCAGGCTCCTCTCATGCCTGACCCTGGTCACCAAGGGTCCACATGATCCTGACAAACATGATGGGTTTGTCCTGTCCCGAGTCGTAGTCTGTGTGCATTCTTTTGTGTCCGGATTCTCCTCCACACTATGCTTGTGAGTTCACCTGTTCTGCAGACTGGAGGTGCAGTTCCTCCTGTGTCTGTGTGATATTCCATTGCACAGATACACCTATAACTTATTTTTCCATTCTACTGTTGATGACCTTTGGGTTGTTATGTTACCAGCTTGGGGACATCGTGAAGAGGTGCTGCCACGCACATTCTTGCTCATGGCTTTGGTGCATGGCTGCATGTATTTTCCTTTGAACCTTCCGAGCTCCTGTAATTGCTGGCTCATGCATTTCGAGTGAAGAGTCCTAACAGGTTCAAAAAACTTTGTACCAATTTACATTCCTATCAACCCGGCAGGTGGGTTCTGATTTTCCCACATCTTTGTCAACACTTGGTTCTGTCTGTCATTTCCATTTTAGCCATCATAGTTTTTTATTATTATTAATATTAACTTTTCTCTAAAACCTGTAATACCCATTCATTGAAGAAAAATGTAAAAAAGCAGAAAGAGTTAAAACATGTGTCTCATGACCAAAAGCCCTATATTTTCCTAAACTCTGTTACCTATAGATACAAGATCTTAATTTAAAATCAGAAGCATTGGGATCATCTTGTATACAATTATGTATCCTTCATTACTTTCCCCTAACATTATACAGTGAGCATGTTCCCGACCCATTTAATAGTCTTGAGGTGGTGACTTTTACACAATCATATTTATTGGGAGGATTACATCGCAATTATTTATCCATACCCTAACAAAGCTTAAAATCAAACATAACAAAAAGAAATCAAATGGAGAGCAAGGAGCTTGACTGCATTCCAGAACAAAACAATAATATTTTTAAAAGTACAATAAAATCTGGCACCCAAAAACTTAAAATCACAATGTCTATAACCCAATCAAAAATTTCTAGCCATGCAGGGAAGCAGAAAAATATGAGCCCAAAGTGAGAGAAAAACATATAAGCTAATGGAAACAGAACCAGAAATAACTTATAACAGAGTCAATGGTATACATACTTTTACAAAACTATTATAAATGTACTTCCTGTGTACAAAGAAGTAGAGGAAAACATTGATATGATAAAAATTAAAGCCACTCTTACTAATAATTAAAATTAGCAAGTGATTAGGATACAAGGTTAAGATACAAAAAGCTATTGTACTTTTATATATGAGTAAAAAACAGGGTTGAAATTAAAAAAAAAAACATTTAAAAGAGTCCAAAAGCCATGAAATCCACATGGGTAAGTAACGAAATATGTGCAAGAGGTGTGTGTGCTACCGGCAACAACGCACTGACAGCGGAAATAAAAAATGAAGAAATCGCACACTCATGAGCAGAAAGAATCAATATTTTAAAGATTGCATTGACTGTGTTTTCTTGTTTTCTGTATTTTTCAGGCCCTGGGGACTCCCTGACTGGAGACAGACTGGTCCCATCTTAGAGATGCAAGCAAGTCACCTCAGAGAGTGCCTTTCTTATGAAAACCAACCAATGCAGAGTGCAGATTCTGAGCTGTCACCTCTGTCTGGCCCTTTCACTCTACGAGACAATATTCCCCAACCCTAGGTACCCGGGCCTAATGCCAGGCAACAGGAAACAGGACAGCTGGGAACTCACTGGAATCACCGCCCAGCCAGTCGTCAGCCTCTCGTCTCGCCCTGCCGTCCTGCGGAAAGCCCTCACTCATCTGCCTCCTGCTGTCCCTGCTGCGCCCACCCCGTGCAGGGCATGCACCTGTCTCTTGGGAACTGAGTAATAAGCCACCTTCTCAGTGGCAACGGCCTCTTGGTCATTTGGCCTCAGTATACTTACATAATTTTAAAAACTACATTTTAAAACAAATGTGAATTACCCCCAAGTTGATCTATAGAGTCAATGTAATTCCAAACAAAATCAGGCTTTTTTCCTTTAGAAATCAACTCTAAGCCAACTCTAAAATTAATGGAAACACAAATGACAAAGATTAGCCAAGCAACTCTAGAAAAGAACGAATTCAAACTTTTAGAAGATAATTTCAAATTCTATATGAAAGTTTACTGTGTGTTTATTCATAACAGCGTAAACTAGAAAGAACAGAAATGTTTGTCCTGAGGTAAACAATGGCCACATATACAAACTGTGATATTTTAATCCACAATAAAAAGAATATTAAAATATAAAAATTTGAGTGATAATATGGTAAAATGTTTAAATATGAAATAATACTGCAAAAATAAGTGCAAATAGAACTGTTATAATAAATGTAAATGGAACCAACATTTCTGGAAATAAAGGACTATCAAAATGGAGAGAATAAACATGATGTAATAATGTGTCTAGCAGAAATACATATAAAAATACAAATAATACAGAAATATTTAAATCTGAAAAAAAGGCAGGGTAATATGAGGTAAAGTGCATTTAAGATTAATATTCCAGTACCAGAGATACTATATATGGTAACAATAAAAATTAAGTTAACAGTCATGAACATACGTGAATCTGATAACATAACTTCAAAATATAGGAAAACAATAGAAAAATTTGGAAAAATAGATTTATCAATAATTGTACTTAAGTATTTTAATACTAATGTTCAAGAAAAAGATAAAGTATTAAAAGAAAAAGGTAAAACTTTAGAAAGTTTTTATAATAGATTAATGCAGTTGAATATATTTCCTCAGACACACGCACATATATTAGCTGCTCAACTCCAAAGTATGTCAAAAAAATACAACATAATTAATAGGGCTTATCCTGATAGCAGAGAGATCTTAGGTGATACACTAATTAACAAGAGCAAAAATTGTGTTTCTATCAATAAATATTTGAAAACAATTTGATAAAATACAGCCTAAATTTATTTTACAAACTCATCCCAAAAGCATAAAATAGAAAATAAATTGATCCTCCACTGGAAATGCAGAATAAAAGTTAACACTATTGGAATAATTAAGAGAATTCAACAGGTTTGCAGATGAATTTACTTACATGAATAATATTCTTCTACATCAGAAATAATTACCTAATAATATAACAGAAAAGGAATTTTACTCACAGTACCAATTATCATTATAGAGAACTAAAATTATTCTAAAAGGAATACATACGATATTTATGAAAAAAAATGAAACTCAATTCAATAAAGTAAGACTCCAATAAATGGAGAGAAAAACCTTGATCAAGGATGGGGTAATGTGTCATTATAGAGCTTAATTTTTTCCTACCTTACACTAAAACTTTAATGCAATCCCAATCAAAATTATAAATTTTTTAAATAAAGTTGACACATTTATTCTAAAATCTGCATGGGAGAATAAAAGTCTGTAAATAGGTAAGTAGATTTTGAAAAAGAAACAAAAGGGCTGATTATCGTAGTAGGTAGAGTGACAGTCTCTAAAACCAACTCAAAAACCCCGACAGCTCGGTGCTGGATGGGCAGAGAAGCCTCAGAAGGAGGAGCTCGGAAACATACTTGTGAGAATCTATGGAAGGCCAGGGTGTAATAAAGACAGAGACTCGGCCGCTCTGGGCGCCGGGAGTGACCTTTCACACCGACCGCACCGTCGTCATAAATGCATGCACGTGCCCATTGTTCATATCACCACAAACCCGTGGGGAAAGAATGGGTCGTTTCACAGACTGTTTGAAAAAAACTACAATATGGTAAAAAACGCAGCTGGATATTTACCTTATACTATAAACTCTAGATAGATTTTGAAAACTCTAAATGTAAAATACTTAACTGATAGGAGACAATGGTGGGAACCTATTTGGAATCTTTTGTCATGGACAGCTTCTTAACAAAGACTTGGAAAGCACCAGTCCAGGTAAAAAGTGACAGATGGGGAGGACATCAAAATGAGGTTTTCTTTTTAAAAAATGACACTCCAGACAAAGAATGCAGGCAAAGGAAACACTGAGAGAAGTTGTTTATAACATCTAAGGTGGACAATAGAATGCCTCCTTGAATATCAAAGGTGTTCCTGTAAATTCACAAGAAAAAGGTGAGACAGTGAATAGAAATATTGGCAAAGAATAAGGTAGACAACTCCTAGGACAGAGAACCTGACTGGATAACAAACAGGTAAGAAGATACTAAAATCAGCTAAAACAAGCCCTCGGAATGGTGAAGTAAGGGAGACCACTGCAGCAGACAGTGAGGATGGGGGGAGACAGGGCTCTGCGGAGATCCGGACCAGGCGGTGAACAGTGTGCTGGTTCGGGGGGAAGCGGGCACACAAATGCCCCACAATCCAGAAAACTCATTTCTCACTCCTGTCTCCCCCTCAGGGACTCCCCCACGCTCCAGGAGACGCGAGGCTGTGTGTTGATTGCGGGGCAGGGTGGCGACGGAGGTGCAGAAGGCCATCAGGAAACCCTGCCCGGGAGTCAGGAGCAATGCGCTGCGTGTATCCGGAGGGAGGCGCAGACATGCACGTGCTGGGCCCGGCCCACGAGAGTCACAGACATGCATCTTTCTCACGGAGGAAGAAACTGAAGGCAGGCTGAGAATTTAAGGGCCTGCCCACGTCACGGTGAGGAAGGGGCAGATCCGAATTGAGGCCGAGATTTTCTCCTGAAGTTGTACTCTTTTCAGTTTTAATTTTATTGTAGAAATGTCAAATATGTACAAAAATAGAACAGTGTAACGCGCCCTGCTGCAGTCATTCCCCAGATTTTACGGTAATCAATTCACAGCCTACCATGCTTCTCTGCTTTGCCAAACCCTCACCCCGTCCTGTTTCCTATGATTTTTGAAGCCAACTCCAAAGGGAAGGTCATTTCATTTTTAACCATAATTCAGAAATAGAAGTTTTCCCCTTTCTGAAGATAACACAATATCATAACCCCACCCCACAGTTTTCAACAATCAGTTTTTACTCCCATCAATATACTGCTAGTGTCCACCTTCCACTGGTTGTTCTATAAATGATTTTTGGCAATTTATTTTCTCATGTGTGTTTGTTTATTTGTATACTTATATACATAGGCAGTTACATGTTGTGATTGGTTTCTCTGTCTTTAAGTCTCTAACTCTTTTGAGGGGCTCTTCCTCACATCTCTGGATTTGATTTGTTGAAGAAACCAGGGTTTTTTTCCCATAGGGTTTCCCATAGTCTGATTTTTGCTTATTTCATCCCAATGACGTCATTTAGGGTGTTCAGACGTATTTTCTGGAAGTTGACAGATCTAGAAGCTTGATCAGACTCAGGGTTTGGTTCTGGTTTGTTCTGCAGGAGAATTCCGTAGATGGCACTTTGCATTTCCAGGAGGAATTGCACAGCACCGAGGTGCCTCTCCCGGTAGCAGGAGCTGTTGATCATCGCGGATGTCCATGAATCCATTAGAGTGAAAACCGGGATACTCCAGTTTCATGATTTCCTATATATCCTTTAGCTGGGGTAGTTTTCTAAGAGAAACTTCCCCTCACATTTGGTTACCTTGAGGTAAAGTCAAAACGGATAAGCAAAGAAATGCTGACGCAGCCACGGTATCTTCCAGTTCTCCGCTTAAACGCATTTGCTCCCTAGCACCCGCCACAGGAGACCAACGGGTTATTTTTTCAGTATCATTATGAACTCACACATTTAAATCTATCTGATGTTTGCCAGTGTGTGCCAGTTAGTGTCTTTACTGATCTCAAATTTGTTTTCTGAGTGTGTCTCACGGGAGCCTGGCAGGTTTCCTGCTGTCGGGGTGAAGCTCCCAAGCTCTTCCGAAACATTTCCTGCCCCAGGTTTGGACTCAGCAGCTTCCCCGGTGGCATCTGATTCCTCCCCATTAGCAATGAGGCAGAGCTCGCCGTCACCACGGCGCTGCACCACCGCTCTGACGACCGAACTGCGGAGTTGAGCGAGAAAGTAAGGAATGATACTGTGTCCATGTTTTAAACAGGGCAAAAAAAAAAAATCTATTTCATAAGTATAATTAGGTATCATAGTTAACACCAGTCAACCCAAAACATCAGGGAAGTACCAATGAAGGGGAAGGTAGGGCCAGAGATAAAGGGGTTATTTTTAAAAAAGAAAAGAGAGAAGGGAGGAAGACAGAAAGGAAGAGAAAGAAGCTCGTGTTTTATGGACTGGAATGTATATAATTAATTTAACTTCTGTCACCTGAAGGTCAGTAAGTTAATAAACAACATTTTTAAAAGGAAAGAAATATAGGCAAATCCATACTGGAAGTAGCTCCGTGGTTGGCAGGGGGAAAAGGGACGTGACTGCTAATGGGCACAGCGTTCTTTATGGGGTAGTAAAGATGTTCTGGAGTTAGATTGTGGTGGTATGCATGTACTTGTGAATATACTAAAAACCATTGAATTGTACATTTTATAAGGGTAAATTTTATGGCATGTAAATTATGTCTCAATTTAATAAAAGGGAAGAAATAATATGTTCTATGACCAACCCTCCTAGATACAAACCCTAGAGAAATCCTCACGTGGAGCTGGGCCCCTGATAGTATGAGGGGCAGGTAGGAGGCTGGATGTCTATACGCGGGACCTGACTAACTGATGTTGCAGCACATGTGACTGGATGCTCTATGCAGCAAGTAGAGCCTGTGATTGAGCTACAGAGCAACAGAGAAAAAGCTTAAAGGCACGGTGCTCTGTGCAAAACGCCAGGATCCAAATCAGATTTATAGCACAGGATTTTACATTGACCGTCAACATGTCTGTATATATGCATCCGTGCACACACTGCCTGTTTCTTGCAGTGACGCATCTAATTGCATTCATCAGACACGTCAGTGCCGATGCTAAGGCGAGAGGCAAGGGCGGCTGGGAGACCCGGACGCGGAAGAGCAAATGGCTGGGTGAGTGAAGGCGTGGGGTCCTGCCTGAACCCGGGAGGTCACAGCTGCCTGTACGCCGAGGGCGGGAGGATCCTGTCTGCACCAAAGTCCAAAATGAAAAACGAATGGCAACCTCAATTCCTTCCAGGTCCTTGTGTTATTTCTTTAAGATCACCAGAGAGATGGAAGTGTGCTCCTAACCCACCGCGGAGCGCCTTTAAAATGCACCCTTCCCTCCCGCTTACCCGGTGCTCTTGTCCTGATGGACGGTTACCTTCGAAACCCACTTTCCCCTCATCCTCAGCTTCCCGCTGCAAAGCCCCCGGTTCCCTGAGCTCTTGCCTTTCGAGAGAGAATTTCTCCTCCTTGGCCAGTCGCCCGCTCCTCCTCCCCGGTTATGTTCCCCTTGCTAACAGTCAGGCAAACCCCACACACCCACAAGCCCGGGAACCAGGTCCGCAAACGCTGCCTTCTTACTCCGGGGCGGGCGGGCGGGCGGGCGGGCGAGGGGAGGGCGTGGCGCCCCTGAGAGGCAGAGCCGCACCCCACCCGGCACATCCTGCATCCCCTGCGTGCGGTCCCGGCCCCACCGGCTCCCCCGCGCTCTGCGCCCCGACGACATGGCCTCTTCCCTGCTGCTCCCCGGCTCCAGGAGCGTCGTCTGACTGGAGTTATCATTTACGACTTTTGCTCCAATGCTCTCTCTAGGCTCTTTGAGCCTCTAAAACTCGTGCAGCCCATTCCTCCTATTAAATCCCATGTGCTGAAATGCCTGTGCAGGGGGCCCTTCCCAGATCGTTTTGTTACTGGTCGTTACTGCATTTAGTACCTGAAGTGGGTCCAGCCCAGGAAACGGACCCTTGAAGATGGGATTCTGGGATGGCCTTGGTCACATCCTTGGCTGGGATGCACAGCTGAGCTCACAGCCTCGGGCAGATACGGTTACCCTGGGGGGTGCTGTGGCGCCCCCTGCTGTTGGTCACGGCGTGGCACCTGTCGAGCCCCGGGCTGCTGGGCACCAGGTGACTGCTTTGTTGGGCCATAACCACGGCAAAGATGGTACATAGATCCTGGGGTAAGAACGCCCCTTATTACTCTGGAGAACTCAGAAAAAATGATAAACTCGGGGCCATAAAGGCTCAGCGTAAGTCATAGCCAGAGAATCAGAGAGATGCCAGGGCAGCCCGAAAATCACCTTTTTTTCTTACAGTGGTGGGAGGGAGCCTGTTGAAAACCAGAAGCAAATATGTTTATTCCGGTGGCAGAATTATAAGTCGAGCTCACCTACTGATTCTCTTATGCATAAGTTAAAGAACTGACTGGGAAGAAAAAGGATTTTGAGACTCGCAATGGAGAGTCTGGAGGGACTTAGATGAAGTTGAGGTTCTTGAAGCCCGACTCTCTCCAAGGGCCCCTTTGCGGCAGAAGCAGGGAGGACTCCAGCTGACTCAGCCTGTGGGCAGATCCTGCCCTATGCTAGCCCGAGAAAGGTGACCTGCAGAGGGGTGGCAGTCCCCCTACACCAGCCGTCCTCCAGCTTCCGCCTGCGCCTAGAGCCAGCTCTCTCCGCCCATCAGCGCGGGCAGGTGTGATGTCTGGCGTGTGGAGGTGGTGTCCAGCATGAAAGAACCATGAGCGCTTGCTAATTTGCACCACAGAAATGTGAGGAGGACGTGCGGGAATGAATCTGAAGGGTGTCAGACCACAGGAAGATGGAAGATAAATTGAGATCAGGCCAAATTTACTAGCAGCAGCGCGCTCACCAGAGCTTCTGGGTTTGAGGTGTTAGCTCCAGGAGCTGAGAGTTTCCAGACATTTTCTTGATGGATCAAATGATTGACTTATTGATTGAAACTTGGACCACTGACGACCTACATTTGCTGCAGATGCCAAATCTTCCCGCGCATCGCGCAGAAAAAGGAATACAAGGCTGAGAACAGAGTGTCAGAGTGGGCTTGGTACGTGTGCCCTCCCTGGGCCTGGGGACACCTGCTGAGACCTGCGTCTGCTGCGGGAGCCATGGTGTCCTCGGAAAGGCCTTAGTGAGCGTGGTGAGCTAAGGGGCACCTCCATGGAACTGGGTAACAGGGCCCCGAGACCAGAGGCAACACCCGAGTGAGAGGGACATCACCATGACGGGGACACAGAGACGAGGCGCAGAGCACTTTGCCTGCACGCACCTTTAGTGGTGACATTGACTGTGAGATCTACGATATGGTACATGGAAGCTCACTGAATTTAACACATGAAACATGGGGAAGCTCTAAGTTCCAGAAGCCAGGGGTGGAAACATGACTTTAGGAATCACAGTAGGGAGCCGGGCTTTCTCAGCCAGTTTCCACGTGGACCCTATTCCAGACTCAGTTGGAGGAGAGGTGGAGGCCTTGGACAGAGGGCCCTGAAGTATTTCTACAGGCGTGCACTGTAGGTACTCCTCCAGGCCTTTCTCCAAGGGCCCTGCAGCCACTGACCGCAGAGGCGCACCGCGCAGAGACCTGAGAGGCTCTCCTCTGCCTCTGAGCGAGGGCGGTTCCTGGAACACACGTGCCGCTGCCCCCACTGGGCCCGGGCGGCCCAGACAAGGCCCCCGTCATCTTTTCCCTTGCTCCTCAAATTAGAGGAGACGTTCCTGGCAAGTGGCAGAATCCCGCCCAGCCCCATGGGCAGCCGAGTGGGGGCCTCGCGGGAGGAGACAGCTGAGTGAGAGCACAGGCTGCTCCTCACGCGCACCAGCAGGTCGATCGCGCCTGAGAACTGCCGAGACCGGCCACACCCACAGCCTGGACATGCAGGGCAGGGGCGCCCTGTCTCCAGGTGACACACCGGTTTGTCCTGGCCAGAGGTGGAGGGATGTCGGAGGACAGTGGGATCATGTCACAGCTGAGCCGGAGGTGGGATCTGCGCTGGCGTAAATCAGTGCACAGACCCTCACCTTCTGCGGCGTGGAGCAGCTGGATGGCTTCTGGTGCCCCTGGGCCCTGCCATGTGCCTCCATTCCCCGCAGCCCCATGGCTGGCAGCCTGAGCATGCGGGTGGGGGCTGGCATGGGAGTGTTCACTTCAAATGAAGGATTAAATAATGCTCTAAAGGATGGCTGTGTCAGTTTCCAAATCAACATTGTGTTTTGTGACTTAAAGGCAGCGTAAGGTCAGTCTCTGCAAGGCAGAAAGTCACGAGAGCTGTGTTTTTTGGGGGGAGGAGAGAAAGGGACAGTGAGAGATAGAAAGTAAGCTGCCCTTTGGTCCTCAAGGGAGTCACACCTCCAGTAGATTGTCTGCCTCAGCACCGATGGCCACTAGAATTAGCTATCTGATTATTTGTTCAGAATGGATTTTTCTGCTCCATTTTAATTCCGTGAGACTGAGATGCCACCCTTTCGGGTCTCCTCTGTATTCCCAGTAGCTCCCAAACTTCATGGCGCACAGTAGGTGCTCTATAATTATCTGTTGAAATGAGCGAATACATAAATGAATTTCGTGGAAAAGGAAATAAATGCCCACGTAGGGGAATGAAGACCAAGATAGATGGATGGATCCACCAGAATCTGGATGCAGAACCCCCATCTCAGGTTCCTCCCTGAGTGTTTCCCCGGAAAAGTCTGCTCATCGCCTCGTCCAAAATCAGCGATAATAAATATCACCCTACAGAGACGCCTCCACAGGTGGAGCCCCAGACCCCGCGGCAGCATGTGCAGCCATGTGCTCCCCTCTTTCTGACCTGGCCCACCGACCGGAGAGAAGGCTGCCTCCCTGCTAGTGCCAGTTCATGGTCAGGGGCCAGAGAAGGAACGCGCAGCTCCGCAGAGAGTTCAAACTGCCAGGAAGAGAAGGTGTTGATTTATTCACCGACGCCGTTCTCAAAACGGGGCCCAGACCCAGCTGCCTCCGCATCCGTGTCCGTGATGCTCCGTGAACGTGTGATGAGTGATTGAAGAGGGGTCTCCGCCATTCCAGACTATTCCCCTAAATTTTCTGTCTCCAGATACACTCAAGTTCACTTTCTCTTGATGTTCAGACATTAAATCAGAGAACCAGTAATCCCCTTTTTAAAAAAACCTGATGTTGTAAATAAAAAGTAAAAACGATTTAAAAGACTTTTAAAATAAAATGAACTCAAGTCCCTTACCCGTGGCACGGTTTTCTTCCATTTGTAGAGGGAGGCAAACAAGTTCCCATAAACAGCACTTACTGGCTCTACAATGTGATTTGATTTATAAAAATTCAATTTACACAGAACTTTCAAGAGAGACATTTATCGTGGAAAGTGGGGCATTTGACATTTGGTTCTAAGATCGATAAGTGCGGTGCTGTTCTGAGTCAAGGACAAATGCCTCTGTCCTCGAGGCTCGGTGGCGGGGACAAGTGGGCCTCTGCCCTGAGCCGGTGACAGCAGGCGTGATTTTCCATTGCACATGATGAGGTCGGTGGAGGGCAGTAAATCCACAGAGGGCCAGGCCGTTTGAGGAAGTCCGTAAGGTGCGTGTATATAGAACTGTGCCAAATTGTTATGGAGATTTAAAAGAGAATCCATCCTCTGATCGATCTATCCTCATAGAGAATCCGTCATAGAGGAAATTCTGTCCACATAATGGTCATGATAATTATTATCTACATAACTGTTTCCCCAACTAGAATATGCAAATAAAGATGGAATCAATAATCAAAGGCTTGGCTCCACCCACTTTGAGGTGGTTCTTGTTGAATCTGATTCTTTGGGTATTTAATTTCAGATTTATCTCTTTGTCTCCAGACTAGACACAACACAGATTTTCTAAAGTTCTGGGAAAACATTGGGACACACATATTTGATCCTTTCCTCCTCTGCACAATCATAAAAATAAAATGTTACCCAGGAAATATACCAGCATGTGAAAACCTGTGTAATCTCGGTGGCTGAAATATTGAAGCACTTTACTGAGTACAGACAAGCCTAACAAATCTTCCCTTGTAAGGCCTGAACATGGGGGGTGGGCCTGGGCCCCTGACACCCCAGGCCTGGAGAAGAAAGAGGTGCTGAGCAGAGGGGCTGCTTTGCAGGGACGCTGCCCGTCGGAGCAGCTGCAGCCTTGACTGCCCCGAGTGGGCTCCAGAGAAGCAGCTGTGAGCACCTGCCAAGAGCCCCACCCCGGAGCCATGGAAATGGGCATGTGCCCATTCTGCCATGGCCCAGGGCGTGGTGCTGATGTGGCTGCTGACCAGGGAGGAAGCAATGGTGGGAGCCTGGCCACCGCAGCTGAGCACCGGCCTGGGGGTGTTGGCTGGGGAGTCTGGCCCTGGGCACTCTACTCCTTTGTGGTAATCTATTGCTGCTTAGCCAAATCATACAGACTTAGCACCTAAAAAGAGCACACATTCCTCATCTCCTGGCTCCTGTGGGCTGGGATTCAGGGCGCAGAGCTGGGCCCTTACAAGACTGTGGGGAGGTGACAGGCGGTGGGGCGGCAGAGCCGAGGCTGGGGGACAACTGGTGCCGAGCTCACGTGAGTGGGCAGCATTCGGCCCGTTGTGTGCTGCAGACCCAGGGCCCTGGTCTTTCTGCTGTCTCAGGGGCGGCTCCAGGGCCCGCAGGGTGGCCCTCTCCTGTGGGCGGCTCACACCTGGCAGCTTCCAAGTGAGTGACCTTGCCTAACGTAATCATGGGAGTGACACCCTGAAACCTCTGCCAAATGGTTAAAAGCAAGTCACAGGCCCACCACCCTGTACGGGAAGGACCGTGCTCGGAGGGGGTTCATGGGGCCATGGAGAGTCAGCCTCAGCCAGCAAACCTCTAACAGCCTGGGAGTCAGTCAAAGGTCTGAGTCTGAATAATAAGGAATAATTAATTTATAACTCATTAATTTGCTCATTCACTCTTTATTAGAGGCTGCCTGGGGGGGTACAGCGTGGTTCCTTAGAGGGACAGTCCTGGTGCTCATGCCAGGCAGAGCTTCTGATGGGACGTCAGTCGTAGGACCATGGGGATGCTTCTGGTGGGGCAGACAGCAATCACCCACTGCCCAGGTACCCACGCACTCACTCATTCAATCAGCAAACACTCCTGTGTGCTCACTGGGTGCCCACCCCGTGGCAGCTACCGCAGAGGACGCAGGCTCCCTCCCAGAGCTTATAGCCCACAGGTGGCCGGGGATAAAGATGTAAAATAAATGTAAAACTTGGTATGAGGTGGGAATTAGTGCTCTAGAGGAGGAGCTCCCAGCAGGAAAGATTCTGTAGGTTAGAGTAACCTGGAAACCACCCAATTACATGATACACACCGAATATAACACACCTGCCGGAGGGGAGACTGCTTGCAAGAAAGCAGCACTGGGCGCTCCCGTGCTCTGATGGAGGGGTGGGGGTAAAATTGTAATATTTCCAGAATATCTCGCCTGGCTTTAGTGCATCTGCATATCAACAGGCATTTCTCAGGGGTGGAGAGAAGTTCATCTCCATGTCAGTGGGTAATTGCCTGGGCAACCGAGGGCTTCTCTGAACCTAAGAGGTTGGAGGGAGGTCTTGCTAGCTTCTGCCCAAGCAGGAAAGAGACGGCCCCTGACTGGAGTTTGTAAGCAATAAACAGGTTTTAAAACTTTATTTCTCCCTTTGACTAATTTTGGTTCTAGAGGTATTTTGCTCCGGGATTTCCTCTCCCTGGAGTCACAAAGGGATGCGGAAGACAGGTACAAAGGCCAGAAAACACACAGGGGGCCCCTGGGAATGGGAACAGCTATTCTCAACAAGCCCATGGTATCAGGATGTAAGACCGACGACACGGTGATGAGCAGACTACTCGGCCTCCAGAAAACCCCGCGAGAACATGGGTGCCTGTTTCAGAAGAATCCCCACTCCCGCCGGCTGCCCACAGGGGCGAGGGGGACACCGCAGACGCCTGTCTTGGGGGAAAGCTGTTTCGGCGGAGTCAGCCTGAGGCCACCTGCTCTTGGGGTGGCTCAGGCCAGGATGAATTAAATACCCAGGAAATTAAATACCCAGGACGGGGCGGGGCTGCCAAACACGTGGAAACCACTGTGGGAGAAGCCAGCATGAGGCAGAGTGGCCAAGCTGGGGGTCCGCTGGCGTGCTTGCAGCTAGGATGCTCCGGAAATCTCTGAGGGGCCCGAACAGCGAGAGGAGGCGGCTGCGTGGTGCGGGAAGGACATCCCGGCAGAGAGAACTGGGCTGCGGCCTCCTGGACAGCCTGGTGCAAGGCCTTGGGGGTGCAGTAAGGGGTCCCCAACAGCGGGCCCAGGGGCTTCAGGGCTGGAGTCTGAGTCCCCCACCCCACCCCACCCCACCCCGGCTGAGGGAAGCCTGGCCCAGGACAGGGCAGGAGTCCATTCTGGTTGCAAAGGCATGCAGGTTAGGTGGGAAATAGCAACCTTCAGAGACACAAATAGAAGGTTCCAGGGACACAGGAGTTACCTTCACCTGCATCCCAAACACCCTTGTTAACTGTCAGGCGCCCTCAGTGGGGGAAGAAGGCCACTCAGCTGCCCTGAACACTTTGGGCAGGTGAGTTTCATTGTTAGGAGAGAACTTTCCAGATTTAAGTCAGAAAAAACACAAAATCTCGATCATAACACAAATTTGTTGCAGGATGCAAGTGCACATGGAGAGAACAGCCAGCGGCCTGGGGCGCCCTCCTGGCCGGCAGACAGCAGCCACACTGGAGTCGGGGTGAGGACACAGCAGGGCTGCTGGTGACCCACTGCGCGGTAGACTTGAAACCACTGTGAAATGGCATATCAACTATACTTCCAAATAAATGAATAAATAAAAAGAGAAGAAGCAGAGGCAATGGAAGACGGGCTCTGACTCCTGGGTGCTGAGCCCTCCCACCAAGAGGCAGTCCCCAAAAGTGCCCCGGCCATGCGGTGCTCGTTCACCAATGCCCCACGGAGACCGAGGAGAATGGGTTCTGTGCACCGCCACCAGAAAACGCCCCACCCGCCACGACCACTAGACGACTTGGCACCTGACCCCACGGGCCCTGCTCTTCCTGGCTAGGCCATGGCTAGTCTGGTCGCTGCCACTGGAGGACCAGGGTCCCAGACACAGTGGCAGGCGGGCCAAGTGACGGCATGTCTGGGCAGAAAGAGGGGAAGATGCTCGGAGCCTGTGTTCAAGGAAGAACCACCCGCCGGCCTCAGACACGTGGGGACTTGGCACAGACTGGGCAGGGGTCCCACTTAAGAGCCCAAAGTCTTACGGGTCCCAAGAACCAAGATAACGTGTGGCCCAGCAAGGGTAGGTCTTGCCTCAACCTGGCGAAAGGTGAGGGACAAGCTGCGTGTGTCTGGAGAACAGTATAGCCCGCCAGGTGTGCTGGCCCAGCCCCGGACCGCTCCTGGGGCGCCCTGCACCCCTCCTAGTGCCAGGCGACTGGGAGCGCCGCCCACTCCGCTTGTACCTTGCTCCTCCCCGGGGAGGACCACCCGAACTGACCAGTCAGACACTGAATTGGCCTCACAAGTAAGAACAAGGTTTTGCCTGCCTCGCTCGTGGACGGGTGCAAGGGGCCGTCTGTCCACCCTGTGGGGACACTTCTCCACCCAGGGCAAGCCCTTCAGGAGGCTGCTCCCCAGCAGGTGGGCTGCTACCCCCCAGTCTCCAGCTGGGGTGGACAAGGATGGGTTCAAGCAGGAGGCTGGCCCTTGCCACCTGCCCAGATCTCACTGTGTCCACAAACCCTGGATACAGATGCCATTTCATTCTGGATCTCTCTCTCTTTGTTTTTCTTTCTTTCTTCCTTCTTTATTTCTTTCTCTCTTTCTTCTTTCTTTGTCTTACTTTGATAGAATAAAAAGGAATAGGTTGATTTGTTCTTCTAGCTTTCAATAATAAGTCAGAAAAGATAAATATGAAAGGCCTCAAATTAATTCTAAGGAGCTTAATTATTTTCCTTGTCCTAGATGCATTCTTCCTGAAATGAGTTTTCCTATCTGCCCTGTGTTATAACAGCCCCCTGGCATGGCAAAAATTTATTTTGGGCTTAGGGAATGAATTTGCAATTAAAACTCGTGCTGTCATCATCACCCACATTTGCATAATATGGGCTCTTCATTAGAGCACAGAGAATAAAATCAGTCTGATAATCAAATCAATTCATCTGCTATTTATTTAGAGCTCACAGGGCCCATGGAGCCTGGGCAGATGGGCAGAAATCACAGTGGTGAGGTCTGGGTGACCACAGATGCCGAGTCAAGTTGTCCATGGAAAAGTCCAGAGGCAGAAACTGTGTCTTCCCAACTATGCAGGGGGAGTTCTCAGGGACCCGCCCCCAGGCCCTCAGGTAGAAAAGCCGGCTCTGACATATGGGAGTTTCTGTAGGGGCAGAGATCCTGGAATATGAGCTCTCCTGAAGTGACGGTTGCCCAAGATGGAGTTTCTCAGCAATGTGCACCAGGGTCACTAGGAGCAAAGACATGCAGAAGCACATCCGTCACCACCCCAGCACATCCGTGTGCCTTCATACACATGCACACGCACACACACCTCCTGCTGGGTCAACCCCACTCCTGATATGCTGCAATGGTCACCGAAGTGAAATGCAGGCCCGGGGAGGGCAGGATGCAGAGCCAATTGCGATGCACCAGAACTATACATCCATTTCCAGATATGGAATCACACGGGATTTTCTAGAGCTCTTGTTCTGGATTTCTGTGCCCAGAGAACTACCTTGAACAGAGAACAGACTTTGTATGATTTGAATCCTTTTACAATAGCCGGAACTTGTTTTGTGACCCAAGCATAGTCTATCATTGTGAATTTTCCGTATACACTTAGAAAAGAATGTGTTTGGCATTGTTTGGTGGGTCGCACTGCAGAAGTCATAGGATCAAGCTGGTTGATGGTGTTCAATCTTCTCTATCTTTACAGATATTCTGTCTTCTTGTTTTATCAATTCTTGACAAAACGATGTTAAAATTTCTGACCATATTGGTGGATTCTTCTATTTCTCCTTTTATTTCTATCAGTTTATGCTCTATGGTTTTCTGAAGCTGTGTTATTAGGCACATAAACATTTAGGGGTGTTATGCCCCTTTGATGTTTTGACACATTTATCATTACAAGATGGTTTCCTTATTTCTGGTAATTATCTTTGCTCTGAAATCTTCTTTGTCTGATATTAACAGACATATTCCAACTTTCTTTTGGCTAGTGTTAATATGGCCAATCTTTAGTCATCCTTTTACAGTTTAACACACTGTATTTTTTAATATAAAGTGGATTTCTTATAGGCAGCATAACATTATATCTTGCTTTTTTAATCTACTCTGACAATGTCTGTGTTTTCATTGGGAGCTCAGATCATTTGTTTTTAATGGGATTATGCTATGGTTGGGATTTAACTTGACATTTTACTATTTGTTTCCTATTTGTCCTTTTTTCTGTTTTGCTACCTTCATTTGGATTAATTATTTTTATGATTCCATTTATCTCTTCTTGTTACAAGTAAGAATTACCTGTTATTCACCGCTGTGATATTTAAGGAGTTGCTTTATGGTTAGAGAATAGATCTTTTTCTTCTCAGGGTCTACCTCCACCTCTTGCCCCAGAATGCAAGAACCTTACAACAATACACTTTGATCTTGTTCCCTCCAGATTTGGCTCTACTGTGATCATGTATTTCACTTCTGCAAATGCTAAAAACCTCATCATACAGTGTGACTATTTTTGCTTCAAACAGGCAACTTTCTAAAAGAGATTCAAATAATGAGAAAAACATGCCTTTAATATTTCCGCAATGCAATTTCCATTTCTGGCATCTTTATTTCCATCTGTATCATTTCCCATCTGCCTGAAGGACTTCTTTTAACATTTCTTGTACCGTGAATTTGTTGGTGCTGAATTATTTCAGTTTTAAGTGTGTAAAAGTCTGTTTTTTTAAAGATATTTAAACTTGCTAAAAATTTACAGATTTTTTTCCTTTCATTCAATACTTAAAAGAGGTTGCTTCACCACCTAGCGACTTGCCTTGTTTCTGAGTTGACGTCAGCCGTCACCCTTATCTTTGTTCCTCTGTGTGCATTGTGTTACTTTAATCTGGCTACTCTTTTGTAAACCTTTCATTTTTAAATAATCATAGACTCACAAGAGGTTGTAAAAATATTACAGAGAGGTCCCACATACCCAGAATCCCCTAATGGTTACATCTTACACAATTGCAGTACAACTTCAGCACAGCAGACTGACACTGGTAAGATGTATGTGCATCGTCCCCCATCGTCCCTTCATCGTACAAGTGGACTGTTGCGACCACCAGCAGCAACTCCAGGCACAAAGGCATTGCGTCACCACACAGATGTTTCTCGTGCTACACGTTATCATCAGTCCGCTTCCTTTCCCTATAGCATCCCTCAGCCCTGACAGTCACTAATCAGTTTCTTGACCTATATTTTTGTCGTTTCTAGAATGTTATGTAAATGGCCTCACACGATATGTTACCTTTTGAGACCTGCTGTCTTCATACATCACAGTGCTCTTGAGGTTCAAGATTCATACAAGATTTGCGTGCTTCAAGGTTTAATCTATTTTTATTATTGAGTGGTATTCGTGGTGTGACTGTACCACAGTGCTTTAGATCATGCACCTGTCGAGGAACATTTGGGTTGTTTATGTTTCAGATTATAAACATAATTGCTATGGATAAATGTGTACAAGTTTTGTGCAAACACAGGTTTTCATTCTTCTGGAATAAATACCTAGGAGTGTAATTACTGGGTCAAATGATGCACGTGTTTAATGCTTGAGGAAAGTGCCAAATAGTGAATAGTCTGCAGAAGGGCTGTACCATTTTTCATAGCACCAGCAATGCATGAGGGATGGGGCTTCTCCCATCTTTGCCAGCTTTTGCTATTCTCACTACTTTTTTAAATTTTAACTGTCCTAATGAGTGTGTAGTCAGGTCATCATGGTCTTGATACATATTTCCTGAATGGTGGTGATTTTAAATAACCTCTTTGGGTGCTTAATTTCCATCTGTGTGTCTTCTTCAATGAAATGTCTCCTCATGTCTTATGTCCATTTTCTAATTGGATTTTTTTAATGTTGTGTTTTGAGAGTTCTTTCTAAATTCTAGATACCTGTCTTTGTCAGTTATGTGCTTTATAAATATTTCCCCCAATCTGTAGCTTCTATCTTCATCCCCTTCATATGGAGTTTGCAAAACAAAAGTTTTTAATTAGATGAAAACCAATTTAACATATTTTTAATTTATTTTTTTAAACCATGTGTTTGGTGTTATTTCTAGGAACTCTTTACCATGACCTAGATCTCAAATATTTTCTGCTATACAATCTTCTAAAAGCTTTATGGTTCCACATTTTACATTTTAATCTATGATCCATTTTGAGTTCATTTGCTGCAAGGTAGAAGGTTAAGGCTGAGGTTGTTTTTCTATTTTCTCTTTTGCACGTGATTTCCAGTTGCTGCAGCACTATTTCCCCTGTACACATTTCAATTAGCTGTACATGTATGGAGGTACTTGTAGCTTCTCCTCTCTTCTGCTCCTTCAATCTCTGTGTCTATATCCTTCTGTCAACCCTGCAGTCTTGGTGACTAGCTATATGATACATCTTCCCCGTCAGGCAGGGTGATTCGCCCACTTTATCTTTCATTTCTGAAATTGCTTTATTTTCTAATTCTTTTTCCTTTCCATATAAACCTTTGACTGCGCTCGTGTATGTCTACCAAATATCTCGCAGGGATTTTGATCAGAATTTGATCAAGCTAGTATACCAAGTCAGGGGAGAGCTGACATGTTTACAGAGTCAGAGCTTCAGTCCATGACCGAGGTGTGTCCCTCTATTTTCTCAGCTCTTATTTGATTGTCTCCACCAGCATTTTGTAGATTTCAGCATACGTGTCCTGTGCATGTTTTGTTACATGTGCATCTAAACATTTCACTCTTGAACAACTGTAAATGGTGTTGGATTTTTTAATTTAGGTTTTCACGTTCACATTGCTAGAGTACAGAAAACTGCAACTGATTTTTACATATTGACTTAAATTGTGTGACCCTGCTGGGCTCAATCAGCAGCAGCAGGAGAAAATTCATGAGGGTAGATTCCTCTAGAATGTCTATGTAGAGAGCACCATGTCATCTGTAAATAGAAGCCATTCTATTTATTTCTTCCCAACTTGTACGGTCTCTGTTTTCCTTTGTCGGCATGTTTTGCACGGGCTCACACCTCCAGCGCTGTGCTGAATAGGGCTGATGGAAGGGAATATCCTGCCCTTGCTCCCACTCTTAGCAGAAAAGTGTCAGTCTTTCACCATTATGTCTGACCTTATCTGGAGGGTATTTTGAAGATCTTGTTTATTGAGTTGAAGATGGTCTCCTCTATTCCTAGTTTTCTAAGAGCTTGTTTTTTTTTAAATCTCAAATCGATGTTGAATTTTGTCAGATGTTTTTTCTGCATCATTTGATATGATCATTATTTTTTTCTTAATCCTACTGATAACGGTGTATTGCATTTCTTGACACTGAAATATCAAACTAGTCTTGATCTCTGAAACAAACCCCAGGCGGTCATTGTGTATAATTGTTTTGTATAAAATTGTCATAATTTTGTTAAGAATTTTTGCATCTGCATTCATATTAGATATTAGCCTGAGATTTTTTTTAAACATCTTTTGCTTTGGTATCAATAATACTGGCTTCAGAAAATGAGTTGAGAAATGTTCCATCCTCTTCAATTTCCTGGAAGAGATTGTCTAAAATTGGTATTCATTCTGTAAGTGCTTAGTAAAATTCTCCAATGGAAACATCTAGGCCTGGAGATGCTGCTCATGTGTCTTGCTGTGACCTGGTCGTCTTACTGAAACTGAACGTCTATGTGTTTTGCCAAATCTGAGAAATCTCCAGTCATCATTTCTTTGAATATTTTCAACCCTATCCTCTCTTCCCAGGACTCCTATGTCCTCCCTGTCCCTGCGATTCTGGTGCTATTTATTTATTTAATTATTTAATTTTCTTTTTGGGTTTTTTTTTTTAAGTTACTTTTGCTGTTCCGATGGGGTGGTTTCTGTTGCGCTATGTCCAGCTCACCGACGCTCTCCTCTGTCCCCTTCATTCTGCTGTTGAGCTCACTGAGGAAATTTATTTATCTTATTTTCAGTTCTAAAATTTCCATTTTCTGTCTTAAAATATTCCATTCTGAGCTTTACTATTTCTTTGCTGAGACTTTGGTTTTTTTTTTTTTAATTTGTGTCTTAGATGGTTGAAATCGCTCTTGGAAGCGTTTTTCACAATGGCTCTTTAAATACCCTTATCAGACGATTCTAGCATCTCGTCGTCCTGATGCTGGTGGCCGTCCACCGTCTTGGCTCATTTGAGTTGAGGTCTTAACGGTTCTTGGTAATTTTTGTGATTTTTTTAATTGAAAACTGGGCATTTTGGACTCTTCTATGAGATTCGGAATCTTGTTATTTAAACCTTGCATTTTAGTAGGACTCTGAAAGTCCTCTGGTGGGAGAAGGTGGACCCCACCTCGTACTGGGAAGAAGCCTGAGATCTGCATGTGGCCTCCACTGATGTGGGGGTGGAAGTCGGCCCCTGGGACCCTGCTTGGTGGTGAGAGTCCTCGCTCTGCATCAAGCCTTCCCTGACTCCACCCCAGAGTGAAGGGGGGAGGTTTCTCACTAAGGGGTGGGTGTGGGCTCCCCAGTCGACACTGGGGGCAGGAAGGCAGGGGTTTCCCTACTCAGACTTCTGGTACTTGACTCCAGTGGGGTGGAGGGAGTGTTGGAACACCTTGTTATAACCTGGAAAAAGTGGAGGTCTAGGATTTCCTCTCACCCTTTGCAGGCACAGGTGGGGCAGGAGCCATTGGGTTTTCTGTTGTGTTTTTCTGGAGCAGAGCAGTTACTGTCGAAAGCTCTCTGTCTTGCTAGGCCACTCTCTCCTGGCTCTGGGGTGAGAGAGAGCAGGCTTTTGATGGGATTTCTTGGACCTACTGATGCTTCAAGTATTGTGGCTTCTCCAGCCCCAGTCTGGGATATATAGCAAAATGAAAGCCCAGGGACTTAACAATAGTTTTTTCTGGTCAGTCCTGAGGTCACTAGCCAACCTGTCTTCTGTCCACCATTCAGAATTGTAGTATGTATGCTTCATATTTAACAGCCACGAATTTCAGGAGTTCTTACAGGTGGACTAAGGAAAATCATGTCTCCCCCATGAAGTATCAAAGTCTTCTTTCTGGCTTCTTTTCAGATTTATCTTCATTTCTATTTTGAAGCTATTTGATGTTGATATTCCTTGGTGTGATTTCTCTCATGTTCATTAAGCTGGGGTTTCTTCAAGCCTCTTGAATCTACGGGTTCGGGGTCTTCTTCAAATTTAAATTGTTTTCAGCATTTCTTTAAGTATTTTTTCTACACTTCCTCTCTATGGGCGTCTCCAATCACACATATATTTGTTTTCTTAAAGTTGCTCACAGCTAGCTGATGCTCTGATAGATTTTAGATTGCTTCTGTAGTTATCTCTTCAGTCTCTTAACCATTTTTTCCACAGCATCTAGTCTGCTGTTAATCCTTTACAGAATGGTTTTCATATCAGACATTGTAGTTTTTAATCTCATTTGGGATTTGGTTTGATTTGTGAATTTTTACATATTTTGTGTTTCTGTTAAACACAGCCTTTCCTCTAGATCCTCGGACATAGAGTATAATTATAACTGCTATTTTAAAATGCTTGCCCACTAATGCTGTCATCCTTGTGAACTCTAGCTCTGTTTTTATTGACTGTTATTTCTTCTCACTACTAAGTCAAAGTTCTTCTGAGTTCTGAACTGAATGCTCCATGGTCACGTGGTTTTCTGCTCTGTCTGATGGGAACAGACTATTCCCAGGCCTGTGCAGACTTCTGGGGCTGTTCTTGTCCATCCCTCTGGTTTATTCCCCTGTTGTTGGGTGACTTCCTCATGCGCATGTGTGGGTCAGTACTCAGCCTGCAGTGGGGGTCTCTTCTCCTAAGCTGGTTCTCTGACACTGTCCCAGCAGACCAGCTACCTGGGCCCCCCTGGATGGGCAGCCCCATCTCCTCAACTCCAGGAGGGCCATGCTACAGCCTGGAGTCTCCTCTGGGTAGGATGCTTCTGCAGTCAAAAGCTGACCACATTCACTTCCCATCTTGTGGGAACTGCTGCCCTAGGCTGCCTGACACTCAAGGTCTGGAAACCATGTTTCATCCTGTTTTTCAGTTGTTTGATGAGGGAAGGTTAATCTGGTCCTCGCTCCTCTATCCTGGGCACATCAGACACTCCCTCACCATTGCTATTTTTCTGACCTTCCCAAGCCCAGGTAATGCAGGACACACCCCTGGAGTCTTGTGGGCCTTGTGATCTAATGTTCTTCACTCAGAGGCTAAAGAAATCCACCCTAGAGACTCATTTTGAAAAGCCTACAGCTGACACAGGGCAGGCCTAGGTGGTGGATGGAATCTCGAGTCAGCACTGGGCTGAGGGCAAAGGTTTAGCTTTTGCCTAACCGAGTCTTTAATTTTCTGCCTAATGACAGTGATGACATCATCTTGGGGTCAGACAGAGAGCCTCAGGGTAGGAGCTCCTGGGAGAAACCCTGTTACCATACAAACGAGAACCTGGGTCTAAACAGCATCTCCGTGGCTGATTAAGATGTGTCTCATTGTCTTCTGCACCTTTAGCCCCTGAGCCCCGTCCACACGGCTGGGGAAATAGGATCCATGTGACCACTCCCTCCTCTAAAATACTTGCTGGCTCCTATTTTCCCAAAACACGAGTCTGGTCTTATTTTTGGCCTTAAAAGCCTTTCTCAGTCTACCTTTCCATTGCCATCTTGAAATGCTTTCCCAAAATCCCTAGGACTTCCTCATTTGGGGCCTCCAGGAAAACATGGGTAATTTTCCCACCCACTTTCCTTGCCAGCAAGGATGGCCTCTCCCCTCTGCCTCCACAGCGAGGTCCGCAGTCACGGCAGCACAGACATTCAGTATCCCTGCAGCTTGGCGTGTACTTGAGAGCTAACAGGGAACGCCAGCCCAGGGCGAGAACAGACCCACGTGTGGCTGCAGGCGATGGGCACTCTGCTGACCGAGCGGGGCTCTGGCCGCATGGGGGATCGCGAAGATGGCAAGCTGTCCTTCTGGCCTCTCGCCAGCCAGCGGCTCACTGACGGCCCACTGCCCAGCAGGTGAGAGGCTCCCTTTCCTTGAAGACTCAGCCAACAGCTAGGGGTCACTGGACACCTAAAGGAGGCCTTGGATGAGAAGAGGATAATGGACTCCACACTGAATGAGCAAATTAACGGGCTGGGGAACACCCCGGAACAGGCATGGCCAAAGGAGTGCCTGGACCACCCCAACAGAACACACGGCCCTGACTCTGGTCCCGAAGGTTGGCCTGCCTAGGAAGCCAGACCTAGTCGGAATCAGAGCGGGGAGAGGTTCAGGGGAAATGTTCACTTAGAGTCGGCGAGCATGGCCCACATTCTGCTGTCTCGATACCAGAAAGAGCAGCTTTGTCAGCAGTCATGATAATTTCAGCTGGGATGCCGCTTTCTGAAGCCCTTTCTTAGACATTATCTCATTTTGTTTCACCCTCTGAGGGTTATCTGACCCTCATTTCCTTTTTATTTTAAGTTTGATTTTTTAGGTGCACACTCATATGCATACTGTACAAAAATGCATGAAAGCACACCTTCTATTTTTCTAAATGCCTAAGTTTGTAATTCTTTTTTTATTGGGCCTCCCTTCCTTCCCTCCCGTCACCCACAGCCTCCACTCCCCACCCCCAACTCCAGCACTGCAAAATCCATACTCTCCACTCCTCTCAACTCACATATATATATATATATAAACTCCACGCTCACACGCATCACATGCCTGTCACGCGCACAGTGAATATAGATGCAAATGCATACATACATAGACACCTACACATAAATGTGCAGGCTTTATATTTTGTCAGCGTATTGCAAAAATAAATCGTATTACCCACACCTCTGAGCATCTTGCTTTAGGAGCTGAGCAATGTCTTGTCAAAGTCCTCCCGCATCCCCTGGCAGGGCTTGCACGTGCTCTTCTGAATGACTGCGTGCAGCTCCCCAGTGTGAATTTCCACAGAGCTGTTTACTTTCAAGTTTCTGTTTCAACCCTTCAGTGATTGTTGAGTGTGAACTCCGTAGCAGCTGCACACACTTTTCTATTAAAAAAAGGAAAAGAAATTCGCACTTAGGTTTTGTTTTTGCTTCTTAAGGATACAACTTCAAAGAGCCTTGGAGTAAAAATACAAAGTTCGTGAAACTCATTATAAGCACAGGAATCAAGTGGAGTTTGCAAAGTAGCAGCTCGATGAATTGAGAAAAAGTTCCAAATCCCTTTGAAATGCGAGTTAAAAAAATTCAGACCATAGAGGTTCTGGTACAATTAGTGCTGTGGTTGTGGCTTTTTTTTTTTTCTCTCTCTCTCTCTGTGAACTTCAAACCATTTTAAGGAGCTGTAAATTATATTTTTCCTTTAATAGTATCTACTTAGCCCCTGCTATGTCTGTAATGCTGGTGTACAGGAAATGTCAGCGAGCCGGCCCACAGATGTGTCTCCGTGCTTCTGACCCTGGTGGGGACTCAGGACACGTGCCCTGCTGAGCACCGGAGGATTTGAGCAGGAGGCTGGCCCGGCAGGGAGGAGACAGAGGCTCCGTGTGTGGTCAGTGACCCCGGCCTTCCAGGCTTGAATGAACAGCTGGAAATGCCTGCTCTCAAGGGGCACACCCTCTCCTGAGAAACTGGCCTCTCTCCTGGGTATACAGGTGGTGTTCGAGAAGTACCACTGGGTTATCGTTGTCTGTCAAGGTGGAGGAAACAGGGGCAGGAATCTTCATGGGGGGTGGGGGTGGCGTTCACAGGCCCTGCCTTGGGGGGCACTAGAGAAAGGGAGGAAATGGACCATCGTGGGATGTGGGCTCACTGGAATTTTCTCAGTGCACTGAGGGTAAAGCCCAGAATGACCTTAAATTGGCTCAAAAAGCACAGAGTGCCATGCCACCTCCCCGGCCACCCCCATTCCCTGCTCTCTGCTCGGCCACTGGGCTTCTGTCTGTTGCTAAAAACCACCAACTCTCCTGCCCGCTGTTCCCTGTTGCACGGTGCTTTCTGTTCTGAGGCCACCTGATAAGGACGCAAGGGTGCCCCCCTCACGCCCCCAACTGTAGAGACCATTTTGGTTGCAAGGTGCCTTCAAACCCAAAATGCTGACTTCCCAGCATATGTTTGGGAACATCGGGAGTGGACATAGTGATTCGGGACACCACACTGATAAGAAATGAGATGGACATCCAGGGCAGGCAAACAGAAACCCGTCCGTGCCCGCCCTCCACACCAGGAGAAGTGTCTGTGGAAACCTGAGCTGGAGCGTCCCTCCGAGGCGGGACTGAGCAGGTGCGTGGGGGTTCCAGCCCCACCCCACCCACAGAGGCTCCGTGAGCAGCCACCCCAGGTAGCCCAGGACCCCAGGGGCCGAGGTCAGCTCTGGAGGCCACGCTGGTCCTCCTCCATCTCTGGGAGCTTCACATCTCTTAACGTGGGGACAAGGTCACTGAAGGGCCTTTTTTCTTCATTTTCTTTTTTCCTTTTTAAGCATGAGGTGTGTTACCCCTGTGTCCCAGCAAACAGAAACAGACAAGAATATTGGCAGAAGGGAGGAGCGTGGGCATCACAAATGAGGGATAAGGGATGCGAGCCCCAGTGGGAGGGCACTGACCACCGAAACAGAGTCGCCAGGTCTGCGGCAGGAAGGTGATCCCGGCAGAGGGAGGAGCAGCCCTCTGGGCATGAGCAGACCACCCGGGCGAGAGCATCTTCCCGGCAGCATTACTCAGCACCTCCGACCCCAACTCCCAGCCTGGACCTCCCCCGCCTGGCATGCTCACCCTGCCTACTCACCTCCGCTCCATGTCGAGAGAGCACGGCCCACCCAGACGGCGTGTGCACCCTGAGGATGGCTCCAGTCACTCATGGGAACACCGAGAACACATCTCAGAGGGAAGAGAGCCACGCCTAAGTCCCGGCCGCTGTCGGCCAGCTGTGAGAACGGGGACATCACGGATCAGAGCCTGCAGGAAGGAGCTGACAGGCCCCGCCTGGCTGCTGGACAGAGCTCTGGTGGAGACTTGTAGTGGTCCCCCCGCTCCTGGAAACCTTGGAAGCAGATGTATTAAGAATTGAGCGCTTTCACCATTAAAAAGTACCAGAATGCACAAAAGCATCCACGTGTCCCCCAGGGACGAGGGACAATGGCCGAGGTCAGACGCAGCAGGAGCATTTCCACAGTGAACGTGAGGATGTTCGTGCTAAGTGGGCTGACCAGGGCTGTGATGGACCTCAGGCAGCCCGGGTCAGATTGGTCACAAAGGACTTTGGGTTGAGCTCAGTTTTGCCATTAAATGAGTCCCATAGGCACTTGTGGCTTTCAGAGCTTTGTGGATGTTGGCTCTGTGGGTACATAACTCTGGACCCGGACCACCTGCCGAGCAACACCACGCTAACAGGCTGGAAGAGTTTAGGGGACTCTCTCAGGTTCCATGGCCTGTGAGGAGCCTACTGCAGTGTCACCTCAACACCAGTGTCAAGGCCCCGGCCGCACCATCCCTGCAGGTCCCGTGTGCATGGCAAGCTGGCGTCACAGAACCGCTGGGTGCGTGTTATCTCCTTCTCTGGAGTCCTGTTTCCTCCCCAACTGGGGCAGACAGATGAGGAGATTAGGTCCCTCGGGGCTGACATGTGCTTCTGAAATTGGATGTCTGTAGCATATGCGTACATTTAACATGAGAGGCTCTTATTCCTGTCCCCAGTATTTCGTGGAGCCACTGAGCAGCAGGGGTATCTCAGAATGTGGAAGTCACCCACGGTCCCGGCTGCCAGGGGATGGGACAGGGAGATTCCATGTAGAGCATCTCAGACCCTGTGGGACACTGACAGCTCTCAGGAAGCACCTCTAGCTCCAGGCCTCCGGGAGCTCGGGCTCCATGAGGAAGGAAGCCAAGGACAGAAGCAGCCCTGATGGGAGGCAGATGGGGGTCCGTGCCAGGCCAGAGGAACAGCCGAGGTGTTGGGGAGCATGTGGGCTGCAGGGAGGTGGGTTCAATGGCCAAGGCTACCATCTCCAGGTCCTCTGGGTCCAGAGCTTATATGAGCAGAGCTCAGGGTTCTGGATGGAGGGAGATGGGCCAGGTGGACAGTCCTGAGGTCCAGACTTTCTGAGAGGCTGCCTGGTGGCGTACCAGGATGTCCAGGCCGGCCCCTGGGAAAGCTCGCTGCTAGAGGGATTGGCAACACTGGGCTCGTCCTTGTACAGCAGGGCTGGAATATCTCTGGACTGGAACCTGGCTTCCACTGTGCAGGAAGGAGCGTGCAGGTGGGCCGCAGGGCACTACCCAGCCCCTGGTGCACTGTGGGAGTGGCTTCCCCAGGCCTCGTGCAGCACCTCTAACACACACGTGACAGCTCTGGAAAGAAAGAACTCCTGACCACGGGTGGTGATCCTGCCTGACTTAGGGTTCCTGAATTTCAGGACCTTCAAGGACGTTTACTCCTGACTTACGGGCATTTTGCTGTATCTGCCCCTGGTAACGGTCTGCCCTTTACAGGCTGCTTATTCGGTTTTATTGGCAGATTTGAACTCTGGTCCCATGTAGTGCGCCGTGCAATGGAAAGCTTGACGAAACACTATCCCGTGTGACTGCTGTGCCAGCCTGTGAGGCGGACACGACAGGGCCCCCTGTCACCAACTCCCCTCAGAGGATTCCCAGGCAGGGGACTGGATCTGGGCACTGTCAGGGCCGCCTTGGCTCACAGACCCTGGCAGAGCTCGGGAAACGCTGGGGATGAGGGGGGCAGGGGGGGGGGGGGAGAGTCCAGGCCACCGCGAGAAAGGCAGGAATGCTGGCGGCGACAGGACGGCCGCATGACGGGAGCAGCAGTGGCCACCCCTAGGGGTGGGGGTCGCCGGGCGACTGCCACGGGGCTTGGCCACCAGGAGCCAGCCACCCTCCGGACACAGTCCTGCTTTACAGGATACACGAGATGTGCCCCCCGCCCATCATCTAACCAACCCTGCAGGGCTGGACGACTACTGGCCTTACCTTATAGGTGAGGAAACAGCCTCATACACAGTGTGGGGTCAAGGTCCAGCCCATGCCTTCCCCACTGCGCCCTCCTGCCTGCAGGGGAGGGAGAATCGGAGTGGGGCAGGGCAGTAGGGTGCTTTAGAGGCGTGAGGGCAGGCTGAGGATTTGGGACTTACATGGGAAGCCAATAAAGGATTCCCACCCTGCTGGATCAACCTTCCTAGGGTGTAAGGCAGAGGGTCCGGGGCCAGAGCCCCGTGGGGGCACCCAGCAGAGCCCAGCCGCAGCCGGCTTCCTCGCACGGGTGTGCTTTGTATCCTCTTTGGGACAAGCACAGTCAGAACAGAACTCTTGAGCAGATGGGTGACCACCCTGAGCTCTGTCTCTCTGCTCCCACTGGCCACGGAGCATCCACGGGGTGGGAAGGGTGGTGCAGGGGTCTTCCACTCAGGATGTGAGGCAGAGTTTAAAACCACAGGTGAAGATGGTCTGCGGTGGAGCTCTCCACCCGCTCTGCGCAGGCGCGGGGACAGCGGCCTGACACGGATGGCCAGGGCTCCCCGTGACATGGTAGTGCACCTGGGATGGCAGGTCTCGAGGCCACGGGCTGCCTCTCTTCTGCCTGTGGTCCTGCATTACCCGTCCTCCAGAGCTCCAGGCTGCTCTGCTCTCCACTCCCCATCCTCACATGCATGCTTACTTGGGTTCCTCCTAAAACGGGCAGCTATTGATCTGTTTCCGCGAGGCGTGCTCTCACATACGGCTGTAAAATGCCAGCTGCTTAAAGCGACGGTAAGCTGGGAGGGCCGGCAGGAGCTGGGTTCCGAGGTCCCCCCTCCAGCTCAGGCCCTGGGCCTCGTGTTAGAGGGCCTCATGCCAGAGGCTGCCAGTCAGTCTCATAGGCCCAAGCGCAGCTCAGACAGCGCATGGGTGACCTCCTGGCACAAAACCTGGATGTCTTCCTGAGTCTGCTTTACCTGGAGGAGTGACCAGCAGAGGCCCATCTGGGAGTCCCAGGCGGCTGAGGCCCAGACGGGGCTTTGTGCTGGAGCGGCCAAGCGGAAACCTCTTAGAGAGCAGAGACATTAATGAATGGTGTGGCCTTTCTCACTTTCCCTGCCGGCCTTCGGCACGTTGTGTTTGTCTACTTACTTGTGGGAATCCGTGCCTTCTCGGCAGGCAGAGCAGAGAAACGGAGTCTTGTCTCCCTGAGAAGCTGAGCACAAATCATCCCATTCAGCCCGAGCCTGACGGGCTCTTTAGGACTGAATCGGGCACCCTTAGCCCTTCCTCAGCCTCGGCCCTTTGATGCAGAGGGGCTCGTTTTGAATGCGAGAAACCAAGAGATGCTCAAAGAACAAAGGAACTCTCAGGGAAGGAATTGCATTGTTTTACCATAAGCTGCCGGAGGCACAAGGGGTGAAGAACAGATGCACAGCAGCTACGGAGGAAGGAGTCTCGGAGGGCACTGGAGGCCGCTGACGCCGCAGCGAGCCGCTGGCCGTGTCCCTGAGAGGCGGCAGAGGCTGGCTGCCGCCCCGCGGTCGTCACGTGCGCCTTGCTCTGCTTGCCTCCCCTCCAGGACTCACGAGCAATGGCTCAGAGAGGGTCTGATGTCGGGGCCTCCCCCAGAGAGCCCTGGGGGCGTGGACTGAGCCCGGGGCCGCAGTGCCCTTGGATAATCCAGGACAACTGTCAGGAAGTGGAACTGCCTTTACTTGATGGCAGTAGCAGGCCCCTCTTTCAGAGCATGATGGCTCCCAGCCTCTGTGCTCAGTGTCTGTTACAGTTATCAAAGCTGCATAACAAATAAGCCCAGTGCTCGGCCTTTGGTTAGGCCTACAGATGCCGTGAGCTCCAGGGAGCCCTCGGCTGGGGTCACCCCTGGGGTCGCAGCCAGACGTTGGCAGGCATCTGAAGGTGTGACAGCTGGAGTTTGGTCCTGGTGTCCTCTGGGGCCTCAGCTTCTCTCCATGTGGAACTGCCCCCGGGCTACCTGCGGTTTCCACTGGGCAGCTTCCCTCAGAGTTAGCAAGCTGAGATGCAGGTGGAAGCTGAAATGACCTCTAAGACCTGGTCACTTTCTCTGGACTCTATGGGCCAAGCCACTGATTCAGCAGGATTCTGACCACAGATCCTGCGTGGGGGTTTTTCCTCTACACCCACAAGCAATCCTCAGGCTGGCTGCCCTGCAGCTCTACTCCATCCGCCCCTGTCTACCTGCAGACAGTGTCACCTCCCGCAGGTGAAGGGCCCGGTCCTACAGGACGGCCCCCACCTCACAGGCCAGCAGCAAGTCCAGGTCGTCACCGTGCTTCTGACCAAGCGGCTGTGCTTCAGAGGTTCCAGAAGCTCCTCCTCGGGTTTGATTAATCTGCTAGAGCGGCTCACAGAACTCAGGGATGTGGTTTACTTACTAGATCAGTGGCTTATTATGCAAGGATGTAACTCAGCAGCAACCCGCTGGAAGAGACGCCAAGGGCGGGCTGTGGGGAGGGCACAGAGCTGCCCTGTCCTCTCCAGGGGAGCCCCTGTCCCCAGAAGCTCTGCAAACACTGTCCTTTCGGGTTTTGTGGAGCGTCACCACACAGGCCTGATGCATTAAATCCCTGCCCAGGGGGGTTGATTCAGCCTCCGGGCCCTCTCCCCTCCCTGGAGGTCAGGGGGGACTGAAGGTCCCAACCCTCGGGGTGCCAGCCCCATATCCCTGCGTGTGGTCCCAAGTCAGGCATCAACGTAACAAAAACCCTTTACCCCCCTTAGCAGGAGGAACTTCCTGGTGGTTTAAGAGCTCTGAGCCAGAAACCAAACATGCTTCTTACTATAAATCACACTGTCACACCTATGTGAGTTCCAGGAGGCAGGGATCTCTGGGGGTCCTCTCAGGGTCTGGGCCACAACCTGCCTTGGGTACCCACGGTGAGTATGTCCCTCATAGGCGACCCTCCCTGCCAGGTGCCCTGCTCTATGACAGCCTCCCTTCCTAGCAGGTGCTCCCCAGCAGCCCCTGCGACTACCCGCCTGGGACCAGGGAGGGGCTGTAGCGATTACAGTGTGGAATATGATGAGAAAAACTGGTGTATATGCTACCATCAGCACGGGCATATGGGGACACTGCTGAGAAAATAGCCCAGTACAGTGACTTCTTTATGATGGCTTCAGAGAGGGACTCTCCCAGGCCACGGACGAGACCCTCAGACCCTATTCTAACAGACACTAAACCACAGACCACTTTTCACTCTGTTCTGGCTGCGAGGCAGCTCGCAGCCCGCTATGCACCCCATTAGCGACTGGGGGTGCCTCAAAGCCAGGCCCGGATGGCTCGGTCCTGCTGCGCTCACTGGCTTTGCCACCTTCACTGCTGTTGTGGGACAGCAGGCAGAGTGCAGCGGGAAGGCAGGCTGCCACCTGAGCGACACGGGAGCCTTCAGGCGTCTCCCCGGGACCATTTGCTGGTCTAAGAATTCGTAGGGGCGGCTGCTCCTGCTCACAGGGTGTTTGGAGGAGGAAACGAGGCGCTGCACGTAGATGCTTCCAGGGCCGTTCACGTGCAAAATGCTGGATGAACATCACCGCTGGTAGTGCATGAGCCCGCCTAATCCAGGGGCCAGAGACACTCCTCGATGCCCTGGCACTTGTTCAGCCCATCCACATCCAGCAGCCCCGTGGATGGAGCCCGTGACTCTGCCCGTCATTGTCACCACGCCCTGAGTGCCCCTCCCAACGCCGCCCGGCTGGGTGGCTGTGCCGTGCAGGAGCTCCACGCCCGTGGGCTTCGGCTCAGACTGGGCGCCTGTGTCTGTCAGGGGCACCCTGCCTGCACAGCCTTCCCTCTCCACCCTCCATCCTCCCTGGGCTGAATGGCTGTGACCCCTCATGCTCGGGCCCCAGTTCTACAGTCTTGTCTGTACCTGGCCTTCCGATGACAAAGCCAAGAGTGCCCACACAGCCCTTTGCCCACGAGATCGCTCAGCCGATGGCGTGACCACCAGGGTCCCGGGACTGCTCGGTGCCCTGAGGGTCCTGCTGCTCAGGAACGTAATCAGCATCCAGTATTCGAGGCTGTCGGTGGTTGGAATCTGTGCTGCTTGCTCTGAGGGTTCTCTTTGTGGTGACAGGCGCTTCCTTACATGTTTCGTGATCTCAGATTGCAACTTTATGTCTGCCGAAGCTTCCCCGGTGCAGTTCACGCAGGTGGCGGGGGGCGGGCAGCAGTGTTTCCTCAGGGCGGAAACCAGGTTTCCTTTTGTGCTGCCAACCGAGATCCCCCTCATATCAGCTGCATACTGAGTGTTTCGGGAAACTCTAAGTTTCCTAAAGCAAATAATACATGTAACTTCAAGTCCAGATGCAGCCGACTCGGTGGTTCACGCTGTGCATGACCAGGGGCTGCTTCTGTTTCTGCACTGCCACGTTTCCCTCTGTGCTGGCAGGTAGGTTTTCCTTTCTGGTAGGTTTCTATTGAATGTTCAGCCCTTCTAAGCTCCAGTATTTGTGCAGGAGTCACTTTACATCTCTCTCCCTTACATGGACCCAAAGACTTGTCTCTGTGGTCTAAAACAAAGTATTTTAGTTTATAAGCTGGGAAATTCCCTAGGGAGACCCTGGTGTCAGTGCCAGGAAGCCAGGCTGTTTCAGACTCACTTTGCTTTCTGTCCCTGGGGATTTCCCCTCATTTGGTACAAACAGCGATGCCTTGATAGGATTTCTGTTATATTTTGTCCTGTATGCCTATGACTGTATGTGGGAAGATGTATTTTCAAATTGTCTAGCCTATTCATTGGAGAATCACTGGGTCTGTGAATGCATGGAGCGAAGACATCCCCATCTTCTCCAAAACAGAAAGCTGATGTGGTTGAAGAACTTGCCCTAATTCTCCCTGTAAGTAATTTACAGAACCTGGATTTCTCCTGATGGCAAAACAATTTCTGTCTCCATCATAGCACTGTGATTTTTAAAACAAACCTCAGTATCTTCATGACTCACCACTGTGTCCACCCTGCAGTGTAGGTACTTCACCACTATTCATGGGGCTTTTTTTGTGTAGTCTGTGCACACCCAATTCTCACTGATAGGCTGTGAAACATTAGGAACACAGGACTCACTGATAACTGCTGACTGACCCATGCTGTGTCACCAGTCCCATTTTTTGTTTTTTGTTTTTACAATTTATTTTGGTATCATTAATCTACAATTACATGTGCAATATTATGTTTATTAAACTACCCCCTTCATCAGGTCCCCCCCACCAACCCCATTACAGTCACTGTCCATCAGTGTAGTGAGATGCTATAGAGTCACTACTTGTCTTCTCTGAGCTGTACAGCCCTCCCCGTGCCCCCCAACATTACATCTGCTAATCGTAATGTCCCTTTTTGCCCCTACCAGTCTCGTTTTACGGGCTCAGTAACGACACGTAAACTTGGCCTAGTTCCAAGGACTCTGAACTCTGAACTGAATCTAAGAGAATGTAAGTAACTTTCCCATGGCCATACCATTAGTGAAAATCAAGAAAGTATAATCCTCGCCCCCCCCCCCAAGCTGGTGGTGAGGGTTAGAGCTTCCATGTGTGCAGGACTCAGTACAGCACTGGACACAGAGCAGGTGCTCTAAAGGCCGGTTTCCGATCCACAGAGACGTAGTCTGCGCCTCATCACTTCGTACTCACACCGTTGTGTCTGTGGATGGTATGGGTGAGGCCCGGGGGCAGAAACTGAGAGCAGGGGAGAACCGAGGGGGCTTTCCACAGTGAGAAGGTACGTTCAGCCGTCCTGCAGCCAAATTCCTGGGCATTCTGGAAGAGGCGGCCAGGAAGGGCCTTAGAGGGGGAAGCATTGGAGACCCCTGGGTCCCCAAAGCAGCTGCTGCCCTGGACCCTGGGTTGGCTGGGGGCTAATCTCCCTGCGGTTGGCCTCAGCCCCATGGTGTGTGCAGGCAACCAGGGCAGTGCCTCAGGACTCCCTGCGGCTGTGGAGGCTTAGGGAGCGGTGAGGACTGCAGACCAGGTTGGCTGTGACGGAGGACGCTCTGGGCATGAGGCTGATGAGGAAGAAGTAAGAACAGGCAGGGTTGGTGCATACAAGACACTAACACTTGGAAAGAGAGATCTAAGAAGGAAAAAGGACGGTCAGAGCAGAGCAGCCAGGTTAGTGAATCCCATGGGGTCATTATGGGAGCTTCCAAAGCAGGGCTCAGCAGGGTGGCTCCGGGGGCAAGGAGAGCCCCGTCTTGAGAAACACTGGAGGGAACCTCAGCGATGCTGATGGCCTGGTTGCTCTTTGCCAAGGCAGACACCTTGCTTTGCTCTCAGGCAGCCTCTGGGGGCCTGGCCACAGCAGTAAGCGAGGGCGTTTCCTGGGACGGACCCTGCTGTGCGTCAGTCAGTTCGCGGCAGCTGGAGGGAGCTGACCGCCACGTGGGTGCCGGCCTCCCCACACTGTCAGAGAGCTGACCAGAGCCCTTGCGTCGGGAAAGGGACAGGGCGTGAGTTCTGTAAATATAATGATTTTTCTTAAAAGAGAAAAGAGGTAAAAGAGGTGAGCGGTATGTTTGATTCCTTCTTTTTTATTAATTATGTATTTAATATATTGATGCATTTTCATTTTAAAAGGAGTATAGGAATATGGAAAACCAGAACAGTTACTCTCACCTGGCCAGACACCATCCAACTAACCCATTTGGCGTGTCTCCTACATCACCCGGGTATGTGCGTGCAGGGATATGCATTCTGGCATTCATGGGACCCTGTTATACCCTTTCAATGACTTGCTTTGTACACTTAACAATGTATCTTACTGATTTGCAGGTCAGCCTTCAAGATCTACCTCAATTTTTGACTGCTCTACAAGACACCACTGATTGATTTTGCCATAATTAACCTATTTTCCTCTTGATGATTATTTAATCTGTTTTCACGATTTTGCTATTACAGGTGACACTGTGAAGAATTATTTACGTGAATGCTTACATGATTCACACACACGGGCTGGTTCCTCTTTGACACACATTCCTAAAATCTAAGTACTGAATGAAAGGCCCGCACATTTTTATTGTGACAGACTGGTAAACTGCCTTCTTAAAAGACCTGATCAATGCAGGCTTCCCCCAAAATGTCAAGACCGCACATCCTCCCCAACACTGCCTTTCACAAGTTTTTATACTTTTCCCCTAAAATAAAAGGCAAAGAAAACACTTTAGTTTGTATCTGAGAATCTTGCAGTGGCTTCACTGGCCATTTTATTTCCTGTTCAGCGAAGCTACAGTTCATATTCTTTGACTGTTTTCTGCGGGGTTGCCTTTTATGTGCTAATTTGTATAAATCTTTTGTGAATACCAAATATTAATCTTTTGCTTTTTCTATTGAAAATATTGTTGCTGTTCTGCCAGCCATCAATCAACTTTGCATATTTTGTGCTTTACCCCAGGAAATTAGCAACCTTTTCCCATATGGCTTCTAATTCTTTCCTATCACAAGCTTTCCCCTGCCACAGAACATTTCAGGCTTATATTTTTAGCCAAACTGAAGCTTAAAGTTTACATATAGATAAGTCATGCACCACCTATACTTTTTTAAAAAATCAAGTGGCTAGTCAACTATTCCAGCATCATTTATCTGGTAGACTTGCAGTATTCACCAATTTGAAATGTCACTTTTATTATCTATTAATGTGATCTTACTATGCGCAAATTCCCTGGTGGGTCCGTCTGCCTCTAGACCCCTCTTCTGTCCCCTCAGGCGTGGGTGCTGGGCGAGTACCAGGCAGCTTTAGTCACTCCATCTTGGGGCACGCGTACCAGGCTGAACCCACCACCGTCTGTCTTTTCCAAACGTCCTGGCTGTTCCCACACATATCTTGTCCATATGACTTGGGGAATTATCTCGCCAGGCTCCAAAATAAACCTACTGTGTTTCCCCGGAAATAGGTTTCAGTCATGGATTCTTGAGGAGAAGCAACGTTTCACGGCACTGAGTCTTGTCCTGGGGGGTGACACTTAGGGGTTCCCAAGTCACTTTTCCTTTCCTCCTGTATGCACAGGGGATGCCGTTCCTTTTCCCTCACATCTGGGGGCCTCATGTAAGTTCCAGGCAGTAGAAAGTGGGCAGAGGCCTGAGCCACCTCCTACCAACCACAGAGGCCACGTATGGCCTCACCCTCACCCCGTCACTCCACCCGCACACAGGGACCCACAGGGGGAGCCTGAGCCAGAGTGTCAGAGCCCTGAGGCGGAAGGAGCCCAGATCCCTGGAACGCCACATGGAAGGCCACATCCCAGAAATCCACACAAAGTTTACCTTACGTTCTGATCAGCCACTGAGATTTCCAGATTGTTGGCGGTCATGCTGGGCTGCTCTGGCCAACGAGAGGTGTCTCTTTGTCTGCTCAGGCCCATTTGTGTGGTGTTTTTTTTTTTCAGTAGATTAGAATTCTCCTGAGTTCTTTTATATTATTATTTTGGCTATGAATGTCATCTTTTTTTTTTCTATTACATTTTCTATGTGGTTGTTGCCAGTTCTACAAAAACTATTGATTTTCATAGGTTGATATATTCGGTCTCGGGTTGCTGACCTCTCATGACTGGTTCGGGCCATTTATTAGGGTATGCTTTTGCGTTTTTGTAGAAAAGACCATTCTCATATACATAATGTATTTCTCACATTATTTTTTCTTTTCATTTTTACGTTGGTCAGAATCTTTCGTACAATATTAAATAGTGATGCATAATGGGAATCCTTGCTGAGCTGACTTTTAGAAAATATCACTAATGCTTCACTGTTAAGTGTGACGCTCACTTCAGTTTTCTGGTAAATACTCCTTATCAGGAGAAGAGTGCTCCATTACAATCTTTGTTTCTAAGTGGCTTTTCTCAGGAGTGAGCATTGACTTTTATCAAAAGCTTCTTCAGCATCTAGCAAGGTCATTAAGGCTGCTTTTATTCTCTGGGTGTGATAAGCCTATTGACAGGTTTTTCTAACCACTCCTATATTCCTGTGATTGACTCTGTGTGGTTCTGATATGTTATTTTTAATACGTTGTTGAAGTTGATGGTAAAAATTATTCTGGATTCATTTACCTGCTGGAAGTGGGCCTGGGTACAGGTTTTTCTTCTCGCGCTCGCGCGTCTGCTCCTTGTGTTCAATCACACCAGCTATTTTAATGAAATATCTATCTCTTTTCCTATTTTCTGAAAGTTTATCCAACTTGTGAGTTATTAAACATGCATGGACATTTACTAATGTAAGTGTGTATTTCTTCCCTTTTAGCTACTACCTTTATAGCTTTCATCTATGTATATGTATAATGCACCTGTAGATTTTATTTCTTCATTATCTATTTTTGATCAAACTTACACATATATAGTCTTATAAGCTCCAAACATTCTACACGTCTATACAAAGCAGCCCCCTGGCCTATGACTTTCTCTGCCTCCTCCTCAGAGGTCATCCCTTCATCTGCTTTAGCTGTCTTCTGAGATTTCTTAGGTCTAAGCAGTGCATTGTAATTGCAATTTTTTTCCTTCATCATTAGATATTAACAACTCTCCTCCTACCAAAGAAGTTTGGAATTTGATTTTTGACCCAAACACCCATATACACGCTTTCTCTCCAAACAAACTCTTTATTACATCCTTTAAATAATTCCAAGAGTGGTTTACTGTCAGTATTTACATAATGTTCAGTATGTAAATATTTCTACTTATGAGCCATATGTAAAGTCATTCACTATTTTATAACACTTTTCCACTTTTGGTTAAGTTAATAAGTAGCTTGTGCTTCATGCTTTAAATAATCTGTGCCAAATTTACCCCTAGATCTGTATAATTTCTATGAAATTATGACCTGTGCACACAGGCACACACAAATGCATATGTCATACCGTAACCACTTAATAAATCATCACAGGTACCCAGAGCCGTGTACTCACCCCCATGGTGAAAAATAGGACATCACCAGTATCCAAAAAACATCTCTCATGAGCCTATCCCATGACATCCCTTCTCCTCTAACTGAAACTTCCTCTTGAATTCTCGTACGAGACATGGCTTTTGCCCTGTTTCTGACACAAACAAACATACATTCACACACACATGTATATGGGTCTATGTTCTTTCACTCAAAACAATGTGTGTGAGAGTCATTCATTTTGCCCCACCTACCTGTGGTGTGTTCTTTTATAATTGCTGTAATATATGTTAGCTTAAGTTTCTCACAGGGTATCGCTCCACTTCACCACTGATGGGCCGCAGAAATATTCCCAGTTGTTGGTTTGCAAAAAATAGGCTGTTAGGAATAATTGTGCATGCCTCCGGGAGATTATATGTTGTACCTTTCTTTGGAGCAGACATCTGGAGTGTAATCACTGAGCTTAAGGTATTTAAGTTCTAAGATGTTCTAGTTTCCCTACAAACTCACCAACACTTGCTTTTTTCTAGCTTTGTAAGTTTTAGCTGCTCCAGTTTGCCTGTGGCCTTTGTTCACATTTCCCTGATGAACCAATGAGTTCAGCATATTTTATTATGGAAATTCTTGTTGGTGAAGTATCTGAGGGCTTGAGTTTTACTCTCCTATATATAATTTTTGTGAATTTACATTCTTAATTGTAATTGAATATAATTTACTGATTTACTATTGCTTTTTGTCAGCGCTTTTCAAGAAGTCTCTGCCTAGTCCAAGGTCAGGGTATAAGATAGTAAATGTTTTCCTCCCAGTCAATGACTTGCCTTTTCAGTGTCTCTTGCAAAGGAGAAGTTCTAATACTGCCTAGTCATCTGGTACATCCATTTTTTTCCATTCCAGTTAGTGCTTTCGTGTTTAGATTAACAACACTTTCTGACACCCAGGTTCATGCACAAATTGCCCTTGATAAATTTAAATAGTGTTTAAGTTTAGGTCTCATGTTTGGTACGATTTGCCATTTATAGTCACTTTTAGAAAAATCCTCATCCTTACTGTTTCCAAATATTGGTCCTATACATTCTTCTTCCTTTCTTGGGACTTCCATTACACACACAAACACACACATATATATACACTTTTTTCCCCTGTCATTAAAGTTTATTAGCTATGATTTTTCCAGTTTATTGAGAAATAATTGACATACCACACTATGTAAGTTTAAGGTGTTCAGCATATATTGTGGAATGATCACCACAATAGGTTCAGCTAACATCCATCTTCTCAGATAGATACAATAAAAAAGAAAAAAAAAGAGAAAAGAAGAGAGGAAAAATATCCTCCTTGTGATAAGAACCGTTAGGATCTACTTTCTTAACAACCTTCCTACACGCCCCACAGCAGCGTGAGCTATGTTATCATGCCGCTCATCACAGCCCTAGTACTTACTTATCTCATAACTGCAAGTTTGTGTCTTTTGACCACCTTCCTCCAATTCCCACCTCCATCTCTCCCTGCCTCCAATAACCACAAGTCTGATCTTTTTCTTTTTTTTCCTTTTGCTGAAACATAGTTGATTTGCAATGTTATATTGGCTTGAAGTACACAACATGTGATTCAACAGTTTTCTACATTATTAAATCCTCACTCCAACTAGTGTAGTTACTATCATCAACATAGAAAGATATTACAGAACCACTGACTATATTCTCTATGCTGTACTTTCATCCCTGTGACCGACTTATATTATGATGGAGATTTTGTGCCCCTTTATCTCTCTCACCTCTTTCACCCATCCACCCCAACCTCTCCCCCATGGGAACCACAAGTCACTTCTCAGCATCTATGAGTCTACTGCTATTTTGGTTTTTTTTTGTTTTTGTATTCCACATATAAGTGAATTCATATGGTATTTGTCTCTTTTTCTGTGAGTTTTTTGTTTATTTAGATTCTACATATAAATTATATCACACGGTATTTGTCTTTCTCTCTCTGACTTATTTCACCTAGCATAATCCCTTTACGTCCACCCACGTAGTCACAAATGGTTAGGATTTCCTCATTTCATGTATATATCAATACACACAATGGAATATTATTCAGCCGTAGTGATATATATATCATGACTCTGTTATCCATTCATCTGGTGATTGATACATAGGTCATTTCCAGGTCTGGGATATTGTAAATGATGCTGTAGTGAACATGGGGGTCCAGATAACTTTTTGAGTCAGTGTTTCATTACCTTTGGATATATTCCCAGAAGTAGAATTACTGGGTCATATGGTATTTCTAGTTTTGATTTGTTGAAGATCTTCCATACTGTTTCCATAGTGGCTATACCAAATTACAATCTCACCAACTGTGTAGAAGGGCGCCCTTTCCTTCACATCCATGTCAACATTTGTTATCTTTTTGATAATGGCCATTCTAACAGGCATGAGGTGATACCTCATTGTGGCTTAACCGGCATTTCCCTAAGACTTGTGCTGCTGAGCATCTTTTTATCTGCCCATTGCCCTTTTTATATCTTCTTTGGGAAAATGTCTATTTCTGTCCTTTGTTCATTTTTTAACTGGGTTAATTGATTTTTTTGTTATTGAGTTGTGCAATTACACATACATTAAAATGTAAGCCATGTCTTATGTACCTTTTATTGCTTTTATGTATTTTTTAAATCCTTTTATCATTAAGAAAGTGTTTAACTATTTTCCTCTGACCTGTCTTCCAGTTTTCTAATTTTCTCTTCAGTTGTTTCTAATTTTGAATTAAATTCTACCATTAAAGTATTAATCCCTTTAGTTATTTTTAATTCTTGATTTTCCATTAGCATTCTTTTATTAGTTGCCACTTTCCCACATACATTATTGATCTTGTCTTTTATTTCCTTGGGTATATTAAATATATTTATTTGAAAAATTATGTGATAATTTGTTATCTGAATCCTAGATATGTTCCTGTTTTCTTTGTGTCATATTGTTGTCTCCTATGCCTCATTATTTTTATAAATTTTGGACATTTAATATTGCAAAATTGTACATTATTTGATGTTCCAGATAATGTTTTCTTCTTCTAGAGAGGATTATATATGCTTCTGGCCAGTGGCTAAGCTGTAGACACTAGGAATGTCAGAGTACTTTGTCAAGGTGGGGATTTAGAGAGTATGAACCTGGCTTGCTTCCTGTTTCAGTCCCTGTCTTTTCAGCCAACTTTTCCTCCTGGGGTATGCTCCTTTTGGGCACCAACCCAAAGTTTGGAGGAGTAACCAGACCACTTTTGTAGGCAGAGCTCCTCAGCAAACTGACTCTGAGACATGCAGAAGGTTTATTGTGGGAAGCAGATTCAGGCAAAGGGAGATGTTGAACAGGATTGTAGCCACAACATGAGCTTTGGCTGGTCACCCAGAGGGACCCATAGCTGCATGGCTCTAATGGTTACCCTCAGTTTAAGTGAGGGGGGCATGGCTTTCCCCTGCATCAGCCAGTCAATGCATCTGTACTCCTCCAGGGATGATCTGTAGCCCTGGGCAAAGCAGTTGCCTTCAGCTAAGAGCAATTCATCCATTCTCTGTTGCAGGCCAACACTCCCAGAAGCTGGGCAGTGAGTACCTGAGTCAGAGGCTGGCAGGCTTCATCTGTAAGGAGCCAGATAGCATACATTTAAGGAGGTTCAGCCCATGTGGTTTGTGTCACAACTACTTGACTTTGCTGCTGTCGTGTGAAAGGAGCCACAGGCTATGTAACAAATGGCCATGGCTGTGTTCAGTAAAACCTTATCCGCAAAAGCAAGCAGGAAGCCGTATCTGGCTCATAGATCAGCATTTGCTGACCCCTGGCCTTGGTCACAGAAGGAGGCTCCATGGTTCATAACATCCATTTCATTTCCCATCCTGAGGAGGCTCTGAGCTCTGACATCTAGATTTTGTCTCCTGTGCTCCAATTGTCAGCTGCAAGCTCCCACCTGCCTGTCAGCTTCTCACCTGTTTTGTCCAAATTTGGAGAATGTCTCTAGAGCTGCACCATCCAATACAGTAGCCACTTGTCACATGTACCTATTTAAACTGCAATTACTTAAAGTGAAACGAATTCTAAAGTTTGGCTTCTTGGCCACAGTAGCCACATTTCAAGTGTTCAATAGGCACGTTGGCTTGTGGCCACCATCTTGGACGGAGGGAATGCAGAGCACTGTCACCGCCACGGGACAGCCTACTGGACAGTGCAGGGCTGTCACCACCAAGGGACAGCCTACTGGACAGTGCGGGGCTGTCACCACCATGGGACAGCCTACTGGACAGTGCGGGGCTGTCACCGCCATGGGACAGCCTACTGGACAGTGCGGGGCTGTCACCGCCACGGGACAGCCTACTGGACAGTGCGGGGCTGTCACTGCCGTGGGACAGCCTACTGGACAGTGCGGGGCTGTCACCACCAGGGGACAGCCTACTGGACAGTGCAAGTTGGCCCCATAAGCCACGATCACTGCTGTGGGTTTTCTCCTTCCTCATCAGTTCCTCTTGCCCTTAATATCTCTCTCATAACTTCAAACTGATTTTAAAAATGTTTTGTCCTGCTTCTCCAGGTGTTTTCTTTTTTTTTTTTTTTTGTGCTTGGCTGGTACTTATTTTTTTTTAATTTACAATTTATCTTGGTATCATTAACCTACAATTACATGTGCAGTATTATGGTGATTAAACTACACCCTTCATCAGGTCCCCCCAACCAACCCCATTACAGTCACTGTCCATCAGTGTAGTGAGATGCTATAGAGTCACTACTTGTCTTCTCTGAGTTGTACAGCCCTCCCCATGCCCCCCCACCTTACGTCTGCTAATCGTAATACCCCTTTTACCCTCTTATCCCTCCCTTCCCACCCATCTTCTCCAGTCCCTTTCCCTTTGGTAACTATTAGTCCGTTCTTCGGTTCTGTGAGTCTGCTGCTGTTTTGTTCCTTCAGTTTTTTTCTTTGCTCTTATACTCCACATATGAGTGAAATCATTTGGTACTTGTCTTTTTTGGCTTGGCTTATTTCACTGAGCATAATACGCTCTAACTCCATCCATGTTGTTGCAAATGGTAGGATTTGTTTTCTTCTTATGGCTGAAAAATATTCCATTGTGTATATGTACCACATCTTCTTTATCCATTCATCTATTGATGGGCACTTAGGTTGCTTACATTTCTTGGCTATTGTAAATAGTGCTTCAGTAAACATAGGGGTGCATATGTCTTTTTGAAACTGGGCTGCTGCATTCTTAGGGTAAATTCCTAGGAGTGGGGGATTCCTGGGTCGAATGGTATTTCTATTTTGAGTTTTTTGAGGAACCTCCATACTGCTTTCCACAATGGTTGAACTAATTTGCATTCCCACCAGCAGTGTAGGAGGGTTCCCTTATCTCCACATCCTCGCCAACATTTGTTGTTGTTTGTGTTTTGGATGTTGGCCATCCCCACTGGTGTGAGGTGATATCTCATTGTGGTTTTAATCTGCATTTCTCTGATGACCAGTGATGTGGAGCATCTTTTCATGTGCCTGTTGGCCATCTGAATTTCTTCTTTAGAGAAGTGTCTATTCATGTCCTCTGCCCATTTCTTAATTGGATTATTTGCTTTTTGTTTGTTAAGGTGCGTGAGTTCTTAATATATTTTGGATGTCAACCCCTTATCAGATGCATCATTTATGAATATATTTTCCCATGCTGTAAGATGTCTTTTTGTTCTACTGATGGTGTCCTTTGCTGTATAAAAGTTTTTAGCTTGATATAGTCCCACTTGTTCATTTTTGCTTTTGTTTCCCTTGCCCGGGGGGAGATGTTCATGAAGAAGTGGCTCATGTTTATGTCCAAGAGATTTTTGCCTATGTTTTTTTCTAAGAGTTTTATAGTTTCATGACTTACATTCAGGTCTTTGATCCACCTTGAGTTTACCTTTGTGTATGGGGTTAGACAGTAGTCCAGTTTCATTCTCTTCCATGTAGCTGTCCAGTTTTTCCAACACCAGCTGCTGAAGAGGCTGTCATCTCCCCATTGTATATCCAAGGCTCCTTTATCAATTATTAATTGGCTGTAAATGTTTGGGTTAATGTTTGGATTTTCTATTCTGTTCCACTGGTCTGTGGGTCTGTTTTTGTGCCAATACCAAATTGTCTTGATTACTGTGGCTTTGTAGTAGAGTTTCAAGTCAGGGAGTGTAATTCCCCCTGTTTTATTCCTCCTTCTCAGAATTGCTTTGGCTATTCAGGGTCTTTTCTGGTTCCATATGAATTTTAGAATTATTTGTTCCAGTTCATTGAAGAAAGCTGTTGGTAGTTTGATAGGGATTGCATTGAATCTGTAGATTGCTTTAGGTAGTATAGCCATTTTGACAATATTTATTCTTCCTAGCCAAGAGCATGGGATGCATTTCCATTTGTTAGTGTCCTCTTTAATTTCTCCTAGGAGTGTCTTGTAGTTTTCAGAGTACAGGTCTTTCACTTCCTTCGTTAGGTTTATTCCTAGGTATTTTATTCTTTTTGATGCAATTGTGAATGGAATTGTTCTTCTGGTTTCTCTTTCTGTTAGTTCATCGTTACTGTATAGGAAAGCAACAGATTTCTGTGTGTTAATTTTGTATCCTGCAACTTTGCTGAATTCAGATATTAGTTCTAGTAGTTTTGGAGTGGAGTCTTTAGGGTTTTTTATGTACAGTATCATGTCATCTGCAAATAGTGACAATTTGACTTCTTCTTTACCAATCTGGATGCCTTGTATATCTTTGTTTTGTCTGATTGCTGTGGCTAGGACCTCCAGTACTATGTTGAATAACAGTGGAGAGGGTGGGCATCCCTGTCTTGTTCCCGATCTTAGATGAAAAGCTTTCAGCTTCTCGCTGTTAAGTATGATGTTAGCTGTGGCTTTGTCATATGTGGCCTTTATGATGTTGAGGTACTTGCCGTCTATACCCATTTTGTTGAGAGTTTGAATCATGAATGGATGCTGAATCTTGTCAGATGCTTTTTCAGCATCTATGGAGATGATCATGTGGTTTTTGTTCTTCTTTTTGTTGATGTGGTGGATGATGTTGATGGATTTTCGAATGTTGTACCATCCTTGCATCCCTGGGATGAATCCCACTTGATCATGGTGTATGATCCTCTTGATGTATTTTTGAATTCGGTTTGCTAATATTTTGTTGAGTATTTTTGCATCTATATTCATCAGGGATATTGGTCTGTAATTTTCTTTTTTGGTGAAGTCTTTGCCAGGTTTTGGTATTAGAGTGATGCTGGCTTCATAGAAAGAGTTTGGAAGTATTCCCTCCTCTTCTTTTTTTTTGGAAAACTTTAAGGAGAATGGGTGTTATTTCTTCTCTATATGTCTGGTAGAATTCAGTGGTGAATCCATCAGGTCCGGGGGTTTTGTTCTTGGGTAGTTTTTTGATTACCGATTCAATTTCGTTGCTGGTGATTGGTCTGTTTAGTTTTTCTGTTTCTTGCTTGGTGAGTCTTGGAAGGTTGTACTTTTCTAAGAAGTTGTCCATTTCTTCTAGGTTTTGCAGCTTGTTAGCATACAGATGCTCATAATATTCTCTTATAATTCTTTGTATTTCTGTGGGGTCCGTCGTTATTTTTCCTTTCTCTTTTGTGATTCCGTTTATGTGTGTGGATTCTCTTTTTCTCTTAATGAGTCTGGCTAGGGGTTTATCTATTTTGTTTATTTTTTCAAAGAACCAGCTCTTGGTTTCATTGATTTTTTTCTATTGTTTTATTCTTCTCACTTTTATTTATTTCTTCTCTCATCTTTATTATGTCCCTCCTTCTGGCGACTTTGGGCCTCCTGTGTTCTTCTTTTTCCAATTTCAATAATTGTGTCTTTAGACTGTTCATTTGGGAATGTTCTTCCTTCTTTAAATAGGCCTGGATTGCAATATACTTTCCTCTTAGAACTGCCTTTGCTGCGTCCCACAGAAGTTGTGGCTTTGTGTTGTTGTTGTCATTAATCTCCATATATTCTTTGATTTCTGTTTTGATTTGGTCGTTAACCCATTGATTCATTGGGAGAATGTTGTTAAGTCTCCATGTATTTGTGAGCCTTTTTGATTTCTTTCTAAAATTTATTTCTAGTTTTATACCTTTGTGATCTGAGAAGTTGGTTGGTAGGATTTCAATATTTTTGAATTTACTGAGGTTCTTTTGGTGGCCTAGTATGTGGTCTATTCTGGAAAATGTTCCATGTGCACTTGAGAAGAATGTGTATCCTGTTGCTTTTGGGTGCAGAGTTCTGTAGACATCTGTTAGGTCCATCTGTTCTAGTGTGTTGTTCAGTGCCTCTGTGTTTTTACTTATTCTCTGTCTGGTTGATCTGTCCTTTGGAGTGAGTGGTGTGTTGAAGTCTCCTAAAATGGATGCATTGCTGTGTATTTCCTCCTTCAATTCTGTTAGTATTTGTTTCACATATGCTGGCGCTCCTGTGTTGGGTGCATATATGTTTATAATGGTTATATCTTCTTGTTGGACTGACCCCTTTATCGTTATGTAAAGTCCTTCTTTTATCTCTTCCTACTTTCTTCGTTTTGAAGACTATTTTGTCTGATACAAGTACTGCAACACCTGCTTTTTTCTCTTTGTTGTTGGCATGAAATATCTTTTTCCATCCCTTCACTTTTAGTCTGTGTATATCTTTGGGTTTGAGGTGAGTCTCTTGTAAGCAGCATATAGATGGGTCTTGCTTTTTTATCCACTCTGCTACTCTGTGTCTTTTGATTGGTGCATTCAGTCCGTTTACATTTAGGGTGATTATTGATAGTTGTGTACTTATTGCCATTGCTGGCTTTAGATTCGTGGTTACCAAAGGTTCAAGGGTTGCTTCTTTACTATCTAAGAATCTAACTTAACGTTCTTGTTAAGTTATTGTGAACGCCGTCTGATGTTTCTTTATTTCTCCCTTCCTGTTCTTCCTCCTCCATTCTTTATATATTGGGTGTTTTATTATTTGGCTTTAGTTAGTATTTGGATGGTCTGCTTTCTTTGCTATGATTTTATTTTCTCTGGTGACATCTTTTTAGCCTTAGGGGTGTTTCCCTCTAGAGCAGTCCGTTTAAGATATCCTGTAGTGGTGGTTTATGAGAGGCAAACTCTTTCAACTTTCCTTTGTCTGGAAATTGTTTAATCCCTCCGTCATATTTAAATGATAATCGTGCTGGATACAATATTTTTGGTTCAAGTCCCTTCTGTTTCATTACGTTAAATATATCATGCCATTCTCTTCTGGCCTGTAAGGTTTCTGTTGAGAAGTCTGATGATAGTCTGATGGGTTTTCCTTTGTAGGTGATCTTTTTTCTCTCTCTAGCTGCCTTTAATACTCTGTCTTTATCTTTGACCTTTGCCATCTTAATTATTATGTGTCTTGGTGTTGTCTTCCTTGGGTCCCTTGTGTTGGGAGTTCTGTGGGCTTCCGTGGACTGTGAGACTATTTCCTTCCCCAGTGTGGGAAAGTTTTCAGCAATTATTTCTTCAAAGACACTTTCTATCCCTTTTTCTCTCTCTTCTTCCTCTGGTACTCCTATTATGTGAATATTGCTCCGTTTGGATTGGTCACACAGTTCTCTCAATATTCTTTCATTCTTAGAGATCCTTTTTTCTCTCAGTGCCTCAGCTTCTTTGTATTCCTCTTCTCTAGTTTCCATTTCATTCATCGTTGCCTCCACCGTATCCAGTCTGCTTTTAACACCGTCCATTGTGTTCTTCAAGGATTGGATCTCTGACCAGAATTCATTAGTTCTTGAATATCTTTGCGTACCTCCATGCGCATATTAATGGTTTTTATTTTGAACTCCCTTTCAGGAAGAGTCATAAGGTCCATATCATTAAAATCTTTCTCAGGAGTTGTATTCATAATTTTACTCTGGACCAGGTTCCTTTGGCGTTTCATATTTGTGTATGGCGCCCTCTAGTGCCCAGAAGCTCTACTCTCTGGAGCTGCTCAGCCCCTGAAGCAATGTCAGGGATTGTAGGGGAATGTAGGTTTGTGCTCCCAGAGCAGATCTCCAGAGTTAGGTATTCAGCAGTCCCAGTTCTCCACTCCCTCTCTAAGGGCTTGGGTCCCGCAGGACCACAGCTTTAGTACATTACCGTTTTCTGTGAGGGCTGTTCTTGTCTCCAGGTGTATGCAGTCTGTTGCCGTCCTCTTTCCCGTTGCTCTTTCAAGAGTAATTGTAGTAGCTTTATTTTCATATTATATGCGGTTTTAGGAGGAAGCCTCTGTCTCACCTCTCATGTCGCCATCTTTAATCCTCTCTTTTTCCAGGTGTTTTCAGTGGAATATTGGTCCACATTATTTGGTCCATCACAACCACAAGTAAAACTCTATCTTTTTAACCTTTTCATTTTTGATGCGGTCCACTGTGTTGCCTATTTGAGCATATTGAATATTTTTGTTTCAAATTCTATTTGAGATGACCCTGTTTATTTAGTGCCTTAGGTGTGTTTCTGAAACCAGTCTTTATTTCTCATCCTCAGTGAAAGTTCTATGTTGTTCAGGGTTTTATATTTGCTTATCTTAGGGAATTGTTGGTTCTGCTCCCCCCAGGTAAGTGTGTGTGTGTGTGTGTGTGTGTGTGTGTGTGTGTGTGTGTGTGTGTACATGAGCACACTCAGGGTTTCTGCATCACATTTAACAGAAATTCGTGTCCTACACCCACTAACAATGCAGGCTCAGGTTTTGTTTCATCAGCGATGCTTTGTATCCATTGATGCCCCATGGAAGTTGGCTCACTTCTGAGTTGACAGAGTGGGGATACCACGTGTAAGTTTATGGTCCCTTTTTCACAAACAATGGAGTGTGTAACATAGGGAGCTGATCCCACGTGAAGCCTCTGGTTCAGTCAGCTTCAGACCCTGATGAGTATGTCAGCATTAGTGGTGGTCCATGAATCTCCAACTCTCTCTCAGTTTTTGTTTAGAAAGTATATCTATATCTTAGGCATGTGATGGATTCTTCTTCTTTTCAATCTGACCTATATTTTTTACTCTCAATATGTTTAATCCAAAATTTCTGTATTTGAAGCAGTATCAGTTCTCAACATCTGTTCACTCTTCTATCTTGAGCAGAAGTCCTGTGTATTTGTTCCAAATGCTATCACATTCTGTTCTCACACTGACCCTAAAGTAGGTGTCACAACCATTATTTTCCAGGAAAGGAAAAGAACAGTTATTAGAGGTGGTGACTTTGAAAAGCTGCCTGATACGTGATTCTATTTCCAAAGCCTGTCACCCTCCCAATATGTAGTTCCAGGACTGAGCAATAGCTCTCTGCTTCCAAGCCCAGGGAGGCCGGGAGAGCAGGCATTCACTCCCAGTGACAACAGTCCCATCAGTGGCTGGCTGCAGGTTTAGAAAGAATATCTCTGAGCAAGACGTTTTATTTGGGTTGGCACACAAAATGAAGTCAGTAAATATTTGGGGAACAAATGCTCAGTTTCCATTAAGAATAGGCCAGGGAGTGAAGACAGGACTCAGGGTCATCAAAGCAGATTCAACCTCAGTCCCTAGTTCCTCGGGAGATGACCTAATGATTGTGCTGTCGGCTCTCCTAGGAGGGGCTTTGGGTGATGCACTGAGAGAGGGGACCCAGACCCCTTGGGTGGCGGGGAGCATTTGTTTCAGGACAGCAGCTCGTGTGTTTCAAACACAGAGTCTGGAACATGCTGAGCACCTGATAGTCAGTCAATGGCAGATGGGTGAATGGATGGATGGATGGATGGATGGATGGATGGATGGATGGATGGAAGATTAGGTACAAAATCAATTGCATAAAACTAAAATGAAGGACTCCAGCTAGAGCAGCACTTACGTGGGAACAATTAAATCTATTTACGGGGCACGTGTTATGATGGGTGTTTTTCCATGTTCCATTGTATCTGGTCCTGAAAAGAAATCTGTGAGTGAGCTGTTATTTCCGATTTTCCAAATGAGGAAAATGAGGTGAATAACCTCGCGCAGAACCAGTCCTGAAACCTGCGTCTTTCTGGCTCTGATCTCTGCACGGAACGTGGGATTTCGGTCTGATCATAAGTTCTGTATTTGTGCCTCTTTGAAACTGTGAGTAGGAGTTGAGTGGCAAGGTGGTGCAGAGACCCCGAGATGGGCAGGGGGTAGGGGTGAGAGGGAGGCAGGTAATGCGGATGGCTGCCCCTGCTCTGGGCTGGCTGGGCCCCAGTGAGGGCACCATGTTTGGTCTAGGCTCCCCCAAAACAACATCATATAAAATTCGCTGGATGAAAACTGGGGGTGGGGGGGGACTCGGTCTGAAAACCAGGCAGTGACACAGTGGGACAGTGGAAGCTCCCAGCTGGAGGAAGGGCTGTCACAGGGCAGGGGGACCAGTCTTCCACGGGGTGAAATATTTCTTCAGAAACCTGATTTTACAACATTTCCAAACACTTGCCTTGTCTCCCCTTGCCTGGGAACCAGCGGGATCGGCTGTCGTGGGTTGGTGACGGCGTTTGCTCTCACCTGGCAGAAGGAAAGGCGCAGAGTTGCTTTCTAATGACCTTTGAAAGCCATTATCCAGAATCAGTACAAGGGCCGGTTTATTTTATTCTCTTTGTTCTTTCTGAAAGATCCACACTGGGAGCTCATCTGGCCGGCTCTGCCCCGGCCAGGCCAGCAGGGGCCCGTGGCCGGCAGGATCAGTGCTAATCGCCCTCCCGGAGCAGATAAGAATGACACACAAATTACTCCCAGCAACCCAGAATGACAGATGACATGGAAACGTTTTAGACAGCATTTCCCGGCAAGGGCAGAGCCGTCCCCCAGCGTTCCTCTAACGCTTGCGGGGGCCCCCACGCCACAGCTGGCCCTGCTCTTGGGTCAGGCTGGCAGGCGCTGCTCCCAATGCGTCTCTTTTCAGCTGGTTCATGAGAAAACATTCCCCGTCAGCTCAGGGGGTCAGGCTCTGCGGAATGGAGACACGCGTCCCTCCAAACCTGGGACCGCAGGACAGAAACTGTGAGCCAAGTAACACAGGCCGCTGGAAGATGCAGAGTGAAGGTGGTGGGCATCCTCTGCTCTGAGGTCTGGCCTGGGCGCATGCTGGCTGTTAAGTGACAACTGAGTCTCACTGTGACCCAGAAAACCTCACAGGGGATGTCAGGATCATTGACACGGAGAAGGGCCTGGAGCCGTAGCAGGGGCAGACTGGGGCTGCACCGCTTAGAAGTGGTGCCACTGAGGCAGGCCAGTGTCCTCAAGCCAGAGGCGCCTCTCCCTCCTGGTAGTAAACCCTGCCTCAGAGATATTATCATGAAAAAAATGCGACGAGGAGATGATTTGAGTGGTGAGCTTAGCCCCTGCCTGGCGTAAGCAGAAGCCCTGAGCCCTCAGGCTCTCAGTGATGTCTGCTTCCTGCTCCCTGCTGTTACTATCTGGACCACCAGAGCCCCAATGCTCACCTCGTCAAGGATACACGCATCCCTACGTGACTCAGCTTATATATGCTCAGCGAAGCCTGCCCTGACCATGCACAGAAGTCAGTGCCCTGTCACGTGGCGCCCATGCCCCTGGTGGCACTTTCAGCACTTAACCAGTCTGCACTGATCTCACCCAAGCCCCCTGTGCTCGTGCGCCTGCCTGTCGTAGAACAGGAGCCCCGAGGCAGCAGAGCCCCTGCCGCCCCGCCTCTGCTGTGCCCCCACCACCCACAGGAGCCCTCATCATATCGTGTCAGCTGGGGGCGTGCATGAGTTTGACAGGGATGAGCGATGAGCTGTAAACAGCCACTTCTCACTTCTCTTGGCCTCCCAGGAAACGGATGGAAAGACAACTTGTATCAAGTAAGATCCATGTCACCATGGTCCGATGACGGTCACAGATGAATTAGTGGTTAAGACTTTGAAAAGATGCCAATTCACAAACATCGTATCAATTAGGATTTAATAAGAGCAGCAGGTAGGGATGATGGAAATGAAGGAAGGCTAGGGAGCGTGTCACAGGGGGAGGAGCTCGGAGTCTGAGGGCGCGGTGGGCAGACCGCGAGACCCCCGCCCAGGAGACGGGCGGCGCTGGGAGCAGGGCCCGCCCGGGGCCACAGACATGCATAGAAACACTTAGCGAAGGGAACCCTCCTTGAACTTACCAAGTCAAACAGGATCTCGCATAGCAGACAAAATAAATGCGTAGATAAATATCTGAGAAATGGCTCCATTTCAAGAAGCCATAGAAAACAAGTATTACTGTGAATTGAAGTGAACAAGATAATAAAGAGGAAGAAATGTAGACATGAACCAAAATGATCACAGGTCAGAGCGACACTAAACAGACACCAGCGAGGTGACGGCGCTGGAGTGAAATACACAGGCGGAGGGTTTTTTAGGTCAACACTCTCCAGCCTAATTCAGGAAAAGAAAAAAAAGTCAAAGGCTGTGGCAATGGATGAAGGGAGAGAGATAAGGGAGGGTAAGACGCGTTTTCTTGAGTCTCTGTGATATAGGTTTAAAATGAGAGTTTACAAGGAAAATATAAAGTAACAAATTGCACTGGAAACAGTGAAGCGTCCAGACAGCTCACCAGACGGGCCTCCATCTGGACACCCCACGCCCAGCCCAGGGCCGCCTGCCGACTGCATCACAGCCGCCCGCATCGCCCCTCCTGGCGGCCCCTGTCCCAGCCTCCGGGCCCGGCCCTCCACCACCCCCTGCTCAGCACGGCCCGCTCAGCGTCACCTGGAGGCCCTGCAGCTCGGGACCCTGCCCCACTGCTAGCTCCTTGCACATCGCCTGGGCCTCCTTGCTCCGCTCCTGCCTCCCCCATCGTGTGCCTGCTGCAGGCCCTCTGCGCAGCTGCTCCGCGACCTGGAATTGGTCTCTGGATACCCTCAGGGCTTACTGCCTGCTCACTTAGACTGTCATCTTCCCAGGAAATCCAACGCGGCTCCTCCTCAAGGGGCTGCGTGCACACATTTCATTCAAGGAGCTTCCCTGAGTCCCGCCTCAGCCCCAGGATACACCAGGAAGGGACACCACGCTGCCACATCCATGTTGTTCACCCACTCACCCCTTTATTTACTTAGTTAATGATTTCTGAGTGCCTAGAATTTGCCAGGTGCTCTTCTGGAACCCGGTTCCTGGCAGTTCTACAGGACTGACATCCCAGGAGGTCAGTAGATCATAAACAAGGGACTTTGGAGCTTCAGAAGATGCTGTGACGTGAGCTCACAGGGGCCACTGTATCAGTGGGAAGATGGGGAGCGACTGGGACTGAGCGCTGAGGGAGGTGGAGTCAACGTATGTGGGCAGGTTTCAAAGGACTGGCTGGTGGCCAGGGCCGTGGACAAAGCTCTCCAGACAGGGTGTCCCTGAAGAAGCATGACGCAGAGAAGGACCCGTGTGCTGAGTGGAAGGCAGAGTGGGTGCCAGGCGAGAGGGGCGGCTTGTGGGTTCTAGCCTATGGTGTTGGCATCGGGTTTCTGCCTTGTAAGCTGTTCATGCCAGCTCTGGGCCACATGTGCACACAGAGATGCATGACCAGGCCTCGAAACTCCCCATAATCCCAAATCCATGAGAAATCCAAGAATAGGGCTGTGGCAGAAGGACGATCAGGCAGATGGACGAACACAGAACACACAGGATTCAGTCCTGGCCGCATCGCCACTGCTCTTCCAGCCAGAATTTACATCTAGCTCCCAGCAGGTGCGAGAGGAGCATTAACAGATGGAGAGAAAATGAAAGTTCCCGTGGCCAGGACTCTCACCTGACTCCAGTCGGCTTGCTCACTGCACACGTGTGGGCAATGGGTTATTACTGACTCTGTATAAGGAGCTCTGCCTAGGGCTCTGGGCTGCATGGCTGCAGGAGAGCAGAGGCTGGAGTGGTGGTAGCGTGGAGGACAGACACTGAGACGGCTGCTGGGGGCGGAGAGGCCCAGAGGCAGAGACAGGCTTCCTGCATGCAGACTCACTCTGAGTGGACGGGATTCTAGGGATTGACCTGCCACCATGGGAATAAAGTGGAGTCTAAACGCTTTCACCCCAAGACTGTCATGATTCATTCCCACCGAATAAGGAGTGAACTTGCCCGGGGCTGAAACCCACCAGCGAGATGCCAGAGTAACCCGCAGGTAAGAGGCTAGATGCTCTGCAGCGATGCCGCGGGGGGAGGCTGGTGCGTGGGTGGAAATCAGTCCTCCCTCCCCCTGTAGGTAAGCAGATAGGTATCTGAGCTGATTAAAGGAAGCTTCTAGAAGCTCTCCCCTATCATGTGAGATCTGGCTTCCAGCCCCAACGTGCCGGGCCCTGCCGTGAACCCACAGGGCTGTTCAATTAGCAGCCACGAGGGGTCCTTGGCAGGTGTTGGGATTTGGAGGGATGGGCCCAGGGCTTCACCCTAGGCCGCCTTAAAAGGGTCTAAGTGTTCTGCTGGAGGGGAGCCCAGGAGACATCGATCAGCTGCAGGTGGGCACCAGTGTGATGGAGGCTTTCGGCCCAGACCCCGTCCCTGCCTGGGGGGGGCTTTCAGTGGGGCCCAGACAGAGGCTGAGACCTCCATTACTCTTAGCTCCTGCCTCCTCTGAGCGTCGCTCTTTGCAGACGGTGCAGCAGGGAGCTCAAGGACATCCTGACACTAGGCCTCAGTGGCACAGCTTTGCAGGCTTCTGGAAAATTACAGTTGCATTGAATCCACGTACTTGGAGTTTGTGGTGACTAGGAAATGAGACACTGTGTCACTAGCCGCGTGGCCTTGAACCACAGCTACTGGTGAAGTGAGATGCAGACACTGAACTTCCCTGGGGCTCCTCCCAGCTCCACAGGAACTTGCTCTGTGTCCCAGACCTGCCACGGCACAGCTATGTGGCCTCTGACAACTCACTGAACTCGTCTGAGACTCAGTTTCCCCACAGGACATTGCAAGTAACAAAAGCTACATGAGGAGGGCATGGTGGGGAGGAAATAACATCACCCGTTTAGAGGTTGGGATGGGAGCATTGCCCTCACATGAGACTTGTCCCAAAGACACCCCACCCGGGTGCATCTAGGAATACAGACAAAAAGGACATGAGCCCAAGTGCTCGGGTGGGTTTCCTGAAACACCAGCTCTGTCTCCCTGTGGGAAGGGCACCTGTGGGGCTCCCCGGCCCTGGCACATCCTGGCTCCTGCTTCGCCCCACTCTCCTCAGCAGCTCCCTGCGCCTCCTGCACACCACTGGCCCCGTCTCTCAGGCCGCCAGGGCTTCCCTGGGGAGCAGAGCCCCACGGGGCTGAGGGAGGACGACACCTGTGATTCTGGGGGCCTCTGAGCCCAGGAGAGCAGGTCCCTTGCTTCCTCCTCGGTTCTCTGCGCAGATTCAGAAACGCCCTTCATTATGAGCCTTAGTTTCAAAATACTGTCCAGCAAGAGGAATCGGCTCCGTGGAGAAACGGCTGATTGCAGGGCTGGGGCAGGAAGGGAATGAGATGCGCCTGGAGCTCTCCTAGGGTGCAAAGTCAGGACGTGCTCACATGGCCACCACGACGGGGGCAGGTCAACAGAAAGAGCTCCTGACAGCCAGAGCCGATCACGCCGACCAACAGAATAACTCAGTATAAGATAGGTGCCCACAAATCCACACCGATAGGAGCAAATGACTGGAGGCATAAATAGCAGCGCAGAAGGGACAAGCCGCCCACGCAGAATTCCGAATAAGTTACTCGCTACTCTGCCCTCGGTGAGGGGAGCATGCCTCCCACCCCTACACGTGGGCTGTGCACGTGGACGTCCCCTCAAAGACGACAGTGTGGGCGAGAAGGGAAAGAGGAGCTTCCAGTGGAGGAGCCTGACAGCACCTGGGCACGGCGGCCAAGGGGAACACCACAGGGCCTGTCAGGTTGACGGCGTGCGCCCACACGCGGTGTGATAGGAGCAGGCTGCATCTCTGTGGTCTCCCCCAAATCCATGACCCCAGGCTACCTCGGGGTGAGCTCAGCTTGGTCAGGAAAATGTCAGACAAATACCATTTGAGGGACATCCTATAAAATCCCTGATAAGTCCTCAAAAATCTCAAAATCATCAAAATCAAGGAATACTCACAGGCCAGAGGCACCTAAGGAGACAGGACAGCCAAATGTTACATGGGATCCTGGAACAGGAGAAGAAAAGCCATCAGATCAAAAGACAACAAACAAGGAAAAAGAAAAACTAGAGAAATCTAAATAAGTTATGAAATGCAGTTAATCATAGCGTTTCTATATTGGCTCATTAATCATGACCAATGGACCCTACCACGGTAGGTCGCTAATAGGGGGAGAGCTGTGCATGGTGTGTGTAGGGACTCCCGATGCTATCCTTGCCACTTTCCCGAAATCTAAAACTGTTTGACTTTTTAAATAAACTATTTTGTAAGTCTGCGGTTGAATTTGCGCTTTCATCCAGGAATGCAGAAGCTGGGCTGGGCCCTGGGGTCTTCCCAGTGAAAATCCGACAGTCTGAGCTGCCTGCCTTGAACACAGAACTGCTGAGTGTCCCCCTTGCTGCCAGAGACGCTGGAGACCATCCCACCGTCCTCTCAGCCCCAGATAGTCCCCACCTTACTGTCCTCAAGGGAAATATCTGCCCAGGAGATAATGGCCTGCAAATGAACACATTTTATTACCCTGAAGATTCAGGCCCCACTAAAGGGCCATAGCGAGCTCGGCGTGATCCTGTGGCCTGCTCTTTCTGCCTAGGCAGGGAAAACCTAAAATTAAAGCAGCCCAGGCAGGCTCCTCTGCAACGTGCAGACTCCTGGCCCCCACACGAGTTGAAACCTTTTCCTGTTGACCCTGAAGCTTGGGTCAAACTGGTGTGGGAAAGCCTTTCCAAGCCAGAAACCCCAACTGTATCACCAAGGACCTTTTTTTTTTTTTAACAATTTATTTTGGTATCATTAACCTACAATTACATGTGCAATATTATGGTGATTAAACTACCCCCTTCATCAGGTCCCCCCCACCAACCCTATTACAGTCACTGTCCATCAGCGTAGGGAGATGCTATAGAGTCACTACTTATCTTCTCTGAATTGTACAGCCCTCCCCGTGCCCCCTCAACATTACATCTGCTAATCGTAATACCCCTTTTACCCTCTTATCCCTCCCTTCCCACCTTTCTCCCCCAGTCCCTTTCCCTTTAGTAACTATTAGTCAGTTCTTGGGTTCTGTGAATCTGCTGCTGTTTTGTTCCTTCAGTTTTTTTCTTTGTTCTTATACTCCACATATGAGTGAAATCATTTCATACTTGTCTTTTTCAGCCTGGCTTATTTCACTGAGCATAAAACCCTCTAGCTCCATCCACGTTGTAGCAAATGGTAGGACTTGTTTTCTTCTTATGGCTGAATAATATTCCATTGTGTATATGTACCACACCTTCTTAATCCATTCATCTACTGATGGACACTTAGGTTGCTTCCATTCCTTGGCTATTGTAAATAGTACTGCAAAAAAAATAGGGGTGCATCTGTCTTTTTGAAACTGGGCTGCTGCATTCTTAGGGTAAATTCCTAGGAGTGGGATTCCTGGGTCAAATGGTATTTCTATTTTGAGTTTTTTGAGGAACCTCCATACTGCCTTCCACAATGGTTGAACTAATTTGCATTCCCACCAGCAGTGTAGGAGGGTTCCCTTTTCTCCACATCCTCGCCAACATTTGTTGTTGTTTGTGTTTTGGATGTTGGCCATCCTCACTGGTGTGAGGTGATATCTCATTGTGGTTTTAATCTGCATTTCTCTGATGATTAGCAATGTGGAGCATCTTTTCATATGCCTAATGGCCATCTGAATTTCTTCTTTAGAGAAGTGTCTATTCATGTCCTCTGCCCATTTCTTAATTGGCTTATTTGCTTTTTGTTTGTTAAGGTGCGTGAGTTCTTTGTATATTTTGGATGTCAACCCCTTATCAGATACATCATTTATGAATATATTTTCCCATATTGTAGGATGTCTTTTTGTTCTACTGATGGTGTCCTTTGCTGTACAGAAGCTTTTCAACTTGATATAGTTCCATTTGTTCATTTTTGCTTTTGTTTCCCTTGCCCGGGGAGATATGTTCATGAAGAAGTCACTCATGTTTATGTCCAAGAGATTTTTGCCTATGTTTTTTTCTAAGAGTTTTATGGTTTCATGACTTACATTCAGGTCTTTGATCCACCTTGAGTTTACCTTTGTGTATGGGGCAGGACAGTAGTCCAGTTTCATTCTCTTACATGTTGCTGTCCAGTTTTTCCAACACCAGCTGCTAAAGAGGCTGTCATCTCCCCATTGTATATCCAAGGCTCCTTTATCAAATATTAATTGACTGTAGGTGTTTGGGTTAATGTTTGGATTTTCTATTCTGTTCCACTGGTCTATGGGTCTGTTTTTGTGCCAGTACCAAATTGTCTTGATTACTGTGGCTTTGTAGTAGAGCTTGAAGTCAGGGAGTGTAATTCCCCTTGTTTGATTCCTCCTTCTCAGGATTGCTTTGGCTATTCGGGGTCTTTTCTGGTTCCATATGAATTTTAGAATTATTTCTTCCAGTTCATTGAAGAAAACTGTTGGTAGTTTGATAGGGATTGCGCTGAATCTGTAGATTGCTTTAGGTAGTATAGCCATTTTGACAATATTTATTCTTCCTAGCCAAGAGCATGGGATGCATTTCCATTTGTTAGTGTCTGCCTTAATTTCTCCTAGGAGTGTCTTGTAGTTTTCAGAGTACAGGTCTTTCACTTCCTTGGTTAGGTTTATTCCTAGGTATTTTATTCTTTTAGATGGAATTGTGAATAGAATTGTTTTTCTGATTTCTCTTTGTGTTAGTTCATCATTAGTGTATAGGAAAGCAACAGATTTCTGTGTGTTAATTTTATATCCTGCAACTTTGCTGAATTCAGATATTAGTTCTAGTAGTTTTGGGAGTGGAGTCTTTAGAGTTTTTTATGTACAGTATCATGTCATCTGCAAATAGTGACAATTTGACTTCTTCTTTACCAATCTGGATGCCTTGTATGTCTTTGCTTCATCTGATTGCCGTGGCTAGGACCTCCAGTACTATGTTGAATAACAGTGGAGAGAGTGGGCACCCCTGTCTTGTTCCCGATCTTAGATGAAAAGCTTTCAGCATCTCACTATTAAGTATGATGTTAGCTGTGGGTTTGTCATATATGGCCTTTATGATGTTGAGGTACTTGCCGTCCATACCCATTTTGTTGAGAGTTTTAATCATGAATGGATGCTGAATTTTGTCAAATGCTTTTTCAGCATCTATGGAGATGATCATGTGGTTTTTGTTCTTCTTTTTGTTGATGTGGTGGATGATGTTGATGGATTTTCAAATGTTGTACCATCCTTGCATCCCTGGGATGAATCCCACTTGATCATGGCATATGATCCTCTTGATGTATTTTTGAATTCGGTTTGCTAATATTTTGTTGAGTATTTTTGCATCTACGTTCATCAGGGATATAGGTGTGTAATTTTCTTTTTTAGTGAGGTCTTTGCCCAGTTTTGGTATTAGAGTGATGCTGGCTTCATAGAAAGAGTTTGGAAGTATTCCCTCCTCTTCTATTTTTTGGAAAACTTTAAGGAGAATGGGTGTTATTTCTTCTCTATATGTCTGGTAGAATTCAGAGGTGAATCCATCAGGTCCGGGGGTTTTGTTCTTGAGTGGTTTTTGATTACCGATTCAATTTCGTTGCTGGTGATTGGTCTGTTTAGTTTTTCTGTTTCCTGCTTGGTCAGTCTTGGAAGGCTGTATTTTTCTAAGAAGTTTTCCATTTCTTCTAGGTTTTGGAGCTTGTTAGCATATAGATGCTCATAATATTCTCTTATAATTCTTTGTATTTCTGTGGGGTCCGTCGTTATTTTTCCTTTCTCATTTCTGATTCTGTTTATGTGTGTGGATTCTCTTTTTCTCTTAATGTGTCTGGCTAGGGGTTTATCTATTTTGTTTATTTTTTCAAAGAACCAGCTCTTGGTTTCATTGATTTTTTTCTATTGTTTTATTCTTCTCAATTTTATTTATTTCTTCTCTCATCTTTATTATGTCTCTCCTTCTGGTGACTTTGGGCCTCATTTGTTCTTCTTTTTCCAATTTCAATAATTGTGTCTTTAGACTGTTCATTTGGGAATGTTCTTCCTTCTTTAAATAGGCCTGGATTGCAATATACTTTCCTCTTAGAACTGCCTTCGCTGCGTCCCACAGAAGTTGTGGCTTTGTGTTGTTGTTGTCATTAGTCTCCATATATTCTTTGATTTCTGTTTTGATTTGGTCATTAACCCATTGATTAATTAGGAGAATGTTGTTAAGTCTCCATGTATTTGTGAGCCTTTTTGATTTCTTTCTAAAATTTATTTCTAGTTTTATACCTTTGTGATCTGAGAAGTTGGTTGGTAGGATTTCAATATTTTTGAATTTACTGATGTTCTTTTTTGGCCTAGTATGTGGTCTATTCTGGAAAATGTTCCATGTGCGCTTGAGAAGAATGTGTATCCTACTTTTGGGTGTAGAGTTCTGTAGATATCTGTTAGGTCCATCTGTTCTAGTGTGTTGTTCAGTGCCTCTGGGTCTTTACTTATTCTCTGTCTGGTTGATCTGTCCTTTGGAGTGAGTGGTGTGTTGAAGTCTCCTAAAATGGATGCATTGTTGTCTATTTCCTCCTTCAATTCTTTTAGTATTTGTTTCACATATGCTGACGTTCCTGTTTTGGGTGCATATATATTTATAATGGTTATATCTTCTTGTTGGACTGACCCCTTTATCATTATGTAATGTCCTTCTTTATCTCTTGCTATTTTCTTCGTTTTGAAGTCTATTTTATCTGATACAAGTACTGCAACACCTGCTTTTTTCTCTTTGTTCTTTGCATGAAATATCTTTTTCCACCCCTTCATTTTTAGTCTGTGTATATCTTTGGGTTTGAGGTGAGTCTCTTGTAAGCAGCATATAGATGGGTCTTGCTTTTTTATCCACTCTGTTACTCTGTGTCTTTTGATTGGTGCATTCAGTCCATTTACATTTAGGGTGATTATTGATAGATATGTACTTATTGCCATTGCTGGCTTTAGATTCGTGGTTACCAAAGGTTCAAGGGTTGCTTCTTTACTATCTAAGAATCTAACTTAACTTTCCTGTTAAGTTATTGTGAACGCTGTCTGATGTTTCCTTATCTCTCCCTTCCTATTCTTCCTCCTCCTTTCTTTATATATTAGGTGTTTTATTCTTTGCCTTTAGTTAGGATTTGGATGGTCTGATTTCTTTGCTATGATTTTATTTTCTCTGGTGACATCTTTTTAGCTTTAGGGGGGCTTCCCTCTAGAGCAGTCTGTTTAAGATATCCTGTAGTGGTGGCTTATGAGAGGCAAACTCTTTCAACTTTCCTTTGTCTTGAAATTGTTTAATCCCTCCATCATATTTAAATGATAATTGTGCTGGATACAATATTCTTGGTTCGAGGCCCTTCTGTTTCATTGCGTTAAATATATCGTGCCATTCTCTTCTGGCCTGTAAGGTTTCTGTTGAGAAGTCTGATGATAGTCTGATGGGTTTTCCTTTGTAGGTGATCTTTTTTCTCTCTCTAGCTGCCTTTAATACTTTGTCTTTATCTTTGACCTTTGCCATCTTAATTATTATGTGTCTTGGTGTTGTCTTCCTTGGGTCCCTTGTGTTGGGAGATCTGTGGGCTTCCGTGGACTGTGAGACTATTTCCTTCCCCAGCGTGGGAAAGTTTTCATCAATTATTTCTTCAAAGACACTTTCTATCCCTTTTCCTCTCTCTTCTTCCTCTGGCACTCCTATAATGCGAATATTGTTCCGTTTGGATTGGTTACACAGTTCTCTTAATATTCTTTCATTCTTAGAGATCCTTTTATCTCTCTCTGCCTCAGCTTCTTTGTATTCCTGTTCCCTGTTTTGTATTTTATTGATAGTGTCTTGAACCTGATCCAGTCTGCTGTTGAGCCCGTCGATGGCTTGTCTCATTTCTGCTTTGTCTTTCCTCACTTCCCTCACTTTCTCCCTCAGCTTTTGCACATTTTTCTGTAGATCTGTCAGCATGGTTATGACTTTTATTCTGAATTCTTTTTCAGGAAGACTGTGCATGTCCATTCCTTCAGATTCTCTCTCAGGGGGGTGTGTCTGAAGTCTGGTCTGTATCATATTCTTCTGTCTTCTCATGACTATAGAGTTGGTTGTTGGTAGTTGTCATGTATGTCAGCTGGGCTCTTTATGACCGCCTCGCCGGGTGCCAAGTCTTCTGTCAGGTGTAGCTGTACGCTGTGCCCTTTCCTGTGTATTCTGGTCTCTCTTTCAGGAATAATTGTATTTGCTGTGTTTTTGTGAATAAATATAATGTTGGGAGGAATTTTTCTGCCAGTCTGTTCACGTTGCCATCTTTCCGGAAGTCCTGGGGTCTGGCGGCGGCGGCGGCGTGAGGGTCCCAGGCCGCCCCGGGAGTTTCCGCGACGAGTGAGTCCAGGAGGACCTTTTTTAAGGTCTCAGATTCTCCGTCAGCTCTGCTTGCCCAGAAGTTTGTGTTAAAACGGCCCGGAAGATTTGCTGCCCAGGGATGTGAACAGAAAGGAGAGACAGGCGTCAGGGAGAGGGCATCCTAGGTCTCGTCCCAAGGCAGGTTAGACTCACCTTGGCAGAAAGACCCCAGCGTGCAGGAGGAGGCCATTGGCCCTTGTCCGGAAAGCTACCCCAGGCATGGAAATGTACGAAAGGGTCACCAAAGAGACAGGCAGCGTTTGCAGCCCTCCAGGGCCCAGTGCACAGCAGGACCAGTCAAATAAGAACCTGAACAGGCAAAACGCTGGCCCAAGATGGGAAGGATGGGTGGGTGCGTGTCCTGGGCACCTGCTGCAGGTCCTCTGCCCCGGGCAGCTCCCATGTGGAAATGGGAGAAGTCCACACTTTCAATCACACTTAGGGTTTTGTCAGTCACACTGGACTGTGCATCCTAGTAATGGACTTCTGTATCTTCTTACCTGAGAGTCACAGGAAATTCCTGGTACCACCTGCCTTTTCATCCACACAGGACAATCAAGAACCCTGCAAAACGAATTTAAAGGGTTCGTTAGAAAAGTAATCCTTCTGAATCATTACATCCTTGTTTTCTCACAGGATGGTCATACATGCATCTGTGTATTTACAATACCCATGTGCAGGCATGCAGGGCCATGCTTATTAAAGCAAAACCTTGAAATCGAAATATGCATAATATTTATAATAGTATAATACGATGCAATGCTTTTCACTTGAAATTCCTGTGAGCATTTCCTCCGTCCTAATTGTCCTTCTGACATAGACATTTTACAGCTGGTCAGGGTTCCATTTCATGGGCGGGTAGCTCTGCATTCAGCGAAATTCATGCTGATGGGCCTCTGAGCTGTGTCCTGCTCTTAATAAGCAGGCTGCCGCTATGATGATGTTCCCAGTTCTCTCGGCCTGCCCACCCTGTGCTGCCAGCGCCTGGAGTCCTTGGCCAGCAGTGCTCTCTGACCATCAGCCCCTGGGATCTTGCCCAGGCCTGCACGAGTCCCGGGGCCTCCACCTCCCTCCTGGAAGCCTCCTGCTGTGCTTCCTCACCGGGTCCACCCGGCACGGCCAGCAGCCGCCTGCGGGCCCTCTGCTCACCAACACACTTTGGGTTTTCCAAATGTGACATGCATGTTCCAAGGGAAATGAGACAGGAAATGGTGCTAATTTTCTCCAGGACTTCTAATTGACATTGTTGCATAGGAGATGACAATGCTTCATTTTCTCATGTCCCAAGGAAAATGCATCCCCAGAGAGTTCAGGAATGTCTGCATGGCCGAGGCGGGCCATTGGATGAACACAAAAGCAGGAATGACCCTCCGTGGGCCCTGAGCCATCACACACGATATTGACCCTCTTTGTTATGTTTACATGAGTCATAGCCTAATGGGCGCTGCGAGCCAGCACTTGCTCCAGTCCATGCAGAATGAACAATCAAGTGTAATTCAACCAACTCACAAGAGCTCATTCTGTCCCACAAAGGCTGTGCTTTGTGCATGAGACACCATTCCAAGCCTTTGAGAAACAGTTGTGAATAGAAGGCCTAGTATACAATCAGTGACCAAGACGTCAGAGAGATAAACGCCTCCAGATGGAAAACCATAAATCCGGGGAAGCCTCATGTGTAGCAGAGAAGGAGAGTGTGCTGAGAGCAGACACAATGTGGGGGAAAGACTGGGGTCAAGGACTTTCTCAGTGATGGAGCCACCTTCCTGGGACCTGGAGGAAGATTGGAAGCTGGTCTGGGCCGTGAGTGGGGTGGGGCATGCTTGCAGGACACAGGCACAGAAAGGAGACCCGAGGGGGCCGAGCTGGGCGTGTAAGGCTCAGACTGAGGGCAGGTGGCATGGCCTCAATCGTGTCTCCAAAAGCTGTTGAAGTCATGACCCAGGACCCGTGAGTATGACCTTATATGGAACCAGGGTCTTTGCAGGTGGTCAAGTTCAGGTGAGTCTGAGGCTGGGCCCTAATCCAATGACTGGTGTCCTTATAAAAAGGGGAAATTTGGACACAGATACCGAAACACACAGAGGGACAATGACGTGAAGACACAAGGGGAAATGGCCATCTACTGTCCACGGAGCTCCTGAGGCCACGAGAGGCTGAGGAGAGGCCTGGAGCAGGTTCCGCCAGGGCCTCAGAGGGAACCAGCCCTGCTGGCTGACCCGGTGAGCGCGGACTTGGGCCTCCAGACCGAGGTGGGGCAAGCTGCCCTGCTGGGCTCTGGGGGAAGGCAACTCAAGCTGGGCCCATCGAGGGGGCCTTTCAGCCAATGTCAAGAATTCACATTTAATCATGAGAGGGCTGCCCGGCCACTGAGGAGCTTGAAGCAGGGAGGGGAAACCATCAGAGGCAGGTTGAACGAGGTGCTGTGGTGGAGGCTTCACCGCAGACCACAGGCTCACCAGGCTGGGGATGTGCGCAGGCAAGGCGCCCGTCTCCCTGAAGTCACCCACCCTCCCATCAGCCCTGAGAAGAAACCGGAAAACATCACTCTAACGTAACAGACGAGCCTTCAACAGAAACTGTGCTGGGGATTTTGGTGTTGAGATAGCAAACAGGGCTTTTAAATGGAGGCAAAAAGGTGAACTGCACTACACTTAAAAATAAAAAACATCTTGCTACATAGGTGCCAGTGAGGGACTTGAGAGTCAGCCGGCAGATGCCTGCTTCCGGCCAGCACAAGGCCCTGGCAAAGGGCCGGCCCTCACCTTGAGCAATGACAGAGCAGGTTTCAGGTGCTGGACCAGAGGCCAGGAGAGGTAGGGTCGTGGGAAGGCAGACACGGGGGTGAGCACACTGCCTTCCGGCTCCCCCTGGCCAGTTTCCAGCGAGCGGCCACAGGTGGCCCCCAAGCGGAGTGTCGCCTGACCGAGTTAGGGAGGCAGAGGCCAAGCTGGCCAAGAGGGGTCCTTGTCTGCAAACACCAGCAGGGGATTCTGGGGCACTGACAGCAGGGGCAGGGCACCAAGGGGTGGCTGGAGACTCTGGGGCCCTGCCATGCTGGGGCAGTTGGACGGCAGGGGAGGTGGGCGCAGACACCCGGGCCCTCAGTAGACATCCCGGGGTGATTTGGCCAACACCAAATTCCCCGGCATGGGCTCTGTTGATGGCTCTTCCAGTACGTCACAGTGACGTTTTCCAATTTCTCCTCAGGGCTGAAGGCAGCCCTTCTCTGCTCTGGGAGGGCGGATGATTTCAGGGAGGCGAGCATCTCCTTGCCTGAGAACGAGCCCTGCGTGCATCCTCGGCCTGGTGACTGAGGACCAGACCAGAGTTCATGCTGCTGTGTAATTAAGGAGCTTGCTCCTGACCAAATGGAACAAATCTGCCTCCTTCCCAGGGAAAGCAAAATCCAAAGGAGGTGTGACACCCTTGTACAGAAGAGGCCATGACCAACTCTCCCTGAAGTGAATCACCACAGTGTCCAGAGAATAGTAAAAATATCATCAGCCGTGAGAAGAAACAGGAAAGAATGCCCCCTAGGCAACAGGAAAGCCATCACGAGAAACTAATGCTGAGTGATTTAGATGCCAGGATAGCAAACAAGGGCTTTTAAATAGCTATTTTGAATATGTATGGTGATTTAAAGTGAAGGATGGCTGTAATGAGTGAACAAATAGTGATCTCAACAGAGAAATAGATCCTATAAAAATAACCATATAGAAATTCCATTACTGAAAGCACTATATCTGAATTTCTTAAATCCACTGAAAAGGATTAAGAGAGATTGCATATTGTAGAAGGAAGCATGAATTTGAGGACAGAGCAATGAAAATTTTCTAGTTTGAAGAACAAAAACTGAAAGGTTGAAAAAGTAATGAACAGAGCCCAAGAGGCCTACGAAACAATACCAAGTAATCTGACACGTATTTGAAGAGTCGTCAGGAGAGGAGAGAGAAAATGGGATACAAACAAATATCTGAAAAAATAATTTTCAAATTTTTCCCAAATCTGATGAAAATCGTATTCAAGAAAATCAGTGAACTGTGAGCAGGATGAATTCAGGGAGAACCATATGTACGCCTATTATGGACAAGTGGATGCCACAGTGAAGAGAAAGTCCTCCAAGTAACTAGAGAAAAAAGTATGTCAGCCACATACAGAGGACGCATGGCCCGGCTTCTCGTCAGAAGCACTGGAGACCAGGAGAAAGTTGAACAGTGTTTCTAAAGTGCTGGGAAAAAAAAGAGAAATTCTTAAACCAGAATTATAGAACCAGCAAAATATACTTCAAAATAAATGTGAAAGATAGAAAGACAATTTTCGGTAAAAGAAAGTTAAGAGAAATAGTTGCTCGTGAGCCAGAACTCAAAGTGCTAATGGGAGTTTTTCAAGTGGAAGGAAATGATGTAGAAGGGACACTCAGATCTGCAGAAGGGATTGAAGAGCCCTGGGAGAGTGACTGTTAAAAGGAGTAATATTATAGTAACATTGTCCTATGGGGTCTATGATGTGTTGAGGTATAAAATAAATGACACTGATAGCACAAAGTACAGGAAATTTAAACAGCTTTATAGAGTTGTAAGTTTCCTACATTTTAGGTCCAACTGTTTATATTAACTCTCAGAGACCGTGATATATTAAGGATATGTATTGTAATCCCCAAGCACTTAACACACACACACAGACATACACACACTTACATGTAAGAAAAAACATTGATAGAGAAATAAAATGAGATTATAAATCATATTTGACTAAAACACACACACACACACACACACTTACATGTAAGAATAAATATTGATAGAGATAAAATGAGATTATAAATTATATTTGACTAGTGAAGGCAGGAGAGGAGAAGTAAAAGAACAAAAATCAGATACAGAAAACAGTAAAAAGGGTATAGTAAACCCAACTATATCAATAATTACATGAAATGTAAATGGGAAATAATAGTTGTTATAAGACAGCGTTTATCAGAATGCATCAAAATGCGAGACTGAGCAATATGCTATTTACAAAAGAAAACTTTTAAACATGAAGACAGACAATTTGTAAGTAAAAACTTGCAGAAAAGATACACTAAGCAAGCAGCAACATCAGAATTCTAGTGTGGCTAGAATAATATAAGACGACATACAGTCCAGGACAAAGATTATAACTAAGGACAGGAAAGGAAATTCCATGACAATAAAGGGTCAGTGCACCACAAAGACGTAAGAGTAATAGATGAGAACAATTAATAACAGAGCTGCAAAATATAAGAAGCAAAAGCTGACAGAAACGAGCAGATAAATCTATAATTATAGTTGGAAATCTTAAAACCTCTCTCTCAGTGACTGATAGAATAACAGAAACAAAATAAAACCAATTTAAAACCAGAAAAGGATACAAAAGATTTGAAGAGCGCTACCAGCCAACGGGCATGCATAGAAAACCACCCGGGGAAACCCCACACTGCACATCCTTCCCAGTGCACATGAGATGGTCACCCACAGAGATCACGTGGTGGGCCGAAAAATGTCTCAATGAATTTCATAATATAAAAATCTTACATTGTATGTTATCTGACTACAAGAAAATAAAATTTGAATCTAATCACAATAAGAAATATTTTTAAAATCTTTGGAAATTAAACAATACACTTATTCACAATACACTTATACATAAATATGCTAAAATCTTTGGAAATTGAATAATACACCTCATTTTGTTCCTTGTTCCTGTCACTTATGGAGCTGTGCAAACAGTCCCACAATCCAGTTGTACAACACAACCCCACAGAGTCTCCGTCGTGCCTGGTTAGTCCCCACTCCCACTGTCTGCCCAAGGCAAACACTCATCTGCTTTCTGTCACTATAAATCTGCCTTTTCTGGACATTTCATGTAAACAGAGTCAGACAACATATGGTCTTTTACATCTGTCTCCTTTTACTTAGTATAATGTTTAGAGATTCATTTATCTTGTAACACAGACAGTAGCTTCTTCCTTCAATCACTGAATAATATTCCATTGAATGGATATGCTACCTTTGTTTATCCATTCAGAAGTTGACGGATATTTAAATTGTTCCCACGTAAGGGCTTTTATCAATAATACTGCTGCGGTCATCCAGGTACATATCGTGTGCACATAAGTTTTCAATTGTCTTGGGTAGATTTTGAGGAGTGGAATTACTGTGTGTCATATTTAACTTTTCAAGAAACTGCCAGCCTGTTTTCCAAAGTCCTACAACATGTTACATTCCCAGGTGTTCGATGAGGGGTCCAGTTTCTCCACGTCCTCCCCACCCGCAGTATAGCTGGTCTTTGCGACTTCTGGTGGGTGTGAAATGGTGCTCTTGGTGATTTCATTTGCATTCCTCTATCAACTACTGACACTGAGCATGTTTCATGAAAGTATTCCATGGTTTGCTTTTGGCACGTGCATATATATATTCCTAACTGGAACGTCTATTCAAAGCTTTTGTTTAATTGGATTGTTCGTCGTCTTCTCACCGACCTATAGGAGTTCTTTACATATTCTAGGTACAAATCCTTTGTCAGATGTATGATTTGCAAATATTTTTTCACAGCATGTGACTGGTTATTTTATCTTTGTAACAAGTTCTCTTGAAGTACTGAAGCTTTTAATTCAGTAAACTCCCATTTACCACTTTTTCCTCTATGGATCATGCTTTGTTGTCACCTCTAAGAACTTTAATTCGGTACAGAATAATGAGGATTTTCGTCTATGTGCTCTTCCAGATTTTTAGCATTAGCATTTCTGGTTATGTCCACACTGCATTTTGAGTTAATTTTTGTGTTTGGTGTGAGGTAAGGATCTAAGTTCGTTTTATTTTATATATGTAGAAATCCAGGGTCCCAGGACCATTTGTTGAAAAGATCGTTCTTTCCTCCATCGAATCATCTTGGCACCTTGGTCAGAACTCAGTTGATGCAGATGTGAGGCTGTCTTACTGACTCTCAAGTTCGATCCATTATCGATGTACTTCTACTTGAACTAAGACCACAGTGTCCTGATTATTGTGGCTTTATGCTATGTTTTGAAATAGAGTAGCATATGTCCTACCACTTTATTCTTCTTTTTTCCATCTTTGTCCTATTTCCATACACATTTTAGGATCTACTTGTCCATTTCTACACATACACCTGTTTGGATTTGAGAGGGATTATGTTGAGTTTACAGATGGATTTGAGAATCTCGATCTTGACAATATTGAATCTTTGGAACTATGGACATGGAATATCTTGCAATTTATTTAGATCTTTGATTTCTCTCAGCAATGTTTTATAAATTTCATTGTACAAGTCTTGCACCCTTTGGTTAAATTTATTTCTAAGTATTCTTTTTGGTGCTATTGTGAATGGAATTGTTTGTATGATTTCGTTTTTTTTGGGTGATTCGTTGCTAGTTAATACAAATACAATTGATTTTTGAGCGTTGACCTCTTAACCTGTGACTGCCTAAATAAAGCATGAGTAAAGAAGAAATTATAAGTGAGATTAGGAAATATTTATCAAAATTATAATCAAAATGAACAAATCAAAAGTTGGTGAAAGGCAAGTAAAGTAGTGCTTTGTGTAGAATTTATAATTTTAAATACTTATGTTAAAAACAAGAAAGATTTAATTTTGATTATTTAAGTTTATCTTTAAGAAGTTAGAAAGAGAAAATTAAATCCAAAGTAAATAGAATGAAGTAAATAATAAAGGTAGGGGCAGAAATAATTAAATAGGAAAAAAATAGGAAAAAATTTAAAAGTTGGATTTGTTTTTTTGTTTAAAGATTGATGAAATTTAAAAACACCTAGTAGGACTAATCAAGAAGTAAAGAAAATACAAATTATCAATATAAAGATTGAAAGAGTAGATGTTAGGACATATCCTATAGAAATTAAAAAGATAGCAAATGACTTATGACTAAAACTTTAAGCCCATGACAACTTAAATCAAATAGAGAAATCCTTTGGAAAATGCAAGTTAATAAGGTTGACAGAAATTACACACACACACAAGAAAAACAGAGGATTATAGACAATGTCCTTCAGAAACATAAATAAAACAATCATCTTTAATAAGCCATTAGTAAATTGAACCTAGTACTATGTGAATATGAAGTATACAATAAACAAGTAAGACTTACCACAGGAATGCAAAACTGGTTGAACATCCAGATATCAAGCAATCATTAGAATAAAGGAGAAAAACATATGATAAGCTCAATAGATAGAGAAAAAGCATTTGACCCAGTCAACATTGACCCATAATGAAAAGTCTCAGCAAACTAATAATGAAGAAAAACTACTCAATTATTAAAGAGCATCTCCAAGAAACACCAACAGCTAGCATGCCTCCCTGGTGAGACAGGATGCTCACTTCCTGCTGCGTGGGAATAAGCAGGGATGTCAGCTCTCACTATTTATGTTGAATACTGTGCCGAAGAGTCTTTCCAGTGCAATAAGGCAAGGATAAGAAATAAATGCATATGTATATGAAAGGAATACCTAAACATGCATCTCCAGACATGATTTTCATGTGGAAAAAATAAGGAACCTGTCAAAACAACAAACAAAAACTTCTAACACTGATAAGCGATTTTAGCAAAGGATGAAGGATATAAGGTCAATATGCAAAAGCCAATTGTGTATCTTTCCAGGAGCAGCAAGAACAGGGAAAATGGAAACAGTGTATTTACAATAGGATGAAAAATGTATTTAGAAATAAAGAAAACAAAATATCTTCAAAATCACAACACCAAATTCTGTAAAACAGCTTTGAGGTTAACTTAGGAAGATAAATGAATAAAGAGGTGTATATGTTCTCCATGGATTGGAAAGTTCAATATACATATGATGTCGGCCCTCCCTGATTTAATGATGGCTTCAATGTATCCCAATCAACATTTTAAAGATTTTTTTGTAGAAATTAGTAAAAGCTATATCTATAAATTTTCTAGAGCTCAAAGAGGCAACGATTTCTTAGAGAAGACATAAAGAAAAATAAACTTTAAAATTTATTAAAGATTTCATCAAGATAAAAACTCTTCTTGTTACAAAATACCATTTAAAATTTAAAAACTAGTCATGCCCTGGGAGATCATACCTGCAAAACATACATCTAATGGGAATATAAATATATACATGTGTGTGTGTATATATATATATATATATATATATATATATATATATATTCTAAAATTTGAAAAGAACTTCAATTCTCTCTATATATATAAATTTTATGGGCAACTTAAAACCAAATGAGGACTTTTGTACTTTGTACTCATAAGAATCGCTAAAAATAAAAATACGAACCACCAAATATTTGCAAAGCTTTGGAACAACCGTATCTGTCATATTTCTAGTGTTAATGCAAAATGGAACTACTACTTTATAAAACGGTTTGCTAAGTCCTTAAACAGTCAAGCATGTATCTACCCTATTACTCTCTGGTTCCACTTAGAGAGAGAATGAAAATGTGTGCTCACGATATGACTTCCATAAGTATGTTCCTAGCAGCTTTAAACATCATAGTCCAAAACTGGAAGCCACACAAATATCCTTCGACAAAAGAACAGATAAACAAATTGTGGTAAAGCCGTGTAATGGGAAGTTACTCCGCAATAAGACACATTGAACTGATCTGTGTGATGACAGGTCGGATCTCGGAAACGTGCTGAGTGAAAGTAGCCGTGCATGTTACACCTATGGCAGACTCTGTTCCTGTGACTTTCTAGGACAGGAGAAAACAAGCTCTGGTGATGGAAATCAGACACTGTCTCCTTATCAGGAGTGTCCTGGAAATGACCAGGCAGGGCAAGGGGTGGCCTCTGGCATGGTGGAAGTGGGCTCTACCTTGATGGGTGTGCGCCACCTGGGTGCACGCATTTGTCAAAGCTTATGGGTCTATACACTCAGTATCTGCGTTACACAGTTTGGAAAGTATGCCTTAATAATAATTAAAAAAAGAATGCATACCATACTGTGTGGAAATACATTTTAAAACAGACATCTAGACCATAGCAGGAAAGCCACAAAGTAATGGAAAGGTGGTGAAGACTCTCAGAGAGAAGGGAGCCGTGGCAGGTCTGCTTGGTCCAGGTTCCCAGTGAGTGACAGGCAGGCCATCTGCTCCATTGTTTCTCCCTATGCTCTGGGAATAACATCTTGCTCTGGTGGCCAGAACATGGTTTGTGTCACTGTGATAAGAGTTCACGACCTCATGCCCTGTTCTTAGACGTTAGCCAGCTGACAAACCTGAGACTGTTCTTCTGGGAAGGTCCAGTCCCCCTGGGGATGACTTTGCCATGGAGTTACATGTGCACACCTGCAGTGCATCTCAATCCTTCTGTAGAGGGAAATGTGGCTACTGACCAGGGTGGCCGTCAAGATGGAGACATACCCTGACCTTCCTGAAGTCACTTGATACTTGTCAGCGTTGATGCTAATTCTGCAGACTCCAAACACCACAGGCCGGCGCCTCGAGTCAGAGGATACATGGAGTTTGGCTGAAGATGGTCTCGCTCTGGATCCAGTGGGGCAGCAGGACCGTCCTGTGGCTATGCCGCCAGTTTCTGAGTGTTGAGTCGGAACACACATGTGTAGCGATGGCATGATCCTGCATTGCTCTCCTGACCCAAGTGGTGCAGTCCTTCTGGCAGGACGGGCTGAGTATAAGTGCTGGACCCTTCTCTCCCGCACCCAGAGTCGCGAAGGCAGCGCTGCATGCCTGGGGATGGTGGAGGTCGTCGGCACCAGCCCTGGGAAGGTGTGGTGTGGTGTTCCGTTTCGTGTACCTATTTGGCCAGAAGCCAGAAGCAAGTTTTAGAACCAAGGATTATTTAAAACCCAAACACAGGTTGCTGCTAATCCCAGTTGCTGTTCTGGATGAAGTAACTTAATCAAGCAAACCACCAGAAATGATGATTCCTGGATGGCACTCTTCCCCTGGGTCAAGAGAAATTTCAGGCTGGAATCCCTTCGGTGCCAGGACACTTTCTTGACTTACTTCTTGGCTCCCTCCCTCCCACTGGAAAGACAGTCTCTCCTGAAACTTAGCATTAGCATGTTAACATCCTGGACACAGTGAATGATCCCCCTTGCTCCTAAGACTCCCTCCTACCCCCATTTCTTTGCAGTGCCCGTTTCTAGAAGATGTCCTTGGGATTCTCACGCACCTCCCAGGGAGGTTCCTGCTCTGCCCTGGCACCCAAGCTCCCCAGCCAGGCCGCGTCCCTGTCACTCGTAGTGTGGCTGGCTTGGTAATATGCCCATTGTGCCTCCTTTGCGTCCATGACACACTTCTACGCTCCTTTCTGGGGGTCCCCCCACCTCTTAAATAAGCTAGATGTGGCTGAGTCCTTGGCCCAGCGGGAATGCACGTGGAGACGTGCAGGCCTGCTAAGCCACCTCATTCAGACTTGCCTTTCCTGTTTTCAAAACTGTGCTGCCCTCATCTGTTCTAGTCCAGGTGGGCTTAGCCCTTTAGGAAAATCCCTTTATTGTCATTTTAATGACCTTTGAGGGGGAGCGGAACTAGATGAGTGTTAGATCCGCTGTATTTAGCCAGAAGACATGTCTTAATTAGCATGGATTCTACAACACCGCGCCTGCTGCTTGTCCATTCATCAAGACAAGGACACATGCGTCAAGCAGAGGAGAAGCCCCTGTCTCTCCCCTTCAAGGGAATTCTGACCTGTCAACCACGATTCAAAATTTACTGGAGTGCAAAGTCGGTCTCCATGCCCCTGGACAGTTCGCTGCGTGTGGCGTGTGGGTACAACGGTGTTTTGTCATGCAGACAATAATTGGTCGTGAGCGCATCACTTCACTGTGGGAAGCGGATGTGCACTCAAGCTGCTGCTGTCCCCATCAGCCCTCTCATCCTTGGACAGCAAAGCCGCCCTCATCAGCGCAGACGCAGCACTGCCCCGGGCAAGGTCACACGAGGGACTCACGTTCCAGTAGCTCCTGCGCCACGCCAAGAGTAAAGAAAAGACCATCTCCCGGTCAGGTGGTGGGGAGGCCTGTGCTGCCCTGATGATGACATTAGAACAGACTGAACTGTTGTCATGAAAATGCAGCCTGTGCCTGTGCTGGAGGAAGGGCCCCCAAGGAGGGGCTTCCGCTTCAGGCCTTGTTTCGCTGGATTACTGGAAACTAACGTGCTTCCTAAAGGTTATGAGGCTCCCCCGCTTGGAGGAACGGCGCTCCTGTGACGAGGGGGCCTGAGGGAGAGAGGCTAGGTCTGACTTTGCTTCCAATGACAAAAAAAAACAATACCCATTCATTAAAAGCAGAGAAGAAGAGAGATTTCTATCTGAAATGAGCATATCCCCTGAGTGAAATGTCATAAATAGCTGTTAATTTGGGTCTGTTTACTAAAAATTTAATGCTTGCAGAAAATCCATTTGAGTCATCACAGATGTAATAATGCCTGCCAGGAAGAGGGCCGGGGATGGTAGCGGCAATTTGGGACGGAGCTTGAGTGCCTCGCAGCCAGCGCCTGCCAGGCGCAGCCTAATTGCCGTTTGTGCTTATCCACCAAGCGGCGTCCAGCCCAGCAGAGCATCAGTCAGGGGGACGGACCCAATCTTGAGCCCCACTACAGCATTAGAAATCATTTTTTCCTGTACTAAATGCCGTTGCTATTAATACGTGGCCCTCGAATGTTTTCTTAACTCTCCTGATGGAAGGGGTTAATGGTCATGACCTGCCTGGTGATACAAAAGGCATTTCCTGGCACGGGAGGAAGATAGGCAGTGAGGCTGCCTTGTGCTAACACCACAGGACGGACACTTCCCTGCTCATATCCCCAGAAAGGGCACCGTGGGCAGCACAGGGACCTTTGACCCCAGCCCCCCAGCTGGGCAGAAGGACGGAACCCTTGCATTTTTTCAGATCAGACAAAGGGAGCCCCTTCTCCACGCTCCTCTTGTTCTTGCCACTTTCTTCTCTTCGAAAGTTAAGACACCAGAGAAAATGCCCTGGTTGTGTGTGTTTTCTCTGAGCCACCCTGACCTGTAAGTGTCATTTCACCTGATGAGCTGTGTCTGTCTGCAGGGCCCACCTTGCCTCTCCCCGCAGGGCCCCTGGGAGGCGGGTTGTCCCCACACCACACGTGGAGAAACAGCGGCTGGTTTTCTAAGAACACAGAGCCCTCAAGGCCTTGGGCAGGATGTGAACACCCTGCATGCTGTGTCCCAGCCTGCTTTCTTTCAAGTGCACCAAGGCGCTGCCTCGGTCTACCTAAAACATCCTTCGGAGCCCACAGGGCCAGGCCGTGGCTTCGGGCCCTGGTCAGTCCCCATCTAGGGCAGCCCCATCTGGAGACCTGGAGAAAAGGGGCTGCCCACCCACAGGTCAGAAGCTGGCTCAGCCGGACAGGGGCCGAGGAGCAGAGGCAAAGCCTGCTCGGGCAATCTGCCTCCAGGGAGGTGAGCGGGTTGTGGGATCAAAGGCAAACAAGGCAAATGCCAGCCAGGCACAGCCTAAGTTTCTGAGAGGACTACGAACGCTGAAGGTAACTAATGCGGGGGTCAGTGCAGCGGTTCCAAGCTGCATTCATTGTCGGGGTGCCTCCCCCAAACATACGCCCCACCCCCAGTGCTCTGAGAAGGGGAAGTTCACGGAGGAGTCTCCCAAGGGGGAGGCCCACTCCAGGGCCCTCTGGGTGGGGAGGGACGGTGTCTCCTTCCTCCGCCTCCCAGTCACAGGGCCTAATACAACACCCGGTGGACGGACGGGGCACCGCAGTGACGAATGGGTGCATGAATGGGGAAGCAGGAGAACAAACTTGGAAAAGGAGAACGCAGCCCTTCTGCTCGGTGGACCCTGGTGGTCTGGGCCAAGGTCAGCCTCTCCCGTTTCCCACACAGGATCTCCCAGCGACGCGGGGAATCCGTCCTGACCAAAGCCCTTGCCGTAGGATATACTGAGTCTACTGTCAATGATCTCTTTCTCTTACTCACACCAAAGCTCCTGTAATATGGGTCAGACTGTCCAGCTCTTTTGCTAGGCTTGAAATAACATATAACAACAATTGCACTTTGAAGTTGTCTTTAACGTGGCCCTGGAGTCCCAAAGGCGACACACCAATGTTACATCAGAGCCATGCCTCTCCTTCAAAAACACACACAGGGGTGAAGAAAAGATATACAAGATCTGGGACAGGGGGCTGAAGACAGCTTGTGACAGCTTGGAGAGCCCAGGGCAGTGTTTGGCACGGGCACGGCGGTCACAGGGATTAGCCACGGGGGTGCACGTGTGGGAATGGGACCGTGCCGCAAATTGACTTCTGGTTTTGGAGAGCAGGCGAGCCAGCACAGCCCTGCAATCCCTACTGCTACCCTTCCTGTGCCTCCGTTTCTCTGCTGAGCCTGTAGTCCTGAACAGACCCATGTTCTGCAGGAGCCTGGGGACCGGCGCGTGTGGCCTCATGTCCCACTGCGTGCCTGGGTCTCGACTAGCAATGCAGGAAGAAAACGAAGGTTGACAACGCGGCAGCTGGTAGGCAGATGAGAATGTGCTCTCTTAGAACAGGGGCCTTGGACTCAGGCTTGACTTGTATGGGAGCTGTAGTTTTTAATGAAAAGAGTTAATTTGGAGGTAACATCAGTGGGTTCCATCAGATGTGCTAATTTCTCTCCCACAGTCACACCCCTCGGTGTTTCAGGACCACGTGCTCCAGATGCCGTCCCGGGGCGTGGGGGCCCTGCTTGGAGCTCAGCCTGGGGCTTCCCCGTCTTTGCACCATGTCTGAGCCTCCATCTGCCCACCTCCACTGCGGAGGTGCTCCAGTCGGCTCCTGAGGGGTGAGGGCACCTGAGAGTCAGACGAGGAGGCGCTGCAGGCCCTGGCCACAGCGTGCGCCCCGGGGGTGCCAGCCACCGCCATCCCTTCATTTTCCCTGCATTATGATGTCCTCCCAGTCCCGGGGACGTTATGTGAAATCCTGGGCCCAGGAATCCTGCAAACAGTAGGGGAACCAGGGCGTGTGCTGCTCTCCCCACGGTGGAGCATCACGAGGTGCACAGCACTGCGGCCCTTCTGGAAGCCTTCAGGGCTTTGGACAGGTGCCCCCCCATGGGACTCAGGCGCTCCAAGCACACGAGCTAAGGGCCTGTAGACAACCGGGCAGGGAGCGCTGGTCCAACTCACCGGGAACACAACCCGGGAACACCCTGGTGCTGTGGACAGTTGGCAGTGCCAGAGGCTTCCACGGGGGTGGGAACAGAACAGCCTGGACTTCAGGGAGCTCCTGATCCCCCAGGGCCTGTGGTTTGCCTCTGGGAACAGGGAGGAGGCTTGCGGGAGCCTGCCACGTGAAGAGCGATGTGGGGAAAGGGTGCAGATGATGAGAGACAAAGAGAATCTGCCCAGGCCTCGGGGCCTCTGAGTGCCCACCACAGCCCCTGCCCCGCACAGGCACATCGGCTTGTACGTCTGTCTCTTCCACTGCTACAGACAGCCAGTGCCAGGCAGGAGGGGCCCCTGGGCAGCGTGTCCCTCTCCTGGGGAGGGGTGGGGAGGCTGCAGACAGGGCTGGGAGGAGGGCGCAGCAGGAGGGAGAACCCACATGGGAACGGCCATCCCAAATGCACCAGGCTCGCTCAGCACAGAACCCCAGGGGGAGCAGGGGCACAGGCCCTCAAGGCCACAGACCAGGGCACAGCTGGGGGCGAGAGTGGAAGGCGCCTCTGCGACCATCAGGACTTCATACGAGAGCTGGACCCATCTGCACCCAGGCATGCGGAGGGGCCTTGGTGGGGGTACAGAGGAGAAGGTGGTGGGGAGCCTGAGGTCACACGAGGCAGTTCTCCCAGGGCTGGCGGGTAAGCCTGGCGATTTCTCCCCTCGCCCCAGACTCCTTCTCTGCTCAGTCCGTGGACAGGCAGGACCCCCGCCCACCATGTGCACTGGGCAGCAAGCTCCTGGTCCTTACAAGAACACAGCCATGAGTGAATGAACTACAATGAACATTCAAGAAAGGCCAGTCATGGCTCCCAGGCCATCTTTGGACTGTGGAAATCGAGGTGGGCTTCAAGGAGGAGAAGACGTCCGAGGAGGATCCAACAGTCTGGGTGGCACCCTGTGAACTGAAGGAGGCTGTCAGGGAGGACACGCGGCCTGGCCCCATCTGCTACCCCCACTCCCGTGCCCGCCACTTGCTACACCCTCGTCTAATTTCCCGTGAACCCAAAAGGAGAGATAACAGCAATTAATATTTTTATGCAAATGTTTTGTGCCTCAGGGCATAACCTTGCTGTGATTTATGAACAATGATTAAAAATAACTCACTTATGTAATCTAACGTGAACAAATATGGGAGGACGAGATTAAATTAAATTTCTTCCCCTGGTAAAAGACTCTGAAGGTCATCATCCCTTTAGAAACCAAATGGTTCCTTCATTAGTGTTCAAGGTTTCAAACCCCAAAATGAAATTCCGAAAATAAAAGAAGTTTGCCTTTAGTGTGTTGTCCTAAAGTTCCGTCCATGCTCCCAGTCATCTTCGGTCGGCTTCCCCTGACTGTGAACCCGCCGCCTTCAGCCCAGAGCCGAGGCCGCCCTCTAGGGGAGCCGGTACGTCCACTTAGCTCAGTGTCTCCCTGGCCCAACCGGCCTCCTCCCAGGAAGGGCATTTCTTTGGTGTGTTGGACGGCATGGCCTGGCTGACAGGTCAATAGTTTTGAGGGCCTCGTCTAAGTTCAAGTTTCTGGAGTTTCCAGCCACAAAGCCAATGCAGAATTTCCCAGAAAAACAATTTAACCAGACTGCAAAGCCATAACCCAGAATGAGGTTCTCCCCTCCCAGGTGAGCCGGCAGGTACATCGCCGCTTTCGTTTGGTTACTCGCTAGAGGGAGCGCCCACGCCAGAACAGCTTGGAGGAGGGGCTTTGCATAAGGAACTGGTTCAAAGCCTGAGGCCAGAGAACTGATATGAAGTATCAATCATATGGTGGAGCTATTTAAACATTTATCTGCCACCCGGAACTGTGCAAAGTCATTCAGACTTCTTCCCACCACAGTGGCCATAGCCACTCGGAAAGAGGGGGCGCGTTCTGTTTGCCTCCCACACACACTGACTCCACGGCACGTTGCCAGGCCACCTGCTTGGAAAGGGGTCCGCCCTTGTCAGGAAGGGAAGGAGGAGCCGCTGGCCCGGGAGCGTCTGTGTCCCGGGGAGGTCCTGACCTTCTGGGTCACTCTTTCTTAATCTCACGATGGCATCATGGACCTTTGTTCCCAAGAGCATGTGCGGCGCCAGCCAAGAGCCCCGGTCAGGTGAGCCAGATAATATGCAAACCTTCAGGACCGAGGACCCATCAAAACCTCAGCAGGCTCCGAAGCCCCGATAACTACCATTTCTTTATGATGACAACCATCCGGCCATCCGTGCACCCATCCACGCCCGCACCCACCACCAGTCACCCGGACGCTTCGCGGTGCACACTCCCGTGTGAGGGTCTGGGGACCGCGGGCTGTCTGACTGGGAAGCATGGAGAGGGGAGAATTTACTGAACGACTTCCTTTCTGCAAACTACGCACTGATGTCAACTCATTTAACACCCTTAACTGTTGACAACTCTTCCCTGCATGATAATAATAAAATAGTTATGTCTCATTGAACTTATTCATGCGTTCTTTTAACAAATGCCTACTGAGCATCGGCTTCATTCCAGGCAGTCTCCTAGGCTCCGGAGACACGGGCCTGGCCTTAGGGAAGACAGTATCACCCTCGCAGAGTTTACCACACAATGCCAGTCGTCAAGTACTTTCTGACGTTCCCTGTCTGTGATATAAAAGAATGCCATATTTCATCGATTCTAGGATGACTATTGGTACACTTAGTGCCTCAGAAACCTGGATGTACTTTGTCACACTTGCTGGCCAGGCGGTGGTCCTGTCACGGTGGTGCGTGCCTGAACGTATGCCCCAAAGCTTGCAAAATATGTGCCGGGGCTTGGAGAAAAATCCTGAACAGCCAAGCGGGCCACTCCCTTAAGGAATGCTGCATGAGCGCTCATGATAGCATGGAGAAAGACGTCATGTGGAAAACCAGAAACGCAGGCAAGTCTTCATCAAAAAGTTCCAGAGAATCAGGTTGTAATGAAATGAATCAGGCTTGAAAATACTGTGGTTGGCCATCCGAATGTTGGCCCCCACAGATGCCCAGGTCTAATCTCCAGAACTACTGCACGTATTAGGTCACAGGACAAAGAGGAATTATGGTTGCAGGTGGAATAAGGATGTTAATCAGATGGCTTGAAATAAGGAGACTATTTGGCTGGCTTTGAAGATGGAGGGAGGAGCCCTGAGCCAAGGGACAAGCCACCTCCAGAGGCTGGAGAAGGCCGGGCCTTGGGGCTTCCGGAAGGAGCCGGTCCTGCCAACGCCATGGTGTTAACCCAGTGATAGCCACATCACAGAATCAGAAGGTCATAGATGTGTGTTGTTTGAAGCCACTAAGTTGGTGATAATTTGTTACAGCATTGATCGGGAACTAGTACAAATACATTACAATTGATTTCACTACTATTTCTCTATGTGCACACAAAAGTGATGTAGGATAAAAATCTACAACATGTATATACTAATTCCGGTGACGGGAGAGCATTGTCTGTAAGTATAATTTGGGGAGATTTTTTTCTTGCTTATAATACATCAGGAGTCAATGACAATAAACAACAATTTAGATCCAATGAATAAGTAAAAACAAAGCAATGCAGGCATCCACATGCCTGTTTCTAATATAGAAACCGGGGTTAGGAAGAGATGGTGACCCCACTCCTGAGCTTACGCCCAAGCCCTGTCCACCCCTAGCCCCTCTGGCCTGGGTGCTTGCGCTGAGCTTGCAGCGCGCTCATTCTAGGGGTGTCTTGGGACTGGAATGTAAGCCTCCTGATCTAAAGGGTGGGGGCCCACGCCTGCCATCCAGCCCTCACCCAGCTTTGTCCTCTGGGGTCGGCCTGGTGTCCTGTCCTTCCTGCGCAGGACACAGGGGCCAGTTACGACTCTGAAGGTCAGATGGATGTGTCTGTGTCCCAGGGACCTGGAGAAATGAAAACCTTCCCTGCCCTTGGCCCCGGGCTGGACCTCGCGGCTGTCTTCTCTAAAAGCCCCCGGCGCCGAGCGAGTTTGCACCTGCGATTCAACGGCAATGACCCCCTGAAAATAAGCCTCGCAAACATGTCGCTTAGGGATCTTTATGACTCGAGCTGTTCATCTGTCTTCCCAATAGGTAGCTCCTGGCTACTGTGAAAAAGATTTTTTAGAAAACCTCCTCAAATAAATCACTACTTCTCTCTCTTACCACTTAGAACAAAACTGTGGGAACTCAGATGAGAATGAAGACAGAGCCGCAGTCTGAAGCCCACGCCCCCCAAATAGTGTCTGTCCCCAGGCTTTGCCAGCTGCCTCTAGCAAGCCTGCGCCTTTGTGGGGGAGTCTGTCGGGGGGCACTGGGCATGTGGTGCGTCACCAGTCACGAGTTTGGTTGGCCTGGGCCCCAGAACCGTCCCTTCAGCAGCCCAGTGCTGGGCCTGGACTTGAAGCCAAGGAGAACAGCCCCTGACTTGGGAGACGGGGCCAGGCAGGTGGGCGGGTGGAGGACAGGTGCACACAGGTCAGGTGGAGAGGCCACCAAACAGCCAGACGCTTCCAGGGCAGTCCCTGCTCTTCAGAGGGAGATGCGGCCAGGGGAGACTGACTAGGTCACAAAGACACCAACACGTCCATTGTCCCAGGAAAGAAAACATAGGGCTTGGTGCATTCTGCTGGGGAGAGGGAAAGCGCTTTCAAGCCAGAGCGGAGAAGACATGGCTGCTGAGGGCCAGCTCCACTCACCTGTCCGCTGCCTCTTCTCATCCAGGCCCATCCAACTTCTGAATTGGTCAGAAAACCTGGGTGTCTGACCAGGTTCCTCCTCCCACCCCCACTGCCAGGAGATGTCTGATCGCCCACCCACCCACCTTCGGTTTAGCAGAGAATGGGGATTTCGTAATCCCACCTCACCCTGCCCCCTGGCTGTGAGTCCGCACCGTCCTTGGCTGGTTCAGGTACCAAGCCCAGTCCTGAGGACTCTTTTCCCCCATTGCAATAGTCCTGGAATAAAGTCTGTTTTTACCTCTTTGCTTACTGTCCAGCTCTGGTTTTCTCTAACAAGGGAAGCTGAGGGCATGCTCAGCAGAAGAGGAAATCCAGGCAGGACACAGGCACGGAGGGGGTGCCAGCCCTGTGAGCCAGCCAGGTGACATGGGGCACAAACTGCAGCAGGTGTCAGTTAAGACTGACAGTTAAGACTTGTCCTCAGCAAAGTCAGTGAGGACATGGAGTCACACTGGAACCCCAGCAAGATAAACCTACATGGCACTTTAGGAGCAATATGGTGAAAAGGGTAAAGGATTATTAGGGCTGAGCCTCCATGAGGGGGTCACTTACTGGGGGTCACAGAAGTGACAGAGGCGGGGGGATCCTCACCCGATCCCCAGAGCCCTCTCCCCACCTTGGGCGGCACTTGGACAAGCCGCCCAGGACTGGAGGCTGCAAGGCACCCAGAGCCTTGGGACCGTGGGGGCAGAGACCATGCAGCCTCACCAGGTCCGGTCAGGCCGAGGAGGCCGGCAGGCCTGGGAACTGACGATCCCCCCACCAGTCGCCATGAGCCTCACCGCTCAGACGGGATCACACCTGCCCGGGACTCTTTCCCCTTCTGCAAACACCCAAGTAGTACTATGTCTTCCTGCGCTCTTTTGCTCATTTATTCGAGGGTGGATAAGCTCCCACGCTTGTGAATCACATGTCCCACGGGAGTAACTGGGCGAGAAGGACTCGTTTCCTCAAAAACCCAGCTTGGGGGCCTTGGACCTGGAAAGTGCCCTCTTGCTTGCTTCCTGGTAATTTTATCTTGAAGATCATTTAGGGCCAGGAATTTAGAGAGCGGTGACTTCATAATTTGAGATTTATGTGTCATTAAGTTCCAGCAGCCCGTGGCAATAAATAAAAGCTCAGTGCCCAGGACTCCCACCCTGCTCCGTGAAGGAGGCTGGAGGCCGGGAGCTCTGTCCACCAGCCCCAGGTGTGAATGACTGGGTGCTCACAGAGCCCCAAGAAAGAGGGTCAGAATTGCCACTGTGAATTCCCAGAGACGCTGGAGGTGCCTGGCTGGCCACCGGCTCACGGGGATGGCTGTAGAAGCCCGTAATCCATCAGGAAATGGAATCCAGCATGATGAGCGTTGTACAGAAATCATGTCGGTAAGCCCGAGGTAGCCGGGCCCTAGCACCTGCTGGCTGCCGCAGAAGGGTGTTCTGTTAGCCAGGACACACTTGGTTGTGAGAGCAGATGATCACCTTGAAGTCGTTTATGATAAAAAAAAAGTCAACTCATTACAATCAGCGTAATTCCAGGTACGTCAGGATCTACAGCCAACAATTCCAGCATCCTTAGGTATGTATTTAAATTTTTCCTCCTTTTCTCCAGTGTCATATTTCAGACAAAAGTCTAGGGAATAACATATTAGTTGGCTTTCTCAAAACCTAGTATTTTTTGAGAATTGCTGCATTCTGTTTACAAGAATTATGGACACCCTATCATATATTGGATATATATACATTGAAGTTCATACTCTAATCAATAGTATGCTTTTGAGATTTAGACGTTTGGGTACAAGTTTTGATACTTCAATTCTTCCTTTCTGGCTCACACATTTTTAAGCCATTGTTTCCTGTCCAGAAGTCTTAAAGATAATAATGCTGAATTCTGAAAGCTTTAAGGATGTGCTTTCCTTGTTTGGACCGTCAGTCAGTTTCTGTTTATGTGTGATATGAGGTGGGGATTGATTGTATTTTTATTTGATATGGAAAACCTAGAGTCCCCACACCATGTATTGCCCACCAACTTGCAGGGCCAACTTTGCTTTATACCAACATACATGTGGACCTCCACCAGGGCTGCTTGCTTGTCCCAGTTGTCTGTTTGTCTACCCCTCATCAATATCCTCCTGTCTTAATTGCTATGGGTTTACACTAAATGTTGATAACTGGTAAATTATCAAGAATGAAACAATGACATAAAGTCAATAACATATGTCACTGGGAAGATAACAGTACACATACACGTCTCCCTCCAGCTCTCTAAACTGTAATTCAGCCTGAGTACAATACAAAGTGTGTGATCTGTTTCAGTCATCACGTACGACATAGAATCCGTGGGGGGGCGTCTACTGCATGCCCCACATTCCCGTCTGTTGCTGGTTCTTCCTTTCTGATGCTTTGTGATTTCTTCATTTATCATTTCCTTTCTGTTTGAAGAATTTTCCTTCATCTAATCTTTAAAAGTATGTCTGCTGGCAACTATTTCTGTCATCTGCCTTCACCGGAGGCTGCCTTTGAATCCCACGGAGGATGGCCTTGCCCGGAGAGGATGTGTGTGATCTACGATCCCTTTCTTTCCTCGCCCTCCAGCCTTTGAGGTCTCAGATGGAAACCAGCTTCTGCGTGTGGCTGGTGCTCACCCACAGGTGATGAGCCCTCTCTCTCTGGCCCCTCGTAAGGATTTTGGTCATTAGCTTCCAGCTGTTTACTTATGATGTGTCCAGGCATGGATGTCTTGGGCTCATCTTTTTGTATCTGTAGGTTTATGTCTCTCACCAAATGCAGGGACTTTTCAACAATATTTGACCACTTTCAGCCCTGCCCTCCTGTCATCTCTGGGCCCTAAGGTCATGGATGTGGGGGTTGTGTATTGTCCCACCGTCCCTGAGGCTCTGTTCATTTTCTCCCAGTCCTTTTTCTCTTGCTCAGGATGGGAGAATCTTTTCATCTGTCCTCAGCTCACTGATTCTATCTTGTCATCTCCTCTCTCCTGCGGTGTCTCTCCAGCAAATTCTTAAAAGTTTGAGTTACCGTATTTTTCAATTCTGTCATTTCCATCTGCTTCTTTTTTTACACCTTCTACTTCTCTCTAAGATTTTTTTTTTCCATTTGCTTCAGGAGAATTTTTAATTGATTGTGGATGCATGTTTACGATGACAGCTTTAAAATCTTGTCAGATAATTCCAACATCAGATCCATCTCGGTGTCACCATCTGCTAATTATCTTTTCTCATTCAAATTGTGATTTTCCTGGTTCTTGGTATGACATGTAATTTCCAGTTGTACTGTGGACATTTTGTCGGTTATGTTGGGAGACGATGGGTTCTATTTCAATCTTTTAACAGGAGATCACCCTGCTTATGTCAGCACACAGGGCCTAGCCTGCTGTGGGGGACTGTGGTTTGTGACAGTTTGATTTCTGGAGTCCTTGGGGTATTATCTGCAGCTGGTCTGTCTGGTAATGTTGGGATCCTTCCTGGATCCCGCTGAGGGATGATGGGGTTTTGAAAGGCCAGGCCCCCACATGTCCCTTGACTGGGGGGGTGACATCTAAGGACTCCCTGGCCAGTGATGGTGTCCCCAGGATCCTACTGTCTCCGGGTGGAAGAGGCATGTCTCAGGCCTGGCCACATTTCTGGCCCCAGAACCACAAAGCTGTTCAAGTTCAGGGTGTTACTTCATCTTCATTCTTTTGGGGATATTTTTCACCCAGATCTCCTATGGCTGCTCCTGGCTCGCGGCCCAACTACGTGCCACCTTCTCAGAGAGCCCAGCTCCTGGGACACGAACCTCTATCAGCAACTCCTCCTTCCCACCCTCCGGACCACACTGGCATGTCACCTCCTTTTAAGCTTCCCAAAGCACAGACATGCATGGCATCCGCTTACTTTAATTATTTAATGTGCTGAGTGCCTGTTCGTTTTCACAAGAACCCACCCTCTTGGACAGGGCCCCTGTTTGTACCACCTGCGGCTACGTCCCCAGAGCCCACAGACCATCCCCCAGAGAGCGGGACCACAATAAGAATCAGATGGGAAGTGACTGCAGTCGGTGAGAATGCCATTCAGGCCAGCGGGCTGCAGGGAGCCATGCGAGGAGCCTCAGCAGAGTCCCCAGGAGCCTTGCCACTGGTGTCCGCTCTGCTCAGCTGTGGGCCTGTCCTCCAGTCTCGGAGCGATCTCTCTAGTGGACAGACCAAGAGAAACGTGCAGAGCAGAGAGTGGCTGATGCCTGTACCAGGCCCTGTGTGGGCACCCAGATTTCTGGAGGCCCTACCAAGCTAAGCTGTTTCTAAACCAGACCCAAAGGAACAGAGACTCTGCTATCACATGTGTCCAGGCCTGCTGGCAATGCCCCTCAGCACACGGCCTGTCTTTGCCAACTCACAGACATCTGACCAGACAAGGGTCCCTAGTCATTACGGAGAGGGGAGAAAGAGGAGGCAGCAGGGGAGACCTGGGGAAGAGGTGAAGGGAACCAGGAGGGGAGGGAGGCAGGCCTGTAGGGAGAGGGACGTGAAGAATCCAAGGAGCAGAGAGACGCAGAGGCAGGATGGGAACATAAAATTGAGAAATAATTCTAAAATTGGATGCAGGCTCTGGCATGGATTTATAGCATATTATGAGATTCTAATGCAAACCAGTACCTCTGGTTTTTTTATATGCGGGAAACTGACTGAGAGACCAGTGTTGAGATTCATGGACCTGAACAGCACCAGATCTAGTCATAGCAGTGATATGTTTTAACCTCTGCCTCCCAAGTCTTCGGTGTGTGTAGCTCTCAATGGGGAAATAATCTTCCCTTTGATTTCAAACAGTCTCTGAGTCTCTCAGAATCCTCGGGGTTGTAGTGGGAAGTTGGTAAGTCATTCACGCAAGAGGCTGGGCTGGTAGATACGGATTTATAGACACAATGTCTGTAGAAAAAGAGTCTCTGGGCCCAGAAGGACCGTGAAGCAATCTCACTGCAAAACATGGGCCTTTTATTAGCCTCATCCATTCATTCATAAGCTATGGTATCGCGGCTGTGCAAAGACCCAGCCATCCATTCCCTCATTCATTCCAGGGGCAGATATTGAATGCCTATTGTGTGAAGGGGCCACGGGGGGCATTGTGAAGGATTCAGGGAAAGGAAAGCTTGCCAGCTACTTGCAAAGACCAGAAGCAGAGTTTGCATCAGCTTAGGAGTGCTGCAGGTTGTGTGACTTCCCAAGTGTAAGATGAGGCAGGTGCCAGGTGACTAGGCAAGTCCTGAGAAGAAACAGTGATGGACTCAGACCATAAAGCATCCCCAGGTGATCCCAGCTTTTAAGATCCGGCCTCCCTGCTGACTGGTGAGAATATTTGCTGCATAGTTTGGAGAAAACTGTTTTATTTACTAACTTAATCACATTAGTCATATAATCAATGATTTCTTTCCTTTTTCTTAAGTTATGTAAAATCTCAAACATACCTGAAGATAGAGAGGTTTTGTTTCTCGTATTTGTTTCATCTGTAGATTTTTCTTTTTTTATCTGATTTTTTGCAAATGACAGCTATCATATCATTTCACTTCTAAAGGTTTCACTGTGTATCTCTGAAAAAATGGGCATTTTCATTTGTAACCAAAAGTGCCATTATCACATCTGACACAATTAACAATAAATTGTCACATTTATCCAACACCCAGTCTGTAGTTAGATATCCATGACTGCTCATGAATGTCTTTATGGAGTTGGTTGTTTGAGTCAGAATCCAGGCAAGGCTGAATGTCCAGACAAGCATCCAGTCTGGTCGTTACGTCTCTCGAGTCTTTTTATTAGTCAGTTCTTCACCCACTACTATTTTTTGCACGAACTTGTTCCAGAACCTAAATCACTTGTCCTGTGGAATGCCAGTCACAAGGATTAGCCTGTTTGCTCCCTGGGGTATCACTGGGTCTATCTTCTCTGCCATATTTCTTATAAACGGAAGGTAGAGGGTTGAGCGGCTTCAGACGTAATGTTTTTGGATGGATGAGTAGGACTGTGGGGTCCACATGGCCACACATCAGGAGACACACTCCACCGTAGCCCCACCTTAGCGGTGCTCAGCCCCATTGGTGGCTTCCAGTGATAGCATCCTGGTCTCCCCACCAGCACGTTCTCATCAACTATTGGGTCCATCCACTGATAAGCATTACCCGGTCCAACTAATTCTACAGATGCTGCAGGACAGTGATTTTTTTTTTAATTCTCTATTTCCTTTTACAGTTAACAACTTATGGGTCTTTCATGAATAAAACTAGAAGCAATTGTACCCTGTACTCTGTGTTATCTCTAAACATTAATTCATTTTTATGTGCCCTGGAGGAAGAGGCAGACCCTGTCTAGCTCTGCCTTTTTGTAGAAGAGGATGAATACTAACTTATTTCTACACCACCCATGTTTGCTGAGCATGGGCTCTATCCAGGGCTCTTGGGTGGATGTCTGGAGATCTGAGATGCCTCTGCCTCGTGGAGTTCAGCTTCCTGGGGAGATGACACGCACTGCCTTACTTTCTATGTTTAGTGGCAGAGTCCGTATGGGGAGCAGCTTTGACAGAAGAGCAGGTATGACCATGTATACCTCCTTGGAACAGGACGGTTTAACAGAAGATGGGACCTGGACGAGCCCACCCGAAGGATGAAGCTGAGCTCCCGAGACGGGCTGCACATTGAGGCCGTGGGTCCTGCTGGGAAGTCCAAGTGTCCGTTGTGGATGGAACATGACTGAGCAACATGTAACTGCTCATCCAGTCGGGACCTGCTTAAGAGGGAAAGAAGCTGGACCCGGGACTCAGGCCAACCGGGACGTGCGCTTCCAGAGAGCACATGGCCCAAGGGAGGGGATGCGGGAAAATGACACCGGACAAATAAGCGGAGTCGGCGCAGGACCCAGTGGTTAAGAAAATGAATCTGCAGGGTGTTGGTGGTTCATTGACGTTTTTGTCAGAATAATGTTCCTCCCACCAAGAGGCCCATGTCCCACTCCCCAGAAACTGAATATATTAACACTCATGACCAAAGGGAATCAAGGTCGCCGATCAAGGCTTTCAGGACTTACAGGAGAGCCCCCGGAATCACCCAGGGGGCCCAGAGTGATCCCAAGGGCCCTGGGCACGGGCAGCGGGGGCCGGGAGGAGGATCAGAGGAGCAGCGCGCCCGCGGGAGCGACGGCAGAGGGCTGCGGTGGGAGAGGGGCTTGACTCCCACGGCTGGCCGCGAGGACGAGGGGTGGCCGGCGCCCAGGCTGCAGGCGGCCTCTCGTCCTGGGCACAGGCCGGGAGACAGGTGCTCCTGTCAAGCCTCCAGGGGAGCACAGTCCTGCCAGCCCGTGAGACCCTGTCCATCTTCTGGCCCAAGTGCTGCAAAATGGTAGGTTTGTGATGTTTGATCCAGGAGGAGTGCGGTGCTTTGTTACGAAGGCCGCAGGAAAGTAACACAACTGGCGAGGGTACACAGAGGGGTGGGGCGACTCTCAAACTTCATTTTTGGACAAGCAGGTGTATCACGGGGCCGTTCACTAATAATCCAAGGAGAGAGATGGTGACTCTGCTTCGGTAGGTGGGCCTCTCCCTCCGCTGCTGTGGCCCCCCACAGACCTGGGAAGAGCGGCCTCACGTGGGGGGGTTGACGGGATTTCTCCCCAGGTGTTAGGAGCATCTGACTCGCTCAGCCCCTGTGCAGGTGAGGCCTGCTGTGGGGTCTCTGTGAAGCAGAATCTGGGACAGGCGTACGTGGGTGTGACCGTGAGCGAACGCCGCCTGTCTCAGCTGAGAGCACCTCCTCCAGGAAGCCCTCCTTCACTCTCTAGTGCCACCGCCTCTGCCCTCCCATCAGACACTCCCCTACCTTCTGCAGGCAGCGCATGTTTATGTGAGCTGTACCCTGAGAAGTTTCCCACCTGTGGACGGGAGTTCCCTGGGCAGATGGCGTCACATGGTCCTCGGGAGCCGCAGAGGCTGAGGCGGACTGGGGGGTGACGTGAAGACGGCCTTCGCCTGGTGGCGCAACCAGGCTGGGAACCTGTGTCGTCATTCCGTGACCCACGCCTGCCAGACTGGGAAACTGAGGCCTTGACAGGAGAGTCCCCAGGGACCCAGGAGGCAGAACGTGGTGGAATCCATTTCCAGCCTCCTGACCTGTGAGTCAATGGTCTCCTGTTGCTGGTTTTCCCCCGACTTTCCTGGCGCCTCAGAAAGCATGCAGTTCTCCAGGCAGGTCTTCCCAGTCCTGGTGTGAGGCCCTGAGAGCCAGGTGACGTGCAGGGCAGGGGGCCAAACCGTGTCTTTCTCGTCATCAGTCCCAAACCCAGCCTGACTGATTATGTTTGCACCTGGTCAGAGGGTAGGAAGTGGAGAGGAGGAGGAGAGACAGAGAGACGGAAAGAGAGACATGCAGACAGACAGACAGACACATCTTTAAGAACACTGCTTATTGCAGTTTGTGCCTAGCCCGGAGGCCCGTCCAGGGACCTAGGACAGCCTGCCGAGCACAGTGCCGACCCCACCATCAGCTCAGGGCAGATCAGGCCCTGATCATAACCGCCTTTGTCTCCTCATGACACTTCGTCTTCTATGACGATTTCTGCAGAAATCATTGGTTTTATGGCTTGATTTCATTCTTTGCCTATCATGTTGAAGGCGTGACACATAATGAGACTGTTGTCTAACATTCACCGAGACTGAACACCAGGGGCGTTTCTGGGATTAATCAACCTGCTCCTTCCACTAGATTATGTGAAGCAAGGGAAGCCCACGGGCGGTCTGTGTTTGGGGTGGTTCCCAGGCCGGCTGTAAACATGCGCAGCAGTGGATCTGAGGGCCCTGAACACCTCCTTTGCACCCGCCGACCGGTGTCCCGGTGAGCGTTTGCACTCCTGGCCCGCGGGGAGACCCACAGAGCTAAGGTCAGACGCGCTGCCTGCTGCGGGATGGTCACCACCCCGACCTGGATGCGGCGCGGCCGGGCCACATGGGAGTGGCTGGGTTCACAAGCCGGGCATGGATTTTCCTTCCTGCCAAGGGAGGTCGACGTGGCTGCCTCCCGCCCTCTGCTGCCTCTGTGTCCATGTCCCGGGGCCACACAAGGCGCCACAGTCAGATGGCTCAAACAAGAGAGAGGTGTGTCCTCTGGAGCCTGGAGCTGGGGTCCAAGGGCAGACGGTCGGCAGGTCAACACTCCTGAGCTGCCCCTGGGCACGTGGACACCATCCTCTCCCTGTGTCCTCATGTGTGTCACTGTCCTGCCGTGTCTACGAGGACGCCGGTCCAAGTGGACACTTTTCTGTAATCCCCTCTATAAGGGCCCTGTCTCCGAACCGCCTTGTGGTCAGGACTCCAGCCTACGAACTGTGGGGCGCACTGCAGCCCCTGGCCTCGGAAGAGGACAGAAAAGGAGGGCGGCTGAGGGTCTGCGGCTGTCATCCGAGTGACCCCACCTCTAGCAATGACTGTCCACGCCCGTCATTCAACGTCCCTGGAGACAAACCGCCCTGAGGATTTGTTCCCCAAACCCGTGCTGACCTTGCCAGTGAGGACCAGCAGGGGCGAAGGCGGCCACAGGCGCAGCCATTCTGATCCTGCCTGTGGGGATCACGCCCAGCAGGGTTGGGGTGACTGGTGTATCGTGCAGAGCATTGTGCACCTCTTAAATTACCTTTATTCTTTGGTCCTAGTTGACAGGGAACCAAATCCCTCACAACCCTCAGGGTTCAGAAAGCGCTCCATGGCGAACATCCCCCGACAGCCTCATCCTTCTCGGGGTTCCGATGGCCTAGGTGCCCCCGAGCAGCCGCACCCTGCAGAGCTGTGGGCTTGCCGTGTAGGCCCGCCCTCACCCTCCCTCTGGCAAGGGCATCTTTCCTGGCTTCCCTTCTCACCTCCGGGTCTCGCCTGCAAGCCAGTCTCCGCCCAGACACCAGCATGGTCCTCCTATGCATGCAGTCCTGCTGGCAGCCCGGCCTAGCACCGTGCAGAGGGCCTCCCCACTCCCAGGGAGAAGTCCCGTCTCCCAGCACCGCACCCGCCCTGGCCACCCTGCCCTGGGTCTACATCTGTGCTCATGTCCAGCTCCTCCATGCCCTGGGCCCCCTGCCTGTCCGCTCTGCGCCCTCACCCACATGCATGTGCACACCTGTGCCTCCTGCTTACCTGTGAAGATTCAGGTCAAGTGCCACCTAAACCAGAAGGTCTTCTCTGTCCCCCAAATCTGGGGCAAATATTCCTTCTTTAAACTGCCGTTGCTCTGTGATCCTGCATAAAGGCTGTCTGGACGCTCCTGGGCTCAGTGTGTGGACCTGGAACATGAACGCAGCTCCAGCTCAGAGCCACGCGGGGCTCTCACACATAGGGGGGCCAGGCCTTGCTGCACCAGAGCAGGGACTTGGAATTCCCAGGACTTATCTTTCCTGGGACTAATGATAGATGCGCCAGAAATCTCAGTCTGGGACCAGACAGTGAAGACACATGAATGGCATGGAGAGTTTTCTCTCTGAAGAATCGGGCTGCTCCTTGCATAAGCCCCCAGGGCTACCGAAACAAATCCACATGAACTGGGTGGCTTAAACCAACAGAAATGTATCGTCCCCCAGTTCTGAAGGCCGAATTCCGACATGAAGATGCCCGTAGGGCAGGCTCCCTCTGTAGGCTCCAGGGGAGGATGCTTCCCCTCCTGGCCCCTGGGGCCTCCCCGTGTCCTTGGCTTATGGCAGCATCGTCCCGTCTCAGCCTCCAGCTCCCTTGGAGTCTCTTCTGTGTGTCTGAGTATTTACTGATCTCTCATAAGCATCTGCGGTTGCATTCAGGGCCAGCCTAACCCACAGCGATCTTATCCTAAAATTCTTAATTTAATGGCATCTGCAAAGATCCTATTTCTAAATAAGGTCACATCATGGGTTCTGTGCATTAGGGCTTAGACATTTCTCTTGGGGAGGACATAACCCAGTCCAACACATCCCCTATAATTAGGGATCAGGACACAGTTTTCCTCTGGTTTTCTGCAGTTCCCAGGGCATTGTTCATCCCCATTTCCATGTGTTATTTCAGGGAAAAGTTGGTTTTGGAGATGTGGGGTTTGGGGATGGTTTGCAAATGGACCCCATCTGAGAGGTTCACTCCAATGAACACTTAGCTCAGAAAGAGGCTGGGTGACGGGAGAGGCCTTGATGAGTCAGGCCCAGTCCTTGCCCTCGGGAAGCACGTGCCCTCGTGGTGACAGACACCCGCCTACATCATTCTGCATCGAGGCTGATGGGGACTCAGCTCAGCAGTGCGTGCACCGCCCACCACCATGGGCAGAGGGGAGAAGGAACCAGGCTCCCCTCGGGAAACGGGACTGTGGGTTGGAGGCAAGGCCAGAAGAGGTCTTGGCGCACGTTGAAGTTCCAGGGGACACGTCTGGGGTAAAGAGGATGACACCTGAGAGGAAGGGACAAGATGTTCTAAGGAGAGCCGGTGCAGTGCTGCAGCCAGAGGCGAGTATCAGCGTGGGGTGTGCGTGGGCTGACCAAGGACGAGGGGAAGGGTGGGGTCCCAGCAGGCCGGAGAGGGCTAACCAGGCCTTACACAGCCTGCAGACCCTGCTGGACGTTTCATCTCATGTAGTCCTCCCGAGGGAGCCCAGGCCGGCGCCAGCTCTGCAGGAAGGCGTAGAGTCTGAATTCCAGTCCACAGGGTGTCCACGTGGGCAGCTCCCAGGGCTGGCTCCTTGGTGAGAGTGGCATTGGCAGGCTGTCTGCACAAGGGGCAGGGCTGTGGAGAGGGGATCTTCCCAGTGCCCCAGACCATCCCAGCCCCACGCCCGCCCACACAGAGGCCCCACCAATCCCCCCACAAAACACGTTTCCAATCCGCCCACTCACCCAGCCTCCACCGTGAAGGGCGCTGCCCTGCAGACAGTTGCTTGGGAGGAAATTCCGGTTCCACCACGATTTAACTGTTGATCTTCAGCAAGTGAATTCATCTCTGGGTGCCTCAATTTCTCCAGATGTAAAATGGAAATAATAACAGAACCTATTTATAGGGCTGTTTTGAAAATTAAATGAAATTCTATGCACACACACACATCTACACACAAGTTGTCAAAGTGAACAAATACAAACACAGGACTTATAATGCTAATAATTTATTAGCATAAATGTGGCCGAATATTGCATAGTATACATTAAAACAAATTGGGTTGTTATCCGAGATTCAGGTTTAGCTGGGAGTGTGTATTTCTTCTGTCAATGGTCACGTGTGCACACACACACACAGCCTTTGGACCAACGCCTGGAATGTGCTTCCTAGACCTTAGGAAACCATTATTCCTTCTCTTTGTTGCCAGGGCTCTGGCAATATTTCCAAATGCTCCGTCCCTTCCTGTCTCACCCTCCCTAATGGATACTGTCCAGAAACCTGTCTGATCATCTCAAATGACAAACTGGACCCTGACATGCGCCTCCCACCCCACATCCTCTGTTGGACTTCACTATGTTAGCAGGTCACTTGATCCTCACGTGCCCACCGGTCTGATGCGGCTGAGGCCCTGTGCCCACCCTGCTCTGTGTGCCAGAGTGGCCTTTCCGATCCCTCATTCAGTCACTCATTCATTTATTCATTCAACAAGTCTTTCTTGAGCAACTACTATATGCTCCCATCTAGGTGCTGGAGATGCAAAGGGACCGAGTCACACCCTCGTAGAGCTTAAAATCCCAGGCTCCTGAATCACCATGCTCCCCACTCACCCTTCCCACCCTCCCAGGGATGTTTCCTTCTCAAGGATGAGAGAACTGCCATGTACGGCCCCCCTGCCCTGTGCTGGCAACTGCCTTGGGACTTTGCGTTCTGGCACAACGTGCTTACAATGCTGTGAGGTTTAGCTTTTGGCCTTATTTTGGGGGCCAGCAAAGTGACTTCGGCCAGAGGGACAACACTACACGTAAAGCTACAGTTAGGGCACAGCTTGGGGGGCCTCCCGGGCCCGTTGATCCAGTGTCATGTCATTTTTCTTGTGCCCTATTTCCTCCCACATTAACATTTAAAATCTGTAAATAACCCCTCATTGGAGGCTGGTTATGTCCACTGAATAGACACCCACTGCACACATGTTTAGTAACATCTCCAAGACAGCCTGGCAGAAAAAAGTCATCATATGAATCATTTTATTTCTTGCTGGGACCCAGTGCAGAGACCAGCCACCATGCGTGGAGGCTCTGGGTCAGCAGAACCCAGTACAAAGCCTGCCCTGGAGGTGCTCACAGCCAGCAAGTGGGTGGTCACTGGGAATCGGGAGCTGCGAGGCCACAGGGCACAGAGGAAAGAGGGCCCACACGGGGCCGGAGAGGCCAGACAGGCCCCGTGGAGGGAGTCGCTGTCCTCCCATGATGGTGGGGTTCATCTGGGCGTTGCACAGGGGAGCTGTGAGCAGGCTGGTCTAACTGGACTGTGGGGTACGTGAAGGAATCCAGAAGGTGAAAATCCAGCTGGGACATGAGGTCAGTGCACCAGCCAAGGAGTGTGGCCATTATCTACAGGGGATGTCACCCCCGAGGGTCGATGGAATAGGAAGTGACCGCGTCGTCAGGCCCTGAGTCCAGTGTGGAAGGGGGAAGCCGGATGCTTTCATGCAGAGGAAGTGGAGAGCCTAAGTTCCAAAGCAGACTAGCCATCAGAATCAATTAGGGAGCTTTACAAAAAAATAAAAGTCAGCCTCATTCCCATCCACGCCAAAGAATACATACATCCTGATCTGCACGTGTGAGGTGGGGCCGGCACACCAGCCGCAGGAGGTGCTCCCTGGGGAGGTGTGCTCTTCACAGGTGCTTGTCACCTGTACGTGCCGCAGGATATTTGGGGACCTCCATCGTGGTATTGTTTGGGCTTATGTAAGCTCTGATTGACCTGCAAGAACTTGGGGACAAGCTCACATCTTGATACTTGAATTAGCTTAACGCACACACCATAATAGCCCGTGCCACCAGATATATTCTTGGGGCACACCAGCCACCAGGCACAAGTGGCGAACCTGGGACCAAGGTGAGCTACGCTGTTCATCATTGGACTCCTCTGAATAAACTCCACTGGCTCTGATTTAACTGTGACCAAAGGGCCATCTGTGTGTGGGAAACCTTTGGGGTACTTAGGTCAAGCATAAGCCCCATTTAACATACATACTCAAAGAGCAGACATCTGCATCCACCCCTGTGTCACAGGGGCTGGCGCAGACCAACACATGGCTGCTCCCCACCGAGGACACGTGGATGGCCCTGGTGGAAGGAACTCACAAGGGACACCCCGAGTCATGTCCTACCCCCCAGCAGTGATCTGGGTAGAAGCCTCAGGATAGGTGCCTGTAGACTCAACCCACATGTCCACCCAGGCTCCACCCAGTTCACACACGCACACACACAACCATCCTGAGGGCACATCCAGCTTTCTCCCCACCCACCTGTGCAGTTACTTATGAAAATCAATGAGCTGTAGGAGTCAGAACTCACCAGATCTCGCTTTGCCAACTCCCTCTCCAAACAAGAGGGGCAATGTCTACGTACGTGCAACTATCTCAATTACTTTGTGCATTTTTATACAGACGTTTGGTAAAAACAGTTTTGAGAGACATATTTCCCAGCTTGTAAAACTTGTTTGGAGAATGAAGCAAAGGGGAACATATTCATGGGATGGGCCAGTGGCCACCAGCCCTTGCCGAGTGTCATGAGGTGGCTGCTGGCCAGTGTGTCCAGTGAAGTCACTGTCTTTGAGGCCCATCACCCTGGAAACATCCACAGTAAGACCCGCATGGAGCCGAGTGTGTCCTGAAGCCCTGTTGGCAGAAGCGGCTTCCCCCTTTGCACTAAAGGAGCGAGTGGGAGCCGGACTTCGCCCAAGGGCAGCACGGGCAGAACCGACAGCGGGCGCGTCTCTCTGCTGCTGCTCTAGCCCTTCCCTCCTGTCTGCTGTGCCCGTTCCAAGCAGAGGAAACCGGGCAGCAGCCTCGATGGGCACATTTGCCCAGTCTCCAGCAGCCCTCTGGGAAGCTTCGCCTGTCACAGGCAGCCATGCCTCTCCAGGGGCTCTGTGCCATGGGTGCCATGAATCCTGTTCACTTTGCACAACCGTTTGCCACTGTAGGTCCCTCACCTACAGGGCTGCAGGGCCTCTGGTGTCCCCACCCTGACTCAGTGTTCCATGTCTTCAGACGCGTCTCCAGGGACCACCTGGGCGCTCGCTCCTGGTCTGCTGCCTGGTCCCTGGTGTGTTCCTTCCTTCCACACAGCCGCTAGACTTTTCAGTCCTTAAACCCAGGGACCCTGGTGTGTGTTCTCTAAATCCCCTTGGGATTTGGACAGAGGCTCAGTGACTGTTCTGCATTTGGTCTGATGTCTGTTTGTCTGAAAGGATGGAGAAGGAATGAATGAAGGGGTGAATGAATGACCCTCCCTCAACCAGCCAGGCTAATAGATGGAAATGCTGGCAGAGGGATGTACCTCAGACTTCTGAGCACCACGAATGGGATTTCAGATAAATGAGTCAACCTGGGGAAAAAAATCACAAGCTAATCCTTCAGAGAGCTTATTTTAAAAGACAGACAAAAAGCACATTTAATATAATGCTATGCTGAAGCAGCAGTGGCGCTCAAAGCCAGTGCAGGTAAGAAAGCAATTGCTTCGTGCCCCTTGGAATGGCAGACCCAGGAAGAGCCAGGCAGCTACTCAGCATACTCTGCGCAAAGACCCATCAAGCCACCCTTCTCCTCAACTGTGGTCCGCCCATCCTCGACTCCAGAACATTCACTCCTAAATGCCCTGCACACCCTACCCCCTCAGAAGCCTTTACAGGAGTGGATCCTGACACCCTGTCGTTCAAACACCCACATTCTGCAGGCCCTCACCCACCCTCCTCCTCCTCCACATGGGCAGGAGCTGTCTGTGAACTGCCTGTCTTCCACTTGCAGGGACCCCTGTCCATCTGCCCAGCTGTGGCCTCAGCCACAGGGGAAATGAGATAAAACATGTTGGAAACTCCTAGAAGAGGCTTGGCCGAGGTAGGAGTCCAGGAAAGGTCAGTGAAATGTGGCCATGTCAGGGTACAAAGGTGCATTGTGCAGATGTGGGGTGCCAACGTGGCCTGTGGGGCATGGGAGCCAGCCAGCAGCAATGATCGAGGCGCAGAAGCCTCTGTTCTCACGGATCTGAACTTACAGAGGTCCCCTCGCATTCCGGCAAAGAAGATATGCAAGACAGCCTTCTCGGGGGATTAGAAGAGATTGCCTCCAAAAACATGAGGTGTCCTCTGAAGGCTCTCGCGGCATGCCAATATTTAAGCCCCTGGGGGCGGGCTCCGACGTGGAGCGCCAGGTTTGGGTCTGATTGATCTCGGTACAAGTAGCTGGCTTAAGTAGATGGTCATTAAATGTTTTCCTGGGTGAATGAGTCCATTGACAGGCAGTGGCTGCCGCACCCAAACTGTTGATGACGGCAGATAATCGACTCTTTCTCCAATGACTGCCTGCATTGAATTCTTACCAGGAAAAATTAAGCTTGAGCACCTCTCTGCTTCAGTCTGGGCTTAATTGGTTAGTAACCTGTAAGTCAAAACAGTAGAACCGATATTCTGTGATTCAGAAAGAAGTCCTGACCAGGAGAGAAAAGTGTCTGTTCTAACAGGCTTCGGCCAAGTGGATAATGGAGCTCGGAGGAAGCTGACATTTTCTCTTTGGTACGATTTTCAGTCCATCTTGTGTTAATATTACCTTGAGGAGATAATTATTTTATGCGTTCTTGTACATCTTCAATATATTCCTAAGTACTTCAATATTTAAAACATGTTTTCTGAAGCAGTGATTTCCCTACATCATGACTGTATAAAATTTATTGGAATCTGTGTCTTGCCAAAAGTCCTTAAAAGCAGCGAGCAGCCTTACTTGAACATGTTTGAGGCAGAAGGGCCTGAGGGAAGGGAGTGCTGGCAATAAGGTTTGTAGATAATAAAAATTGACACTCACAGGGGCCTGGGTGTGCGGAGATCTCTCTAAGGTGAATCAGCATGATTGACTTTTAATTAACCTTGCCGTAGAAAAACCCTCAAGCATGGAGGCCTTTTCGGGTGAACCGCAAGGAAGTGGAGGCACCTTATTACCATAATAACATTCTAAGCTCCAGAATATACTTAACGATTATAAGGCAAGCGCCTAGAAGGGCTGTAATGCACCAGTGTGACAAGATCAAACAACAATCTTTAAATAATGGAGGGGAGGCCGGCATCTTGCTCGGGACCCCCCAGCCCCTCCCAGGCCCTCTCAGCTGCTGGATGTCAGCGATGAGCCTGGCCACGCGGGACACTTGGGGATGTTTTTGTCCCTATCTGGTCTTCTTCCCGCTTTAGAGAGACAACCACGCTCCACACGGTGCATACGGAAGCCACCTGGGCTGGGCCTCGCCCGCTCCCCAGGGACCCACAAGGCCAGGTGGCCTGCCCTCTGGAACTGCGCCAGCCTGTGACGCAGAGACGCGTCCACAGTGACAAAGAGGAGGCCTGCCTCTCCTGGAGGTCCGGCCCTGCCCCGACCTTCATCTCGGCCTGGGGCCGCGGCGCACGGCCTCGTGCATGCAGTGTACCAGTGGGAACAGGCGGCTGAGCAAACACCTGCTGACCTCAGCCTCTCCTCAAGAGCCTGTCACAGGCCCACCCACCCCGAGCTGGGGATGCTGTTCCCCGTGCAGTGGTTCAGAGCCTGTGAGTCCAGCTCTGCATCCAGATGGCAAACGGAGAAAAAGAGGGCACAGGGAGGGTGCAGGACTGCTGCTGCTGATGCGTGCGACCGCGGTCAGACACTCGGCCCTCCGGTCTGCACGGGTGCTTGGGAGGGAGAGGACGGCCCGGGACCCCAGCATCCTTGGCCCTCCTCCACCAATAGAGCCCTGCGAGGGCAGAGGTGGGTCTGCTCACAGCTCTGCCCCATGCCCAGCACACACATGCGCTCAGCGCGGGACTTGGGAGCAACGCGGATGGAAGGAAGGGAGGCTTAGGTCTGCGAGGACCCCACCAGGCAGCAGACACGGTCCGGGGAGACGCAGTCGCTCCAGTACTGTGCTCAAGGTCACCTGTCTGCCGTTGGCCATCCTGACTGCAGCGGAGCCGGGGGCAGAGGGAGAGGACGGCGTCTTCCCCAGGGGATGCGCTCAGAGAGGCAGAGACAGGTTGCTTCTCCTTCCTCACATCTGAACCCAGAGGGCCCCTGCCCCGGCCGCCCTCCCCACACGGGTGAAATGGCAGAGACCGCGCCAGGCCAGGCTGTTCCACATGCTCCCCCGCCTTGGGACCCCGAGTCTGTTCTGAGCGCTAATTACGGCCTGTCATCCGGAACAAATACCTCATGTGACAAGCAAGATAATTAGTACGCTTGGAGAAAACTTTCCTTTTTTCTTAATTAAAGAGCACAGTTTCTTTTAAAAGCAAGAAAATGTACCTATTGCCTCTAGTCTGCACGGCCATCCCAGTCTGGGGAGCACTGCTGTGGTTTTGCACTTCAACCTTCATTTTTTCCTCTAAATATAAAAAAAGTGAGCAGTTAACATTTCCTGGAATACAAATCAGCCAGAAAGTGGCTGACAAACAACGAGGGTGACTATTGTTTGCATGGCTGCTTAGGGACCACCCAATACACACAAGCCACTTTGTGAACATTTTATGTGACATCCGGTCACTCTACCCTGAATCTGTATTATCCTGACTTACACGTTAAGGAAAGCGGAGGATCAGGGCATTTTAAGACCATCGCTGTTGCGGGCTTGGAAAGGGCAGAGCAGGACTGGGCACACGGGAGCTCCTGGTCTGCGGCCTGACTTGTGTCCTGGGCCGTGCTGCCCCCCCAGGGCTAGGATCGGGGCCGCTCAGTGCTTGTGCTTCAAGGCCCTGCTCTGTGCCGGACGCTGCACTGCTGGCTGCCAAGCCTGGGGGTGAGCAGACAGTCGGTCCTCCTGCCAGGGGAGAACGAGGGGGTGGGTGGACGGAGTGCCCCTCTGTCCCTGGGGGTTCCAGACTGTCCCCAGGGGCAGGGAGGGGGTGTCTGTTCCCAGTGTCCAGCACAGAGGAAGCACAAGAGGGTGAACAGCAAACAGGCCTGGCAGTGTATCAGACATGATCGCCAGCATCGCAGCAGGAGAGGCGCTCAGCTCTGAGCCCGCCCTTGAGAAACGAGTTCAGCCACACGGGGCTTGCCCAGGGTCGCCTCTAGAGTACAGGAGACAGCCGGCCATCAGTATGCATGCGCCCTGACCTGCGCCCCTTCGTCTCCCTGAGAACCATCCAATTGCATGGCTTTGGCCATCAAGGGGAGAGAGAAGGACCCACAGTTTCTTGTAAAAGGTTCTCCCAAGCTCGCTGCTTCCTCTGTCCTGAGCACATGGAAATGGGGGGCACTCACAGCCCCATGCCAGCAGTGCCATAAAGCAGACGGGGGTCCTGTGTGGCCTGGAGGCCGCAGGGGGTCTGAGCTATTAGAAATGTACATGCTCATCGGTCTGAAGTCCTCGGCTGGGCTGGGTTCCATGGAAAGGCTGAGGGTTCGTCTGGAAAGCCACATACCTGGAGGGACAGGGGCAGAGCCTCCCTGGTTCTGCATCCCTAGGAAGGGGCGTGGGAGCCTGGGTGTGGGAATGGCGGGGCTGCACGTGCAGTCTGTGTGCAGGCTCGGGGAGCAGGGGAGGAGGTTAAAGTCCATGTCCCTCTGACAGGAAGGGCCTGGGGGTACTGGGTAACTCCTGAACCATCTTCTTTCTGGCCCCAGCTCTGGCTCAGCCTGTCCCGGAAGACCAGCATTGCCCATCAGGAGACATCACCAGGAGGGAAATAGGGAACCCTGGACTGGTTTTCAATTAAAGGTCCATCATAACTAAAGACACACTTCCTCCTGCTGAAAGCTGCAGTCGTCCAGGGAGGGGCCTATGGGAGGTCGGGGCCAGGCCAGGGGTCCGCAGTCCTCACTGTGACAGAGTGCAGGCCTCCTAGGCCCAGGAGCCAGAGACCTAGATGGCAGCCCAGAGGGAGCCCCTGGGGGGACACAGGCCCTACACCCAGGCCCCAGGTCAGATGGGCAGGAAGGAGATGGGAGAGATGGATGCAAGGCCCCAGCATGGGAGCCTAGGCTGAGGGTGACATCAGTCAGAACAGGGAGGTCCACATGTACCCCAATTGGGTCAGCACTATGTAACAGATGGGGGCAGCTGGGCAGTGCTGGGCACCCAGGGCCAGTGAGTGGACAGCAGGACAGCAGGAACTCTGCACCTGCAGGCTTGGGCCTCTAAGAAGACCTCCCTCTACTCAGCCTTCAGCTCGAGAACTCTGCATGTACTCAGCACCAAGCCCGCTGTAGACATGACGGCAGAGGTTTGACCCTTACTGAGGGAAGAAGACACTATCAGGTGAGCGGTTTTATCCATCTGGGCACTGGGCCACCTGGACGCCCACCTGGGCCCCTGTACATCCTCCTGGCTCGGGATCACAGCAGTGACGGGCACCTGGATGGGGCAGGGCACTTGGCTTCAGCTCCCAAATTCGTGATGCAGGCACTGCCCACCTGCCCCTGAGGAGGGTGAGCCTTCCTCACTACGAACTCACCCAACCCTGAGACCTGCTTGGTGAGGGTGGGCATGCACACCAGGCTATGTCCGTGAAACAAGGGCTAACACTTACTCTGTGGGTAGTTGTGGCAAATACTGTTCTCTCTCTCCATCCACCCATCCATTTACCCACAATGCAATGAGAACCTACTTTGAATAGGCACTGTTCAGGCACCTGTGATATGAACATGAGCAAACAGGTAACATCTCCATAGCCAGAAAACTTGCACTGTGGCAGGAGAAACAGGTAACAAAGAAAATAAGTCAGCAAAGGAAGAGAAAATATACCCATATGTTGGAGAAGAGGTGGTGAGAACCGTGGCAAGTAGGGCAGAGAGGACAGGGCTGACTGAGGGGGGCTGGAGGACTCTTTGTTTCTTTTAAGTAAACTAGTTTTTAGAGCAGTTTTAGGTTCACAGAAAAATTGAGTGCAAAGTACAGAGATTTCCCATCTACCCCCCAAACACACACACACACACACACACACCTCCCTTACTATCTACATCCCCCACCAAATGGGGACTTTGTTTCAGTTAACCTACCATGACATGTCGTCATCACCCAGAGCCCATGGTCTACATTAGGGCTCACTCTTGGAGCAGCACATCCTGTGGGTCCACAGTTGTAATATCACACAAAGTAGTTTCATTGACCTAAACATCCTGTACTCCACCTGTCCATCCCTCTTCTACTTCCGCCCTTGACAACCACTGATCGTTTACTGTCTCCATAGTTTTGCCTTTTCCAGAAGGTCATATGGTTGGAATCATACAGTATGCAGTCTTTTTAGATCGGGTTCTTTCACTTAGTAATATGCATGTAGAATTATTCCATCTCTTTTCACGGCTTGAAATAATATCCAACTGGACGGACCACAGTTCATTTATCCATCACCTACTAAAGGGCATTTTGGTTGCCTCCAGGTTTTGGCAATTATAAACATCTCTGTGCAGGATTTTTGGACAAAAGTTTTCAGCTTCTCTGGGTGAATACCAAGGAGTGCAATTGGGTCATATGGTAAGAGTATGTTCAGTTTTGTAAGAAACCACCAAACTGTCTCCCAAGTGGCTGCATCATTCTGCATTCCTGCCGGGAACAAATGAGAGTTCCTGGTGCTCCACACCTTCATCAACATCTGGTGGTGTCAGTGCTTGGATTTTGGTCATTCTAGTAGTTGTGTCATAATATCTCATTGTTTTAACTTATATTTCCCTGATGACATATGATGTGGGACATCTTTTCATAAGCTTATTTTTCATCCAAGGTTTTTTCTTAAGTGAAGACTTTGGCCCATTTTTTTTACCACATTGTTGATTTTCTAATTGTTGACTTTTAAGAGACTGTTGTATATTGTGGATAGCAGTCCTTTATCAGATGTGTCTTTTGAAAATATTTTCTCCCAGTCTGTGGCCTGTCTTCTCGTTCTCCTAACATTGTCTTTCATGGAGCAGAAGTGTTTAATTTTAATGAAGTCTAGCTTGTCAGTTATTTCTTTCACGTACCACGTCTTTTGTGTTGTTTCTAAAAAGTCATTGCCATACCCAAGGTCATCTAGGTTTTTTCCTGTGATATATTTTAGGAGTTTCATAGTTCTGTGCTTTACATCAAGGCCTATTACTTTTGGGGTTAATTTTTGTGAAGGCTGTAGGGTCTGTGACTAGATTAATATTTTTGCATATGGACATCCGGTTGTTCCAGAAACTTTGAAAAGATTCTCTTTGCTCCATCACCTTGCCTTTGCTCCTCTGTCAAAGGTAAGGTGACTATATTTATATGGGCCTATTTCTGGGCTCTCTATTCTGTTCATTGACCTATTTGTCTCTTCTTCTTTCACCAGTACCTCACTGTCCTGATTACTGTAGCTTTGCAGTAAGTCTTGAAACTGGTAGTGTCACTCCTCCAAGTTAGTTCTTCTCCTTCAGTACTGAGTTGGCTATTCTGGGTCTCTTGCCTCTCCATATAAACTTTAGAAACAGTTTGTCAATGTCCACAAAATAACTAGCTAGAGCTTTGATTGGGATTGCACTGAATCTATAGAATTACTTGGTAAGAACTGGCAGTATTGACTCTTCCTACCCATGAACATGGAATACCCATGCATTTATTTAGTTCTCTGTTGATTTCTTTTATCTGAGTTTTTTAGTTTTCCTATGTAGAGGTTGTATCTATTTCATTAGATTTATAGCTAAGGTTTTTCTTTTTGTTTACTAATGTAAATGGTACCATGTTTTTAATTTCAAATTCCACTGGTTCACTGCTGGTATATAGGAAAACAACTGACTTTTGTATATTAATCTTGTATCCTGTAATCTTACTGTAAGCTCTTACTAGTTCCAGTAATTTGTTTGTTTACTCTTTTGGATTTCTACGTAAATGATCATGTCATCTGCAGACACAGTCTATGTTATTTCTCCTTCCTAATCAGTATACCACTTATTTCCTCTTCTTGTCTTATACCATTAGCTCAGACTTCTAAGTTTTGAAAAGGAGTGGTGTGAAGGGACATCCTTGCTTTGTTCTTGATCTTAGCTGGAAAGTTTCCAGTTTCTCACCATTAAGAATGATGTTAACTATAGGTCCTTCATAGATGCTCTTTAGGAAGTTGAGGGAGTTTCCTCTATCCCTAGTTTGTAAGAGTTTCTTTTTCTTCTTATGATTGGCTACTGAATTCAGTCAAACACTTTCTCTACATCTATGGATATAACCATGTGATTTTTTTCTTTAACCTGTTCATGGGATAGATTACATTAATTGACTGATCAATTGTTGATTAATCAAATGTCGCACCAGCCTTGTGTACCTCAGATAACCAATGTGGTTGAGATATATACTTCTTATTATACATTGGTGGAGTTGGTTTACTAATGTTTTGTTGAGGATTTTCATGTCTATGTTCATGAGAGATATTGAACTATAGTTTTATTTTCTTTAAACATCTTTGTTTAGTCTAACGCTGGCCTCATATAACGAGAGGAAATATTCCCTCTGCTTCAAACTTCTGAAAGAGATTTCTTCCTTAAATATTTGGCAGAACTTACCAGTGAATCCATCTGGCCCTGGTGCTTTCTGTTTTGAAAGTTTATTAGTTATTCATTCAATTCTCTAATCAATATAGGCCTCAGACTGTCTATTTCTTCTTGTGTGAGTTTTGGTTAGCAGATTATACCTTTCAAGGAACTTATCCATTTCATCTAAATTATCAAATATTTGTGCATAGACTCGTTCACAGTATTCTTTGTCATCCTCTTAATGTCCACAAAGCCTATAGTTATATCCTGTCTTTCATTTCTGATATTTGTAATTTGTGTCATCTCTTCTTTTTTCTTACGTCAGAGGCTTATCAATTTTATTGATGATTTCAAAGAATCAGTTTTTGGTTTTTCCTCATTTTCTCTATTGATTTCATGTTTTCAATTTCACCAATTTCTGCTCTAACTTTTATTATTTCCTTTCTTCTGCTTATTTTGCATTTAATTTGCTCTTCTTTTTCTAACTTTCTAAGGAGGAAGTTCAGATGACTGATTTTAGATTGTTCTTTTCTAATATGTGCATTCAATGCTATAAATTTCCCTCTAAGCACTGCTTTTGCTGCATTTCACACATTTTAAAAAGTTGTGTTTTCTTTTTCTTTTAGTTGAAAATATTTTTTAATTTCCCTTGAGATTTCTTCTTTGACTCATGTGTTATTCAGAAGTATGCTCTTTAATCTCCAAGTATTTTTGGAATTTTTCCAACTATCTTTCTGTTACTGATTCCAATTTAATTTTATTATTGTCTGAGAGCAGACATTGTTTGATTTTTTTTTTCAAGGTTTTTTTTTTTATGGCCCAGAGTGGTTTACCTTCATGAATGTTGCACAGGAGCTTGGGAATAATGTGTGTTATGCTGTTGGTGGAGGAAGTAGTCTACAGACGTCAACTAGACCCAGCTGATCAGTGGTGCTGCAGGGTTCCGCCTGCCGGATCTCTCCATTTCCGATAGAGGGGACTTAAGTCCCCAACTGTTGTAGGGGACTCACCTATTTCTCCTTGCAGTTCTGTCATTTTTTTGCCTCACATATTTTTGACACATACATGTTGTTAGGCACATGTTAAGGATTATTATGTCTTCTTGAAGAATTGAGCCCTTTATCATTATGTAATTAAGTGCTTCAGTTAAGTGAGGTAATTAGAAATGACCTTTCAGGAAAGTTGACCAAGCAGGCATGAGACATGAGGGAATGGTCTGCTGGACAGCTGCTGGTGGGCTGACTGGGCAGCAGGAACAGCCAGGATGAAAGCTGACCATTGTCTGGGCCTGCGGCACCCAAAGGGCCATTTCCATGAAGATCGGATCCTGCCACTGCTGGCTGAACCCCCTCTGCTGGCTTTGCATTGACCCTAGAACAAGCCCACCCACTACTGACTCACAAGGCCTATGGGGTCTGACCCTGGCCACCCTGTTGGTCCTTCTCTCATGGCCTCTACCCTCCTCCCCTAAACTGCAGCTACTGTGGCCTGTGCTTTCTTCCTCCAACCCATCGAGCCTGTGCCCACTTAGGGGACACCTCTGCTCAAAGCCTAGTCAGTCCTGGTTCTGTGGGTCTCAGCTTCCAGGCCCTGTCCTCCCAGCAGGCCCACCTAGACATCCCATCTCACTGTTCATCACAGGTTCCTGCTCACTGCCTCCAGTGGGACCTCCCAGCCAAGACGCAGTTTCACTGGATTGCAGTTACCCTGCTAGCAGGGATAGAGTCTTTTTCCTGCTATAAACCTCAAGGAGAGGAACACAGCAGGCCCTCAGCTTGTGTGCTTGGGTGAACGAAGCTGCTCATGAACAGAACCTAGCCCCAGTGCCTGGAAGGAACCGGCCATCCACAGCAGGGAGGACCTCAACCTCCCCAGCATCACCCAGCTTCCAGGAGTGGGGCTGGGATACAGACCCACAGCTCCTGGCAACATCTTGCATGTCTGGAGCAGGACTGCCTCAGGCTGCCTGAGTCTGGGGACAAGAGGCAGCAGCAAATTTGCTGCTGAATGTGGTCTCCTGAGCTGGGACCCTCACCGTGGTGACAGGCAGCCTGAGCCAGGACATTCACTGACAGGCAAGTCCCTGCATACTGGGTTCTCCCCACAGCAGCGCGCCCCACGGTTCTCTGCAGGGAAGTCAGCACAGCACTTCTGTGGAAGGATGCTTTCCCTATCCCAGCCCTGCTCCATCTGTAAATAATTCAAAGCACCAAGCCCTTGCAGATCCCCGCAGGCTTGGCGTCCTCCCGGGAAGCAGTTGGTATAAGAAGAAAGGCTGCCTCTCAACCCTGAGTTCAAGAGATGGCCAAGGCTTTTAATTTAGTTTGATGGATTTAATATCCTGCATCCTGGGAGCTGAGCTCAGAGTGATCCTGTCTCCTCCTCTTTCCCTGCTAAGCTGACAGTGGAACGTGCCTCACGGGCTAGGAACAATAATGAAGGCTTGCTCTTCGTGGCCCATGCAGCTGCCAGGGGCTGTTTGCGGGGAGGCATGATGGGCTGCCGTGAGCGCGGGTCCGCCTGGGCTGAGGGAGCCCTTCTCTGACTGCTGTGGGGGCCGAGCAGGATTGCACCACCTCCTCCTCTGGGCACAGAGCTGATGCTTCGGACCACTTCTGGATGAGTGGGCATTTTTTCAAAGGGGTCCCTCCTCCACGCTGTCCTCCCACCAATGAGGAAATTTACCACTAGGGTAAATTTCCCCCATGGCGCCATGCCTCCCCTGGGGAAGCCACTGGGACCTCAGCCAGACTGGACTTCGTGGCCTCCCTGGGCGGTCTGCCCCCTCCTGCCTCTACTGTCTGGGATGGGGACCACCCTCAACAAGCCAGCGACGAGCAGGAAAGACAAGGCTCTCATGACACAAAACAGGATGCCCAAAGTGGAGGCTGCCAGGTGGGTCACCTCCCCACCCTCTGTGTGCCAAGGCCCAGGCAGTTCCTGGCCTGCACCCATCATGGGTGCTTTCCGTGTGGCTACTCGATAGCCTTAGCAGTGCCAGGGGCCCAGGCACAGGAGACAGGATGACCCCAGAAAATAGAGAGGTGCTATGTGCATATGCCTTGTCAGGAACAGCCTCTCCCTAACGGTGATGCGGCTAGACCACAGCCCACGTCCCCATCAATGCGGTCATGCCAAGTGACCTCTGACCTGCATGGCCTGCTGATCTCCAGGGCTGGGAGGGCACCTTCCTGAATACACAGGAAGAGAAACCCCCAATAAATCAGGCTTTTCTGCCAAAGCGTCCACCCCTCGTTCTCGCCTCCCCAGAGTGGGCTCCTCTCGACCCCTTCTACAGCCGGCCTGCTTGTCCAGAGACAGTCCTGCTGAGCCACACCAGGTAAGGAAGCAGGGCCTGGGCTCCTCCTGGATGGGGTCTGCATCTCATCTGTCACAGCCAGACTGGGGCCAAGGACCCCACCCTCAGCATCCCTGGGGCAGGTGGTCTGAGCCATGTGGGCTGGCCCCTGGGGAAGATGCAGGGAGCTGCTTGACCTGTGAGGCCGGTCAGTGCTCAGACCCTCCTTCTGCAGCCACGTGCTGTGTCCCTCCCCTGGAGACCCTGCGAACTGCTTGCACTTAGCCAGCCCACTGTATGCCGGGCTCCAGGTGGGCAGATGTGCCCGTCAGGGTCCCGCGCCCTGGGGGCTTTGTGTGAAGAGCTCCCCTTCCCTCATCAACTGAAGTGGCTTTGGTTACCTGATGTCACCCCCTGAACAAGAGGCAGCCATGGTCAGAGAGGAGGAGGGAATGGCCCCGGGCAGTGGATTTGAGCCAGGATCCGGCTGGCCCATCCGCCCAGCTTGGTGTTATTCTCAGGAAATGTGTTTGGAAGCAGTAGAGGTATAAGCTTATCAAGTGGGTCGTAAGCAGGCCTTTGGACTGTGAGCCCTCCTACGGGCTGGTCATTGCTGCTCTGTCTGCCGCTCTGAAGGCACCAGTGAGGTGGGACGGGGCCATGCCAGGAGGCCAGCTCCCCAGATGCCGTGGGCACTCAGGGACCTCAGGGCAGGTGGGCAGCCCTGAGCAGGGCTATGGGGGAGATGACCAGTCTAGGCAGGTGGCCAGCATCATGGAGGAGCAGCAGGAGGCCCAGGCCATCCCCAGTGACTGGTCCCTGCAAGGCGGGGCAGCACACAGAAGGTGCATGGCACAGGTGAGGGGGCCACAGCAGGATGCCCCACCCAGCCAGGACCCTGGTAAGAGCAAGGCTTGTCCTTCACCTTGAGCCTGCTGTGTCCGAACTCGGGCTTGGGTTCAAGCACTGGCTGCGCGGCTGACGACCTCTGTGACATCCTAGTCACAGCAGCTCCAGAGCACTTGGTCCTCCTGTGGTGCTTGCTGGACAGGGTGATCTAAGACACGCCCACGGGCACGGTGAGGGCGCCACGCATGGGAGCTGCTGTCAGCCCCTGTGAACTCAGAGCACCAGTGGTTTCCTTGAGCAGGGATTGTGGCCTGAGTCCTGGGGGTGGGGTGGAGCCCCAGGAAAGCAGGAGCAGCTGTGAAGGCCTTGGGCCTCCCCAGAGCCCTCGAGCACCCTCCCACCCAGTGTTTATGACGCATCCCCCACACGGACGCCCCACCCTCAGGACAGCGCTTAAGGAAAACATTCTTACCTTGTTCCTGTCTCTAAAGGAAGCTGGCCTGGATGTAATAATTGGATGGTTGGACAGAAACCCACTTCAGGATTTGGAGTTTTTCTCTCCTATTCCTAATCTTCTAAATTAGGTCATTGATGTTATGTGTGGGTTTGTTTGTGTATTTGGTTTGTTTTAAATATTAGAGAGTTCCAGATTTTATTGAATATTTTTATCTGTAACTTGTGATAGGAATGTTTTCTTTTTCAATTTGTAATATGATAAATTGCATTAACAGACTGTTTTCTAATGTTATAAAAGCCATTGCATCCTTGACATAACTTGGGGTCACTACTACCTGAGCATATATATTGTTTTTCATGTACGGCTGAATTCAATTTACAATATTTCGTTTAGGACTTTTGCCTCTTTTTTCATAACAGAAATTAACCTATCATTTTATTTTTTGTATTGTTTTTGTCCAATTTTGGTGTCAAGGACACTTCAGTCTATGAAGAGAACTAGAAGCTTTCTACTTTTTTTCTGTCTGTAGTAGAAAGCGATTATTTGTTCCTTTAAGGTCTTCAGAAACTTAACCTCAAAATCCCCCTTTCTGCTGCCTGATGGAACCTGGGGTGGGAAAAAATAATGGAAAGATTTTGCAGTAATGCTGGGATTTATAAAATGGTTATAGGTCTTTCTGGAATATTTTTTCTCCTCTAATAAATGTTAGTATTTTATAGTTTTCTATAAATTTTCCATTTCATCATAGATATTAAACTTAAGGCCATAAAACTGGCTCTATGATAATATTCCCTTATATTTTTAAACCCCACTGTATCTATGGGATTTTGAGAAAATACTTGCAAAGTACATATCCGACAAGTGGTAATGTCCAAGAGACACAAGGAACTCTTACAACTCAGTAGCAAAACGTAAACGACCTGATTAAAAAGGGGATGAGGACCTGAAGAGACATTTCTGCACAGAAGACACACAGACGGCCGACAGGCGCACGGGAAGGCGCTCCCCATCACCAGTCATCAGGGAACGCAAGTCAAACCACCGGGAGACGTCACCTCACAGCTGTTAGAAGGGCTAGTATCAAAAAGGTAAAAGATAGCAAGGCTGGGAGGAATGTAAACTGGAAGAAGCCACAGGGGAAACAGTAGGGAGGTTCTCAGGAACTTAAACACAGAGTGACCATATGATCCAGCAATCTCTCTTCTGGGTACATGACCAAAGGAAACTAAGTCAGCACCTCAGGGCAATCTCTGCCCTCCTAGGCTCACGGCAGCATTTTTCACAATAGCCAAGGTACGAAAACAGTCTGTGTGTCCACCAATGGATGAGAATGGATAAAGAAATGTATCTTACACATATATGTATATACCATATATAGTTACATATGGTATATGCATATATGCTAACATGTGTGTGTATATATATGCATACATAGACATCATTCGTCCTTATACAGAAGGAAATCCCACTATTTGCACCAACTTGGATGGAACTGGAAGACAATATATGAAGTGAAATAAGCCAGACACAGAAAGAGAAAAACTGCCTGATCTCACCCGCCTGTGGAATCTAAGATGGCCCAGTTCACAGAAGCAGAGAGCAGGGCACCGGCTCCCGGGGGAGGAGGTGGAGGAAGACAGGGATGTTCGTCAAGGAGCATAAAGTCGTGCTCATGTGGGACGAGCCAGTCTAGAGAAACGATGGCCAGTTAACACCCCGCGTTGGATGCCGGAAGTCTGCTGAGAGACTGGCTCTCGGCTGCCCTTATCACGCACACACAGAGGTGACTGTGAGAAGGTGGTGGTCACCGGCTGCTCACCATGGGTACATGGGTAAAATCATGCCATACGCCTTAGATGTATATAATTTATTATTTAAAAAAATAAGTACGATAAAACATATTTTCATTTTAAAATATTACATTTAAAAGTCAGTTTGAAACGAAATGGAAGACTTCCTGGTGTCTCCCTGGCCATCAGTCTTGCCCCTGTGCCCCTCTTACTGGACACATGATTTTCATTTACCTTTGTTTGGTTTAGGTTGATGGGTTATTTTTCAAAAAGAGTCCATAGACGGTTAAATTTGATTTTCTGAGTTTTCTCATGCATGAAAATCGCTTTATTTTGCTCTTCTTCTTGAGTAATGGTTTTCCTGGGCATAGAACGAGAGAACCAAAATACTTCGGGATCTTTAAAGACATTTCCTCACCGGACGTGGGGTCGCTGTTGGAAAGCTGCCGCCAGCAGGATCTCGCTCCCTCGGGGACGCTGTCTTTGTGGCTACCATGCCATTAAAGGTTTTCGGACCGCTTCTTCCCTCCGGGAGTTCTGGCATTTATTAAGGATGTACCAGGTGCTTGCACTTTTTTCTTGGTCTATTTTGTCCCACAATGACTCTTTGGAAGCTAAAAGCTCATGGCTTTTCTCAGCACGGGAAAGGATTCTGCCTTTCATCTGTGAGCATGTCTTCTCTCTAATCTCTCTACTCTCCCCTTCTCAATCTCTTCTTGTAAAATTCTGCTATTCGGCCATTTCTTGACCTTTTAATTTAATCAAATTTCCAAGAACTCTGATCATTTTCTTTGCTGATTTTGCTCTTACTTCCTAGAATGGAATTCTGGGAGTGTCCCCCGAATGGAACCTCAGTGCGGCAGCCTCCCTCGGGACTCAGCCCCAGGCCTGGGCCTGGGCACATCTCTTCCCCTCTCCCCAGCCGCCTGCTTCCCTCTGGCCTCACCGAATCAGACTCCCAGGTCACCGACCTCCCCAAACTAGCCTGATCCAAGCTAGCACCGACTCCCACAGAGAAACGTGCCAAACGCCTGGACTCCACATTCTCAGGAGCCCAGTCTTAGAGGAAACTTGGACAGAGCCAGGAGGCAGGATTCACACCCACAGAGGCGGGCCTGCAGCAGACAGACTGCATGGTGATGGCCTTTCCGCCCTGGACACAGCCCCGTGCGCCCCACCTGGTGCTGGGGCTGCCAGTCTGGGCTCTGGCTTTCCTTGTGCATTTTCACTGATGGTTGCTCTGGTTCCTCTGCCAACCTGGCTCTGTCCACAAGCCTCAGACATCCTGCACGTTTCCTCTTCTGTAACACCCTTCCCGGCCAGCATCAGCCTGGGGTACTTGTTCTCTGTTCTTCTCCTGTTATTTTTGTGGCATTTCCAGATGTGGCTGCCCTGCCTGGTGGGGCTCTTTGGTCCAATGAAGTCCTGCGGCAAAGGGCTCTGCGGCCCCTTGGGGCCCAGTTCCTGCTCTGTGCGCTCTGACTGGGCATGGAGTCCTGGGACTGGGCCAGCCTCCTCTTGCCCTGCCCCCCACGCCAGCCCCTCCCTGGTGGCGCAGAGCATCTTCTGTGTCGGCAGGTTTGCACATGCTGGTCCCCTGCTGAACCGCTTTCCTAATTTCTCACCCAACGACCAGTCGGCCTCCTGGGCCGCACTCCAGCCTCGTCCCCGCGCCCATGAGGCGCCCTTCCCAGGCTGTGCAGCTGTCACCAATGGGGGTCTCTGCTCGGCCAGGCCTGCACCTCTGGGAGGGCAGGGCTCACCGCTCCCCATCTTCACCATGCCAGGTGGGACAGCGGGAACCCCCCGTGAAACACCCCAGAGTGTCCCCACCCTGCTTCCGCCTGTTGTCGTTTCTTTCTTCTGTAATAGTGGCTTTTACATTTTATTATAATCATCTCCTCATGGATCTTTCTCTGACCCTAGAGTGTGACTCTCAGGGACAAGGATTTAGGATTCGCCAAACAAATGGAGTGCACGGTAAATGCTCAGGAAGCACTGCCCCGTGGATGGAAACGACCCCGCGCCCTGCCCCGCTCCTGCCTCTCCAGGTTCCGCCGTCCCCGCCTGCCCCTGCGCACCTCTGTCTGAATCTCAGGATGCCTGAGGACCCAGCACCCGGGCCACCTCCGCGAGGCCTCTGTCCCATCCCACTCGGCTGGCCTGCATCTCTGCTCTGCGGCCCAGCAGCCCCAGGGGGTGGGGCTGTCTCCCCACAGTTGCTGATTTCCAGCTCTTTGAAGCTACTTCCGTCAGCCAGGAGGCAGGCAGGGGTGATGTGCCGCTCTGCCCCATCCTGGGCCCTGGAACATGCCAAAGAGCAGCAGTTCCTAAGCCTCCCACGGTGCAGCGTGTCTCAAAGGCCGCCACACAGATGTGACTGCATACCAAGGGTGGGGGGAGCTGGGACCCCACCACCACCCCCAGACACTGAGTCCGGGCTTGGCTGTGGCAGGCGCAGGTCTCCCAGCCGGTGGTGTGCAAGCAAGCGGGCCAGGCGGGCACTCCACCCCCACCTGAGCAGGGGTCTGCACCGCTGGCCCCACCAGGGATAGTCCGCTCTTGCAGCACCCCCAGAAGCCCTTGCTGTTTGTTGGGCACCTCTGGAGGCCTCAGAGACTGATCCCCCGAGACTGGCCCTCGCGCCTCACCACGCGCAGTTAGAGGCTCGGAGGGCGACAGGCCTGGTCGAGGCCCGGCTGGATCAGAGCCCGTTTGATCCTGCGTGCCTTCCCTGCCGCTCCGAGACCTGCCTCTCTAACAAGAAAAGGCCACAAGATGCATGCAGTTGCCAAGTTCCTTCTTGAATTTTTAAAAACACTATAAAAGTTTAATACTGAAAAGTGTAAAAAACACATTATCTGTCTCGAGACCAGGGATGTGTTTTCTCTCCTGGGATGGGAAGAATTATCCTCTTGTGAGAGAAAACATGTGCGCCTCGTCAGATCACTGAAGCCCGCTAACAAAGCAAATTAAAGATTGAAAAACCCAGACCAGCTCCCCTGGTTCACAGATTCGTGACTGAGCCTCTGTGCCCCCTCCCCTCGTCCCCATGCTCCCTTGTCACCATCCTCAGGGATTTAGGCTACGCAGTTGGAAAACAGCCTCTGAACAGGGCTCCCGATGGCTGTCCCTACAGGAAACCCTCATCTTTAGGCAAATGCTGGCTGTGCATGTCAGGCTTTCTGTGCAGAGGCAGCCGGAAAGGACGGGAGGCTGACTTACCCCCTTGCCCTTCCCGGATGCCCTGGGAGTCCTGGGCTGATGCCTGCAGCCCACCAGGGAGGGGCGGCCAGGGGCAGAACTGAGTCCCCAGATTCCATGTTGAGTCCCAGCCCCAGCACATCAGGATGGCACTGTGTTTGGAGATGGGGCCTTTAGAGACATAACGAGTCAAAATGAGGTCATGTGGGTGGCCCTGCCCCAGGGAGTGGGTGCTTATAGGAAGAGGCCATAGGACACAGACACACAGAGCACGACCAGGAGAGGACGGCGTCCACACGCCCCGGAGCGACGCTCAGCAGGACCAGCCCCGCAGCACCCGCAAAGGCCCAAACTGCTCCCCGGGGGAGGAAACCCCGTCGCACTCCTGGAATAGGGCCACCCATCCGTGGTCTCAGAAGGTGTCAGAACTGCTCCTGTCTATGTGATGGGACCCTGGTCAGCTGCTAAGACACTGGCTCAGTGAGCGGGCAGGCCGCCCTGATGCAGGGCCAGGTCCATCCTGCAGCCTGATGGTCAGCAACAGGCATCACCACATTCACAGTGGGGCGTGGTGCAAATCTTTACATTTCCCCGTTATCTCCCGGGGTGCTCACCCCAGCAACAGGGGGCCCCAGGTGGTGGAGGCAGCCCTGGAGAGGCCGACGTCACGAAGAGGGCAGACTCCCAGCCATATTCATTCACTGAGAAGCAGCGTCCTGGGGTGCCCAGGGTCTCCTTCCCATCCCAGACGGCCCCTCGGAACAGACGGCCCCCCACTGCTCTGCTTTCCCCGCCGGCTTCGGGGTTCCCTGGGGCCTGCGGCTCTTGGGCCCCCGCCTCCTGGGCTCAGCCTTGCTGACTGGAGGTGGCCCCAGGGCCGTGCCCGCCCATCGGCAGCATTACTGCAGCTCTGGGCTTACAGAACCCGGGTGCCCCTCCGTCACTCACCGGAAGTTCCGTCTGGGATATGGACGCAACCAAAGTCTTGGCTCCTGGGTCACGGGTGTGGGCTGCTCTGCGGGGCACAAGCTGCACCGTCGAAGGTGAGCACTCCCGTGCGAGGCATGGCCAACTGCCATTCCAGGAGAGCCTCCTTCCCCGGGCCAGTGACCAGCCCCAGGACAGCTTGGGGCCCATAGAGAGTGACCTGTCTGTTCAAACCCTGCGTGCTTATGGTCTGGTGCTGGGAAGATGGTGGCCCTGGGGGGTCAGAAAGCTCCCACTTTGTGACACCAGGTCTTTGGGCCTCCGACCCTCTCCTCACACAGCCCAGGGCCAGGGGTCTCTCCTTCTTCTGCCCCTGTCATGCCAGCCTGTGCCCCTCTATGGGAGGGCAGGGGCTGTGTCTCGTCCCCTCTGCCCCAGGGCCTGGCTATGGGAGCGTCTTGAGGATTTTCTGAACTTGAGTGGAATAAACCGGAGCCCATGAGAACCAAGCAGCAGATAAGCATTCAGGCCCCAGAACCCCCTAAAGGTCAGGGGCCTCGGCGGGGGGTGGGATGCATCCTGAGACCCCACAGTCAGTTACCCACCCCTCCTTTGGTGTGGCAGGATGGGCTACTGGGGTCCCAGGGTGAGGTCCCCACAAGCTGGGCACAGGCCAGGAGCAGCTGCAGGCAGAGGGCTTCCTGACAGTGTCAGGGACCTGCAGTTACCACTCTGTCCTGCCGGGCACCTGCTGGGGACAGCTGCAGACCCTGAGAAATGTCAACCTCTCCACCTATTCTAGGAAAAATAGATCTCACACGGTTTTGCAACATGGTGCCAGAGGCATAGGTTTAAATTACCTGAGTGAGGATTTCCCCCTTTTTTTTCAAATTTAAATGAAAACAGGTATTAAGAAAGCACATGGAAAGATGCATATTGCGTGAATGCCCACCTCCCTCCTTCCTGCGGAGAGGCTGTGCCCTGGTGCGTGGGGGTCCGCCATGGAGAGGGGGCACCCATTCCCATGGAGCCCAATCACACAGACTACACGGGGGACGAGAACACCCCCAGCACCTCAACTGGGCCAGGACGAGGGCTGGTGCTGGCCTGAGGGGCTCAACTTGCCCCCAGTCCAGGAGTGCGGAAGGCGGCACCTGCCCAGTCTGGCTGCAGGGCCCAGGGCAATGTGAGTCTGACAGGGTAGCCCCAGTACAGGCTGTGGGTGGGGGTGTCCACCCACAAGGCTGAACCACTGGGTTCCACACCTCTAGGCTGACCCCTCCCTATGAGGACTTCCCAGCAGCCCCTACAGTGAGCAGAGACCACCCTGGGACCCTCCCCCAGTGGGAACCAAAGTGTGGGGCTGAACTCAGCTGGTGCAGAAAGCGCCCAGCTTCCTGGGGCCCCTGTTAGGAGGGGCCAGTCAGATGCACCCAGGCTCGCACCGTCACCTCTTGGAGCGAGTTTGAGGCAAAGGCCTTCATATCCAGGGCCCTTTCCTACATGTCTCTTTCTCCCTTGCCTTCAAGCTACACCCGCAGAAATGACCCCACCCACAGAGGCCTGGCTATGCCTCCTTGGGTTTGGACGGCATGATCTCACCTTACTGCCTCTGGGACCCTGGGCTTTCTATGTGGGCTCCTGGTGCATAAAATGGCCCAAGGTGATAAACCTGTGTCATGACGGGTGGCAGGGCTGGATGAGTTCATTGATGCAAAGTGCTCAGAAAGGAGCCTCGTCTGGGCAGAACACTCCATTCCTGCTGTTCTCGCCCTGTGCTGTTCCCTGAGAAACTGTTACCATTCAAGGTCCAGGCCAGCTGTCCCCTCCTGGGCATCTGTGTGACTGGTCCCCCCACACATGCTCTCCCGTCAGGCAGCACCTGTCCCTTCACTCAGGTAACCAGCCCGATGGCTTCCTGCACTCAGAGCCCAGCCAGGGGTGGAGTCTAAGATCAGCATTTCAGTCATTGTGGTTAGACGTCCAAGGAAAGGCAAGCGCTTGTCCTCCACCCTGAGCCCCTGCCTCAGGTCCACAGCAGGGAGCAGGCCGGGGTGCCCAGGGATGGGCTGCCTCCAGCCCTGATGCCAGACAGGGAGGCAGATCTTGGAGTTGACATAGCAACAAAGCTAGAAATGCGGCCTCAGCCTCCGCCAGGGAAGAAAGCTGAGCATTGCCATCCCCCGGACCCCATGCCACTTGGGACTGTGGACGGACAGCTGCAGATGGCACATGCCAGGGGACATGCGCTGCCCCAGCCCAGCCCGTGAGGAAGCGAGAGCCTGGCGTTCCGACAGTGTCACCACGTGGGCAGCTCCTCTGTGGCGGGGACCATGTCTGCTTCTGGGACGTGAGCAGCAGGAGGCAGGCTCTCCCATGACCCTGTGCCCGGAGCCCAGAAGCCGCCTGGGGCAGCGCGTGGCAGCCAGATGGTTTCCCGTCCTGACAGGTTGTGCTCGAGCTCTGACTGCCCGCTGGCACAGGGCCCAGGGCAGCAGCGCTGGGCACAATAGCCTCTGAGGGAGACTGGTCGGGGCTGTGCTCCCCACCCTCACACCCAGGTCCCCAGCCCCGTGGGCTGGCCGACCCCCTCCCTCAGGGCCACATCAAGGCCTCTGTACTGCGGCTGGCATCAGGTGGGGCCGTGATGGGCTAGTGCCCAGAGGAAAACCAGAATAGGTAGGCCAGACACTCTGCTGCATGACCTGAATACCCAGAGGTTTCAACCTCATGGAACGTTCTATCTGCTGGACTCCATATTATGGAACCCAGCCCACAATCGTGGTGTCCCTACTGTGGCCCTGGTCCTAACCTCACAGACAAGGGGGCCCATTTTGCCTGTCCATGTGGGAGGGGTTTATCTCGCCGATGTCACAGCCATGCCCTGTGCCCTCATCCACATGCCTCCAGAGCTGAAAATCCCTCCAGGTGGGGAAGAGATAAATCCTTCCTATTGAGCACACCCCACCTGGGACAAGCAGCCAGCCTGCAGTGCACAGTCCAAGGGAGGGCAGGGCTGCGGCTGTGCTTGGAGACCTCACTGTGGTCTTAGAGAGAGCTGAGGACATTCTGGAGGTGAAAGGACGGTAGCAGTAATAACTGTGAGATGCCAGCCAACACTCATCCCCATAAAGAGGCTAAGACATTCCTCTCCCGCCTCGAGGTGTGGAGACTCCCCTGTGAGCTCCCAGCCTGTGTCTGATGCAGTCAGTCCTCAGGTGGTCACTCCCTCAGGTGGTCACTCCCTCAGGTGGTCACAGCCTCAGGTGGTCACTCCCTCAGGTGGTCACTCCCTCAGGTGGTCACAGCCTCAGGTGGTCACTCCCTCAGGTGGTCACAGCCTCAGGTGGTCACTCCCTCAGGTGGTCACAGCCCTCAGGTGGTCACAGCCCTCAGGTGGTCATAGCCCTCAGGTGGTC
>JAQQAC010003639.1:34378829-34406053 GCA_029783875.1 Phataginus tricuspis | reverse complement strand
CCCTCAGGTGGTCACAGCCTCAGGTGGTCACAGCCCTCAGGTGGTCACAGCCCTCAGGTGGTCACTCCCTCAGGTGGTCACTCCCTCAGGTGGTCACAGCCCTCAGGTGGTCACTCCCTCAGGTGGTCACTCCCTCAGGTGGTCACAGCCCTCAGGTGGTCATAGCCCTCAGGTGGTCACAGCCCTCAGGTGGTCACTCCCTCAGGTGGTCACTCCCTCAGGTGGTCACTCCCTCAGGTGGTCACAGCCCTCAGGTGGTCACTCCCTCAGGTGGTCACAGTCCTAGGTGGTCACAGCCTCAGGTGGTCACAGCCTCAGGTGGTCACTCCCTCAGGTGGTCATAGCCCTCAGGTGGTCACAGGTGGTCACTCCCTCAGGTGGTCACTCCCTCAGTTGGTCACAGCCAAACCTTGGGTGAGGACAACTTACAGAGACACTGGTGCCTGGGGGAGACCGTGAGCCTGCAGCACAGAACCACCGGCTCTCACAGAGCAGCCTGGAGTGACAGGTACCGTCCTTGGCACCGGGACAGCCAGGAGGAGCAGGCCAGTGCTGCCCCCGCGAGCTCACCTTGTCACGAACCGTCCCCCAGCGGGACTCCATCCGCCCATCTTTGTGTTCCTGCTGTGTAATGACATGAGTGCTCTGTGAACCTCTGAAGTGGTATTAATGGACAGAGTCCTCCCACAATTATCTCTTCTTGGTAGAAGATTCATGGACCTTTCCACGGCACGGAGCTGGCAGTCTTCAGAAGCCATCATGGCCTGGCTCACTCAGAAAGTGATTTCCCCAAGGATCAGATAGAGCGCATTTGCGCATCACGGCCGGGCTGGGACACAGAGACATCCCCAAGTCCCACTCAAGATCAGCAAATCCCACACATGGCGACTTGATCAAAGGGGCAGTTCTGGCAATAAGCTCCTTATCACTCTGCATCGGTGGGACCCTTGCAGCTTCTCCTAGGAGGACGGCATCCTTTCTCTTGCCCAGCACTGCTGGTCTGAACACAGTCCTTCCTGGGGACAGGAAGCTTGATCCCAATTCAACTCACAGAATGTCCAGGGCAGAATTCACTGCTCGCTGCCTGCATGCCTTGGGCTGATGGAGGGGGTCCCCTAGGTAAGGCAGAAGCATCCCTGGGACTGGATCTCAGGAAGCCCTGTACATATCACCCTCCTCAGGAGGACCAGGGGCACCATGACTGTGGGGACCACCCAGGGTCCTAAGCAAAGGTGGGACAGTCAGGGGTGAGTTTCCAATGACCGCCCTGGTTGCAGTGTGGCTGTGGCGTGATGTGGCAGAGACGGTCACAAATCTGTTGTAGCGTGGCGGTGTCTATCCTGCTCAAGCCATGGGCACCTGCTTGCCAAGTGGGCAGCACACATTCACTTCATTTTTTCTTTCATTATTTTACCTGATTTTCACATGCGCTCCTAGGAGCTACACAGGACAGGTGAAATTATTCCACCTTTTCAGAATTTTAAAAAATATCATTGAAAATTTTAAGTGGCATTTATATTCCAAGGAATGTTCCTGGACCAAAGTGTGGTTCCTCTCGCCCTGGAGCAGAGAACCAGAGCACACTGACCCCACGCTGCAGGACAGGTGGGGAGAGAGCAGAAGGGAGCTGTCCTGAAGGCTTTCCCCTTGGAGCATCCTCAAAGGGCCTCTGCCATCCCCTCCCTGAGCGGCCGCCCTGCCTCTTGTCTGTGCTGATGTCTCCTGCTTGAGGAGTCTGCCTCTCAGCTGTCCCGAGGTGCTCAGTGTCACTGGGGTGAGGAAGGTGGCTGTCCTCAGGCTAAGGGAACCCGGAAGGCCATGGGAGGCCAGGTAGGGGAGGCACAGGCCTGGTGGGCTGGCTGTGTCCAATCCCAGGATTTCTTCTGTCCCATGGCCCCACCCCCTTCCCCAGGATGCCCTCCTTGCGCAGGTAAAACCGGAGCCGGAGCCATCCTGCCTGCTGGGTGCAGCATGCTGCCTGCTGTGCGCACAGTACTCCTGGAGTCCCCATGGTGTACCAAGCCCTTGAGCTACAGGGACGGGTGAGTCCTGGGCCCTGCCCTCTGGGGGCTTGGGAGCCAAAGCCGACCAGGTGAGCCACACGCTGACGCCAGGTAGCTGCTGACCCGCCGTACCACATGGGTCAAAGGGGAGCTGTGTGTGCAGATGCCCGGGTGAGCCTGACACGCCGCGAGGGGCAGGAAGAGGCCCTGGAAAACCGCCACCACTGCTGCAGCACAGGGGGCTCACTTGGAGGTTGGCCAGGAGCTTCCTGGCAGAAGGAATAGAATTTGCAAATGCAAAGTCATTAAAGTGCTTGAAACGTGTGCAGGACCGCAAAGTGAAGGTCACCAGTATTAGTCAGTTGCTGGGCAATCCAATAGTGAGCACGTACAACCCCAAGACAGCATAGCCACGGAGGCCACACGCACTGAGTTCTCACCACGTGCAGGCCCTGGCAAGGTTCTGCGTCTGCTCCGTCCTCCCCAGGCTCCAGCCGTCCATCCCCATGCCCCCGTGCTCAGAGGCAGCGTGAGGGCCACAGCTACAGACCAGCCATGGCCATCTGCCCACCCAGCAGTCCACACTTCCCTCGAATGCCGGGACTGCCCCTTTTAAGGCCCACGTGTGGTACCTTGATAATGAATCCTGGTCTGACTCTGGACCGGACCATTCTGTGTCATTTAAATGCTACTGAGCGAACCTCTCCTCACTGCCATCCTGATGTCACCCAGAGAGATGGCCACAGGACCTCATGCTGGCTAATTAGCTCACGGACAAGAGCTGCATATTCCTGGGGAAACGACCTGGTTCAGGGTGGAGGGGCATGTGACCTGAGCTGGGCCCTTCCCACAACGGTCTTAACAGAGCTCCTGGGGAGCGTTGTCCCCCTTCGGATGGGATGGCGGATTTCGCCGCTGCTGGTGTCTACACTGCCCTATGGTAGGGAGGTGCGACTAGCAAAGTCAAGCAGGACCAGCGGAGGGATAACCAGTAAAGCCACGTCCTGATAATGTGATGGGAGCTTCTGGGTCAAACCTGCCTGAAGCCAAACCATCCTTTGGGCCACCCGGTTACACGGACCAGCTTAGTGCTGTTCTTAGAGCGACTTAAATGCCATTTCCTTTCTTGTAACAGAAAGAGTCTCAGTAGCAGGGGAGAATCAGAATTCACACCCAGGGCCCGTGTTCTTGGCAACTAGCAGATGCCTAGATGATGTCTGTAGCTGTTTTTAACAATAAGAATAACAGTTATAGGATTCGCCCCAGATTAGAAGACAGCAAGGAGCCTTCCCTTTTGCGCTAAGCATTAAATCGCCAGTTTCCTCCTATGGTAACTCCGGGATGTGGCTGTTAGGATCATTGTTTAATGCAGGAGGACTCAGAACAAGCAGGACTGGGACGGTGGCAGCCTGCTCACGGTCACACAGCAGATAATGTCCGTGGCCCGGATTTGCGCAGGGTTTGACTGGCTCCTCGCCCCCTCACCGGTGCCCCAGATGACGACACACTGGGGATGCAGCCTCTGGGCCTCTGCGGAGCTGCAGCTGGGCCATGAGGGCCCTGCACGTTAAGCAAATGAATTGTGACCGGACCTTAGAAGAGAAGGCCCTAGCAATGCTAAAGGTGAGCTGTGATGGGGTCGGAGGGACAGTTCAAAAGGTCATGTCAGCTGCCATGACAGAGGTGGGCTGGAGGTGAGAGAAGGAGATGGGCAGCCAGTCAGGGGGGGTGTGACAAGTCAGGTGACAGGGCAAGGGCCTGGTCGAGGGGCAGACAGCAGTCCCGCCTCGCACCTGCTCAGAAGGCGCATCCCCAGGAAGCCCACCTGGCCTGGCCCTGTCACCTCATGCTCTGCACACGGGGCAACTCCAGGACAGGCATCGTCTAACCCGAGCCCATCCCATCTCTGGTTGCCACAGCTCCAGTCCCACTGGAGGAGTCTGATGGCTCTTTCCTTTTTTAAACAGACTTTATATCTTAGAGCAGTTTTAGGTTTATAGCAAAATTGGGCAGACGGTACAGAGATTTCCCATAAACTCCCTGCCCGCACACACAGCCTCCCCCACCAGATAGTACATTTGCCAAAATCCACAATCCTCTGTTGGCCGTCAGTATCACCCCAACTCTGTAGTTGACATCAGGGTTCACTCTTGGTGTTGCCCACTGTGCATGTGGACAAATGTGTAGGGACATGTGTCCACTATTACAGTGTCACACATAGTAGCTTCCCTGCCCTAAAAGCCCTCTGCTCTCCCTGTTCATCCCTCCCTCCCCTGACCTCTGGCCGCCACTGGTCCTTCACTGCCTCCCAGAGTGTCACAGAGCTGGAGTCACACGCTCTGCAGCCTTTTCCGACGACTGGCCTCTTTCACTCAGTGGTATGCATTTGAAGTTCCTCCGTGTCTTTTTTATGGCTTCATAGCTCCTTTCTTTTCAGTGCTAAGTAATATTCCATGGTCTGGATGGACCACAGTTTATTTATCCACCATCTCTGAAGGACACCTTAGTTGCTTCCAGGTTTTGACAATTATGAATAAAGCTGCTGTAAACATCTGTGGGCAGGGTTTTGTGTGGACAGAAGCTTTCAATCCTTCGGGGAAATACCGAGGATCACCACTGATGGATCGTATGGTGAGAGTACATTCCATTTTGTAAGAAGCCCCCAGACTGTCTCCCAAGTGACACCACCATCTGCATCCCTTGCGGTCATCAGAGTTCACACTTTGGCCATTCTAATACATCTGCAGTGGCATCTCATTGTTTCTGATGGTTCTTTATTTTTTACTACTTATTTTTAAAAACTGTCACACAGTACAAATAACTTTTTTGTATTCCTTTCTACGAATTTTACATGTAGTTCTGATGTAACTTCCATGACCATCAAGACACAGAACAATTCCATCACCCAAAGCATGCCCTCATGAGCTCTTCACATATGTGAGGACTCAGGGAAACTGCAAAGACATTATACTGAAGGAAGGAACCAATCTGACCATGGGGTGTTACTTTTTAGACAGTTAATAGAGGAGGTTACATTGATAGACTTTTAATATAGACCCAGTTTTGAATGCCTGCAAAAAAAACCCAATTGGCAGTCATGTTTTAATCTCTTTACATATTGCCAGATTCCATTTACTAATAGCTGGTTGAGAATATTTGCATATATGTTCACGAACGTTGTTGGTCTGTGGTTATCCTTTTTTGTACTATTTTTGTCTGGTTTTGGTATCAGGGTAATGCTGACCTCATAAAACAAGGTAGGAACTATTTCCATCTCTTCAGGACATTGTGTAGAGTCTGTGCTATATCTTCGGTCAATGTGTGTTAGAATTTGCTGGTGAAATAATCTGGGCTTGGAGATGTCTTTCTCAGAAGGATTTAACTACAAACAAATTTCTTTAATGCAATAGGACTACTCAGGCTCTCTGTTTCATCTCAGGGGAGTTTTGGTAGTTTGTGGTTTTCAAACTTTTTATCTATTTCATATAATTTGTCAGATTTATATGCACAGATGGCTTGAAGTCTCCCCTTCTTGTCCTTTTGATGCCTGTAGGCTCTGTTAAAAAAAAAATTTATTCCTGAATTGGTAAGTTAACTTCCCTCTTATTTTTTGTCAGTCTTACTGGAAGCTTGTCAACTTTATCAGCTTTAAAGAACCAGCTTTTGATTCCTTGTCTTTCTGTTTCCGGTTTGATTGGTTTCTGTTGTCTTTAAATTTTCCTTTCTTCTGTTTGCTGTGGGTTTATATGGCTCTTCACTTTTTTCTTTTTTTTAGTTTCTTAAAGTGAAGCTCAGATTATTCATTTGTGACCTTTCTTCTTTTCTAATATGAGCATTTAATGCCTTAAGTTTCCTTTTCAGCCCTGCTTTAGTTACCTCCCATAAATGGGGATGATACTGATGTCATATTTTCACTGTTGGTCCATTAAAGTTATTTGTAATTTCTCTGGAGACTTCTCTTTGACTCAGTGTTATTTAAAACCATTTAATATGTCCAAGTGTTTGTAGATTTTCCTTTTATATTCCTGTTATTGATTTCTAATTTAATGCCATTATGATCAGAACACATACTTGGTGTTGTTTCAGTGACCCTTTCCGGTGGATGTTCCATGGGCTTTGACAGCGTGTGTGTTCTTTCTCTTCAGGTACCATGTTCCTTAAATGTCAGTGAGATCCAGTGGTTGGTAATGTTGTTCTCTTTTCTAGTCTTGCTGAGTTTCTACCTGCTAGTCCTTCCCCTTACTAAGAGAGGGGTGTGGACATCCCCAACTATCATGGCAGATTCATTACTCCTCCCTTCCATTTCCTCTGCTTTTCCTTTGTGTATTTTGAAATGCTTTCACTAGATGCATTCAGGATCACTGTGCCTTCTTGTTAACTCTTTTATAATGTCCTACTTTACCCCTGATAAAGGTATTGGCTCCAAAGTGTATTTTGTCTGATATTAATATGGCCAATCCATTTTTATTAGTGGTTACATAGATGACTTTGTCCACCAGCTTCATCATTCTGCTGGAGATGAGTTTCTTGTGGGCCGCACATGAGAAATTCTTGGTGTTTTATCCACTCAGAAACCCTTGTCTATTAATAGCTTGTGTAGACCATTTTCTCTTATGTAATAATTGGTATATTTGGATTCACTTCTACCATTTTATTATGTTTCTGTTTGTTCCCTCCGCTTTCCATTCCTCTGTTGATCCTTTCCTGGCCTCTTCTGGGTTGTTTGAACATTTTTAATATTATCTATTGTGTTTATTGCTACCTCTCTCTGCATAGATTAATTTTTTAAGCTGACTGATCTTGGGATTGCAGTGTATACACTTAACTTTTCAAAGTCTACTTAGAAAAGTACATTACCACTTCTCTCTTATATGTGATACTCATCTTCTATATTAGCTACATACATTGAAAACCTCATCAGACAATGGTACAATTCTTTTCAATTTCCACTATAAACCTATTTTAGAGAACTCAGAATATAAAATAGTCTTTTATATTTGCCTATATATTTACCACTTCTGTTATTTTCCTCATTCCTGATTTTCCAAGTTACCTTCCGCTGTCATCCCCCTTCTGTCTAAAGATTTTCCTTGAGGAATTCATTTAGAGCAGTTCTGCTGCCAATAAATCTTCTTAGTTTTCCTTTAGCCAAGAACATCTCCATTTCATCTTTATTCCTGAAGGCATTTTCTTAGGATATATATATATCTGGGTTGACAATTTCCTCTCTTTTGGTGCTTTATAAATGCCGTGCCGTTACCATCTTACTTCCTTGGTTGGAAATGAGAAACCCACAGCCCGAAATTGCTTATCTCTTATAGGTAATGCATAGTTTTTTCTGGCTTCTCTCAAACCTCAGTGCAGATCTAGTCTTCAGCAGTGTGAGCACGATGTGCCAGGCATGGATGTCTTTGAGTTTCTTCTCTTTGGGGTTTGATGAGGTTCTTGATTCTGTTCCTTTATGCATTTTTCCAAATCTGGAAAGGTTTCAGTCAATACTCTTTCAGAATTGTTTTCAGCACCCCATTCTTTCTCCTCTCTTTGATGACAGCGATACACATGCCAGGACTCTTGTCGCCCCATAGGTCCCCGAGGCTCAGTTCATTTTTTAAATCTTTTTCTCTGTTCAGATAAGATCACTTCTATTGATTTATCTTTGAGTCCAGTGGCTCTTTGTCATCTCATGCTGCTATCAAGCCTATCTGTGAGTTTATTTTATGTATTTTCTGTCAGACCTAACTTTCCATTTTCTAACTTGTGATTGATTTTAAATATGTATGTGATTACTTGCAGGAATATTTTAATAATAGCTGCTCTGAAGTCTCTGTCAGATAACCTCAATATCCGTGCCATCACAGGACTGGTGTCTGTTAAGTGTCTTCCCATGAGAATGGAGATTTTCCTGGTTCCGCATATGCGAAGCAATTCCAGACTATATCGTGAACATTTTGAATGTTATGTTATGAGCTCTGAATCTTGTTTACATCCACTGGAGAATGCCATATTTTTGTTTATGCAGGCAGATGACTATTTAGATGCAGGCCGTGGGTTCCCATTTGCCTTTTCTGCACCAGCTCTGGTGCCTACCCAGCTTGGTCCTCTAAGCCTTTGTAGTTCTATTCCTAGCCATCCCGTGCACATGTCACCCAGCAGCCAGCCTAGACCCTGGCCCACGGTCTCTGCTACTTCCGTCCTCAGAATGTTTGGAATGATCTTCAGGGTGACATCTCTGTGTGCACAGCCTGAGGGTGGGGAGAGGTCCTGAGCCCAGGAACTCATCAACAACCCTGCGGGATCACTTTCTCAAGTTGCTCTGGCTTTAAAGCCGAGGGGTTAGTGACCCTGCCTTCCAGGCTTCTGCAACCACACCCTCATTCACAGCCAAGCAGCCAGTGTTAGAGAAGGAAACGAAGCAACCAGTTCTGGCCTTACCCCCTTGGGACCCTGGCTCCACAGCACAGAGAAATGCTCACCCTACCTCAAAGTTTCAGTCCCGTGGACCTGGTTCTGGCTGCCGCCACCGTCTTCACGTGACTGCTTAGGGGGCCAGGGTGTGAGAGAAGGAGAAGTTAAAACTAGGGAAGAAAACAGGGATTTCTGAATTTTCTCTGTCGGAGGCTCCCTTTCCTGCTCCTTGTGCCATAGCCAGACTGTCTCCTGGAATCCTCTCTACCTGCCTGATGCTAGGGTTTCAGTGCATTAAATTCAAGCTGGAGGACACCAGTGGGGGAAAGTGTAAATTCTCTGTTTGTCTAGTGCCATACTGCATTTTGGAATTCTTTCCCAAACCACCTGCTGCTACTTCTGTTTCTGTCTTGAAATGGTTGGCCCGCTTTTCCGTACAGCTCCCGGGGGTGCAGCCCATGGGAGAGTCAAAGAGGAATGTGCTTGACCCAGTCCCCCAGCCTCTGCTTGGTTTTGCATCAGAGAGGCATGCACATGTTTTTTTCTGAGCTTCTGGAAAGCCCCCCTGGTTTACAGTCTGTTCAGACCAGAGCTGCGCACCTAGCTCTACTGGGTGGTGTCAAATAGCATGTTTTGATGAAATTTTCTACATTTTTTTTCTTTGTAACATTAAAAAATGTATCTGTGTAGTTTTATTGATTTGGATTTGGAAACATTTTTTTGAACACTTTTAACAGAATTCTTGGGCAGCATGTCCCATACCCAAGTGTCTGGTAATAAGCTGTGAAAAATAAAAAATGGATTTACTTTTTAAGAAAATCAATAAATCACAAGAGACGAATTTAATAAAAGAAAAAAACAGAGAGAACTGGAAGTTTTTGACTCACGATAACAGTGGTGTTAGAACACTGTCCCTGTGAGAGAGTCCCTGGGGCCCGAGGAGGAGGCGGCCTCAGAGAGCACACTCCGGGTAGCTGATGGCACCCCACCCAGGTCCTGCTGTCAGGGCTCCCCTCCAGCCCAGCATCTGCCCACCTTCTCCCCAGTCTGTCTCGGGGCTCCTCGGCAGGGTGGTCTTTCATTCCTTCAGAACACACCCGCCCTGTCAGGCTCAGGGCACCTTCTCCCTCCGGGGCACCTGCCCAGACCAGGTGGGCACACGCTGACCAGAAAGATCCTCCAGGCTGAGTGTGACTGAGGTTCCCACTGTCCCCGGCATGTGCTCCATCAGGGTTAGACTGGGCCGGATGCAGGCAGTCACAGGTGTCTGGGCTCCCTCCGGGTCCCTGCCGCCGGCTGCTCAGTCCCCACCCCAGGGAGCCTGCACTGCAGGGGATGCTGCCTGAAGCCGAGCAGAGGCCTGCAGGCCAGGTGGGGGGGGGGAAGAGCAGGCAAAGGGTGCATGTCCTTAGGTTAAATGGTCGAAGAGCATGGAATTTTTGGTGAAAAACCAAGTGACTCACAGCATCCAGAATGTGGAGGCAAAGGCGGAGGATGTGGGGCTGGGATGGTCAAGGTGGGGGTGAACCTAATGTGAGGGGAGGCTGTCAGGAGAGCGAGTTTCTGAGAGACTCTGAGAAAATATGTACATCGAGTGGAAGTCATATATGCATGTACGTATGCAAAATATACATATATACAAATCATATACCCACACACACACACATAAATATAGTGTATATGCACAACTGCAGTCAGAGGGATAGATAGACAAGTAAGAGGGGTGAAGAAATAGAAGGCTGTTCATAGGCCGTCAGTGGGAATAGGTAAGGGGCATCCACTTTGGAAAGTTCCCAAAAATGTTTGACACAGAGTTGCCATATCATCCAGAAATCACACTCCCGGTTATACACCCAGGAGGACTGGAAGCCTCTGTTCACATAAGAATTTATGTGCAAACACTGATAGCAGCCTTACTCATAATGGCTAAAGAGTGGAATAACCCAAGTGTCCCCCAGCTGATGAACGGAAGACCAGCTGTGGTCCTTCTGCCCCATGGAACGTTACTCAGACGTAAAAGGGAATGAAGCCTGACACAGGCTACAAGGATGAATCTTAGAAACGTGATGCTCGGTGACATAAGCCATATTCAAGAGGCCACGTGATGAACGATCCCATTAGCAGGAAATGGCCGAGACGGCAAATCATAGACATGGGAAGCGGTTGGTGGTTGCAGGGGCTGGGGTGGCGTGGGGAGTGGAGCTCGCAAGGGGGTCACTTCCTGGGGTGAGGACAACGTGCTGGAAGGAGGCGGCACATGGTTGCAAATACTTAAGAATATACCAAAAACACTGAATTCACACTCTAAAATGGTGAATTTTATGATGTGAAAATCGCATCTCAATTCCCAAAGAGTGGGGTTTGGGGGTGCAGGAGGACCTGTCTGAGAACAGCTCTGTGGGAGAGGCTCCCTCCCAGCAAAGGGAGCCCCAGATGCAGAGGCCCTGGGAGGGTTTTGAGCTGTTTGCAGAGGAGCAGAAATGGGCTGCAGGGTTGGCCAGGGGAGGACAGCCGAGCCAGCAGGGCTGCCGACCCACGGAGTGGGGACCAGCAGGCCTCTCAGGACTGGAGTCCCCTCGCAGCAAGGCGGCCTGCGGAGGCCTGCGGCAGAGGAGTGACAGGCATTCAGGACTGCGGAGCTCGGGGAGAGGGTCGGCCAGGGCATTACAGCCTTATGGGGTCCTGATTGCGTGAGCAAAGCCAAGGATAAAGGATGTGACAGGTCAGTCTGGAACCCCCCGGGGTGCGGGGGGCGAGGGGTGAGGAGTCAGCCAGGGCATCACAGCCTTATGGGGTCCTCATCGCGTGAGCCAAAGCCAAGGATAAAGGATGTGACAGGTCAGTCTGGAGCCCCCGGGGTGCGGGGGGCGAGGGGTGAGGAGTCAGTACAAGTCCCCTGGGCTACCCGGCCCTCACTTTACCCCACTGATGGGAGGCGGATGCCAGAGGATGGTCACCTGAACCGTGTCACCAGGGCCCCTTTCACCACTCCCTGTGATGGGGGCAGAAAAGTCTCAGCAATTGTGCAAATCTGTGGGAAGGGCATCCCTGGAAGAGCGGGAGGGGCAGGGAAGCCGCAGATCTGAGAATGAGTCGCCTTCCTGTCCTCGGGGCAGCCCGCGGGGCAGCTCTTGAGTCTGTCGAGCTAGACACAGGCTGTACTCACAGGACACGAAGCCTGTAGGTGGTGATGCGAGGTTGAGACCCAGCGCAGGAGCAGAGTATGAACTCAGCCAACGGTCCATCCTGAGGGTGGGCATAGCCCAGTTCTCCCCCGGTGTCTGTGTCCGTCTCCCTTACTGCGTGACTCCGAGGTCCTCTCGTTATGGAGTGGAGTCTCCTGGAACCTGCCCTGGCCTGGTGATTTGCTTGGCCCCAGAGAACGTGTCAGCTGGGATTGCGTGCTGTCCTCAGCCTGGACCACCAGAGGCACCGGCTCTTGCTCTGTGTCTCAGAGTCTGGAAGAGGCTCATCTAAGCAGCCTGCTGGAGGGACGGTGCCAAGCAGAGCTGAACACCAACCAAGCCGGTCCAGCACCATATGGCCGGGCCACCCACCAACCAACTGCCGTGCAGGCATAAGAGAGCCCAGCCAAAATCCTCTCGGGCTGGCTCGCGTCAAAGAACGGCTTGGCTGACCACAAACTTGTGAGAAATAATAGGTGTTGGCTGAGTTACGCTGCTACATTTTGGGTTGGTTTGTCACACAATGGTTAACTGATATAATGAAACAAAAAGAAAGTATAGAAGCTGGAATGAGTTGGACTCAAAATTTGACAGACATACACTCTGCTGGGCACCATGCTGACCACACTGGATATTCTGTAGATGTTTGCTGAATGGATGAAGGAAACACCCAAATACGTACAAAAACTCCATCCTGTCAGCTCAAATAATGCATCCTAAAAGATATCTTTTAGTAAATAAACTCTGCAGCACTTGATGGATGGCCCCGGGGACTTGCCTGTTGGTTGCAGTAGGAATCAGGTGTTCCTGGGGACAGAGAGCAGTTCTCCACATCCAGAGACAAACCCTCCAGAGGTCATGTCGTAGGGGAAAGGTCAGCCAGGGAGCAACCCATCAGGTCAGAGAGAGCCGGCTGTGTTTCTTCCTTTCACTCAACAAACATCCATTCTGTGACTAATCTGTGTGCTGCACAAAGTGTTAAAAGGCATGGTCCATGCTCTCAAACTCCGTGCTGAGAAGACAGACATGTTAATAAGTAAACAAGGACTGTATGAGGGAGAGGCAGAGACTGTGAGAGGCTGAGGGGGTACCTGTTTATTTCTGCCTCATGAAATCTGAAAAGCCTAGGAGGACTTCTCTAAGCCAAGTCTTAAAGGACAAATAGGGAAGCAGCCAGATGCCGCAGACAGAGAGGCAGGCAGCCCATAATAATTACTCCTTTCACTGGGCACCTGGTGGATGCCGAGCCCGGGGCCGAGCAGCACGGACGGCCCTCATCTCTAATCTATACCTTATGACGACACTGGACAGTACTCACCCTCGTCCCCTGTAGCGAGAAGAGGAAACTAAGGCTCCAAGAGGTCAACTCCCTCACTCGGGGTCACTCAGTAGGTGAGGTAAGAGAGAGCCAGACCCATCTGAGCAGACCAGGTGACCGGCATGTGGGTGGTGAAGATGTGCACCGAGGACCCTGAGGCCCAGCCTCATGGAGAAGGCAAGGAGTTCAGAGCCCGACACAGTGGACATGGGGCTGCTCAGCAGAGGACAGACGTGGTCTGCATGGCACTCGGGACAGATCCCCATGGCGGCTGCTCTAAGGGGCACCGATGGGCAGGTGCCAGAGTCAGGGCTGGGCTCAGGACCCAGGCCATTCCGTGTGGCGTGCAGGTGGTTCTGTCCTGCCTGCCTTTGGACAGGGAGGACCCCGCAGGGGAGGCAGGTGCGACAGGGCACTGACAGGGCGGGCGTGGCCTCCTGCAGAGGCTTTGCAGGCGTCCGGATCAGACTCCCGGCTGCGTCTGGGCTGGAGCAGGGCCTAAGTCTCTTCTCCTGGTCGTCGGGGAAAGTGGGGCTCCCTGCTGCCCTGGCCCTGCCGGTGCCTCCTTCACCCAGAGGCAGTGAGTCACCCTGTAACCCCGGACAGGATGTGGTGGGGCGGGCCCTGTGCTTCGACAGACAGGCCCACGAGGTGGGACCGCGGAGGGTCCCTGCTGCTGACGGTCACAAGCCCATTTGGACACTATGACGTAATGTAGCCTAGCTGGTGCCTATGCTGCAGACTGTGCCCCGTGGGGCCTGGCACCCACCACATCCGGCCCCCTGTGCAGGCGAGCTCTCCGTGTACCCAGAGAGCCAGCTCTCATCTGGCTGGGCGTCCATCCCCCGGGAGCTGCCCCAGCTCAGCCTGTCACATCGCGCTCCTGACAGGTGCGGCCTGAGACAGAACAGAATCTTCCATAAGAGGCAGGATTGGCCCTAAGAGGCCTGAAGCAGGCCTGTTTTCAGAAGCATCTGATGGCGACTGACTGAACACAAGCACACTGGCAGCAAGTGACTGATTTGAAGACACGTCTCCTCAGACCTCGCTGTATGCAAAGCGCTGGGTGAGCACAGGCTTGCCGCCTGCTTTCCCTCCCCCACCTGGGCGTGAGAGTCCTCGCCTTGTTGGCACTCTGTGAGCACCAGCCGCTCACCAAAATCTTGCTCCCAGCAAGAAACTCACGGCGGGGAGTTGTACTTACCAGAACAAGATTGCAGTGCACGGAGATCACCCTTCCACCCGCCCCTGAGACAAAGCCCCGGTGCCACACGGAGCGCACGACGGCCCCTCCCTGCTCGCCCAGCCGCGGGTCAGCGCGCTCCACCTCCTTCAGGGTCACCCGAGAGGTGACCTGAACAGACTTTCATGCTCACACCTGCACTGACTCTTCTTTTCACGCCCCCTTGCCTTGGAGTGCCAACTCTGCCCTGGGGACCCACAGTCACATCACCAGCCCAGGCCTCCTCCCAAAGTGCAGGCGTGTGTGACCGTGGCGGCATGGCTGTGATCTCCTCTGACAACACGTGGCCATCTCAGATGCACTGTGTCCAACACCGGGCACTCCACCCCGCAGCAAATGGCAACTCCATCCCGGGTGTCCTGTGAGTCCCACTAGGACCCTGGTGTTACCCGTAACTTTCCATCCTGTCACACTCAATACCAAGCCAGCAGCAAGTGCCATCACACCCACTTCACTGCGGCTCCCGGACTCCAGCCTTTTGTGCACCAGTAACTCAGCCTCTCCTGCCTGAGCATCGCCACCCCAGTCTCCCCTGGGCTATTGCAGATGCTCTGGCCTGGTTTCCTATGGTCCTGCCTGGACGGAGCCGTGCAGTGCTTCACAACAAATATAAATCTGATCCCATCATCCTCTGCACAAAATCCCACACTGACTCCTACAGGAGGCAAGGCTCTCCTCCAGGACACACACGGAGGCTTTCAGGTGACTTATCCTGCACCCGAGCCCGGGAATCAAGCCCCTGAGCTCATCTTTCCATTTCCCCACTTTCCCCAACAACCTTAGAAGCCACCACCCAATGTCATTGTGTTCGTTAGTTTCCCAAAAATATTCAGAAGCACCACCCACAGAGGCATCCGGCTCCTTGCCCCTTGTAAGTGGCACCCAGTGGTTCATTTGCATATCTCTGTCACTAGTTCGCCACGGACCACGGACGGGAGGTGTTCTCTTTACTACCAGAAGTAGGACCAGTCACATCTTTAAATCCAAACAGGCTACATAGCTAATTCCAAAAACCCCAGAACCAGATCAAAAAATTCATCCTTAAAACTCTGTCCCTCTAGAATCCCTCTCGGTACCAAAACCTTTATTAGTCAGGGTTCTCCAGAGAACCTGAAGCAGAGCCGAATAGGACATGTACAGATCTCTAGACAGAGAGTCATTGTGACGATTAGTTCACACAATCATGGAGGCCGTGAGGTCCCATGACCTGCGGTCTGCACGCTGGAGACCCTGGGAGGCCACAGGTGCAGTTCAAAGGCCTGAGAGCCGGGACCACGGACGGCAGGAGAAGGGCGGCCCGGCTCAGCTGTCAGGAGAAGGGCACAGCCTCCCTCCCTCTCCTTCTTTGCTCTGTGCAGACCTGCCCGCACCGGGGGGGCCATCCGGCCTGACAGTCACCAGTTCGAATGCTAATCTCTTCTGGAAACCCCTTGGAAGACACATTCAGAAAAAACGTTTGAACAGATATCTGGGCATCCCAGGGCCAGTCAAGTGCACACATGAAATAAAATTCACCATCATACCGTCTCACTTGAAATAAAATCCAGAATGGAGAGCATGTACAGGAGGCCCCACAGGTGTGCCCGGCCCACCCCAGCCTCTCGGTGTGTCCCGCTTCCCCACTTTGTATTAGGTATCCGTCAGTGTATAATCGGTTACCACCAGCTTAATGGCTTAAAATGCCACATGTTTATCATTTCACAGTTTCCAAGGGTCAGGAGTCCAGCGTGACTTAACTGGGCCCCCTGCTTAGGGTCTCAAGCGCTGCCATCAGTGCCTTAGCCAGTTCTGGGGTCTTATCTGGGGGATCAAATAATGAAGCATCTGCTTCCAAGCGCTCTCAGGTCATTGGAGGAATTTATTTTTTGTGACTGCAATTCTGAGAGTCCTAGCTTCTTTCTGAGCCTAAGCGGGGACCACCCTCAGGCCCTAAAGGCAGCCCACAGCTCCTTGCCCTATGGGCTTCCCCAGCAAGTTCACTGAGGTCACCAAACCAGCAAACAGAGTGCCCGGCGTGTGCTAGCGAGAGGCATTCAATGTTTGGCCATTCTGAGGGTGACGTCCACCCCCTCGGCCACAACCCATCGCTACCAGCATGTCACAGGTCCCACCCAACCTCAAGGGTGGGGAATGGCCCAAGGGCTTGAACACCTGGGGGTGAGGTCAGAGGGCCACCCTGGAGTCTGTCTGCCACACCTTCTCACTATCCGTCCCGTGCACTCGAGTCACGGCCAGCGTGTCACTGGCTTGAGATAGAAGAGTAGGTAGGCTGGGGCCGAGTCAGACAGCAGGGGCCAGTGCCGCTGCCCAGACCCCGCGGGAGAAGACCTCTGCCTCTGTCTAAACAAAGTAACTCCATGCTGGCTGTACCACAGGTTTTCAAAGTCATCAAACACAATGAAAGGTTCTCAAATGGCTCGTGTCTCTAAGGGGTTCAGTGCTCAAGACACTATTTAGTTCGAGTCAGAAGAGGTAACTTGATTTTTCACTTGCTATGAGCTCTTGTCAAGACTCTTGAAAATGGAGTTTTGGGTGACAGTGAATGAGGTTCCAGTACAGCCCTTGTCCTGCTTAAACAACCTGAGACTTAATTTCACAAGATTTCGTTTTCCAATCTCTGTTTCTCTGTAATGGCCAATCTTCGTAGTTTCCACCCTGGGAATAGCTTTTCACTATTCAGCTGAATAACATTTCTGAAAGGTGCAATCTGCGCCGGCCAGTCAATTGCATATGTGGAATTTAATACATAACTCAGCCTCCTGGACAAAAGAAAGTGCACAATCCATGGGGAACTTATATGAAACAGTGCTGCACCCAAAAGTCCGTGGGGATGAGGACCAGCGTGGATTAAGTTTTTTTCCACTGGACAGACATCCCGTGTGTGATATGCGGGCTTCAGTTTGGTATCTATCAGCCCTATGTGTACCCTTCTGCAAGGCGTCCTACCCCTCCAGTCCCCATGTTCCCATCCACGAAATATGGAATAAATGATGCTTATCTCACAGGCATTTTTCCCATGATTTGTGCATTTTAATTTTCTATGATCTATAGAAATATAAGTGTTTTTTAAGTCCAAATTTTCTCTGTGATTTCTCCCATGAGTTTATTCCTACAAGGTCCTTATCTGCTCGATATCAGTTGGTTGTCTGCATCCATATTTATTCATAGTTTTGTTTAAACATGTTGCATTTTTAATGCAATCATAAGTTTTGGTGCGTAGTGCTAAGTGAGGGTCACCTCTTCCAACCATCCAATCTCATTGGTGTCATTAGTTGCTTATCTGCATTAGGCAGTTTTTGTCATAATAATGTTGGTTAACAAACAACCCCTCAATATCTCAACAGCTTAAAACAGCAAATATTGATTTCATACCAAGAGCCTCGCTCCAGGTAGAGATGAGGTTCAGGTATGCCCAGGTATGCTGTCTAATTCCAGGACCAGGGCCAGAGGATCGGACACTCCGGGCTGTGAACGCCTCCAGATGGAGGATAGAGCACAGATGTGATTGTAGAAACTTGCAGTGTCTCCCACAGCCTTTGTGTGGTACTGGCATGCTGGCCTCTCCACCCACATTCCAGTGCCCAAAGGAAGCCAGATGGACAAGCCCAGTATTCCTGCAGGACAGTGCACTCCTCTCAGGCTGCAGAAGGGACAGACGCCGGAGGAGGAGGGTGCGTATTTCCTGAACTATTAGTACAACTGCCGAAGTTGCCCCTCGTAGCCATACACATGCATTTCCCTTCACCCTCGGGCAGGACATCTCAAAAGGATGGCACGTAAGGGTCGGTGCTCCAAAGCCCTGATATTATGTTTCTCTTTTCATCAGGTTTGGGCGTGAGTTCTCTTGGCCTGGAAACCTAGGACTATTTTTTTAAAAAAGACCTGCCTCCCACACAGCCCAAAGTCAATGGTGGCACGGAGACGGGTGGCTGTCTCCGGCACGTGCACTGGAGGCGAGGACAGCAGGCCCCCAGCTGTATCACCGGCTCAGAGCCGCCCTGAGATCCAGGTGAGAGGCTCCGTCCTCTAGGGCAGCGGAGTTTGCGCCCAGCCCAGCATCTGTTCCTCGATTCTTCATGGCTCTTGGTTTCCCTTTCAGAGAATTCCTTCTAGAACCACCATCCTTCGGGCCACGTCTGCAGGCATTCCCCACGGCTGACCAGCTCTCTCATCCCTCTTCCTGGGTGGGTGTCAAAGGTCATTTTTCACCTCACACCTTGTAGGAGGCCCATGAAACTTATGTGGCTTCTCAGGAACCGCACGCAAGGTCTCTTGCCCTGAAACACTGGGAGATATTCCACCACAGAGCCCCCTGAGGCTCTCTAAGTCCGTAAAACACATCTTTCTCTCATGCAGGACGGATTCAGCAGCAGCCACATTGCTGCCTACTGGGGACCTCACAGTGCTCGGGAATCCTGCCAGGGCGGCTCCAAGGAAACCAGAACTCCTTCTACACCTAAAAGACTAGTAGTAACGTGAACATAAACGCCAACAGAGTAGTATATAAATGGGACTTTGCTAGCACAAGAAGAATCGTGGATATTCAACGGGAAAAAAAAATATTACGAGTTCCAGGATGTGGCTACTTCTCCAAATTATCTAAAATTAGCAATTCAATTCTGCTCTCTCTGCAAACCCAGTGAGTCGGTGTTCTAGTATACCAGCCCTCACTCCCTTGTGTAACCCTTCAGAAACAAAAGGAGTTACCCCAGAAGCTTTGTGCAATGCATTAAAATAGGGGCTCTATTTTGAATGTAAATAAACAAAGCAAAAACAAAAAACCAACAGAGACATAAATCAGATTCTGAACATCTGCAGCTGACAGGTGTTTTCTCTGACCCCGTGATCCTCACACACGTTCACTTCATACGTCTTCTTGAAATGAATAGTATCTATCAGGATGTTTTAATGCTTTAAGTGGGAATTCTTAAAAATGTTTTAGAATCTTCAAAATGTTTTTATTTACTATCCATATGCATTTGGGTAAAGATGTCCGGTCAAAGAAAATAAATGAACACATTAACAGGTAGGTAAATAAAATGCTAGAACCAAACAGAGGGATCCTGAAGGGGTGATAAGAAAACAGACGTTGCCGTATCCAAATCAGTTCATCGACAGCTTTTGTTTAGTGCCCACGGTGTAGATAAGACCGTATTACGTGTTAAGCCAGGATGGGGAGGCCCCAAGGGGACACGTGCTCTTACTTCAAAGCAGTTGCTGGTGAATCATACGTGAGTCCGAAGATGCCAAAAAGCTTCCAGGCAGCGATGCCAGCAGTGCCTCAGGCTGTGAGGGCGCAGTGCCCACGCCCTCCCCCGCTCCACCGTCCTAGGGTGAAATGCTATTATCCAGTCTGCTGCTAAGTAACCAAAGCTTCTGGACTAACTTGCTCACTTTCAGAAGATGAATGAAAAGCAAAGTTGAAACAAGAACCTAAGGGGTCTGCCTCCTCCTCCGTGTCACCTATTTTCTTGTTACTACGTGTGATCTCATCTTATTCTTTGTTACTGTAAATCCATCTGATGCCTCCAACGGATGGTCACCCGTGGGTCTGATTCTGTTGTCAGGTTTTTCTCTCATTTCTGTTTTCTGATAGGCCTGCTAGTGTCTACATTGGTCCCAGCCATGTGTATGAAAGTTTTAAAGGTTCTCTACAATGTTATCTTCCCCCAGAAAAGCTTTGCTTTAACCCCTCACACACAGTGTGAAGAGAGGTACAATGCTTCAATTAAATCAGGCTTCAGGCTGATTCGAGGCTGGGGTTCAAATGTTTTGTGCATCTCCAAGGTTCTGCGGACAGCCTGGGGGCAGGGGATGTGGAGTCTGTCAGGGTCTTTCCTTCTTGGCACATCCCAGATGCCCAGCTTCGGTGGCCAACACAGTGTGGCAGTGTGACCTCTGATCAGGTGTTCAGCGTTTCTGCCACTCCCGTGCCAGCCACTTAACATCCACAAACGCCTTGGGGGAAGAGGTCAGGGTGTTAGGGTTACTTCTCTACACACCCTTGCTTTCTGAGACCTCCACCTCTCAAATCTGTCTGCCTTTATGTCTCTCCAATGCTTTCAAACATTTTGTTTTTTAATTTTTTCCACATTTTCAAGCTTTCTCAGCAGGAGGGATGGTCTCTTACTGCCATTCTGTCATCGCTGGAGGCAGAATTCTCCCTCCCAGAGTTTCTGTGACACTAAAATCAGAAATGTGAAAGTGATTTGATTCAGAGAATATGATAGCAGGTGTTCAATAACATAACCAAAATAGGATTAAAATAATAAAACATTTGTTTCTGTGATGATTACTTCTATTAATTTTTAATGACACTACTTCAGAATCAAAACTTAAAAAATTAAAATTTGAAAGATGAAATTTTATTACTGTAATTTAGCTTCATATAGACAGCAGATACTGATTTTTACAGCTTACATGATAGTCATATTTCACTGTGATTTAACACATTGACATTTTGATCTACACATAGTCGTTTGCAAGTTTAGCATGCATAGTGGTTATATTACTCATAAGAATTATTACAATAACAATAGTTACATGTATTAACCAATTAACATATGTCAAGTTTGATTCTAAATATTTTTTATCAGTTATCTCACTCCCTCCTCACTGCAAGCCTGTGCTGTAAACACCATTGTTAGCCCCGTTTTACACATAAACACAAGGTGCAGACAGATTAAGAGCTGTCCTTCAGGTCCCACAGTCAGTAATCAGCTGAGCAATGTGACTCCAATGCCTTGGTCTTAGCCACCGACCCTGCTGCCCTCCAGGAGTCATAAGACAGCCCCAAAGACTGGAACCTCAGGATGCAGTGAAGAAACTTTCAGATTTTGAAATATGGTCTTGGGTACCCTGGGAGATCCCATGCAGATGAGCAGATTTTCTAGCCCAGACATATCTCCCTATATCCTGCTTTGAGTCCACAAATATGAAATAAAAGTACATACCAAGCATACTTACGTACAATCATGGTTCTGAAATCTAGGGTTTGGTAATAACAGAAGTTACCTATATGGTCCAAGTTCTTACTGAGTTTACCATCCATGGGAAGACCAGTCAAAACTTACACCTGTAGCTTTTAATCACAGCTGTCCTAAGTAGAGGGTGTCAAGAAAGAGCATGTCCAAGCGTCCAGCTTGGTCTGGCGAGTCAGAGATGGCTCTCTGGAGGAAGGGATATTTCAAAAGAGTCTCGTAAAGGTGATGAGGAGCAGAGTTCCAGAGCACCTGATCAGGCCAGGCGGCACACACAGAGCTCTGAGGCCAGAAGGAGCCTGGCTCCTGCAGGGAGATGCAAGAAAGTCAGCCTACTGCTGACACCTCATTGGGAGGAAACCCTGGTGCAAAACAGAGGGGAGCTCAGCTGGGCCACACCTTGCAATATGGCCAGATTATTAATTTGGAATTTCCCTGAGGGGTGCTAGAGAGCCCTGAAGGATTACAGCGTGATAAGAGTGCTCGAATTGGATTTTTAAAAGCACCCGCTGGCTGTGTAGTAGAGAATATGTTGCAGGAGAGAGAGCAGTAAGGAGCCCACGTGAGCAGGCAGCCCAGGTGCACAGCCTTGGCAGCTTAAACTGAAACATCAGCAGCGGTGCTGGAGAGATCCAGGAAGACCAGCACCCAGAAGAGCTGGCAGGGCTTAGAACACTCTGGAGTCTAAGGGAAGGTCGGCGTGAAAAACACTTGAGTTCCTTGTGTAGTTGGCTGGGGGGGGTGGGCCATCCCCCAGGAGGTGGGGTTGCAGGTTTGAAGGGAAGTTCCTGACATGCGTTTCTGACAGGTGGAGCCGATGCTCTGCGAGACGTCCTGCAAGGTGCCCACGGGGAGGAGTTTCTAACAGGAGTTGCAAACTCCTGTTTGGAGCTCATGGAAGGGATCTGAGCCAAACGTGGAAACTGAGGCATGGTGGCTCACAGACGGTAATTCACGCAGTGGGAGATGACCGGGCATCTCAGGAACGGGGTGGAAGGAGAGGCAGGGAGGCCTGGGGGCCGTGGAGAGGACCCGGTGCCTGCTTCAGTCTGGGCCCCGGCCGTTGCCCCTCGTCAGCAGTGCCGCCACATGTCCTTTCTAGCTATTTTTCTTGGTCCTTCCTGGGGAGCAGAATTGGAACTCATCTTGCAGCCGCTTGTCCTCAGTCCAGTGGCCCTGTCCCTGCTGCTTCCAGCGACCAATCTGTCTCCCAAGGTGGAAATGTTTCTGAGCCACGGACGCGTCTCCATGGCCTCTGTCTCGAGACCTCAAATCCAGACCTGCTGTCCCTTCTGGGATAGCCTCCCAAGGCCTCGCCCATCCTGTGCATGCTGCCACCAGGATTGTCCTCCAAACGGGCCAGCCTCCTCCCCTGGCTAACTGGGCCACACGGGAAGAAGAAGGCCTTGCCTTCCCAGCCCCTGGCCCCCTGCTCCCTCAGCCCCCAGCCACGGCGCTCCCCCAGCAGACAGCACCCCTGGACCTCTACCCTGGCCCCCTTGCACCTCTGGACCTTGGCCAAATTTGTTCCCTGTGCCTGAACTGCTCTTCCTTCTTCTTGGGAAATGACCCACATGTTCCAATCCCCTACTGCTGGGCATCTGTCTTGCCAATGGGTTTCAGCCCCAGACAAGTTCACTATGGATTCAATGAGACTGAAAAATGACAATGAATGTTCTTGGGGTGAAAGGGTTTATACCTAACTTCATTCCCACGGTGGCAGGTGAATCACTAGAATCCTGTCCACTCAGAGTCGGCACGCAGGAAGCTGGTCTCTGCCTCTGGGCCTCTCTGCCCCTGCAGCCATCTCAGTCTCTGTCCTCGGTGCTGCCACCACTCCAGGCTCTGCTCTCGGGCAGCCATGCAGCCCTGCGGCTGCCGTGCAGCCGTGCCTCTGTGTCACCCAGAGCACTGGGTGGAGCTCTTTAGATAGAGTCAATAACCATGTATTGCCCACACGTGTGTGGTGAGCCAGCTGACCAGGGCCAGCACATGCAGGGGGCCATGTGATGGCCATGCAGCCGTGGGACAAGCAGCAGGGACTCTCCAGGCTGCCCTGCGAGGCAACTCCATGCCCAGCCGCTTCTCTCAGCTCATCCAAGGTGATCTTGGGGTCTGCCCTTGGGCAAGGCGCCCTCCCCAGGGCCACAGGGAGGAGGCCCTGCTGCCAGCTGCAGAGGGCGCTGGAGCTGCCCACACTCCTCCTGCCACTGCCCAGGAGCCTATCATGCCTGGTGCCACAGCGCAGCCCACCCCCCATCTGCTGACTTCCCGATGCACCCCACCTGGCAGTCCTGCCCCACACCTGCCAGCCGCCCGCTCTATGGCATCTCCCTTGCTCCCGTTTGCCCACGAGGGCTTTAGAACAGCATCCCACACATTGTCGGCCACTCTTATGTCTGTCCCCTTCCTTAGACTGCAAAGCCCCAGAGAGCAAGGATGGGTCGCCCGCAGCCCTATGCTCACCGGCCTCTGGTCTTTAACCACAGCTGCCGTCAAGCACGTGCCAGGGCTGAGAAGGTGGCAGGGGAGGGCATCATGCATCTGGACTTGTCCTATGGCCCCTCGTCTTTGTGCAACTGTGCTTACCCTGTCCCCCGCCATTCCCCAGGACTGTGAATCCGCATGTCAGCCCCACACTCAACATGTCACGGGTGGGTGCCAGGGACCCATGCCAGGTCAGTCATCAGGCCATATTCTCCATTAATGTGCAACCGAAGGCACACATAGGGGGAGCTTCAGCAGAGGGTCTGCACAGAGACTCACAGGAGATCCAGGCACACCTGTCTCTGACACCATGAGCTGGGACGAGATCCTGGCACTGAGGGTGGCGGTGCCCCCCTGCGGTAATGAGAGGAGCTGGATAATTGGGTTTGATCTCTGGGAGAAGCGAAGATGATGGTGTGAGGCAGTCCCAGCATTGTTTAACCCTGGGTCTCCTCCTGTCCTCCCCAGGTGTCTAAGGAAATAAGTCCCCTCCCTTTAAGGTTTCTCCTGGCATTCATCTGAAGAATGACCACAGAAATACGTGTGTGGATAGGTATATACAGAGAAAGGATAGATAGATGATAGATAGATGATGATAGATAGATGATAGATAGATAGATAGATAGATAGATAGATGATAGATACATAGATAGATAGATACATAGATGATAGATACATAGATACATAGATAGATGATAGATAGATACATAGATAGATAGATAGATGATAGATAGATAGATAGATAGGTAGATATGGATAGATAGATGATAGAAACAAATACATCTTTCGTGGTTGTACTTTTAAGTAACTTCAACCCTATATAACAACGATTTGAGATTTCTCGTCAGTGCGCATATACTAGCGCCTGATAAGATCAACAGATGAGGAAAATCACAGCGGTTGCTTTAGTGGATCGGGTCTACCCCATGCATCCTTTGCACTTGTTAGAGCTATTTCCGTAAAGTGAAAAAAAATTGTAATATAATTATTTACAAAATGTGCATGCACGGCATATGGAATTCAGCTACTTGGTGACACAAATATATAGCGTGTAGAGATTTCAAATCTCCGGTTTAAGCCTACCAGAAAGATTCCTCATGGTTTTTTATTCACTCTTTCACTCAGTTCATGATCCAAGAGGATGCAGAAGCCGGTCCATCTCTGTACAAGCCCTGAGAAGCAGAGAAGCCTGCCCTGCCATGTCATAGTGCTACATCTTGAGTCAAGAAACATGATTGTTAAAAGGGAAATTATTCAAATGTGTGAGACATACTTGTGAAATTTGCACAAATGACTAGTAAAATGCTTTTAAACTTAAGCTTTGTCTAACATAAGCATCTGTTTGTTCTCAGCTTATGCAATGGTTTTGACAACAATAATAAGTAATTACCAAGAGGTTCTGTATATTCTGAAGGCCTGTCTAGCTGGTTAGAAATGTCCACTTCTACCAGCCAGCTTTCAAGTGCCATCATCAGCTCGTGCAGAAAAACCCAGTTGTCCAGGAGTAGGTCAGTGTTGTACTTCTTCATAAGAATATGTTGGGGATATTTCCCCGTGCAATTATTTGCATTAAAAAAAGCTATTTCCTCTGAATAAATAGGAGAGAAAAGTATAATACACACATCAACATTGGTGATTTTTTTCGACATTTTTAAGAGTTTAAAGCATTTAAAAAGGAAAAATCCTAAGGCTCACTACCCATGTCACTGGTAACCATTTTTATCTTCGTGAAAACACAAACTCCATGAAGAATTGCATGATATGAAAATAGGATTTCTCTAGGCAACTGTCTCTGCTCACCCTCACAGAGAGGACCTGTCTGGTAATTGGGACAAACCTCCAGCCAGGTGACTTTACACTTTCGAATGAAAACACATGCATATAAAGTGATTCCAAGTAGAAATCCTCAAAGATGCTGACAAACTCACAAATTTCAGGCTTTCCTTTCCTTATTTAAAAAAAAAAAGAAAGAAAGGAAAAGCTCCTTTTTATCTAAAGAGCCTAGTAAAATAATGCAATGATAGAAATTAATGAGCACTTAATCCAGACAACACACGGCGGGTGCGGGGAGTCTCTGGACGTCCTGAGACCGCGTACAGTGGAGTGCACAGGCTCTACTAGGTCCGCAGTGTTGATGGCCCGATTCCCCCCAATACTTGTGCATCTATTAAATCTCTGAAGCACTTCAGTGGGCAGTGAGTCCTCGTGACCGCTAATAATAAGCCCTCAGGTACTGAGCATGCCTCGTCAGTCAAGAGCTGTTGTGAGGGCTTTGCGTGCCGTGATGGGCCATTTCTTGGGTCAGCCGGGCTGCCCATCTAGAAGCGGCTGTGAGAGTATTTTTAGCTGTGATTAACATCTATAGTCAGAAGACTTTGAGTAAAGCCACTCCCCCTCCATAATTTGGTGGGCCCACCCAGTCAGCTGAAGGCTCAGGAGCAGAGGCTGAGTGTTGCTTCCGAAGGAACTCTTCCCCTGGGCTGCTCCGCAGAGCACCGCAGGCCGGCCTTGCAGATCTCAGCCTCGCCAGCCCTGCAGTCGCCGGTTCCTCCTACTAAATCTCTCTCTCGGTCTCTCTCTAGTATACATACATGATACATTCATACACATATACATACATACAAGGTGGAATGTATATGCATAGACCTCCCAGTGGTTCTGTTCTCTGAGCACCTGAAGAATACACAGATTTTAACTCCCTGCTCTCGCAGAGCAGCGCTGCCAGGGGAGGCAGGCCCTGCAGGCTCAGCGGTTGTCCTCTGCGAGCCCTCTGCACATGGCGGGGGCTAGTGAGTGCACAGCAATGCAGGCCACATGTGATGGCCACCAGGGTCCTGAGAATGGGGAGAGGAGGTGCCCCGGAGGACAGGCCCCTCTGACGGGCTACCCAGAGGGCCTGAGAAGGGGCAGCCACTGGGCCTGGGCTCGGAGCGCACCGGAGCAGCAGGTGGGAGCCCTGGGCAGGCTTTCCCTGGAGCAGCGAAGCCCCCGTGAGGGCAGGAGGCAGGAGGGAAAGGCCCTGCCAGAAGGTCGTTGGGATGCAGATTGAAAGGGCTGGGCGGGAGGGTCGGAGCCGGGTCCAGGCCCTAAGCTGACGCATAGCCACCCGACAGCAGAGAAAGCACTGGGCGCTCTCCACCTGCTACCCCTGCTGAAGGTGGTGGTCACAGTCCACGACGGAAGGCCCTGCACCCAGAGAAGGAAACCAGGCCGCTGCCCCGCCAGCAGGATGAGGGCTTCCTCGAAACTTCTGTGCGGACACACACACCCATTTCCCGTGTTGCACCAGCAGCTCTTGCAGGGCCAGAAGGCAGGAGGGCTGGGTCGTGCTCGGCAGCCAGGGCTGTTGGTGGCAGTCAGTCCTTGGCCAGGCTTCAGCGCAGAGAGAGCAGCAGGGACCTGAAGGGCTCCCAGCCCAGGGCGCACCTCACAGGGTCCAGCCCTCCTGTGTCGAAAACTTCTCCCTGACTACCACCGGGGCTGCGAGAGAGCAAACGCTTTGGAATCATGTGTGTGTGCGTGTGTGTGTGTGTGTGCGTGTGGGCGAGGGATATGCACTGTGTACGTGTGGTGTGGTATAGGGTGCTGTGTGCATTGTGTGTG
>JAQQAC010003639.1:34263931-34378819 GCA_029783875.1 Phataginus tricuspis | reverse complement strand
GTTTGCACGTGTGTGCGTGTGGTGTGGTATAGGGTGCTGTGTGCACTGTGTGTGTGGTGTTTGCACGTGTGTGCGTGTGGTGTGGTATATGTGGTTGTGTGGTGTGTGCACATGTGCGTGTGTTGCGGTGTGTGTGACCTGAGAGGAAGTGACTTCCTGAGATTTATGGCTTCCAGACTTCCAGATACAAACGCTGCTGTGTGGAGACTTTTGAGTTTATATAAATCACAATTAACAGGAATGGAGAAAAGCAAAGAAAATTTATTCTGGTTAGAAGAAAAACGCAGTTGCAATAACTAACCCAACAGACTATTAAACACAGAAGAAGGCGGGAAGCAGGAGGGAGGGAGGAGGGGGAGCCGCCGCCTTCCTCTGCAGGGCGGCTGTTGATTGACTTGTAGTTAGCAGAGCAGGAAACGAAGGAGACGCTGGGGTGCTGAGAGAACCCCGATTTCCCCCACATGGCACCCAGCCTCAGAGGAGTTCACACACACGCGGCTCCGGGTGCACCGGGCCAGAGGCCACCCCTCCCCGACGCTGGGTGTGTGTGGGGCCAAGTTGCCCGCAGCCCCTGGGGCGAAGCGGGAGCGTAGCTGCCAAGCGCAGGGTGAGGCCGCACTTGCAGTAGCGTGCCTGGCACCACCTCCTGGGGCCCCGCCTGGCCATCCCCGGCACCGCAGGCAGAGACATGGTCACCCTCCTGGCTGGAGGCCTCAGGCCAGGGCCCTGTGGGCAGGAGAGGGCCCGCAGACTGCAGGGTGGATGGGCCGACAAATGTGGAGGTGTGCCGTGAGGGCTGATCCACTGAGTCCCAAGTGCTGGCCTGGGCGGGACCAGCTCCCAGAGGATCAGGACGAGGGGCCGGCCCAGGGAGGACCATGGGGATCCCACGCAGCCAGCATGGGGTGCAAAGCGGTGAGGCCAGAGGCTGGCACCCCTGGAGAGCCATCAGCTCTAGAAGGGACGAAGCCGAGGGGTGGAGGGAAGCTGGGCAGACCATGGGGTGTTCAGACCCTCGGCCAAGGTGGTCCAGTTGTGTCACATTATCAGAGATCACTGCAGGGGACAGAGCCGGGCAGGGATATCCCCAGAGTTACAACTCAGAGCCACGAGCTGAGAGCCGGCCTGGGGCAGGGGGATGGTGCTTTCAGAAGTGGGAATTCACCTGTCTCAGGTCCTGCCAATGGCCCTCCCCCTTCCTGGCACCTGCGAAGCCTTGTGGGGCCATGTGGGGTGCCCTGGACTGGACCAGGGCTCCGCATTTTGGAAAATTGTCAAGGGGGCCATCACCAGCTGAGAGCCCCATGTCCTGCCGACAGCCCATCCCAACACCAGCAGGCCCACGTTTGGGGAGTGAGGCTGCGTGGGTGCAGAATGCTTATGGCCTCACTTCAGGGCTGGACCAGCTCTAACGCCTGGGGGCCTCGCCCAAGACAGGCCCCGGCGTCAGGAAACGGAGGGTTAGCCGGGGATCCCTGGGGGCATTTATTACCTCATTGGCCCTCGGAGTCCAGCTCGCAGAAGGGCCTGGCTGCCTCCTGTCCTCGGACCACGGGGGTCCTGAGGGAGTCCCTAGAGAATAAAGCCACACACACACACACACACACACACACACACTCACATGCACACCACACACACACTCATACACACTCAACACACTAACACACACACACACACTCACACACACACCACACACACACACACACACACACACACTCACACACACACACACTCACATGCACACCACACACACACTCACACACACCCTGTCTCTCTCTCTCTCTCTCTCTCTGTCCCTTTGTAAGTGACGGGTCACTTGCTTCTGGTCAAAGGGCCAGGAGCCCAGGAGCCCCTTCGGGCTCCAGTGGTTTGCAGCCGAGAGGACCCCCTTTAGGAGTGGCAACAGCCCCTCGTGTCTCTCAGCAGGGCTGCTCTTGAAAGTGATGAGCCGCCAATGAGGAGATAAGGAGGGTTCGATCTCATCTCACCTGGGCCGTGAGCAACCGCACCGCATCTCTGTCAGGCCTACTGGTGACAAGATAGCATCGTAATCTCAGAGAACAGTATCGGGGGAGCTGGGGAGCCCATCGCCCGGGGCTTTACATGATGGCAAAACCTTTGATTTACTGAAAAAGATCAAGAAAATAACTCCCTGTGTTCAAGGCAGTCTTTCAAGGGGAAAACTAGACCATTTCTGAATGACAATTGTACTTGTCGCCCTGTGCACTTAAAAACACTTTTCACGCTGTGGCGAGGCTCAGCGCCAGATGCGCGCCCGGCAAACACGGGCTCGAGGACAGGATGGCAGCCTCCCCTCGGCCCGTCGTCGTGCTCCAGGCCACACCACTCAGGCCCTCAGCATCCCCCCCACATGAGCCCCGCGCGTGAGAGCCAGCAAAGGCATGAAGGGAGACCCAGGGTGAGGCCCGTCCCCCAGCATGGGGAAGCCGGGCTGGGTATCTGTGGCACCAGTGCCAAAGGCGACATTTCTCTCGCAGCATCCAGGGAAGACGCCCTCACACACCTGCTGCCTTGCACTCAGCGGTACAGAGGGGTGGCCCACAGCGCATGTCCGCCCTGCTAGCCTCCTCAATGCTGTGCACGCACTTACAAGCTCAAAAGTGGAGAGTCCTCTGTGGGGAAAACTGTGGGAAGTGTGTTCCTGCCATGCTGGCTGTTGGGAGCAGGAGGGGAGGTGGGGGGGCGTCGCCGCCAGCCTGAGCAGAGTGACAGGGCTTCGGGGGACAGACAGGGGACACAGTCACAGTGCTGTTATGGACAGGAGTCCCTCTGAGGGCCAGAGAGAAAGAGGTTTTAGTGAGACATCCACACAAACGTTTGGGAAGTACGGAAAGAGAAAGACAAAGACAGCAAGGGTGTGGGAGGGAAGGAGGGACCGCAACAGCTGCGGGTGCGCAGAGCTGGTCTTTGGGGCACGCAGAGCTGGTCTTTGGGGCACAGCCCATCTGGACAACCTGGATCCCTCACCTGAGAGCTCTGTGGCCACAGGTAAGGCGCTGACTCACTTTCCCTCAGTCTGTCTCCAGAAGGAGGTCGGAACCTGCCCTGAGGCGCGGTGGCAGCGAGGGGCCCCCACATGTGGAAGCACCTAGCAAAGGGCCCAGGCCCTAACAGGCCATCGGGAAAGACGGCCCCTCCCCGGCTCTGCCGAGGCGGGTCTTGGACTGATGGGGGTGGCAGCTGCGGAGACCCTCTGGGGCCCGCTCTGCCCACGCTGTCAGGCCCCCACTCTCCCTTCCGACCACCAACAGGACCCCCCTCTCTGCCCCCCAAGCCCACCGCCTTCCAAGCTGCACTCTGCTTTAACTCAGTTGTCTGGCAAGCTAATACGACTGTCCCTATCCCGTTTTTTATCTTTTCATAATGCCACCCAAGTGTGACTCGTGCCACCAATAAATGGGGCTCACTTACAGGGACCGTCCCTCCGCTCCCCCTGACTCACTGGGGTTAAACAGGGCCCAGGCCGGCTCTAACTCCAGGGGGAAAATGACGCCCCTCCCCTCCCCTCCCGTCCCCTCCCGGGGCTTCTGAGGCCCAGCGGCCCCACCAGAGCCGGGCCTGACTGGGGATCGACCAAGCAAATTCCTGTGAAATCACTCTTCTTCCCAGAGGAGGCTGGGGTCCTATTTAAAGCGAATCACCCAGCAATTAGACCCACCAGGGAGAGGGCGTCAGCCTTAGTCCTGCACCTTCTCTGACGTGCGCACCAGGCCCAGTTCCCCGTTTGTTCTCAGTCGAGGGCTTTACTAGGTGGTTCAGGGTAAGAACGCTCATATTCAGAAGTCCTTTCTCTGAGTACAAACGGAATCTTCCTCTTCTCTGGCTCCGTCAGACAAGCACCTCCTGCCTGCCCACGCACAGGCCCCAGAGCAGGGCAGGGTGGCGGGGGCACAGGTCACGGCTCAGACGGAACTGCTCAGAACCAGAGCTGCGAGGAGGAGCGGGTGGCATGGCCTCCCGCCAGGCTCGACCTGGGCTGCCTCCCAGTAGGAGCGTGGGCAGCCTTCAGCTCACTCATGGTGTGTCCTGGGCTCGCAACTTAAGATTGGGCAAAACTATCTGATTTAAACTAATCTTCTGAACTGATTTAAACTGATTCTCCAGCCACAGCTCCTGGCAGCTCACGCTGGTACCAACCCCCCAGATAAGGACTTCAGGCCAGAGCAATGCCGTAGACCTGTCTGCCACCAAGCCTCAGGGCCAGGCCTTAGGTCTTAGGAGGAAGTGAACTGGTGCCAGCCTGTCCTTACCTGTCCTGTGGCAACCTGGGGTCCACATGTACCCAGAAAACCCCTCTTCATCTCTCAAGACCGAGCTCGAGCCCCAGGTCTTCGAGGGGCCTTCCCTCATCTTTCCAGGCTGAGCCGCACCCCCCTGCCCCACCACCCCTCTCCCCTACACCGTGCACTTCAGGCAATGAGCCCCTGAGCCCCTGGTGTGAGGCCTGGGGCAGCCATGGGCCCATTTCCACTCCAGCCCCTATCAAGCCTCAAACAAAAACGGGTTTAACCTGAAGGGTGATTGATCCCCATCACAGGTAGGTTATTTCCTTGTTTTAAAGGGTGCTTAAGCCAAACATGTTCTGCGATAACTCGCCCTGTCTAAATGTCTGAGTTGCAGAGAAGAAAGCAGGTGTCTATGCATCCTCTCACTAATGAGATCACCCACATGGCCATAAAAGGGAGGTGGTGTGGGCAGCATGGTGCCCAAGCCGGGTACACTGCCCACATCATCTCCCCAAGTCCCCCCAGCAGCCCTGCAAGTAGATGGTGTCCCCGTACATCAGTGAAACTGAAGCTCAGGGAGTACTTGCCATAGTTAGAGAGCTGGACAGCGGAGGCACCAGATTTCAAACCCAGACGCATCTGCTTCCATATTGCCAACAGCCCCGGCCCTTGTGGTTCATCTCCAGTAGCCCAGGAGTCCTCCTCCACCACTCTAGAGCTCTAGACATTGGCACCATGGTTGTCACAGATCAACTCTGCCCTCCCTGCTGGACCATGAGATCCATGAGTCCAGGGGTCCCGCCAGCCTCATCTGTCATTTCACTGGGACTCCCTGGCTATAGGGTCCCCATGCTGGGATCTCAACATCTGTCTGCTGAAGAAATAAATGAGGGGATGATCAAGTGAATCCTCTGCCACAGACAGAAGTCCACCTGCATCCTATGCACTGACCCCATGATTCCCAGAGCCCTACAGCCATTCTTGTCATCCTTCTGTCTCCACCAACCTTCTCCTGGTCCAAACCACACCTCTTTATTCACGGCCCATCACAAAAACTCTCCCCTCCTTCAGCCGCACTTGGTCACCAGCTGGAATGTCCCCTCCTTGTGTTCCCACACCACCCTGTGCCTCTCTTAGAGACTTAGCACCATTCGTTTCTGGTGCTATGGTTACATGTGTCCTTGTATTTTCCCCCAAAGGATCGAGATAGGATGGGGCGGATCAGAGCGGGACATACGGAGGTTGTGTCAAGAAGCTGGCAGCGCCTTGAGCTGGTCTTTGGAAGAGACTGGGGGCATTTAAGAGAGGGTTTCACATGATACAGGGAAGACTTCCACAGGAAGAAAGTTGTCCAGAGCAGAGCTCTTCACCAGGGACAAGCTTTCCGATGCTTGCCCGTGAAGCTCTGGGAATGACTTCCCGTCCATTGGTCCTTTCCTGGGTTCTAAGGACTTGCTGCCAGCCCATGACATGTCATGTCAGCTTGGCATTGTTGGGCCGACCACGTGTGATGGGGTGTGGTTGGCAGCAAGGGGCTGTCTGCTGGAAGTGGGTTTAGGACCTGGGTGGGTCTGTATGGTACAGGCGGCACGAGCAGGATCGCAGCCGTACCCTGTCCGCCTCCCGCGGCATCGCCTCCTCGCCCTGAAGCCGCGCCATGGTCTCCCAGAGTTTGGCTGACCACCGCCCGGCTGACAAAGGACAAACCTGCAGCAGATGTGCAGATGGGCCTGCACGACCTCCTGGTGCTGCCTGAACGTGGTCGGCTGCCGCACAACGGCGCACGGTGGGTGAGCTGAAGGACCGTGGCCAAGGACACTCCTGCAGGTGGCAGAACCCTGAGCAGTTCGTTTGCTTTACTCTGTGTCTGGAGCGAGCAGTGGCCAGAAGGGCAGACCTGCTTTAGGTGTGCGCAGGTGGAATGGTTTGGGAAGAACAAGATGGGAAGGTTGCTGAGATGAAGGGGTGTGCGGATGGACCGGACAGGATGGCAGCAGGCTGAGAAGATGTTTGTGTCCTGTGAGTCCCCGAGGACACCCGCCATGGAGGCGATGCCTCACCCTCAGGTGGTCGGGATGATATGCCCTGCGGGTGGCGGTCAGCCTCTCCCAGTCTCCCCAGGGCTCACTCAGGGGGCTCATGAGCAAAGTGGCCTTGGTGGAAGGTGGAGGCTATGCCTGGGCTTAACCATGCCAACTGCCCTCAGCAAGGCTGACCGGGCTGAGTGCCTAGTCTGCCAGCAACAGAGCCCTGCGCTGCGTCCTGATAAAGCGCCATCCCTGGGGGCCCAGCCAGCCACCTGTTGTTGGGAGCATCCAGGGGTGCCATTTGCTTATCTCTGTTGCTAGTCACACCACAAACCGGCAGCATTCTCTTTATTAATCACATCTTTAAATCTAATCAGACTAGACAACCAATTCCAAAAACCCCAGAACCAGTTAAAAAAACTCATCCTTAAAACTCTGTCCCTCTAGAATCTCTCATAACAGACTCAGAACAAATGTGGTCACCATATAGGCCAAATAGATTAAGGGGATCAAGAGGTGCAAACTTCCAATTATAAAATAAATAAGTCACGAGGAGGAAAAGTACAGCATAGGGAATATAGTCATAATATTGTAATGACTTTGGTGACAGATGGTCACCACACTTATTGTGGTGAGGTTTTCATAATATATACAAATGTTGAATCATTATGTTGTACTCTTGAAGCTAATAAAATGGTATGTCAACTATACTTCAATAAAAATTTTTTAATGATTTTGGCTATTCATGCTTTACAAATTTTCTTCCATATAAACTTCAAAGTTTATTCATCAAGTGACACACAAATTTCAATGGATTTTTTTAAAGAATGGGTATTTCATTGATCCCACCTAAAAAACTAACTCCCTCCCTTCCTTTTGTTTTTTGGGTTTTTTTTTTTTTTTTGGCTTTTTCATTAGCAGTTATCACTATCTAATATACCATCTGTAATACTTATTTTCAATTGCCTGGTCACCCCCACTATAGGGGAAGGTCCATGAGGGCAGGAGTTTCTTTTTCTCTGGGTCATACTTTTTTCTCAATGACTCAAAGAGGGTCTGACACATAGTAGGGACTGGATAAATATCTGTCGGAGAAAGGAAGGAAGAAATTTAAATAGCAATATTGAACAGGCATGATATATATATATATATATATATATATATATATATATATATATATACATATATATGTATATGTGTGTATCTAGATTTCAAGGACGATATTGGAGACTTGTATATGAGGAACCTTTTTTTATGTTCATCTTTTATCCAGCCTCCTCACTGAGCTCTTTTATTATTAAAATATATTTCAGTTGTTCTGTGTTTCCCTTATTTGGTACTATCAACTAGACAAACATGTTATCTGCAAAAAAGTGACAGTTTATTTCCTCCTTATTATGTATCGCTTCTTTTCTTGTCTTATTGCAATGGGCAATATATTCAGGGAAATGTTGAATAAAAGCATATCTGCATATATATATGCTGCCTCCCATTAAAGATTCTAAATTGTCACTATTCAGTAGGTTGCATACCATGATTTCTTGTAGAAGACCAAATTGAGCCACTGTGTTTCTTACATCAGACAGTGAAATAAGAAAGTTCATTGTTGTTCTTATGACCATTGTTATTGTTTCCTAACCCAAAACAAGCTGGATAAAGGATATTTTGACATAACCACTTGCTGACTCATAATGTTAATTTACAAAATATCTAGATATTCTTGGTGGTTGTGGATTTAAATTTCCAGCAGATAACAGGGAAAGAACTTTCCTGCTTGGAGGCTTTTGAATGTGCATTTTCCTCCTAGAACTCTTTGCAATGAAAAACATTTTATGTTTTAAAAACACTAATCAATTCTAAATGTGAAAACTTCTCCTAATGAGGAAATGAAAGATTTTAAAGGAAGCTATTTTGTTGATGTATAACTCTTCCTTTTGGTACCCTTTCCTTATTTTAGGCCAAAATATTCCTTCATGTGACTTCACCTGCACTGGAGCTTTCATGCACTGTAACAAATCCCGGCTCTTCCAAACTCGGCCAGGTGTTTCTTTTCCCCTGGTTTTCCATGGCTTCCCTTTCCAAGTTCTTCATGTCCTCATGGTTATTAGACTTCTAATTAAACACCTGTTTATTGATTCTGGTTGGAAGAGGTGAACTATCAACTCTACCCCGTAATCAGATAGGCCATGTTCCATCCCATAGACAGTTTGATTTCCAATATCTCAGAAAGTGAGTTCCACAGTCAAGTGGAGGTAAGCACAGCAAAAACCCAGAAGAAGACAGTAGAAGAGCTGGAGCAGGAACTGGAAGACCATGAGGCAGGTGGAGAAGAGGGGGAGGAGGAGGCATGCATGAGGTGTGTCAGCAGAGAACCAGATCCCAAGACTGGACGTGACGTGCAAGAGTCTGTTGAGTGGAAGCGCACACGAGATGAGGGACAGGAAGAAGAGGAAGGTGGGACGCAGGCCAAAGACCTGTGAAGCGGGAGAGGTGGAGGGAGGACCGGGCAGGCCGAGTCTCAGGCTGGAGCGCAGCTCTAAGTGGCCGGTCTGACGGTGCGTCCTCGGGCCAAAGCTGCCCGTCAGATCAGCCCCCTGTCTTTGACGCATGGGTCTGAATTAGTACCTTTGTGGTGCTCAGCCATTGGCTGGGAGGAGCCTGCTAGGAGGCCCGGGGTGACAAATGGAGGTGCGCCCCAGGAGGGAAGTATCTGGGTCCATGCACCACTTATGATCCCCACAGCCGGAGAGAAGAGCAGTCCGTTTCCATGACTGCCACAATGAAGAAAAAGAGGGGGGGAAGAAAACGATACCGAAGTGGGAACAGTTTATGGAAGAAGGCCTCATAAATATGTGTAATCTTTTCATTCAATTTACATTCTTTATAAATCACTTACTATTTATACCTTCATATAAAAGAAGTCTTTGTTGGCCAATTCTTGCTTCCCAATATCAATGTTAGAAAACTCAGTCCACCAAAGTACAGTGTCCCAAGGAGAGGTTCCCTGCAAGGACAGGGCACTGCTGAGCGAGCGAGGAGAACAGCTCAGGAGCTGGGGCAGCAAGCCGTGGATGCCCCCTCCTTCGCTGTGGGTCAAAGAATGGCATCTGTGTTGTAAAGGAACTTTTTTCTGAAAACATTGGCATCATTTCAAAGTGAGTATCCACTGATTCTTCCTCAAGCATTGGGAAAAAAGTAAGGTGTCTGTTATTTTCATCTTTCAGTGGTTCCAGAAGCAGTGAGGGGTTTGAGCTGAGATGGAGTGAGTCTCACTGGGTTTGGGGGTCCCCTTGGGGACCGGTTCCTGAAGAGCCGCTCAGCTCACACCACAGAATCATCAGAGGAATATGACGGGAGACTAGGAGATCCTCAAAGGAAAAGGCCACGTCCTCTCACTTCATCTCATAGTACTCAAAATACTGAGATCTTTATTGAGAGCAGTGGTAGGACAGTGGCTTATGAGTGGTCATAGTTTCAAAGAGACATGTATAATGAAAATTGAAACAAAGTAGACTCACTGTAAGTTATGTATTTGCTTTTTTCAAAAATTTGAGGTAAGATTTACATGCAATGAAATGCACAGGCCTTGACTATACAGTTGGCTCAATTTTGGCACATCCACCAATCAAGGTCAGAACATCTTTGTCACCTTGGTTTCCTCGTGCACCCCTACTTTCCACCCCTGGGCAACCATTCCCACTGCTGTTGATTAATTTTGCCTATTCTTGGTGCAAATGTAGTCAAAGAACATGTGCTACTTGGGAACTGGCTTTTTCACCTACAACATCTTTGAGATTCATTCATGTTGTTCTATGTAGCAATCATGTATAATTTTTATTTTTAAGGAGTATACCATGGTATATTCATTCTCCAATGGATGGCAGTTTGGGTTGCTTGCCATTTGAGGGATACTGTAAATAAAACTGCTATAGTACTTATTTACAAGTTTTCTGAGTAAGCTTGTTTTTATTCCTCTTGGAGCATGAATTGACATATCATACGGTAGATATACTTTAAATTTACAAGCAATTGACCAACAGCCATCCAGAATGATGGTATCATTTGTACTTCCACCAGCAATATATGCGGATTCTCATAAAACCTCATTCTTGGCAACATTTGATGTTGTCAATCTTTACTATAGTCACCTGCCTGTAGGGTGGTATCTCGCTGTGGTTTTAATTTATACCCTCTTGATCACTGAAGTTTTTAACCCCTTTGCATGTGCTTAATGGCACATATTGGTGTATCTGCTTTTGTGAAGTAGCTATGCAAGTCATTCATCATTTTTTTCTACTTCTTCTTGACCTTTTAGAACTACCTTAAAGAATATCTTTATATATTCTGTAAAATAAGCCATTTGTCTTGGGATCACCATATTATAGTGCCAATATTTTCTCCCAGTCTGTGGTTTCCCTTTTCATTTTCTTAACAGGGTCTTTTGATGAGCAAAATCTTTTAATTTTGAGGAAGCACCAATTGTCAGTTTATTTTCTCTTATAGTTATTGCTTTCTTGCCTGCTAAGAAACCTCTGCCTACTCCAAAATCACAACTAGATTTCTTGGTTTTCTTCTAAAAGCTTTATAGTTATAGACTTTACATGTAGGACTATAATCTCAAATAATTTTTGTGAAGAATATGAAATAAGGACTGAATTTCTTTTTTTTTTTTCTGCATGGATACCCAATTATTAGAGTACTATTTATTAAAAAGGCTTTCCTTTCTCCATTGAATTGTCTTGACATTTTTGTCAAAAATCAGTTGACTTTATATGTATAAGTCAATCTGGACTATTGTTTTCCATTGATCTATGTACCAAAATGCATGCCAATAGCACACTGTCCTATTTATTGTAACTTTGTAATAAGTATCTATATCATTTATGAGTCCTTCAAATTATTTTCTTAAAAATACTCTGGTACAGTTCTTGCTAATATAAATTTTAGAGTCATTCAGTACTATTTACCAAAAAGAGAGAGAGAGAGAATTTTGAATGGAATTGCATTTAATGCATAGATCAGTTTGGGGAGAAAGGATATATTAATCATACTGATTTTCCCAATCTATGAACATGGTATATCTGCATTTATTTAGCTCTTCTTTTATGTTATAAGACATATTTGTATTTTTCACATGACAAGGTCTTATATGTCTTTTTTAAAGTTATCCCTAAGTATTTTACTTATTTTCATAAATTAATTTGTTTTTTAAAGTAACTCCCAATTGTTGTTAAATGGGGGGGAAAAGATTTTATGTTGACTTGTTTCTGCGACCATGCAAAGCATATTTAATAATCTGTTAGGTTTTCTTTTTTAATTGCTTAATAAATTTCTATGTAGACAATAATATTGTCTGTGAACATGGATAGTTTTACTTTTTCCTTTCAAATATTTTGTCACTTATATTTTTCTTGCTTCTTAACTCTAGCTAGGACTTCTAGTATAATGTTAGAAGAGGAAAGAGCAGATAAGTTTGCCTCAAGCTGATATTAGGGTAAAAACATTAGATGTTTCACCATTGTGTGTTAGGTACAGGTTTGCCATACGGGCCCTCTATGTGTTAATGTGATCAATTACGTTGATCGATTTTGATTGTTAAACAAACATTACATTCTTGGGGTAAACCCCTAAATTTAGCCATGGCACATCATACTTTTATACACTAATGCATTCTATTTGATAATGTCTTCTGTAGGATTTTTGTGTCTATATTGGTCTATAATTTATTTATTATATCTTGGTTAGGTTTAAGTATCAGGGTTATGCTGGAATCATGCAATGCTTTGCAACATATTCTCTCTTCCTCTATATTTTGAAAGAGAGTATGTAGGGTTTGCACGACTTCTTGCTCTAATGTTAAATTCTTCACTTAGACTTCCCTGGCCTAGAGTTCTCACTGGTAAAAGATATCTAGTATGACTTCAATGGTGTTATAAATATAGGGCTACTCAGATTTTGTTTCTTCTTTCTTTGGTGTTATGTTTCCTCAAGAAATTTGTCCATTATATCTAAATTGTAAAAACTGCTGGCACCAAGATATGTATAATATTCTGTTACTGTGCACTGAGCATCTGTAGACCCTTTAGTAATATCCTTGCTTTCATTCTGATTGTTCACTTGCGGCTTTCCCCTGGCCCTCCCCCATGTGTGCATTTGTGTTATCTGACTCACTAAGGCTTTACCTGTTCTGTTAACCTTTTTAAAGAAATTTCTTTCACTTTGTTAATTTCTTAATTGCAGGTTTTCTATTTCACTTAATTCTGTTCTAACCTCTATTGTTTTTATTATATCACTTTCTTTGGGATCCATTTGCTCTTATTTTTCTAGCTTCTCAAGGTAGATCATTAACTTTAAATTTTTCTTCCCTTATAATTATGCATTTAAATTTATAAATTTCTTTCTAGGCATGGTTTTAACCTCAGCTCATATATTTTGATACGTGGTGTTTTCTTTTCATTCACTTAAAGATATATTCTAATTTTCATTGTGATTTGTTCTTTGACTTGTGGGTTATTTATAAGTGCGTACGTTAATTGCCAACTATTCATGGGGTTTATTATTAATTTCCGATTTAATGGCAATGTCTTTGTCAGGTTTTGGTATTATGACATCATAACAGGATTTGGAACAGGCTCCCTCCTCTGTGTTTAATTGTATTGTGACCAGAGAACATATTATATATTATTTCAATCCTATGAAAATTACTGAGACATTTTATGCTATAACATATGGTCATTCTACCATGGTGAACTTTCCATAGAAGAAAAGAATGTGTATTCTGCAATTATTGTACATAATGTTTAATAAATGTCATATCAAGTTTGATGATAGTTATTTTCTAAAAATCTTTCATGTTCTTTACAATACCATGTCTATTTGTTCTATCATATGGAAACATGGATGTTAAAATCTCCACATACGACTGTGGATATATTTATTTCTCCCTTTAGTTTTTCCAGTTTCTGCTTCATGTATATAATTCATAAACAATATGATTCTATGTATAGAAAATGCTCAAATTGTCAAAAAAAACAGTAGAACAAATAAATGAATTTAGCAAGGTGACAAGATAGAATTTCCGTGTTCAAAAATTAATTCTATTTCTATATGTTAGTAATGAACTAATTGATAATGAAATTAAGAAGACAGTTCCACTCAAAATAGCATGAGAAAGAATATAATATTTCAGAATAAATCTAACAGAAGGTGCTAGACTTGTCCACTGAAAACTATAAAGCTGCTGAGATGAATTAAAGATTCTAAATAAATAAAAAGACATCCCATGTTCATGGATCAGAAGATTCAATACTGTTAGGGTGATAATCCCTCCTCAAACTGACTCACAGAGCCAATGAGATTGAAAATACAATTTGCTCCGAAGCTTTTCTTTATATTATGATATGTTGATCCTAAAATGTATATGCAAATATAAATGTCCCAGAATAGCAAAAGTAATTTTGAAATAGGAGAATAAAGTTGAAGGACTTTCACTTCCCAGTTTCAAAACTTACTCCAAAGCTACAGCAATCAAGAGCATGCGGCTTTAGCATGACAGACGTGCAGATTAAAGGAATAGAAGTGAGTCCAGAAACAAATCCCAACATGACAGTCAATGGATTTTAAACACAGGTGCCAAGACACATAAATGGGAAAGGATAGTTTTTTCAAAAATGGTGCTGAAACAATTAGATATCAAATGCAGGCAGGAAGAGCAGAGGAGAGGGGAGGGGGACCTAGACCATGACCTCTCACCACATGCAAAATCACCTCAAAATGTATCATAGACCTGGTCGTAATCATTATACTTTTACAACTTCAAAAAGAAAACATAGGAGAAAGTCTTTGTAATCTTTGGTGATGCAAAGATTTCTTAAATATGACCCGAAAGGGCAGGACCCATAAAAATGAATTGCATACACTGGATTCCAACAAAATTAAAAACTTTTGCTCTTTGAAAGAAACCATTAAGAAAATTAAAAGACAAACCAAAGACTGGGGAAAATATATATAAACCATATATCTTGTATCCATAATAAAGAATTTACAAGGAAACAACCCAATCGTTTTTAAATGGGGAAACGATTTGAATAGACACTTCAACAATGATGATACACGCACGGCTTTCAGGCAGCCCCTGAACAGACGCTCGTCATCCCCAGGCATTAGAAAATGGCAGCTTAAAACGCCCATGAAATGCCACCTCACACCCACCAGAAGGTACAGTCCTGACAGGCACTAATAGGTGTTGGGAAGGAGGGGGGTGGAGCCCTCTGCTGGGAGGGGTGAAAATGTTAAAAAGCACACTCATTCTGGAATGCCTGACTAACTCTTAAAAAGTAAACACAATTTTACCATAAACCCAGCAGTTCTGCACCTCAGTATTTACCCAACAGAATGAAAGCCTGTATCTACACAAAGACTTGACTCACACGGGCACTGCAGCTTTGTGACGGCCCAGAGCTAGAAACGGCCCAGATGCCCATCTATGTGAGATGGGAAATCGGGAGGCCCTGTATCTCAACAGGAATCCTGCCCGGCTGCAAAGCCTCTCGAAGGCTCCCCTCACGTCACCCTGGAGGTTCTGCCGCCAAGCCCACGCTGTCTCGGGCCACGGCGGGCCTGCTCTTCTCTCTTGCAGGGTCTGGGTCCCCACACACATGGTAGCTTTCATGTCTCTAAGTTAAATCTGACTTTCCTATCTCTCCTACACCTCAGCGTAACTCTTCCGGCACATGGATTGCAGTTGTTACAACCGACCTAATGTCATGTCTGCCATAGGCTAAGGGACAGCACATTAATGTTTCTCATTAGAGTCAACAAGTGGACAATGAAAGCAGAGCATAGCTTCCTGGCTCACAGGCAAACTGGGCCTCATGTCTCTGCAGATCAGCTCTTAGCTCCTACAGAGCCCAAGCTGCGTCCTCCCTGGGCTGGGCCCGCAGGAAAGAACTCACATGCAGCAGTGAATTTTGAACCCAAACTGATAAAACTCACGTGCAGGCCTGTGGCCCACACTTTGAGGATCGTGAAAAAGCCCCACCCGCAGTCGGGCACACCTGCTGACCCCTAGGGAACACTGTGGGCACCACCTCTACAGCCCCGTGGTGTGAGCAACTGGGAGGGGCCGGCAGGACCGGGCAGCCCAGAGGTGGGCGCTCGACCCAGACCAGGGGGCCAGGAGACACCGGAGCAGGGGAGATGCCCGCACCAGGCAAGGGGAGAGTCCGGCTGTCGGCGGAGGGTGAGGAGGCCGCCCCTGAGTGTGCAGCAGTGAGACCCGGGGGCCTTCCCCCGGTGGCCTGGGGGCGGGGGCGGCCCACGCTGGTCGTTACAGCCCACGCGGAGAGGAGAACAAAAATTGCAAGCAAGCTGTTAGAAATGTTTGTAGAAAATTGACAGAGTAATTTCATGTCTGTTGAAATTAATAATAAAAGTGTGGAGTCTGTGTTTTGTATGCCTTCTGATTGCATTTTTAGAGTAATTTCTTTTGCTGTAATTTTCAAAATACTGTCTTTGATGGACAGAAAAAAACTGCAATTCCACCACAGATGATGAGGAAGGAAGGCACCGAGCAGTTCTGCCTGGCTGGGATGGCGTGCGGGGCAGGCAGGTGGCCAGGGCATCCAGCAGGATGGGCCCCATCAGGCCTGCTTCCCAGATGGTCCTGGTGATGCACAGAGGATGCAGTGGAAGCAGGGAGGCGGGGAGGGCAGCCCTGGGCTGAGCGGCAGGCAGCCTGCTCTCCTGGAGTCCCGGGGCAGCTTTCTGGGCAGCACGGGGACGGCCCCGCCCCTCTGGGAGCGCCACACTGCCAGTCCCGGGCTGGCCTCCGCGACACCTCGCCCTGCCCACCCGAGGTCCCACCCAGCCCAGTCCGGCCCAGGAACTGCCCGAGTGCAGAACCGGAGGGCTCTGGAACTACTCTCCTGGGGTGGAGGGCGATTTGCAAGGGGACCTCCTGTGGACAGCATGCTTTACCCACCCTGGGCAGGTGGTGACTTGGCCGTGGTGTCCATCTGTCACCTGATGGAAGAAACCCTGGCCAGGAATGAGTCTTGGAACTGCAGGCTACAGACCAGCAAAACCAGGGAGTTGGGGAGGCGAGTGAGCCACAGCGACTCTGCCAACTTCAGTTTAGTTTTTAAAGGAATACTTTCTTTTGCAGCCCCTGAGATTTAGAGGAAAACAAGTATGTAACAACCCTCCTGCGTTTCCATTTACTTTAACTCTGTAGAGTCAAGCATGGGAGCTTGCTGGGGAGAAGCGAATGTAAGGCATGTGCCACATGCCAGAGCGAAGGGTCCTTCCCCAAAACCCTCGACACTGACTCCACCTGCGCCCAGCTCTGGGGCTCAGCCCGGAACCACCCCTCAGCAGGCATCTGGCCCCAGGTCCTGTCCTGCGGGGGCCAGCGCATTTCTCGGGACCACCAGGCCGGAGAGGAGAAAGTGGCAGTCCACTCCCAAGGGGAAACGAGGGAAAGGAAAGCTCTCTGCGAGGGCTGGAGGAGGAGGCTACGAGCTGTGCCTCCCTGGGCCCGAGAAGACTGCCACAGAGAGGGTGTCTGAGCCGGGTTTGGCCATAGAAGTAGGTGTTTGCCAGGAACATGGATGAAGACACAGACATCTGAAAGGACATGACATTCAGGGACTTGTGTGCAAGCTGGTGTTCATGGAGCAGAAACGGAGGGCCAGCGGGAGGCTGGGCTTTAAGAGGTCATCAGAGGGCAAAGGGTAAAGGGCCTGACTGCGAAGTTAAGGACTCCAGCCTGTAGGTCTACAGAGCCTTGCACTGTTTTAAGCAAAAGAGTGAGGATAAACCCAGGTTTGGATATGTGCATGTGTGTGCGTGGGTCTGTGCACATGGGACTGGGGCGCTGATGCGTCGTAGAGCTAACAGGGGCTTTGCGTGCTAGAGCCCCTCCCCAAACTGCTATGGAGTTGAGCAAATTCTCCACATCTGAAGGCAAAGGCCAACTCCCGACTCCCACCTCTGGGCAGGAGGTGTAGATGGAACAAACACTCGCCTCTGTATTTTTCATCTAAGCCTCTGGGTTTATTTCTCCCAGAACAACACACATGCAACAATGGATATTCAGAAGCCCCCTGCTTGGCCCAGACCCCACCCCCACCCCCAGGAGGTACTTCTGCATCCTGCTACCTGGAGAGATGGCACAGGCAGATACCCCTCCCAGGGGAGGAACCGGCCCAGCTGACGGACACAGCAGCCTCACGGACAGAGGCAGCAGAGCGTGGAGAGGCAAGGAGCCTGGCACAGACTCCGTGGGAGGGCTGGGGGGCGGGGGGCCAAGTCCCCCAGCCCCCTCCACCCTCCTCCAGCAGCACTGGACTGCTGAGGGGCGGTTCCGGGCGGAGCCCCAGAGCCGGGGGCAGGTCTGGTCAGTGTCGGGGGTTTTGGGGAAGGACCCTTCACTCTGGCACGTGCCTTACAGTCACTTTTTCCCAGCAAGCTCCCATGCTTGACTCTGCAGAGTTAAAGTAAATGGGAACGTTGGAGGGCAAGGGACACCGTGACAGGGAGGATCCTCCCTGGGCGTCCTCTCCCTGCATGCCCGATATCCAGGAAGGCCATCAGCTAGAGGGGACACCTTCCCATCCTCGGGGACGCATCACCAACTAAGATGGCTAATGTCCCCAGGAGGCCCAACCTCACAATGCAAAATAGTGATACTTAGGGATGCAATCGGTGTAAAAGAGCCCGTGTCAGGCAAAATAGAAGCGAGACGTTTTCAAAAGACATCAAAGACACGAGGCTGACAAATTTAAAACAGAATGGATGGGCTCGATTGCCGAATGGGGACAGCTGAGAACAGATCAATACGCAGAGGGTCTGTCCCCGCAGACAGGACAGAGGAACCAGTCAACGGAAAAACACCATTGCAGACACGGAAGACAGAAGTACCAAAGTGTAGAAGATGAGCGTGAGGACAGAGAAGACCAAGAGGAGAAAATGCCGCAAAAAACTGACACTCAAACATTAACGAGAAATAGAAAAAATGCAACACCTTAAGCTGAGAGAACTCAAGGCAATCTGAAATAGTAAGAGAAAAAAACTAGATGAAATAAGTAAGTTTTAGACCATCAAAGGTAAAGAAAAAAAATCTAAAAGCTTCCAGAAAAAAATGTTTTAAACTCATTCTCTTTTATATTCACAAGAATCTGGTTGACATCGTACTTCTCAATGCTACAGGCTGAACAATAGTGTAATAATGCCTAAATATTAAAGGAAAATTTATGCCTGGACTGTTATATCAAGCCAGTCTATCATTTAATCCTAAGGTGAGATAAAATTTCCTGAGACGTATAACAAGACTGACAGATCTTACACCAGGGAGATGAGGAGCTTCTGTCCATCGGTGACACTCTACAAGAGGGAAAAATAAGACACAGAGGAAAAAAATATTTGCAGCACCTTTAACCAAAAACAGGAGCTCATATCCAAAGCATATTATTGAAACAAAAGCTCACACAAATCAGTACAAAAGACAAACTACCCAAAGAAAAGAGGCCTGGCTGGGAACAGATACTTAAAAAGAGAAAACCAAAATGGCCACAAACACATGAAAAATATGTCATTCGTAACCAGGGAAATGCAATAAAACCTTGCCAACACATGCCCCCCAGACTGAAAACATAAGTTTAAGATTGAAAACATAACTTTAAAAGTGTATATAAAAAGTGATTCATCCTTTAATGAGTCTGTCGATGCCAGTTATCCGTGTGAAGGCGCAGCAGTGACGGCTCGCAGACCCTGGTGGTGGGACGTGCACTCCGGATGTCAGGTTTGGAGGGCACCTGATATTACCTGGCAAAGTGGTCGGTACCCAGGGCCCAGCCCATCACTCAGGTTTCCTCTGCTAAGTGCACACACCACAAACACTCCCGGGTATGTCTGCCGAGACAGATGCACAGGACTGTGCTCATAGCAGCCCGGCCTGCGAATGCTGGAAACTACAAACAGACCAGCGGCCGACCTGATAAGTGGCAATGTGACCGCGCAGTGAGCTACCAGACCATGCTAAAGATGAGGGGAACACAAAGACGCCCAGACCCAGGGATGGAACCCCAAAACATGACTCAGCAAAATAAGAAGACAGGTTTGAGTCCATCCGTCTGAAACTCCACAGAAGCAGCGCTAAATGAAGGTGCTGGACAATGAACCAAGGGTGGAGTATCACAAAGGCCAAGCCAGCCACCCCCTCCAGTGAGGGCTGTGATGGCTGAGGGGCACATGGGGACTCCAGGCTGTTTCATGACCGGGGTGCTGGCTACAGGGGAGTCTGTGTTTCCTTATTTACTAACTTGCACATATGCTTTGTGCCCTTTATGATGTATCTGTTACCATTAAAAGAAAAAGAAAAACAAGTAAAATCAAAAAAAGAAAAATAGGGAAGGAAGGAAGAAGAGGTTGCTGTCCCATAGCCCCTGGGGACAAAAACAGGCAGCTCTTTCCCTGAATGATGTGGCAGCATTGCAGTCCTTATTGCAGCCCTCAGTCCCTGAGCACTAATTCTCAGCACGAACCAGCAGTGGACTCTCCAGTCCAAGAGTAAGCCCAGAAGGCTGATTTTATTGTAACTATTACAGAAGTAAAATTGGTACATAGCATTATGTGAGCTGCAGGTGTACATTATGATGCAACATGTATGTGCACTGCAAAGTGGCCACCACTCCGAGTGTGGTCACCATCCCTCACCACACAGCTGCCCCTCCCCCTGATTTATTGATTTACAATGAGAAATAAAAATAGATACAGCTGTATTTAACTTAAGGAATGGATTCACTAAAAAGTAGGTGTGCAGATGGTTTACAAAGGTTACTCCAAATAAGAAATTTGAAATAAATAAGAAAGCTATACAAGGTGATGCTTTTCATTATTAGACTAGATTTTAAGGCAAAAAGCATCATAATGACAAGGAGCGATGTTATATCTGGACAAAACGGAATCACAGATGAAGAAGATACAGTGGCTGTGAATATATATGCCCTTTAAAATATCACTTCACAATATGCAAAGCAAGAACTGACAGGATTACGAGGGAAAATAGAGACGACAAAATTTATGGCCCAAGATCTTAGCAAAGCACTTTTAGAGGCTGGTAGATCAGAAGGACAACGAAGGAAAAAACCAAAACAAAGAAGCATAAAGGCATATAAAATTTGAAAGACAAGATTAATAAAAAGCTCAAGTCAAAATATATGTGTGTGCTGAGGAGAGCTTTCACAGCCGATGATGGGCTAGATCGAGCCCACACAAGGCATCCAGACAGAATGCATTCTCTGAGCATAATGCCGTCAGATTAGAAATCAATAACAAAAGATGATTAAAAATAAATGAAATACCATATGTCCAGAAACGAAATCACCATTTTCTACTAAACAAATTTTAGGATAGAGAGTAAAGCATAAGAAAAACCCGAAATGATGGAGCCACCATAGTGAGAGCTGCACATGCTTAAATCAATCATCAGGAAGTGAGAAAAGAATGAAAGAAACGAGCTAAGTATTCAATTCAAGGAGAAAGCAAAAGAAGAAACAAGCAACCTAGAGAAATGAGAAGAAAGGAAATAGAACAGATAAGGAATCAGAGAAAGATTAACAAAAGCAAAAGCTCCCTCTTTAAAAGATTAGTAAAATATACAGACTTCTGGCAAATCTGATCAATAAAATGAGGGGAAGATGCGCATTTACAAAATATAGAATCTAAGAGAGGAAATAACTCCATAAACAACAGAGCAGTTTTTTAATATAAAGGCATAAATTTGAAAATAGAGGGAAAAATGGATACATTTCTGAAAAAGTATAATATTCCCAATTGGAGCAAGAAGTAGAAAGTTTCTATTTAAAATTTGCAGTGGTTACTAAACATCCACCAAGGGGAAACAAAACAAAATAACATCAGGCCCAGAAATCTCCAGCAAAGGTTCAAAGAAGAGAGACTTCCTGTCCATGCAAGTTACTCCAGAGAATGGGAGTCAATGGTTCCATTAATTCCAAACATCTGGTGTTACAGTGATTCGAAAGTTGGAGAAAAACACTTGAGAAAAGCAAAGTATAGGTTCCTTTCACTGATGAATAGTCTTATTAACATATATGTGAATTGGCTTTAACACTGTGTTAAAAATAATATGTAGATTATATGTATATTATTACAAATAGCATTTATTAAGGGAATGAAACAAGGTTTAGCATCAGAAAACCTATGATTGTAATTTACTCCCCAAGGTACTAAGCTAAATTAAGAAAAAAAATATTGACTTGGTGAGTGGAAGCAAAAAAAAAAATGTTCTTGGAAATATAGAACATGCTTTCAAGTAAAATCTCAGAGAACTGGAAATAAAGGGGAACTGTCTTTACTGGACAAATAACTGCACTTATGTTCTACAGCAAACACCAGATTCAGTGGATTTACTAGAGACACAGTGCCTTTAAAACTGGACAGGAGACACACACATATGATCCTCCCGGCAAGACCTTGGCCAAGGGAGCGAGAGAATGACCAGCCGGAGGGGGGAGAACTACCCAGACGCAGGAGAGCGAGTCTTGTTGGCAGATGGTGTGATTGTCTGGATAGAAGACTCATCAGAATCAACAGACAAAACATTGGGATTAAGAGTTCAACCACACTGAGGGGTGCCACGCCAATGATGCAATGTCTCTTCCCGCTGGTAATTTCTGACTAAAACACATTATAATAAGGCAATGTAGCATTTACAAGAGCTAAACAAGTGTGTCTATGAAAAAATCTCATGAAGAACTCATGGAGAACATTTTGAAATTCTTTAAAGGATATAGAGAAAGATTAGAAAAAAGGGAAAATATACCATGTTCAAGGATGGGATAGATTAATGTTTGAAGAGATGGCAGTTGTAATTCTCCATGGACGCCGTGTTTTAATGAGATCCCAATAAAATGTTTCCGTTTTTGTAAACTGCAGCAGTCCTTTCTAATATTGGTATGGACGCATGACATTCTATGAAAAAATGAACAAATTTCAGAAAAAGAGGAAAGAAGGGCAGGGGACCCGGCCTACAAGATTTGAAGAAATCCTGTAAAATGCTAGTTCTTAAAAAAGAACGTGATGTTGACGTGGAACTTATTAAGTATATAAGCAGAAGATAGAAACCTCAACAGCACCTGTAAGTGTGTCCGGCCACCTGCTTCATGAGAGAGGTGACATAACACTCCTCAAGAAAGGGACAAATCTTTTAGTAGATGATATGGTGTGCAACCAGCCCACCTTGTGGATAATGCAGAAACTGAAACTCCTCCAGGTATCACATCCTTAGGAAAGTGATCTCCAGGTTTGTTAAAAATATGAATGCAAAATATGTGACAATAAAGCCAATAGAAGGATACAAAATTAATGCACAGAAATCTGTGGCACTCCTAGACACTGACAAGGAACCAGCACACCGAGAAATCAGGAGAACAATTCCATTCACAACTGCATCAAAAAGAATAAAACACTTAGGAATAAACCTAACCAAGGAAGTGAAAGGCCTATACCCTGAAAACTACAAGACACTCTTAAGAGAAATTAAAGAAGACACTAATAAATGGAAATTCATCCCATGCTCTTGGGTAGGAAGAATTAATATTGTCAGAACAACCATCCTGCCTAAAGCAATATACAGATTCAATGCAATCCCTATCAAAATACCGACAGCATTCTTCAACAAACTGGAACAAAAAGTTCTAAAATTCATATGGAACCACAAAAGACCCTGAATAGCCAAAGCAATACTGAGAAGGAAGAATAAAGCAGAGGGGAATCTCGCTTCCCAACTTCAAGCTCTACTACAAAGCCACAGTAATCAAGACAATTTGGTACTGCCACAAGAACAGACCCATAGACCAGTGGAACAGAATAGAGAGTCCAGATATTAACCCAAGCATATATGGGCAATTAATATATGATAAAGGAACCGTGGACATACAATGGGGAAATGACAACCTTTTCAACAGCTGGTGTTGCCAAAACTGGACAGCTACATGTAAGAGAATGAAACTGGATTACTGCCTAACTCCGTACCCAAAAGTAAACTCAAAATGGATCAAAGACCTGAATATAAGTCATGAAACCATAAAACTCTTAGAATAAAACATAGGCAAAACTCTCCTGGACATAAACATGAGCAACTTCTTCATGAACATATCTCCCTGGGCAAGGGAAACAAAAGTAAAAATGAACAAGTGGGACTATATCAAACTAAAAAGCTTTTATACAGCAAAGGATACCATCAGGAGAACAAAAAGGCATCCTACAGTATGGGAGAATATATTTATAAATAACATATCTGATAAGGGGTTGACATCCAAAATATATAAAGAGCTCACGCACCTCAACAAACAAAGAGCAAATAATCCAATTTAAAAATGGGCAGAGAACATGAATAGACACTTCTCCAAAGAAGAAATTCAGATGGCCAACAGGCACATGAAAAGATGCTCCACATCGCTAATCATCAGAGAAATGCAAATTAAAACCACAATGAGATATCACCTCACACCAGTGAGGATGGCCAACATCCAAAACACAAACAACAACAAATGTTGGCGAGGATGTGGAGAGAGGGGAACCCTCCTACATTGCTGGTGGGAATGCAAATTAGTTCAACCATTGTGAAAAGCAGTATGGAGGTTCCTCAAAAAACTCAAAATAGAAATACCATTTGACCCAGGAATTCCACTCCTAGGAATTTACCCTAAGAATGCAGCAGCCCAGTTTTAAACAAACAGATGCACCCCTATGTTTACTGAAGCACTATTTACAATAGCCAAGAAATGGAAGCAACCTAAGTGTCCATCAGTAGATGGATGGATTAAGAAGAAGTGGTACATATACACAATGGAATATTATTCAGCCATAAGAAGAAAACAAATCCTACCATTTGCAACAACATGGATGGAGCTAGAGGGTATTATGCTCAGTGAAATAAGCCAGGCGGAGAAAGACAAGTGCCAAAGATTTCACTCATCTGTGGGGTATAAGAACAAAGCAAAAACTGAAGGCACAAAACAGCAGCAGACTCACAGAACCCAAGAATGGACTAACAGTTACCAAAGGGAAAGGGACTGGGGAGGATGGGTGGGAAGGGAGGGACAAGGGGGAAAAGGGGGCATTATGATTAGCAGACGTAATGCTGGTGGGGCACGGGGAGGGCTGTACAACTCAGAGAAGAGAAGTAGTGATTCTATAGCATCTCACTACGCTGATGGACAGAGACTGTAATGGGGTATGTGGGGGGGACTTGATAATAGGGGGAGTCTAGTAACCATAATGTTGTTCGTGTAATTGTATATTAATGACACCAAAATAAAAAAAAAATTTTTTTAAGCCAATAGAATAAATTGTTGGACAAAACTTTATCTTGACCCGAGTATGTACCTTCTTGTCTAATACTCAAAAGATACAAAGTCTGAGGCAAAAATTACTGGCTTTCCCCATAAGGACATTAAAGATTTGGGTTCAGGGTAGAACGGCACCATCGGAGTAAACAGGTAACAGCCTGGGGGAAAAGTTTCCTCTTTGAAAAAGCCACAAGAAGTTGACATCCAGAATGTGTGAAGGATGATTGAGAACCTGCAAATTAAAGGCAACAGGTTTTGGACATGGGTGAGGTGATTGGCCCCCACTTGACAGAAGGGGAAGCCTGAACAGCCGCGTGGTGCAGAGGAACAAACCTGCCCTGGGCCTCACAGAGGTGCCGAGGACAAGGTGGCCCTCCACAGCCATCCCTCTGACCCACCGTGCTTGCAGAGAGTAGGAAAATGTCAGTGAGGACATGGCCAAGTGACACCCTCATGTGCTGCTGATGGGGAGACAGCCTGCCACGCCACCTGCAGGGTGGACTGCGCATGTCTGGTGACATGAACCATGCGCCCCCGTGACCCAGCCATCCTCCCCCTGGGGGAAAACCCAGGGAAACCCCTCAAGGCTCCAGCATGAGGGCGCTGCCGTGTTTGCAGGTGGTGGGGGGACCACAGACTAACCCGACGTCCGTGACAAGGGGAGTGGGACAGGCAAGCTGTGGAAAGTGCACACTAGGAGCCACCATGCACAGGGCCGTGCAGACACGGAGGCACCTTTTGAAAACATAATGTGGAGAGGAAAAATGAAGAAATAGATCCATTGCCCAATGACATGTGTGAAAATTTAAGATGAACACGTAACTCTTGACAAGTAGTTTTCCAAGTCACACAGATATTTAAGGACAGGAAAAAAATATTAGAATCAATGACTGTTGGGGAGGAAGTCGGAGGATGGGAGTAGGGTTTGGGATGTTGGGAAAACAATGAAATAACAGAGGGGCTCACAGGGAACGACAGAGACAATGGACCAGAAGCTGAGTACCAGGGACAGCTCTTTATGAGCCAGGGAACCAGAAAGTGGACTGCTAACACTGTAAACAAGAGCATTCACCAAACAGCCTGGAGTTCAAGACTTTAATATGCCGCCTGGTCAGGGTGTAGCCTTAGGAAAGCTCCTCACCTGTCTGAGCCTCGGTTTTCTCAAGCAGGTGATGAAAATAAGAACAGAAGTCCAAATTCAAGAAGAGAGGGCTGGTTGCTCTTTCCCCACGGGAGCAGGTAAGTTCCCACTTGGGGGGATGCTTTCCATCACTAACCGTGGCTGGGGGACAGCTGTGAGGGGCAGCCTCGCTCCACTGACCAGACATCCGCAGCCCAGGTCACCCAGGCCTGAGTCCTCTCTTCCGAAAGCCCCCAATTCCAGAGCCCAGGGCTCCAGCCCCGCCTGGGCGGGCGTCACTTTGTTCGGGGTGACAGCTCTCCCTTACCCAGCAGGAAATGCACTCAGCTTTTGGCCCCAGTGCATCCCCTCATTCGGGTTGTATCCCCTTGTTGTGACAAGACAGTGAAGCCCAGCTTCTGGAGGTAAGTGAGGGCGGCTGATACCATCCACTGAGCGCCCAAGGCCGGGGCGGCCCAGCCCAGCAGAGGCTCTGCTAAGGCAGAAGGAAAGGGGACTCCGAGAAGAGGGGCCGGCCTCTACCGGACCGTGCACACACTCAGCGCGGCTGCGCTTGCCCCGCCCACGCCAGGCCAGGCCTCGGTTTGTTATGAAAGCGGTGAAAGGACACATGTGAAATGGCCCTTCTCGCGCACAGATTCCCAGTGGCACCAATCAAAGAATTACAAGAAACGTGGAATGAAAAACAATATAGGAAGAGGAGTAAAAACTACTTGATTATCATGATCACATATCAAAAAACTATACTAATAGAAATAAGAAACAAAGAAAAAATGGAACAAACAGAAAATAGCAACATACAGTTTAATTTAAAACTATATCAGCAATTCCATTGAATGTGATGGAGCTGTGTCCTCGAAAGAAAGGAGAAAACTGGCAGACCGAATGATGTAACAAAACTCAGATTATGCCACTTGAGAAAAGTGTTAAAGATGAAGACAGATACAAGTTGAATAACAAACACCGGGAAAAGATACACCACGCAAATGCTCGTCCATAGGAATCCGATAGAGTTATTACAAGACAAAGCAGAATTTAAGACGTATCGTAAGCAGATGAAGAGGGCATTCATTCCTCCTGCACTTTATCTTCTGTGTTTCAATGTACTTCATGAACCTAGTGACATCCACTTATTCCGCTTAAGAGAACCTTCTTTTTCTTCTTGTAGTCGGAGACTATTATCACAGTGCGATCCAACGTGTGGTGCTTGGGTGCGGGTGTGGCGTGCACACAGACCCTTCACCTGACCGGAGGGGCTCCGCGGGCGTGCTGGAGGGTCTGGGATGGGGGATGAGGCTGGATTGTCTGGTGAGGCCCGAGACAAGGAGGTGGCACCCCTAGGAGCTGGGAGAAAAGGCAGCTCACAGAGCCCCCAGCGCCTCAGAAGGAAGGTGGCTCTGCCCCCCCGTCCTCGACTTTGCTCTCCAGGACACAAGATGATACTCCGGAGCTGTGTCTGACCGCCATGTTTGGGGGTTTCTTACAAGAGTATTAGGCCCTCTTCAAACACATGCAGGTCCCTGCTGGGCGGGTCTTTGCTGCTGGGCCTTCGTCCCACCCCGCCTTCCCCATGGCACCCATCAGACGCCCCGCCTGTCTTTGGTCCTCTGGGTCAGGAACGCTGCCTTGGCCTCAGTGTAGACACAGCCACCTCAAGCTCCATTTTGAAGGCCCTTGCAACGGAGAAGAGCCCCAGTCTTGTCCATGGCTCCCACGGGGACTGGGGAGCCAGCTGGCCATGAACCTCACTGTGCAGAAAACATTATACATATTCCTTGGAATCTGCCGAGGAAAGGTACTTTAACTACTCCCAGTCCCGAGGCCAGCCTGGCCTCGCAGCCTCCTGACTAGGACACCTGCCGGCCTGCCTGCCTGCCACAGGGGAGCACAAACAGATTCTTCGGCACCAAGCTCTCCAGGCCCACCTGGGCGCCAACCTTCCCTCTGGGAGGTGCCTGAATCAGGCCCTGTGGGTCTCAGCCCTTCCCATCCGAGGTGGAAGCTGTACAGTCCCTTCAGTGACAATCAGCGGGCAGGATTCGCCTGCAGGGCGGCTGGAGCATCTCCAAACAGGGCCTGGGTCCCTGTCTCCCCTCGCTTTAATCCTGTTATCTTGTTTCCTTGGCACGCCTTCCTCTATTACATTCAAAACCTTATCAGAGCAGAAGAAAACGGGCAGACCACCTGTGTGGTGACTGTTTTGGGATGGTCAGAATCCATTTAACCCACCTCAAGACCTTTCCACCTGGAAGTTTCCTTGGAAACCATTCAGCCCAGGCTGGAGAAGAGGCTCTGGGGCAGGTGGCCGAGTCCCAACTTCTCACAGACCGCTCCTGGGGGCAGGTGCCTGGAGACTGCAGAGACCCCAGGGGACACCAGGCACCCACCCCTCACCCCACTGGGGCAACCCGAAGCCCAGAGAAGACAGCTGGGTGGGCGTCCACGTTCAGGGCAAGGTTAGGGGCCGAGTCTGTTCACTCTGGGGGCAGCCCCTGTTTGAGCACCTCAGAGTGCTTTATTTGAGGAAACTCATAAAGAGAGTTTGGAGACAGAGAAAAAGCATTTTTTCATGCGAGGCATGATGACTATGCGAGTCTGTACATGGAGGGGGTGCAAAAGGTGGGAGGGGGGGAAGGCATGTGCCGGTTCGGAGCTGTACTCGTCCTGCATGCCTCTGCCGCGCCCCGGCCCAGCTGGGCACACACGCCCAGCCCAGCCCAGCACTGGCGGGCAGCAGGGCCGGGTACACGTGGGTGAGTGAACCTGTGATCCCAGGGCGCCCCAAAGGCCTGGGGACAGGCGGCCACAGCGGCCACAGGGGTGCAGAGAGCTCGAGCCCCACGGGGCCGTCGGGCTCCTGCCGCAGCCGAGGCTCTGCTCCCAGTCGGGCCTGGGAAGGGGGTGGGGCTGCCGCCAGGGCCCCTGCTCCTCCGTCCTGTGCCATGTTGAGCAGCCTCCAGGGAGGAGCTGTGGCTCAATGGTGAGTCTTCTCAGCCCACTGGAAACTCTGGGGGCTCCAGCCCCAAGCCCTTTCCACAGCCCCCACTCGCCTATAAACACGTAAGCCTGGGACTTCCTGCTTTCTGAGCCCTGTCACTCAGCCCCGTCAAACTCCAATGCGTTCTGCCAGGGCCCACGGCTGCATGTGGTGCCCAGGCACGTCCAGGTCATAGGATCTCACAGTCCTCGTCACCCAGCTGCCTGGTTTTGCACAAGAGAAAGCAGGGTCCAGAGGCACTGAGGACAGAGACAGGGGCTGCCGGCCCGTCCCAGCTCCTCCTGTCAGCCCGATCCTCCAGCGCGTTGACCTGGCGGGGCCTTGAGGGCTCCCCAAGCATTCTGTGTATTTTATTTTTTCTCCTCCGAGAAACCCAGCATCAGGCCGGGTGCCAGGTTCACTCAGGTATCAGGTCTGAGCCCCTCCAAAAGCTCTGAGAAGCACCACAGGGCTGTGACCCAGCTGGACCGGCTGTGAAGGGCCACGGGGTCTCAGACACATTCTCAACATCGCTCCCCCTGCAGAGGGCTGAGCGTCCCTGCCTCCCAGGGCTGCCCGGGAGGGACCTCAGACAGCAGAGCGCGCCCAGCCTGGTAACTGAGGGTACTGGACAAGCTCGGACAAGCTCCCTCTCTCCCGTGATGGTGCGGCCTGCCTTCATGTTGCTCGGCCCAGCAGCTTTGAGAGAGTGAATCCCTGAAGGAAGCGCCTTGGGAGTCTGTGTCTGAAGCAGCTGAGGACTCTTCAGGGCAAAAACAAACAAAATAATCACAGCCAAAAGCCTTGTCCCCTTTACGGAGTGTCTGGCAGAAAAGTGTAGTGCTCAGAGGTCAGCAAACACTCGCTCCTTGCTAACGGACCTTTCAGGGAGGAGGAGGGGGCAGTCAGGGATCAGATGGCCCAGGAGGACCACAAGCCCCTGAGAGCCGAGGCTGGCACAGGGGGGCGAGGCTTCCTGCATGGGAGGCCAGGAGCGTACAGAGTTTTAAGAATTGAAAGGGGTGCTGCGGTGATTCCCTGCAACTGTCTGCTGGGCCCACGAAAGCCCCTAGATTCAGGAGGAGGCTATTTAAGCAGATCCCATCACACTTCAGGAGGGGGGAGCCCTAGAGCACGGGAGGAAAAGGAGCAAAGGTGGTGATGTGTCTGCAGCCCAGAGCTGCGAACTTACCCCAAAGGGACCCCTCTGGGTTCCAGTCTAGGGCATTTGAAGGCAGACAGGATGCAGAGCTATGTTCTGTGGAGCAGACAGCATGCGTGGAGCTCAGAGGGGCAGGGATGTGTGGGGAGGTCGATGAAGGCCTGGTGAGGAGCGGGTGGCAAGCCAGACCCTGGCGGAAAAGGGTGACAGCAGGGCCTCTGGGGAGGACTATGGCCAAGGGGGTATATTTTCTTCTTTTGTCTAAAATTCAATTCAATACCACAAAGCCTCAGTTTTGGCCCAAAGCAAAGGCACTGTTGGGAAGTCTGCCCACCCCTGGCGGAGCACATTGAGCAGGGTGCCGGCCAGTCAGCAGGACGGGGAGTGTCTCCGCCAGGATGTGCTCTGGGAGCCACACCCCCAGGAGGCGCCGTGACCCCCCCCACACACACACCCTGTGTCCCCGCTCTAGAGTGAGACTCCCCCAGGCTCGCCAGAGGGCCCGCACTGGGCGGCACTCTGTGCATCACAGCGAGGCCCCGGGAGGCTGTCAGGGTGCCCTGCACGCAGACCGCCGTGCCCTGGAGGCTCTCACACCGGGAGGCAGGACAAAGGCTTCGAGAGCCAAAGCCTGTCAGACCGGGGACGGCAAGGCCGCCAAGCCCTGCATGCTTCTGTGGATCTTTCTTCTTGGGCACCCAGCTGTCCTCCCTCCAGCGCCTTGCTCCGGGCCTCAGTTTTCCTATCTACTAACTACTAACCCCTCTCCCAGCTCCCAGTCTCAGAAGGTATTCTGCATGCCAGAAATTGATTCACATTCACAGACAGGTCTTTAAACATCCAGACACTTGATGACACTAACTTTAGAAGGAAAAAATATTAATGATGTAAAATTCCAAAACAAAGCAAAGTCTCTTGTCATAATCAGTTACATTTGTCAAGAAGCTGCAGAAGCCATAGCTAGTGGGATGAAATCACCCATGGCCATTTTTATTTTTATTTATTTATTTATTTATTATTAAGGTATAATTGATATACACTCTTACGAAGGTTTCACATGAAAAAACAATGTGGTCACTACATTTACCCATATTATCAAGCCCCCACCCATACCCCATTGCAGTCACTGTCCATCAGTGTAGTAAGATGCCACAGAGTCACTATTTGCCTTCTCTGTGCTACACTGTTTTCCCCGTGACCCCCCCACACCATGTGTACTAAACATAACACCCCTCAATCCCCTTCTCCCTCCCTCCCCACCCGCCCTCCCACACCCCTCCCCTTTGGTACCCACTAGTTCCTTCTTGGAGTCTCTGAGTCTGCTGCGATTTTGTTCCTTCAGTTTTGCTTCATTGTTATACTCCACAAATGAAGGAAATCATTTGGCACTTGTCTTTCTCCACCTGCCTTATTTCACTGAGCATAATATCCTCCAGCTCCGTCCATGTTGTTGCAAATGGCAGGATTTGTTTCTTTCTTATGGCTGAATAATATTCCATTGTGTATATGTACCACTGCTTCTTTATCCATTCATCTACTGATGGACACTTAGGTTGCTTCCATTTCTTGGCTATTGTAAATAGTGCTGCAATAAACATAGGGGTGCATATGTCTTTCTGAATCTGAGAAGTTGTATTCTTTGGATAAATTCCAAAGAGGTAGGATTCCCAGGTCAAATGGTATTTGTATTTTTAGTTTTTTGAAGAACCTCCATACTGCTTTCCACAATGGTTGAACTAGCTTACATTCCCACCAGCAGTGTAGGAGGGTTCCCCTTTCTCCGCATCCTCGCCAGCATTTGTTGTTCTTAGTCTTTTGGATGGTGGCCATCCTTACTGGTGTGAGGTGATAGCTCATTGTGGTTTTAATTTGCATTTCCTTGATGATTAGTGATGTGGAGCATCTTTTCATGTTCTGTTGGCCATCTGAATTTCTTCTTTGGAGAACTTTCTCTTTATATCCTCTGCCCATTTTTTAATCTGGTTATTTGCTTTTTGGGTGTTGAGGTGCGTAAGTTCTTTATATATTTTGGGTGTTAACCCCTTGTCGGATGTGTCATTTACAGACATACTCTCCCATACGGTAGGAGGCCTTTCTGTTCTGATGGTGTCCTTTGCCGTGGCTCATTTTTATTCCTGGGTGAGCTCCCCTCTCTCACTGCCGGCTGCAGAGGCCCATGAGGGAAGCTCTCAAGGCTGGCAGGGCAGAGCTCCATCCTTCCCTCTCCTTCCATGAAAGGGGGCCCGCCAGCCTGGCATGTGTTCCTGGCAGGGTCCGCCCGCGAGCAGTGGGCAGGTGGGCAGGGCCCGGAGCAACTGGCCACCTGCCCCTGCAGACAATTGAAGGGCGAGGAGGCAGGAGCTGGCAGCTCCCCTGGGGGAGGAATTTGACAGTTTTGACAGAGAAGGGAATTTTCCCAGCTCCTGGAACTCCTGCTTTTGTCTAATACCCAGCGATGGCCTCTGTTCCCATTTCAATGCAGACTGATTTCCAGCTGCCCGGGACACCTGCGGTTCCTGTCTATCACATTTGCATAGCAATGATTGGCGTTTGCATAGCAATGATTGGCGTTTGCATAGCAGTGATTGGCGACTGCAGGGGGCTGGGAGCCAGTTTTTAGCAGGGAGCTGATCAGGGCAGGAGTCTGCCCAACGTTAACTTCATCTGGCCCTGGAAAGGCACTCCCTCCCACGCCCACAGCCAGGTTGATGCCTGCTTCAAAATGACAAGGACGGGAGTCAGTAAGGGTCTGAAGGAGCACCGGACTGGACCCAGAGCATCACCCTGTGTGCAGAGACGGGTCAGAATGTCTCGGGGAGGATGTCCATAGGCTCAGACGGAGGGAGTCTGCTCCTGAGAAGCAGGCGGCTTTCTCTAAAGCTCCGCTGCGTCAATCTCCTAGGGAAAGAGGACAAGCGGGGGGATGGAAACCGGGTTCTGAAGACGTGTTAGTAAGTGTCTTCTGGGAAGGCAGAGCAATGCCCGCTAACGTGAGAAGGTGCTCCCGCAGGACGGGCAGCCTCCCTGTTATCTGCAGCAGCACGAAACCCCACCAGGTCAGGACAGTGGACTGTTGGGCGCCAGCCCTGCCCAGGTCCCCGTGAGGAACCTGAAGCTGAGCAAGGAAGGGCAGCCTGGGGCCAGCCGGCAAGTAGTGGAACTTGTCAAGGTGTTAATTTACCAGCAGGACGATTCAGCTGGGGTGCAGGCACCCTCCGGATGTCAACGGAGCATCAAAGCAGGAGGGACAGCAGCCCATTCAATCCGCGAGCAGTTCGAGGGCAGGAACCTGGCCAAGCTGGGCCTGCTGAGTCATCAGACCTCACTATGTGTGGGGTTCCTATGCAACGGATTTAACTCCTGAGAGCCCAGCTTTCAGAGCCAGCCAACATCCGGCCCAGAACATCGTAAGAACAAGGTGCTCTCCGAGCAGACAGTCCTGGGCCTGAGCAGACCTTCTCCTCCCGGCTTTCTCACCACGATGGTTCCTGTCCTGCACCATCTCCCTGCTGGGCGTGCCCAGGACTAACTTTTAGCATACAGAGCACTGAAAAGCGCCCCCCCACTTCCCTGGGAAATACCAAAACGATCCTGTAGCACTTGCTCACTCATTCCCCAAATCCAGGCGACAAGAGCGGGCCGCGAGGGGAAAGGGCACGCGGGGGACGTCTGCCCCGTTCCTGGAAGCCTGCGGGCCCAGGGCTCCAGAGGCTGAATTTGCACCTACTCGGAGACGTAGCAGGACCCCCAACATGCAGCCCAGCTGGTCACACAGTGGGGAGAAGGGTGCAGCTCCGCCCCAGGGGCTGCTCCCGGCGGCCAAGCCAAGCACGGGAAGGGGTTCTACAGACTCGGCAAAGTTTCCTGCCCCACCTCTGCTAAACTCTCCCCCAGTTCATTTATGCACCTGATGTGCGCCAATCAAAATCCCATTAGAACATTTCTGCAATGCAACAGAAAGATTCTGAAGTTTATTGGGAAACACAAATAGCTATGAACAACCAATAAATATTGCAAAATAGGGGGATAAAGGAAAAGAGGTTTTCACGCCATAAATGGATTATTATCGTATATTGTTATGCATTGTGTCATTACTCGAAGCAATTAAAGCAACATGGCAGTGGGCCAAGGATGGAGCAGGAAAGGAAAGAAGCTTCCGGAAACTGGTGGAAGGAAACGTAGGACTTTGAGGGAGGCAAATGGCTGATTTGATAAATAGCCGAGAAAAGTTGGTGTGTAACGGTTCGGAGAGCAGCGAAGTCCAGCCCCAATCCCAGAGCAAACGCCGACATAAACATAGATGGTATGGAAAGCCTAACTGGAAAAAAAATAAAATAAGTTCATGAAATTTATAAAAGAAAAAAATGGAGGAGATTGTTTAACTCAACTCAAAGTAAGCAAGGTCTTTAAGAACAAAAAAACAGCAAATTCTTGGGAAAAAATTATATATTAGATTGTATAAAGATAAAAAACAAATTTTGCTACAAAATTAATACAAACAGAATGAAGGGGGAAAGCAACAAAAATAAAAATGTCATAACAATATAAAACAATTAATGCCCTCTCTACCCAAAATGCTCTTAACAGCCGATAAGAAAATAAAATAGGAACCCGAAGTACAGGGTGATCTGGAAATTCCTGAAAGCACAAGTAAAGATTACCAGCACAACAGATAAAACTGCCTTCAGGAGGGATTACATGCCTGCTACTTAGCACCTTGGACTAATTTTTACATTTTTATCTTCTTAAAAAGGATCATCTACCTTAAATGGGCTTCTAGACTGATCCTGACAGCAGAACCAAAGAGAAGATGAGTGGGCGGCTACCACCCGCCAGCCCTGACTATCACCGTTGGATTATGTGCCACGCTTGTAAGTCTTGTTGCCTATCAGAAATGTGAGAGTAACCGGACATGCCCTGTTTTAATCTGGTAACTCTGCACGTAAGGCAGCTTCCCCAGCGGGGAACCTCCTTTATCGTCCAAAAAGGGGACTGAGCCACTTCTGATGATTTAAGGCTCAGGGGTTCAAGATGCTTGATTGCATTTGCCCTGATACCCCATCCCCGTCCAGGAGTCCTGCACCTGCCCTCCCCAGGCCCAGCGACGGCGGAGATGTCACATGACCAGCGTAAATCCTTCTAGCTGCTTGCACAGGTGGAAGTTTTCCCAGCTGACAGCTCCCACCTGCCGAGCACTGACAACTCCCCACCTCCCCAGTGGTGGGGTCCCCATTGCCAACCATCAATGCCAGAGGTCAATGCCAATGCCAGGGCGCCATCCCCAAAGTCTGCTTCCTGGGAGGTGGCTTCTGTAAATGGAGGGCGATTCACCAGCAAAGAGCAGCAGCTGTGGACTTTTCACATCCTGAGCAAAGGTGCTGATGGGTGGGCGGCCCAGGGAAACCATCTGTGTGGAGACCACAGCAGTGCTCACACCGTGACCCTTCAAGATTAAAGGTAAACACGCCCAGGTGACGCAAAGCAGGCTGGCACATGGAGGCAGGTGGTGGCGATGCGCACGGCCACGGTGGTGACGACCAGGCATACCCATCAATGGCGCCCTTCCCTGATCTCAGGTAGGGTGGGGGTCGTGACACAGCACCGTGAGGCTGGGGCTCCAGTGTCCTCCGGGTCATTCCCCAGGGCCGGCACACAGGTCTTGGCCATGTTTCTGCCTGGCCGGCAGGTGGCATTGCCATGGGGGCGGCTTCCTTTGACAGTGGCTGAGAGGAAGCACTTCGTGCGGACGACCACATTCCATTCCAAGAACAGGAACAGCCAACGGTTGCAGGGGCATGGGCAGGGTCGTCTGCACCGGGTGCCATCACGGACCCGGACAGCAGGGACTCCCTCCCACAGGCACCAGACACCGCCCTCCAGGACCCAAAACCACACTCCATGTCCGGGGCAAAGACACCAATGAAGCCGCAGTCTGACCGCATTGGGGGCTATTGCACGAGACATGAAGGAACTTTTAAAACCCAGGTAGTTAGATGTGTGATAGCAACTGTGGACACAAACCCCTTCCTTTAAATGGGGCAGGACATTGCCTCTGGGTCAGAGCTGGGACTCGGTGGCCGAGGGTGCATGAGATGGGAGGCTGCAGGCCGCGTCTGTGGTTCTCCATGATGACCCGCGTCCCCCGTGATCCTGGGAGCGGTGGCCTCAGCCAGCCGGTGGGACCCTGAGGCTGCTGGGTGTGTACGCATTAGCACCCAAGGAGTCTACAAACTTGGCTGCCTGTGCGTGGAAGGGGCCTGACACCTGGACAGTGGGCTTGGAATGCAGGCTTTGGAGGCTGTGTACTCCAGGGGGCCTGTGGAATCTGATGCACTATTGGCCGGAGAGATGGTTTTACAGCTGGTCTGAGGACTCCCTGGACCATGAGCTCCCTTGTCCTGCTGTGACCCTCATTTATGCTCCTGTGGTTCTCTGCAGGTCCCACCACACAGGCAGAGGGGCCCCCAGAGACCAGGGCAGGGTCTGCTAAGCCACAGTTTCCTCATCTGGAAAATGGGACTTACACCAGAGCTGACAACACACCCACGGGCCTCAGAGGCTGCTGCAAAGGCTGAACAGTGCGACAGGAAGCTCTCAGCCTCCTTCCAGGTCCAGGTGAACAGTATCGGAGTGGCCCCGGGCTTGATGGTCATGAATCCCTAGGCCAACCCTGGCTGAGTCATGTCAGCTTTCCCCCGATCACCTGAAGCAGAGCTGTCAGCGTCCTCACAGACGAGCTCCGTTTATCCTAAACTCTGCGGAGTCCCCTGTGGGCCGGGCCGTGCCCTGCGTGGGCCCATCACCGTCCCTTCCGCAGCCTCCAGCACCTCAGGATGAGCCGGCTTTGGAGTCCGGCTCATGCGGACGGCAGGCCGCTGCGGAGGCGCCGGAGGCAGCGGAGGGGAAGTATTCCAGACACAGGACCAGAGGCGTCGCGCTGTGTGGCTGGCGTCTCTCCTCAAGGCCATGATCTCCACGGCTGATTACAAAAGAAAACCAACCAACCTTTGGCAAACATTCCTTAATCAATCACATATTTTACACTTTCATTAGCCATGGGGCCAAACTCAACCAGGAAGTCATATTTAAGTCCTTGCGTATTGATGTATAAAGGATAGTTGACGCCTACTGCTCATTGGCCGAGTGAGAGAGAATCCCTGCGGCAGGTTAATCCCATCTTGTAATTCAACCACATCAGGGTGCCCAAGGTCACCCAGAGCCCTCCATGTCCTGTGGTGAATGAGGGGCGGCCTGCAGCTTGTAACCCTGCGGGGGTCTGCGCCTCCCTTCACCCTGGTCCTGGGCAGTCACTGGACTTCCCGGAGGCAGCTCTCCTCGGGCCCCCAGCTCTGCCAAGCTGCATGGAGACGCCTAGCCAAGCAGCTGTTGCCGTCTCACACACGCTTTGCACGCCTCGGCAGTTTCCACCAAGGAAAAGGGCACAGGTCATGGTGCACGTTAGGGCTTGACCCCAGCCACCTCAGCTCCTTCCATGTCGTGTCCATCCTCCTCCCCACTGCCACGACTGTCACCATCGTGGGGCCGACAGAACCGCCATGCCCACCACCGCACCCTTCATCCAGCCCCTGAGCCTTCCTGGCACATAAAAAAGAACAGTAATGTCATCGCCACATTGGCTTTAAAATACTAGAACGAGAAGGAAACTCAGAGGCCCGAGATACTGAGCTCCCGACCACGACATCCACATGTGCCGAAGGCCCCCCCGGCTGGCCCTCCCCTGGGTTCAGCTAGAGGCGACCAATAGGGATTTTTATAGCTTCCATTAAAAAAAAATTTTCAACCATAGTAAATATCCAAATCTTAAGGAAAATATCTTTTGGGGTTGTAAGAACTAGCATATTTTAAGTACCAAAAAAAAAGAAACCAACATATGCATGTTGTTCATTGAGGAAGGAAGACTGATACTATAAAAGCTAGTTTTCCCATCCAAAAAAAGAGATGGAGTTCACCAAGTTATGAGGAGGAGGAAGGAGAGAAGCAGAAAGATGGGGCACGGAGCTCAGAGACCTGCGGCTCCCCAGGAGGGCCAAGACCCTGCCTACGCCCCCCCCCGCACCCCCAGTCACATGCCACAGCAGCCCGGCTGGAGGTGCTCCTGAACCAGGAAGGGCCCCGCCAGCCCAGAACACAGTCCTGACCTCGCCCCACGCTGTCCATCTCTTGCCAAGGACAGTGACTCAGCACCAGGCCAGCAGCCTTTCCCATCCGCCCGGGGCTGAGGGCGTCCCAGCACATGTGTTCTGTGCAGAGCCCAGGAGAGACCCAGGCAGATCCGGATGAGTGGGCCGCCCCGTAACAACAGGGCCCACTTCATGTAAACATGAGCCGCCATCACAAAGGGGACTGAGCAGGATACAGACACAGAGTGAAGGACAAGAGAAAGCGAGGGCAGGGAGGACAAGGGCAGAGGAAGGGCGGGGAGGAAAGGCTGTCCCCAGGGCTTGGAAATCACAACCAGGCCCGTCCAGGGAGGGCAGAGAATTAGGGAGTCAAGCAAGGAGCTAAGCTGGAGCTTGCCGAGCTCCGGGACCATGAGGAGGACGAGGCGGTAAGAAGGTGGGCGAGACCTGGCCCGGCAGGACTTCTCCTCAGAGAGGACGGGGGCAGCCCACACACGGACACTTCTGAGCAAAGGCGGAGGGCGCCCATCGCAGAGAAAACCAAATGAAATAAAACAGAGCTAAGCAGAGAATGTGAAATGATGAAAGAGAAAACACGAACATGAGAAATGAGAAAATGTCTGACGGGAGAAAAACTGGAGCCCAAACAGAAAGGCAAACCAGAGAGAAACAACTGAGCAGACGTGATCCGAGAATGTTTTTACAAAATAAGTAAAAGTTGGTTTTAAAGAACAAGCATCACCAAATCTCAGGGTAAAAGGAAGATCTAGAACAATCCACACCACAGTCACACCCGGCCGGATTACGGGGGGCGAGCAGAGAAACACGCCAAGGGGCTTGCAAGGGAAAAAATTCAAGCTAGCTCCGGCCTTCTCACAGAGCCACTCGATCCCAGGCGACCACGAAGGCGCGCCTGTAAAACCTCCAAAGGCTTTTGTTTTCTCAAATAGACCGCATTCAAATATCAGAGCAAGGGGCACACAGTTTTGAATAGTCAAAGCTTCAAGGAATATAATTCTCGCGAGGAAGAAGAATAACCACAGCAAAACAGTTGGCGAGAGAAACTGTTTCACTACAATTTTGAGACCAAAAGAACTATGGGGATTACCACCCTGTAGTAGAAGGCAAATATGGTCAATCGTGACCATACAGAAATAATATAACCAATAGAGGGGAGGGCAGAGGAAGAGAGATGCTAGGAAGGAGAAAAATTATATTCCGATGTCTCCATGTCATGTTGCGGCGATCACAGGGGGGCAGGCGGGCTGAGAGCTCTGGAACGCTGCTCAGACGGGTCCCTCTGAGCTCCAACCCACACAGGCCCGCTAAATGGAGCATCTCGTCTGCAGGGCCCACCCCAGCTGCTGCGTGATAGGAACTTCACACCTCCCCCGCAAGCCAAAGGTGGGTCACAGGGGAGCTCTGCGTGGTGGGGTGAGCAGCCTGAGGTCAGGCAGCTGATAATGACAGACTTAGGTTTTCTGATTTAAGGCCCCTAGAGCTGTAGTGGCCCTGTAGTTACATCCACGGTGGAAGGACCACTCGATGCCAGGGCCTGTCAACCACAGCAAGAGTGACACATGGGGCCAATAAGGCGTTGCTGTGGGGCCATCCGGGTGCCGTAGGGTGTTGAGCGGCATACTTGGCCCCCACCCACTAGGTGCCCATAGCACCCTCCCTGGTTGAGATGCCAAAGATGTCTCCAGATGTGGCCAGACGTCCACCAGGGCTGCCCTGACCCCAATAGACAGCCACCACCCTGCACTAACAAGTTTGCAAAACTGTTATTTACAGAGATACTCGCTGTATGGTGCTCATTTGCAAAGTTGCAATGGAATGTTAGTAACGTGTTTCTTTCACCTTGTTCCCCAGTTCTCCAAAAGGCCCCCTTTCTACCAGTTTCTTGCAAAGAATGACAGTGGTAGGTGACGTGTAGATGCACACACACAGAGCCGCTGCATTTCTCTCTTAGGAAACATAAGCTTTTGTTTCTTTTTTAATTTAATGACTTGTTGTGGAGTTTTTTTCCTATCAGTACATGTATCAAGAAGCAAAATCATGGCAAGGAAATTTTCATTAACAGCTGCATGATGAAGGGTTTTACCTACCAAAAATGGAATTAAATATACTTAAGAGGCTTTTGGGCATCTTTGGAATTAATCATATGATTCTTCTCTTTCGATCAATTACTATGAAGAGTTATGATTCTCTAAATATTATCTTCACTGAGTTCCTGGGGTAAAGCTCTACTAGGTCATGCTGGGAGGCTCCTTTGTTACTGTACTTTTTCCTAATACTTAAGGTTTTCCTAATACATTTATCATTGATATTACACTAATAAGTGAGATTAGTATCTTCTTTCTTGTGTTGTCTTTGCAGTATTTCAGATTCGCTATGATTCTTTGTAAAAATACTCGGGAAGCGTCCTCCCTCTGTATCTTCTGCTGTTACTTGGCAACGTTATCTGCCTTAAAGAGCGGATGGAATCCGTCCTTGAAACTGTCTGGACATGGTCCCTTTTTGGGGTTGTTCTTTTACTTTATGTCTTTCGTGGTATATTTTTACAGGTATTGTCTGCTTCATTGTGTGCCTAAGTGACAAGGCAGACACAGAAGGAGACTTGGGGGAGGCTAGAGGCCACTTGAGGAAGGGGGACACATGCAGACAGGAGGGCCTGACTCTCAGCAGCTCCGGGCCCTGCTGGCCCCACACAGCCCAGGCGGGTACTTCCGGGGCAGAGCCCCCAGGACACTGCCTGTCTTAGCACACGGAGCACGGCTATATCCTGGGTCAGCCAGCAAGCACAGGGATTGTGTGTGTGTGTGTGTGTGTGTGTGTGTGCGCATGAAATACACTTGCTTGTGCTACATATTTACTCTACCTGCTGGACTGTATTTCCTCATTTGGAAAGTGCAGATCACAGCCCCTTCGAACTACCTCAAATGGCCCCCCTCCAGTACAGCAGCCATATGACATTTTAAATTGCAGAAGGATTCCAGTGCCCAGAGATTCTTCATCTTTGTGAGCCCCCCACTGCCCTATGGGAGAGCCCCTGCACCCCCCACGGGCCATCCCTGCTCTGGCCCTGAGGACCTGATGGGCCCGCCTGCCATCTGGTCCAGTCCTGCCTACAAGCACAAAGCATAACTTGGCTCAGTGCCTCGCCGAGCAGTATGTCTGCGGACATGCTCCCCTTCACCGCGGCCTTCCTTCTTCTAGGAGATGGAGGAAATCAGGGTCTAGTTTGCTAAGGTGGCAAATGTAGGCTCATTAAATTAGTGACTATGCAAATATTATTCTTGAGGTTCATTCTTACACTGATATGCTTTAAATAGCCTTCAAGCATCCCCCAAATGATTTTCCATATTCCTGGGAGGCAGGACCCAGAGGGAAATAATTTTAGGATATAGAAGTCTCTGTCCATGAAGCACTGATTCGTCACCACAGCAATGCAATGTTTTTGCACCAATATCAAGGATATAGACAGGGACTTCCTCGACATAAAAAGTGGACAATAAGCCCTCTCTGTCTGTGTCTAGGAGTTGCAGTTATATATGACTTTGAAACAAGCCTGCAAGGCTACCAAGTCTTATTTGCCTGTTTTTTTCAAGCAGGAATCAACTCCAAGGGACTGAGGTATCAGAGCTTCCTTGTGGTCCTAAAAGTAGCCCTCAACAGTTAACATTCAGATTGGAAACTCTCGGCTGAGAGCAGCCCCTGAAAGTACCTGAAAATGTAATATTCAAAGACACTTAACATTAACACACGTTCAATAAAGCCAGTCGAGAATATAGAGCCCATCTAGACATCATCTTCATCAGACAGTGAAATTAAATTAGATTTCCCTGATAACCAGCTTTAGTGAGCCCATTTGCATTGCGGGTGTGAGATTAGAAATGGAGTAATTCGGTAATGAAGCTGCCTGAAGAATTTCTGAGCGTGCATTTGGGCTCAACCATTTCAACTCAGAATCATAAAGTTTCTGCTTTAATGTGGACCTGGAGGTCAGGTGGTCTAAACCCCAGGGTCAAGTCTAACCACCCCAGCGTCCTCCGGCCTGGCTGCCCTCTGCCTGAGCAGCCCCTCCCCTGCGCCAGGGTCAGGGAGCCCACAGAACCCAAGCACCCCATCCCTGATGAAGAGCCCCCTGAGCTCGCTTCTCATGAGGCCCCGTAGTCAGGGGACTAGGTCAGCACAGGCACAACCCTCCGCCCGGGGATCCCCCGCCCACAACTGCGGTCTGACCACCGGGCCCTGCCTTCAGCAAGAAGTCCGCATGTTGGCTTAGCCGGAATTCCCCTACTGCTGATGTGTCCTCTTAGTGATTTTCCGTCCCTGACTGCACCCCTCGCCCCCCAGCTCTACCCTTCAGCTGCAAATTCCTACTCTTCCTTGATGGATCGGAGTGGGTCCAATCTTTCCCCCACTGCAAAACCCCGTTGCACTAGACCCCCTTGATTAAATCCACCTTTCCACCTGGAACAATATTTTTTCTTTAGCATTCTACATGAGGTTAACCCCAAGAGGTAGAAAACAGGACCATGCATTGAGACAAAATCCATCTTGGTCTTATTTTGGTCCTCTGAGGCCAAACAAGGCCAGTTTGTCTGCCGGGCAACCGCTCCACACACCTCTGGGGCTACATCCCTTCCTCTTTGCCTCTGACCTCCCTCCTGTTCGCCTCTGACCTCCTTCCTCTTCGCCTCTGACCTCCTTCCTGTTCCCTCTTGCCTGGCTTCTAGCCACCTTTCAATAGCTCGCCCTTGACTTTTAATAGTTCTCTCTTAACAAACAGGACCTAGTGGATTTTCTCCCTCCTGGGTGGGGAGGCAGCAAAGCAGGCCAGGGCAGAGAAACTTCCGAGAACAGTGCTCCGTCCTCAGGCTGGGCTGCGGCCGGACAGAGGACAGGCTCTGATGAGGGCACAAAGGAGGGTCAGAGCATTGTGAGTCAGAACTCAATCCTGCAGCCAAGCGTGGCCCTGGAGGACGCTGAGATGGAGGGGGGCTCTGTGGTTGATGGGTGGGGATCCAGCAGGACCCCAGGCATCTGCTGGGGACCCCACGTGTCCCACGACGTGGTGCCCCTGGGGTCTCAGCCCTCTCAGGCCGGCACCACTCTGGAAAGAGTCCCCTTCACATCTGTCGACCCTACTCAACGCCCACCACCCGACCCCAGCATCTTCCTCCTAATGCTTATTTTACCAGTTTAATTAAGTGAATACAAACAGTGTGATTACAATGACATAGAGAGTTCATTACCAGAGGCAGGAGGAAGAGGAGGAGACAGAGGAGCAGAATAATTAGGAAGAGGGACCTCCATCAAGGTCAGCCTCCTCCAAACTGCCTGCAATCCCCAGCCTGCCAGGTGACGACGGGCCGTCCTGGGTGACCTGGGGCCCAGCAGGCGGCCTCTGTGTCCTTCAGAGAGCGGCAGTACATGGTCTCCAACTCGGACCCACGTCCAGCAGGACTCCCGCCATGCTGAGCCCCTCGCTACTGGAGAGGGACCAGCTGCCCCATAGCATGGACGGGGGCATATAAGGAAAATGAACACATGCTGATCTCTCCCTTCAGAGAAATGCACCCTATCTACACATGTGGAACAGGTAGGCTGCGCACTTATTTAGTCCAGAAGCCCAGATGCCAAGCTCCAGGGGAGGGTCGCCCGTTGCACAACCACAGATGCCTGGGCAAAGCAGCGCGTGCGGAGCCAGCTGGCCAAGGGCGGCCGCACCCTAAGGGAGAGAGGCTAGCGGTGCTCCCTGGGGCCCTGTTGCTTCTTGTCCACCGAGCTCTGCAGAAGGTGGCCCACTGCTAATTCAACCCAGGAGGAGGACGACAAGGACACAGAGTCGGGAGGACTCTTCCGGCGCTCGCTCTGCTCTGAGGCACGGGTGGTGGTGGTGTACCTGGCTGGCCACGAAATGCCCAGGAGCGCTGAGGGTAGGGAGCCCGGGATAAGAGGGATGCGTCTCTTAAGATGCAGAGGGGGGCTTTAAAGACTGTGAGAAACTGCAAATATTTATTCAGCTGTTAAGTTTTCTTTGCCAGCGTACAGAGGACCCAGCGCTGGGACAGAAAGGATGTGACCTCTGCATGTTTATGAATAATAATGGTAGTGATTCATCACACTTGTTCCCATTTGCTGGCCCCGTGGTGCAGCCACCCCAGCCCTTGGTGCTTGTGGCCTCTCCAGTCTGACAACAGTAGGACAGATGTACAGTCTGTCAGGGGGACAGCTCACGCCTGTGCCCACATGTGAGCCAGGCTCAGAACTGGAAACCAGATCTTGGGGCTGCAGAGTCTACCTCCCCGCCAGCACGCATGCTGTAAAGAATAGCCCTCCCGGGTCAGTACCTGCACACATGTGCATGCAGAGGTGTGCATCTGCACACACACGACCTGTAGCTGCTCCTCAGGGCAAGGATCCCCCTTTCCGGGACTGGCCTGCACCCTGATAGCCCTAATCAGTAATCACGGTCAGCGAGGACATTCACTTTCCAGAATGAGCCAGACGGGTCCTTAGGGGATGGCTTTAAAAAGTCGGGGTGGAGCAGAGCCAGAATAGACACGGGGTCTTCGTGGGAAGCCCAGGGGGAGGATCTAGAGCCTGGCTGGCACCCTGTTCCCATGGGGGAACTGAAGGCTTGAGCTGAGGCTGGACCACCAGTCAGGATCAGAACCCGCAGCGTGGGCATAAATGTCCCAGTATGCCCCAGCATCTAAGATGAATAGTTTGTGGACAGCACCCACTGTTGCACATTTAAATGCCACTGATAATTTATGAACGGGTGTGAGTATTGTTTACTTACAAATGGGTTTCGAAAAGGTCTTCATGGGTGCCCCCCCCCACCTCCAACCAATCCTATTCATTGCCATAAATTCTAAAGTTCCTCAACTATGGACTCGACCTAGGGTTCACACAGGGGAGGCCACCCGCACCGCTCCCGGGGTCCCCCGCACTGCTCCCTGCGGCGCTTAAGGCTGGGACCCAGGTAGGTGGGCCTGGGTGGTAATTGGGGACACGGCCCAGAGCTCATTCCTCGACTGTCCAAGGGCATCCCACAGTGCCTCAGTCCCGGTGATCTGGGACACATTTCCCTGCATTGTGCTAAGCCCCCCATTGCTCTCCTATGGCCTGGATACAGACCAACCCCACTGCCTGGCATGTAAAGCTTTTGCAGATCCCACCTGCCTCTTCATTCACTCGTGCATTTACACAGCCATCCAGGGGGTCTTTGAATGCCGACTTTTGGCGAAGTCCGAGCTGGTGCTGGGTGGGGGGAGGCAGTTCTTAGGAGGCTGAGGGAGCAGGTTGGAGCCACACACTGCAGCACCAAGGCCACGCCCAGCAGAGGCGTGGGGCATCCATCAGTGGTGGGAGCAGAGGTAAGAGGGGACTCATTCCAGACCACAGGTGCAGTGCAGGCCCACAGAGGAGCTGGAGCTTGAGACGCACCCTCGCAAAAGACAGGCACCGACCCTGAACAAGTAGGCAGGGCAGGCCCAGGTCACACCAAGGCCTGGAGGTCACGGGACGCATCTGACCTGATCCCAAGCCCTGGCTCCACACAGTGCAGTTATTAGTTGCCATGAGAACATCATATATATTTGCTGGGTTACAGGTAACGAATGCCTCCACCAGATGCATGAGCGCTAGTGTTCTAAGCTAGGCCCAGTGTTCTGGAGAGGAAAGTGACTGACCCGTAGGAATCCTGCTGTCATTCCCTCCTGGTTCTGCTAAAGATGACGTAAAATATCATCCCGCACTGTGGGGTCTGGCTCCGTGCAGGGCCCACAGCCCTTCCTGAACGGCGTGTGCTGCAGTCCAGAGGAGGACTCGGGTTCTCACCACCTCCTTCATCACTCCAGCCAAGTGTCCGCCCCTCACCGAGGCTCCATTTCCGCCCTTGTAAAGTGGGAACCGTCACATCTACTGCGCGGATTGAGGAGCAGAAACAGCGCATAAAAAGAACCTTTTGGGGGCGGCAACACGACACCCAGCATCGATTAACCAGAGGTGTGCGTACAATGACACTTTTGCCACCCGGGATGAGAAGAGAACTGAGGCATAGACGCACTGTCAAAAAGCTAAGAAACATGCATAAATACAAACCTCTAGTGTTATTATTCTATTGGCTCCATCCCCACCATCCCCACCCTCAATATCATCAGCATCCTCACTATCACATATCAGGTCATGCATAAAAATAATATTTTACGTTATCTTTAGTAGAACCAGGAGGGAATGACAGCAGGATTCCCACGGGTCAGTCACTTTCCTCTCCAGAACTCTGGGCCTAGCTTAGAAGCGCTCATGCATCTGGTGGAGGCATTCGTTACCTGTAACCAGTAAATATATGTGATGTTCTCCATGACAACTAATAACCAGACTGCTCACTAAAGGAAAAAAATGAGAAAAGGAAGGAAAGGGGAATCCAAACTAGCAGGAGTGCTGTGCTCAGGAGAAAGCTTTAAATTCAGGGGGTCTCCATTAGGTTGAGTCTCCCCAGGGCAGAGGCAGCCCCGCTCTCCCCGGAACCCCAACACGCAGCAGAGGAAGGGACAAGCTCGGCACTCGGCGACGGTTGATTAAGTGGCCAACTGAAAGCCAGCACTGGAGGAGAGTGGCCTGCCCCTCCTCCCTGCCCCTCCAGCGCCCAGCACGGGGTCTGGCCCAGCAATGAGTGTTCACGAGTGTGTTTCTTAGTGAAGTGTTCAGGAAGTGTGCCTGTCCCCACCCCGTCTGTGGCTGGCATGGAAGCCCCTGCCAACTCTACAAACTCACAGGGACCACGTGGGGACTCAAGGGGGCGAGCGGGCCAGGGAGGCGCCATCACGGCGCTGTCTTCTTCCCAACATCATATTGGCACTGTCACCTGTGACAGCTTCACGGGGGTGCTGGAGATGCATCACTCCTGTGACCTGGTTTGGGCAGCGCCAGAACGCGGCTGACACCGAATGTGTGGGTGTCCCAGACTGACCGCTGCTCCGGCCCTCTGACACCAGCCGGTGTCCTACAGTTCAGCTCGGTCCCGCCCTGACTCCCAGGTCAGCGCAGACCCCTCAGGTGACGGGCTCAGTCCCACATGACCGTCCCCACCTCATAGGCCACCCGCAAGTCCTAGGTTGCCACCTCTTCTTCTGACCAACTGGCTATACGTTAGGGGTTCCCACGACCCCCTCTTCGGGTCTGACAATTTCCTCAAGTACCTCATGGAACTCAGGGAAACAGTTTACTTAATGATACCTGTTTATTATGAAGGATACAGCTCAGGAATGGAGATGGGAGACACACCAAGCTTCCCCGCCCTCTCCGGGCCCAGCCCCGCCCAGCATCCAGAGCCCACCGGCCTGGAAGCGCTCCGAGCCCCACTGTTCAGGGCGAAGCCCAGGGAGACAGGAGCGAGGTAGGCGGAGCTCTGGGTCTGGCCCGGAGGCTGCTCGTCCCAGGCTGCAGCCCCTCCAGTCTCCAGCGCCAGCTCCTGGCCCTGAGGCCTAGGCTATCCTGGGCGTGTCTCGAGGATCAGCCATGATATGCCCAGCAGAAAGCGGCTGGAGGTTTGAGGAAGCCCCAGGCAGTATCTGCCCAGACCTCAGGACTGGCTTCCGGGGGGGCCAAGGAGACAAGGAAGCCACACAGTACGGGCTCAGGAGGGAGGCAGCTCTCTCCAGGGATCCTCTCCAGATCCTGCAAACGTGGAGCACCGAGCAGCAGGGGGCCCTCAGCAAAGTGGCCTGGGGGTGCTGGGAGCTCAGCGTGGCCTGTGGAGGAGGCTGTGTGCCTTCTAAGTTCCCAGTACTCCTGGGGGAGGAGGTCCAATTGCTGATCCATAAATGGCAGAATAGCTCAGTCAGGTCATACACCCACCTGCCGACAGTGATGGCCTGATACCCAGCATGGGTGACATGCACCCTGGAGAGTTGCCAGTGAGGCCTCAGTAGAATAGCCCTGAACCGCCCGCTCCTCCTAAAGACTCTTCCTGGTCTCTTCTCGCCTCTTCCTTGTCAAGCTCACCATCTGGGGCCTGGCTCGGGCTCAGTTACAAGGGGATTTGAAGTTAACTCTCAGCTTTGTCTAAATCTGTCCAAGCAATAGTAAGCGTGGTCCGTCTTAGCTCATCCATTCAGTAAGAAACAAGAGAAATCAGAGAAACATTTTGTTTTGCAGGGAGCAGATTAAAGCTCTGCAGGATTTAAGAGAATCAGCCTCCCATCAGCCTGTCCCCCGACTCGGCGAGGACAAAACACGGGCAGCTTCCCCTCTGGCGGGCAGCAGAACACTGGGCTTCCAGAGCCCCAGCCCCTGGTCAGCACGACTGCCCCTCCCTGCTCACACCAAGCCAGGTTTACTCTGAGCTCCAGAGAGGCGGCCAGGCTGCCTTTTGTGAGGTTCCTGATGTGGGGAGTCTATCTACACGCTCAGGCTGTGACCCATCTCTCATTTAGAACAAACTTGGGGTTTGTTAGGTAGGAAGTGCTGGTGGTGGAGGTGGGGATGATGAGAACCTAATTCACTGAATTTTTAATATGTACTGAGGACTCTGCTCGGAGCTCTACTTCCCATGACTTATTTAAGTATACACATTTGATTTTCATTTTCAAAGGTTTAAAGCATTTTTCATTTAAGATTTTCTGTGAAAACATTATATTGAAAAAATATGAATACACTTTATGGCAATTTAAAATATTCTTTGGAAAGCATAAATCACCTGAGACCCATCACAGATTTGCCTCTATTACCTGCATCTTTTGAACAAATGAGCCAGGATATTGCAGGTGGAATTTTCACTTAATTTTGTGTGTGTGTGTGTGTATGCGCGCAGAGGTTTTCTGGTGCGACGCCCAGCTGCACACCTGCACTCAGGTCCTCGCAGGTGTGTGTCTCAGAGTCAAGTACTGCCTGACAGCCCCTCCATCCCCTTTTTAATTCCTCTGCCTCTTTGGGAAGGAGAAATGGCTGGCACTGTTTGTTCCAGGAGAGAGAATTTGAAGCAACGCTGGCAGAACAAAACCCAGGCCTAATACCTTTCCAAAAAGCATATTGCTTTTTGTAGCTGCAGCAGCTGAGAGTCCAACAGCTATTCCCCAGACAGCCCAGCACAGAGGATGGCTATTTTTAGACTATATCACACCTAAGAGTCTGCAGAAAGGACTCTGTGAGCCAAGCAGACACGCTATTCCTTCCTCCAACAGCCACTTAGCTCGATGCAAGAGCAGCAGCCAGCCTGCATTTTTTCTTAATGTATCAGATTCCAGCAACAATATGCCATTCTCCTTGAATTCCTTTCAAGTGTCTGGTACACATTCACACCACTTGATAACTATTATTACAGCATCCAAATCAGCCCAATGCCAAATGACAGAATGAAAACTGGAAAAAAATCACCATCACGTATACTTGTACTTTGTGGGCAGGGTACCACGACATCTGGAAGCCTGAGCACATGCCCACGTTTGATTGCATTTTCAGTTTTCACCGAGATGTTTGGCATCAAGTGGAATATTCACACCCAAGATAACATTAGCATGGGTAAGCGCAAGAAACTCTACATTATAAAGTAAAAGGTACTGGCACTTTCGAAATGTTGGAACAGATGTACAGTTTTCCCGAGGATAGGATGCACTTGTTGACAAATGTTGATTCTCATTAACATCATCACTTACATCACCATCATCACCTTTATCACCACAATCACCTTTATCATCACCACCACCATCGTCCCTGTCACCATGACCACCATCAGCACCTCCATCATCACTGTCTCCATGACCACCATCAGCACCATCATCACTGTCTCCATGACCACCATCAGCACGTCCATCATCACTGCCTTCATGACCACCATCAGCACCATCGTAACTGTCACCATGACCACCATCAGCACCTCTATCATCACTGTCTCCATGACCACCATCAGCACCATCATCACTGTCTCCATGACCACCATCAGCACGTCCATCATCACTGTCACCATGACCACCATCAGCACCTCCATCATCACTGTCTCCATGACCACCATCAGCACATCCTTCATCACTGTCACTATGACCACCAACAGCACATCCATCATCAGTGTCACCATGACCGCCATCAGCACCACTGTCACTGTCACCATGACCACCATCACCACCATCAGCACTGTCACCATGACCACCATCAGCACATCCTTCATCACTCTCACCATGACCACCATCACCACCACCATCATTACTGGATTGGGTTAGCATCATTACTCTCTGTAACCATTTGCTAATCAGTCACCAAATGCCCGCTTCTATGCTCATTATTTCTCCCACATTCTGTTCAATCCTCACAGCAACCTTGCATCTAAACACCAGATTCTCTTTTTTTCCCCAAATAAAATTTAGCAAAGTTAGTGACTTGTCCAAGACTAAGTAGCTATGAATTGAATTAAGACAGACCTCTAAAGCTCCCTAACCCTTCCATCACACCAGCTCATTCCTTAATGTGCTAAATTGCCTCAGAACCATAGATCACTTCAGTGACAAGGGACCTCGGTGGCCAGCTTGCTGTCCTCTCAGATGGCTTAGGAAATTGCTCCACACGGAGCCCTTCCTCCAGCCATGTCTGTGTCTCTCCTCCATCTCGTGGCCTCTGGTGAATTATCCAGAAAGGCCACACATCCTCCAGTACCTCTCTCCTTGGCTGGTCATGCTGTGGGCGGCCTTCACAATACTTCCTCAAAAAGCACAAGCCAATGGGCACGAGCATTGTGCCGGCCTCATCCCAGTGAGGAGGACGCTTTGTATGAGGACACTGGGTGCATGCTTCTGCACCAGGAAGACCCACCTCCTGGGTCATATGTCCCCACTAACAGGCCAGGCAGCTTCAGATAGGCCTCAGAGCGTTGATACCAGGGACCCATCCAGCCCCCGTTGCCTGCGTGCCCCTGTCCAGCACCTCACCTTCACAGTGTTTCTCAAACTCGCCCTCTTCTCTCAGGGGTACCCCAGCATCACCTTCCCAGATCACACATGCCACCCCAAACCTGTGCTCTCTGCTCCTATATGTCATGCCAGACCCAAGAGGCAAGCATACCCTCCCAGCCCTCTGCAATCCAGCCCACTCCACATTCTTCTCCCTTGTTTTGGCTATCCCGCCTCCTTCAGCAAACTCCACGTGTGCAACTCCAATCCCAGCCATTCTTCCACCCACGGCTTCACCACTGCTACCAGGCGGATTGGAAGCCCCTCCCATTCTGCCTCAGCTGGCACCTCCTTCCCTGGGTCTCAGTTTGAAAGCCACTTTCCCAAGGGGGCGTCCCTACCCACTGGCTGAAATCAGGTGTCTGGCCAACGTTCACTACGTGCATCACGATGTATAAACGTAAATCCACCTGTGGCTCATTGCTCTGCCTGCTCCCACCTCCACCTGTGGCGGAAGCTCCTGGACACAGCCTTGCCTTGCTGTCCACCGTGCCCTCGGCACCTCTGCCAGTGCCCAGCGCACAGCAGGACTTGGTACACATGCTCTGGGTGGATGAATCCATGGCACTGGTGACAGTCCTGCCCTGCCCTCCACCTCCACCCAGGCTGCTCTGAGGCTCACAGGGGCTGTCTGCAGGAGCAGATGCCCAGGAGGTCCTACATCAGTGATGCGTCAAACAGCAGACTGAGATGTCCATGCGAGGACAGAGCTGCCCAGCGAGGTAAAAAGGAAGGGACCTGAAACACACCCAACACTACCAGTCAGCACACTGAATGCTCTCAGCAGCCTCTGAGGCGGCATCTATTTTTACAGAAGGGACTTGAGCCAAGGTGCCCTCCAGCAGGAGGTCAAGCGCAATATCCGCAGCAGGCTCAGCCTGAGTCCAGCTCACCCTCTTTTGCTGGCCCTGGTTGGCTGCCTTGTCCCTTTCCAAACCGTCGTTGTCGGCACCAAGGTCACCCTGCTCCCTGGAAGCTCCCTGCCTGACAGTGGGTGAAACCCCCTGGGCTGCCTCCCTTGGACATCCACTGTGGGCTTGCAGCCACCCTATCAAAGTCAGAGCCTGTCCAGCATGCACGCTGGGCCTCTCTGCTCCACTGGAGCTCAGTGTCTGCTTGAGAAGTTTGCAGCAATTCCAGCTCTATCTGAGACTGTGGGTGGCCCTGGGCTGCTTCCCTGTCCCTGGGGCTTGGGGCTCTGGCCACCACTGTGTCGGACAGTTTGCAGCCAGTTGCTCTTCTGTGCAGCTGGTTCCCTTGGAAAGCCTAGAGAGAGACAAGTGGTCTCCAAGGGGACCCAGCAGAGAGGCTGATGGACAGGGCTTGTCATGCTATGTTCCCAAGCTCCACAGTCTTCAGATCAGAGCACAGAGCAGGACCGCATTGGGGGGAAGCCAAAGGGGATTTCAGGGAGCCTTGCCATCCACCCAGAATTACAAACAGAGGATTCTATGTCCATACATCCAACCAACTCTTGTTGGAGGCCTTTATATCAAGCACTTTACTCAGATACTGTAACCAGGAGCGGATTTCCTTTAAACCACAGTGCAGTTTAGGGAGTGCAGGAATGTTAGGGGGTGTCCGCAGGTGCCAGGCATTATGCACATACCATCACAAGCAACTGCACTGGAGCATTTGAACACTAAGAGAGTGACCTTGGAGTGGGAGCGTGGCCAGAGCCTAGCCATGCAGCATGGACAGGGCGAGGACGGTGGACAGGATGATGGTGACGGCGGTGACGACAGCCTCTGGCCAGGCCCCCGCACTGCAGAGCAGCTCTGGTGCAAGTGCCTCCCCACAGGAGATGCTCAGAAGAGTCCTTGGCCCGGAGCAGAGACTCAGCAAACGTCAGCTAGGGGGGGTGTCTTCCCGAGGATGCAGACTCTAGGCGTGGGTTTTGGGGTGCTCAGAGCCACTCTGCGAGCCAGGGGCAGGGCGAGGACGGGAGCTCAGCCCAGCTGAGGTGCTCCTTTGTCCTCCTTCCCTGGTCTCCTGACCTGGACCCCAGAGACTAAGTCATGCAAGCATTTGTAGAGGATGTGTCTCATCAGAGGCTAACACATTTTTAAAAAGGGTCATGTCAGAAGAATATAATGGGGGAAGAAAGCAATAAAATCCATTTCCTGAAGGGTGGTCCACACACACTGGCCGAGGGCAGCACAGAGGGGAGGGTGGTGGCAGGAAGGGGTATGACCACTAGTGACCATGAGTTCTGAGCTCCAGTCCTGGTCCGTCATTGGCTGGTTCTGAAATCCAGGATCGAGTTTCTGCTTATGTAAGACAATCAGAGGGGCAGCACCAAGAGACCTTAAGACCCTCCCCACTCAGCATTCTGCAGAATCCCCTCTGGGTTACAAATGGGCCCCAAGGCCCACCTGCCAGCCCGGGGAGCAGCTGCATGCTGGCGTGTCCCAGGGAACAGCCACATGCAGAGGCTCTTATGCAGCCCAGCCACACGCTCTGACCTGCAGCGCCAGCCACCCTCTGCCTGCACAGAGGCCTGGGTACTCCACCGTGTACAGGCCTGGAGGCCCAGGCCGTGCATCACATCTTGCCTTCCATCCAAACGCCAGGCGAGGTGTAGACTGTCACCCCCTTCACAGGACTCCCCCTGGGCTGTGCCATTATGGGGGCCCTGCAGCTGTCCCTGTCAGCAGTAGGTGCCCACGTGTGATGCACACACCTGCTGCCTGAAGCAGGAAGGGTGACAGACCTCCCCAGGGGTTTCTTCTGTGCCCATACACCTTGTGTTCTCAAGCCTCTGTCCTCAGCCAGAAGGAAGGACACACTTCTCTCAATCCTTTCCAGTTTCCCCCTGATCAAGCCTTCTCCCGCTTAGATAGGTAGGTGGGTATAGATAGATGACAGATAGACAGAGACAGACAGGCAGGCAGGCAGACAGACATATTCATCCATTCATCCATCAGTAAGCAAGCCAGCGAGCCAGGCCCCATTCCCTGGGACCCTCCTGCCTCTGGGTCTTCCCTCCCCAAATCCACCTCCATCCTCCCCCTGCACACTTCTTACCCAGCTCCCACTGGCTCCTGCCCCATCACTGCCCTGAACTCCCCACCATGAAGCCCCCTTCATGGCCTCTGGGTTTCACATCCCAGGCAGGAGCACGGAGTGCCTGGCTCTGAGCCTCCTGCTGGCGCCATGGCCCCTGGGCTGCAGGGAGCAGCCCCCCAACCTGCAGCCGCCCTGTTTCTCTGCTCCTCTGCCATAGCCTGCTGGGCCTGGACCTCAGTGGGCTTCTGCTTCAAATGTACAATATGCCTTTCTTCAGTTTCCTTTTAAAAGCCCTAGAACAATGTTAAAATGCAAAAACCTGTATTACCATCAAAAATGAAATTGACAGTCTGGTGAGACAAGAAGAACACGAAACAAAGTCTCCTACAAAAACAACCACAAGATGGTTACCGGGAACCAGCCCTCCTCCCTGCAGCGGGTGTGGGTCCAGTCGTGCACGGCACCCATGAGCACAGCCCTGCCCACCCAGCAGCAATCCTGCCAGGCAAGTCTTGTCATCATTCCCAGAGTGTAGCAGAGGAAATGGAGCTCAGAGAGGTTAGATGTGTTGCCCAACATCACGCAGCAAGCATGGGGAGGAGCAGGGCTTGATTGGGGGCCTGTCTCGCAGCTTCTGCAGGGCCTGCGTCCTGCGGCACAGAGCCGCCTGCAGGAACCGGGACTCCCCACATGTGTGTCCTCACCCAAAGCCCTCTGGCTGCGCTAATGAGCCACTTCTGGGGTACACAGAACGAGGGGCTCCTTCGTTTCCATGCATGGGCATATCTCCATCTGGAGCCAGACTGAGGCTGGAGCAGAGGGCAGGGGAGGCCATCGGCACCTGAGAGGCCAGGCACTCACAAGGGCTGGGGGCAGACAGGGTCGGTACAGGCCCGGGACAGGGATGCTCCGCTTTGCTCTGTCCTTTTCTTTCCTTTCCGTTTTTCTTGCCTTTTGTTTTCTAATGAAAACATTTAATAAACCTTGTTTAGATTTTGCCTTTAATTATTTTAGCATGCATCTCTAAATGAAAGGTCTCTTTTAGGCATATCCACAATAGCATCTAATATCCAATATATCTAAACTTCGTCAACTATCTAAATGTTTCATTTTGTGAGTTTGACTCTGAATCCAAACAAAACACACATCTGGGAGCTGGCAGCTGTGTCTCCACGAACTTCTGTTTTTTAAGTCTGAAGTTTCCACCCACACCCTTTCCTCTGTGACATATTCAGGAAAGAAACTGGCTTGTTTTCCCTAGGACCTTCTGGATTCTGATGATAAAGCTCTTCCACTGGCCCCAGGGCTCCTGTAGGTCGGGAGTTAGATTTTGAGGCCTGATAAAATTCAGTTTTTAGCTTTTGGCAGAGGATTTCACATTGGGTCCCGGGCAGCCTGCAATCCTTGGTGACAGCTGTTAAGTCCATTGATACTGTAAGGGTTGGAAATGATGAGATTCTAATCCTAACATCAATTGTTTATTTAACAGCTATGATATTTGTATAAAAATAAAACCTCCCATTCCAGTTATATGTTTAGGCAAAAGTGAAGTTCTTATATGCAAAACAGGGAAAAATACTTCTTTCTCTTCATGTATCAGGCTTCAAAATAATAAGTAGGTATCCTGATACTCCAGTAGCAACCAGCTATTTATGTTTAATGCAAACTTGCAGATTTAAACATAGTCAATGTTTTGTATCCACTGAAGTTCACCCGTTCAGTGATGCTAAAATCGCCCCATCTTTGGTTATGAGAACCTCTTCAAGTTTAGCTGAGTCCCTGGTTTTTTTCCATTCCTTTTCTTTTCTTGCAGGGGATGTGGGGGGATTTTTTTTAATTGTGGTAAAATACACATGACATAAAATTTACCATTATAACCGTTTTACAACATTCAATTCAATGGCATTAAGCATATTCGCAATGTTGTGCAACCATCACGACCCTCCAGTTCCAGAACTTTCTCATCATCCCAAACATAAATTTGCACATGAATGCCGATAGTGCACTTATTCACAATAACCAAAAGGTGGAAACAACTCAGATATCTTTGAACATATGAATGGGCAAAAACTATAGGACACATGCACTGTGGAATATTGTTCCATTATAAAAAAATGAAGTTCCCAGCACATGCTACAATGTGCATGACCCCTGAAAGCCTGCTCGGCGACAGGAGCCAGGCTCGGGAGGCCACCGGCCGTCTGGGTCCTTCTGGCCTGACCCCAGGACCTGGGGAACCTTCCTTGCCATCTGGTATGAGGTGTTTGGGGCTCATCTTGTGCACCGCCTACTGCACACCCAGAACCAACCATTTCCCCCATGAAGCCCTGGTTGCTTGTGATCTGGAGACCATGGGTGTTCATGGTCACGCAGTTGCACATCTCTCCAGAAAGGGGTTTTACCTTAACCTTCTGTTGTGACATCAGTATGCCCCTACCACCACACCACATACCCTGCCTCCTGTGACTACACAACCCCCATGCACTCCATCCGCTCACACGCGTGTGCACACGCACAGTGTTTCAGCAATCACATCGCCACCACCACCAGCAGCTGAATTCCTGACAGCAGCCTGAGATACCCCAGTAGTTCTGGGATACCCACAGGGGATCTTTGTTTGTTTTAAATGTTGTAAAATACGTGTATAGTTTCCAAGTCAGTCAAAAAATGTTTAGCCTCCTCCCTATCAACTCCACCTTGTGCCTTCCCTCCCCCATGGGTAGCTTTATCTGTTTATCTATACATTAATTTTAGCTCATGGTTCACCATTCTATTATTTTTCACATAAGCATGCGTATAAACAAACTAATCTAAATATATACATATATTATGTATGTATATGTAATAGAATGTATAAATATATTGTATATAAACATATTACAGAAGTGCAAATACATGGGTCCTCCGCCTTCTCAGAAACTGGGGCTGAGCGCCACGCACACTCTCCCCTTTCTTGCTTGCTTTCCACCCCGTGGCAATGCCCCACGTGGGCAGCCACCAGCCTAATTCCACCCTGGTGGAGGCCTCCAGGCAGGACTCTACTTGGGGTCCACTCGTCCCTATTTCAAATCGTTTCAGTGAAGGACCTACAGGCAAGGGCGATCCAGGTCTTGCAGCACCCAAAATTTGTTCATTTGGGGGTGAACATACGATAATTAAAAAAAGCCAAAATGTTTTCATTTTCAAAACATAATAAGTGCAAAAACCATGTGAGCCCACTACAGGGTCCCCCCAGGTCTGGCTGGGGCTGTGCACAGAGCCAAATAGCTCCTCTTAATCACACAGCACATCCACGGGGATCCGGCCATCAGCTTCTCATATTTGTGCCGCTGTATCTTCAGGCAAGATTCCTAGAAGCAGGAATGCCAGGTCCAGGAGTGAAGGTGCACATACAGTTCTGCTGGGGCCTCTCTGAAGCGGCTGAGCTGGTCTGCACGCGCGGCCACAGCGCCCGACGACACCTGTCTGCTCGCAATTTTTCCATCACAGTGTGTTGTCAGACTGCTGGATTTTGCCTCTGACGGATGAATGATGTTGTCTCAGTGCAGCTCTAATTCGCATTTCTCTTGAAACATTCATCTTTTCACGGTTAAAAGCATTCTAACGTATTTTTCATTGAATTATTCATTCGCATCTTTTGCCCATATTTTCCTCATCTTCCTCTCAGGTCGTTGGCTTGGGGCCTCCATTCATAGATGTGTGCGGCCAGCACCCGCCTACGACTGCTCTTCTTCAAGGCTGAGCTGTTCTTCTTAGCTATTCTTGCCTATCAGTTCTTCCTAATGGAAGACATAATCAAGGGGTTTAGATGGAGGGAAAAAAACTGTATTTTTAAAATTGTAAATTTATGAGATCATTAAGAACATGGGATGCCTTTTTCTTTGTTCAAGTTTATTTTGAACATTGTTTGATAGGGTTTTATGGTTTACTTCCCGTAACTTTTGGACAGTTCTTTTAAGTTTATTCCCAGGAGATATGTGTGAGTGAGTGTGTGCGCCTGAGTGTGGCGTGTGAGTGGTGTGAGCGTGTGTGTACACAGTGGTGGGCCACCTGGTCCCTGGCAGTCCTTGCTGCCTCGGGAACCCCTCCCTCTGGGGTGTGGGCTGGACCTGGTGACTCGCTTCTAAGGAATGAAGTGCAGAAAGCGTTGAGGAATATCACCCCCGAGATTAGGTCACAAAAAAGACGGCAGTGCTTTCCCTCCTGGTGCTCCACTGCTCCGACGGAAGCCGGCTGCGTGTTGTAAAGCTGCCCTGCAGACGGACCCACATGGCACGGAATGACATAAGCCTGCCAACAGGCAGTGAAGATGTGAGGGCTGAGACGGGCACGCGGGTGCGCTTGGAAGCGGCTCCTGCAGCCCCTGCCACGTCTTCAAGTAACAGCCCGACAGCAGCCTCGTGAGACACCCTGAGCCAGATAATAAATGCTTGTGGTTTTAAGACAGTAGGTTTTGGGGTAATCTGTTACACAGCCGCAGATAACTGTACACACACGTGCACACACATATTACTATCATAAATGGGGTCTTCACTGTATATTTAACAGGTTTTGAGTCCTATCTGTGAAAACCATTCTTTCCCTTTGTATTTTAAACCAAACTTTTTTATTCTGAGCTATGGATTCCCATGAAGTTAGGATATAGTTACATATCCTAGGATGAAGTTACAGGATATAGCGTGGGGAGATCTCATGTATCTTTAGTTTCATCTTGAAGAGGTCCTATTTGTCCATCTTTTCTGTTAGGGATGGCGCTTTAATATCCAGTCTAAGAACGCCTTGCCCACCCTGGGTCCTGAACATTTTCCCCTATTATTTTCCTCTGTGTTCTATAGTTTTCTATTTTACATTTAAGTCTGTGATCCATTTCAAATTAATTTTTATATAAGATTTGAGAATCATATGAAGTTTTTGGGGGTTGGTTTTTGGTTTTGTCTGGATGTTCAACCCCTCTGGCACCATTTGTTGAAAGGCTCTCTTTCCTCCATTAAATTGCTTTGCACTTCTGTCAAAAATCAGTTGACACATTTTTGTGGATTTATTTATGGATTCTCTGGTTCGTTCCATCTATCTCTGCCAACACCACACAGTCTTGAATACAATAGCCATATAAAAATTCTTAAACAGTGAATCAAAGGGCACAAGCAACTGAGTGAAAAGGTAACCCATGAAATGGGAGAGAACATTTGCAAAATCATATGTCAGAGACAAGGTTACCATACAGAATATATAAAGAGCTCCCACAACTCAACAACAACAAAAAAACTTGATTAAAAAGAAAATGGATAAGGACTTGAATAGACACTTCTCCAAAGAAGACATATAAATAGCCAGTAAGCACATGAAAATATGTCCAGCATCACTAATCACCAGGGTAGTGCAATCAAAACCACAATGAGATGTCATCTCACACAATTAGGATGGCTACTATCAAAAACACAAAAAAATAACAAGTGAGAAAACTGAAACCTTCATGTCCTGTTGGTAGGAATGTAAAATTGTGTGGCTGCTATGGAAAACAGTATGATAGTTCCTCAAAAAATTAAAAATAGGATTATTACATGATCCACTGATTCCACTTCTGGGTATGCACCAAAAAGAATTGAAAGCAAGTCTTGAACAGATACTTATGCACCCAGGTTCACAGCAGCTCTATTCACAGCTGTCAACAGGTGGAAACAACCTGAACATCCATCAGTAGATGACTGGATAGACAGAATGTGGAATGCACATACACTGGAATATTATTCAGCCTTAAAAAGGAAAGGAATTCTGACAGGCTACAATGTGGATGACCCTTGAGAACATCATGCTCAGTGAAATAAGCCAGCCACAGATAGACAAGTACTGTGTGATTCTACTTATAGGAGGTCCCTGGGCAACCAATCCAGAGAGAAAGTAGCGTGGTGGTTACCAACCACTAGGGCAGTGTGGGGAGTCTATGAAGAGTTGGTGTTTAACAGGTAGAGTTTCAGTTTTGCCAAATAAATGAGTTCTGGAGGTTGGTTGTACAATGATGTGAATGTACTTAACACTACTGAACTGTACAGTTAAAATTGGTTAGGATGATAAATTTTATGTTCCATGTAGTTCACCAGTATTAAAAATAGGAACAAAGCGGGTAGACCAATTCCTTCTACTTTCTTCTTCTTTTTCAAAATGATTTTAGCAGTTTTAGTGCCTTTGTCTTTCCATATAAATTTTACAATAATCTTGTCTATATCTATAAAACATCCTGCTGAGGCTGATAGGCATTGCATTAGGCTTATATATCAATTTGTGTAAAATTGACATCTTTACTACATTCCAATTTCTTTTTTAATTTCTGCTCTTATCTTTATTATTTCCTCTTTCTGCTTGTCACTTTGCTTTTCTATTTTTAGGCCCTCAAGATGGGAGCTTAGACCGTTGATCTGAGACTTTTCCTCTTTTATAATATACGCACTTACTGTTATAAATTTCCCTCTCATCACGGCATTAGCTGGGTCCCGTGAAGTGTATTTTCATTTCCCTTCAATTCAGAGTATTTTTCTATCTCCCTTGAGGTCTCCTTTCTGACCTGTGGATTCTTTAGGAGTGTGTTGTCTAGGTTCCAAAAGTTTGGAGATTTTCCTGTTTCTGTTCTCTTATTCATTTCTAGTTTGATTCCATTGTGATCAGAGAACACACTGTATGCTTCAATTATTTTAAACCTGAGGTTAGTTTCATGGCCAAGGATGTGTTCTATGTTGGTGTATTTCTGCGGGCACTTGCAAAGACCTTGTGTTCTGTGTGCATTAGGTGAGGCATTCCGTAAGTGTGTGTTTGACCCTGTTGGCTGATGGTTGCCAGGTTCTTTCTGATTTTCAGTCTGGTTGCTCTGTCAATAGCCCAGAGAGGGGTGTGAAAGTCTCCAATTCCAATTACAGATTTGTCTATTTTCCTTTTCAGTTCTCTCGGGCTTTTTGTCTCCCCTATTTTTCAGCTCTGTTGTTCCGTGTATACAAATTTGGGATTTCTGTATCTTCTTGGTGGATTGAGCCTCCTGTCATTATGTAATGTCTCTCTCTGTCTCTGGTAATTTTCTTTGCTCTGAAGTCCCCTTTATCTGATGTTCCTTCAGTTTCTCCTGCTTTCCTTTGATTAATGTCTACCTGGCACATCTTTTTCCATCCTTATCCTTTGAACCTGCCCAGATCATATTTGAAGTGAGTTTCTTGCACACAGCGTGCAGTTGGGTCATGTTTTTAGCCTGCTCTACTGCTGTCTGTATCTTAACATCATTTATGTTAACATCAGTACTGGTATATTAGGGCTCAGGTCTGCCACTTTAATTCCTGTTTTCTGTTTGCTCCCTCTGGGCTTTTTTGTTTGTATACTTTTTCCTGCCTTCCCGTGGGTTATTTGAACATATTTTAGAATTCCATTCGGATGTGTCTGTATCGTTTATAAGTGTATGTTTACATAGCCCTTTGAGTGGTTGCTGTAGGTTCTAAACTACATATTCCTAAATTACCATAAGCTATTGGTGTCATTATCTTACTAGCTGGAGTGAAGGATGGAAACCATACCTCTCTTCACAACCCTTTACCTTCACAGTCTATAATAAAATTACCTTAAATATTTCTTCTGCATATATTTAGCACATCAGACGGTGTTATAATTTTTGCTTCAACTACCAAATGTAATTTATAATATGACTCGAAAGAGGAAGGAAAGCCTAGTGCATGGATCCCTGTTCTCTGTTAACTGTGTTCTTTCCTTCTTCTTGATGTTTTTAAGCTCCCTCCTTCATCATTGCCTTTCTGTTCAGAGAGCGTTCGCCATTCTTTCCAGGCAGACCTGCTGATGGCCAGTTCTCTTAGTTTTCCCTCATCTGAGAATATCTGGATTTCCCTTCAAATATCTTGAAGGGTATTTCCACTGAGTATAGGCTTTGGGGTTGACGGATCTTTTCTTTCAGCACCTGAAACGCACTGCGTCACTTCTGGCCTCCTGCTCCTGATGGGAAGTCTATTGTCATGCTGATGTCGGCCCACTGCGTAAGGTGCTGCTTTTCTTTGTTTCCAACATTTTTCTTTATGTTTACTTCCAGGAGTTTAATTATGATGGATCTTGGGTTTCTTTAGGTTTTTCCTGTTTGAGATTCTTTCAGCTTCTCGAATCTGCAGGTTTACAGGCCTTACCAGTTTGGGTAGTTTTCAGCTATTATTTCTTGTAGCACTTTCCAGCCTCTCCCTCTTTTTCCTCTCCTCTGTGGACAAAGTGACAAAAATCGTAGACTTTTGTCATAACAAAAGTTAGAAGGTCCCTGGGGTTCTATTCATTTCTCTTTAACTGTGTCTCTTTGTTCCAGTTGGATTGTTCCTATGGCTCACCTCCCAGCTCAGACCCCTCCTTCTCTCCCTCCTTTCTTCTGTTGAATCCGTCCTACCCACACTGCTTTTCATTTTAGTTGTGTTTCTCAGTTCTTAAGTTCCTATGTTTATTTTTCTTTACATCTGTATCTCTTTACTGAGACTGTCTATGTTTCTGCTTTGGCTTTCTATGTTCCCATTACTAGAATGTGTTCATGATTCTCTATGGAAGCACCCTGATCATGGATGCCTCAAAATCTCAGTCAGGCAATTCTAACATCTCTGTCCGCTGCTGCTTGTCTTTTTCATTCAGTTTGAGATCCTCCCAGTGCCTGTTCTGACATGTGAGTTTCTACTGAAACCTGGACTTTTCTGAATTATGTGATGAGACTGGACCTTATTTGGGCCTCTTAGCTGCAGAGGAGGCCTGCTGTTGGGGAATCCTCGTCTTCCTCCTCACACTGCTCTGGAAGGAGGAGGGACGGGCACTGTCCTCCCCGTTTTTTCTCATTATAGCCAAGCGGAGGCAGACATGGAAGTTGGGGTTCCCGGCTCCGCCTCCCTCAACATCAAAGCGGGGAGGGCTCCTGAGAACTCCCGCTTCCACAGGGTCTCTGCTGGCCCTTTGCTGATGTGAGCGGGACTGGGGATGCCTGCGAGACTGCTGCTCCCCTGGAATCTCCTTGAGCTGGAGAGAGCAGATTTTTGGAGTATTTTTTGTTGTGGGTTGCTCCTCAGGACATTTCCAGCTGGCCTGTTTCTCCTGCTCCAAGTCTAGGGTACAGGAGACAAAAAAAAAATACCCAGGACCCTCACCACCGCACCGTTCCACGGGTCCCCAAATCAGCCTGCCTCTCCTTTCCATTCTTTGAAATGTCTTATGTTTGTTTTATATTAAATGTCCATGGTTTCCAGTTATACATACTGGAAGGAAGAGGGAAAATTAATCCATCTTGCCAGAAGTACGAGTCCTTGCTGATTTTTTAATGTTGCCTTTATAATATGCCATTTTCATTTCTCTTTCTCATTTTGTAATAGTATTTCCTTTGAATTTTGGTTATTCTCAAGTATATAGTTTTATTATCTGCAAAGAGAGGTCCTGTTCTTTCCCAGTTTGTGTCTCTAGTTTTTCTCTCTCGTCCAGTTCCATGGTCTAATACTTCCAGGGCGATTATAAACAGCCAGAGAGATGGGGACATCCCTGTTCCCCTCCTGCGTTTAGCCTGAAGGATATTTGTGTTCACCCACTGAGTAGTATGCTAACTTTCACATACATCAATTCTATTTTATCAACTGTTTTTACCTGTATGTGTTTCGTTATGTTAAAATCTCTTCTGTTTTTGAAATGTTTTTCTTAGTTCTATTCATTTGATGGATGATATTAATAGATTTTCTACTATTGAGCCAGCTTCCTATTCCGGGTGAAACAACGTCTATGTCATGATGCATTATTTTATGACATGCTATTTGCTTCTGTTTAATCATGTTTTATCTAATAGTTTTGTGTGTCCAGAGTTACAAGTGAGACTGGTCAGCACTTTGGTTTTTTAATAAAAACTCTGTCCGGTTGTAGAGTTTTACTTGCTTCACAGAAAGAATTTGGCAGTTTTCTATATTTCCCTATGATCTAAAATTATATAAGTAGCATTGCTATTAATTGATCTCATTAAAACTTGGTATATTTCCCCTGTGGAGATGGTGTTTGGATGCAATTAGCGCCTTTAACTACCTCCTCTGTTTTTTCAGTGGTGCCTGGCCTGTTTAGATTTTCCTAAAAATGGGGGTAATTTTGATATATTGCACTTTTCTAGAAAATTATTTCATATTGTCATTTAACCTTTTTGCCTACCGTTTTACGAAGTAATCTTATCATTTAAAAAATAAATTCTGGATTTGGTGGCTATTTATTCTTTGTCATTTCTGATTTTATTTATATGTGTGCATTTTCTTTCTGCCGACTCCCTCTCCCATTTTTCTGGCACTGTTCTTAGATCGCCTCATCATTGTCTAAGAACCAGATTTTGGGTGCATTTACTAGTTCTATCACTTTTGTTTTAACTCCTTAGTACTTTTGTTCTTTTCTTCTGCTTTCTTTGGATTAATCTTGTTCTTTTATTAGCTTCTTGTGTTGAATATGCATTTCTTTAACACATTTTCTCTTTTTACCATTCATTTTTATCTAAGGTTAAAGTTGTTTTAACTGTGTTCTGTAGATTCTTATGCTTCGGGTTTTCATTGTCATTTTTATGAAATTTATCATTATGAAATTCTATAATTTCATTCTGTAGTTTGCTTTTCATCCAAGAGCTGTTTACCAGCGTATTTGGTGAGCAGGCCTTTTTGCTAGGTTAATGCTATAATTAACTTCTAATTTTATTACGTGTGGTAAAAGAATGTTGGGTGTATTATTTCTATGCCTTGGAATTTAATGAGATTCTCTTTATAACATACGATGTGGTCAATTGGGAGGATGTTTCATGTACTTTTAAAAAGAAGATGTATTCTCAATTACTAGAGTTCAGAGTTCAATATATATCTGTAGGGTTTGCCTCATTGGTCACAGCATTTAAGTCTTTGGTCCCCTTACTAAGATTGAGAGTGACTTGGTGAAGTCTTCTGTTACAAGTGTATTTCTATCTCTTTCTCCTTGTTTCTTCTGCAATTCCCACTCTTTGAAAGTTGCTCCTGTATGATCAGGTATATGTTTATTAATAACGGTGATATATTCATTGTGAATTGTAGCCTAAGAATTATAAAAATGCCTCCCTTTAAATCTCTTCCAGTGAGTCTTGGTCTAACACCCATCTTATTAGATATCATGGCTGTTAGACCTGCTTTCTTTCTGTGTGCAGTTTTTCCCCTGGGTACCTTCATCTGTGCTTCCTTTTTGATCTCTTTATTTTAGGCAACTTTCATATATATATATATACATGAAATATATATATATAGCCCATTTCTACATATCCATATAATATTTGCCCTCATTCTGTCACATATGTGACACACATATACACATATATGACTTAAATGTCACACACACAAACACACATTTGTCCACTGAGTGCTATGTCTAATTTATTCTTTTTATTTGTTTTTTACTCTTTTTTGGGAATATATCTTCAGGTGTCTAGAAAGGCTTGTGGTTTTGATCTAATGAACACTTTTGCCCGTTTCATCATCATCTCATTTCCTGGACACTTGTTGCCGGCACCTGCTGCCTTCCTCCAGCTACTCTTCTTTCCCCAGAGCAGCTGCCCTGAACTACCGTGTCTGTCCCTCTTGGTGAGCCCCTATAAAGTGCTCGGCCAGAGGACGCTGCCTCGGGCACACGCCCACGCCCACGCTGCTGGCCGACCTGTCCCCTCACGGCCACTGCTTACAGGGCTCTGCATGTCCTTCTGGCGGACCTCGCTGACTCTCCATCCTTCTGCCTCCACCTCTCCAGCCACTCCTGTGCGGGACCCTGCTTCTCAACTAGGCACTTCAGGAAGGGCTCAGAGCAACATTATTGCCTTAGTTTTTACACATACATGTATCTGAAAGTCAGCATGGCTGGTTGGCTCGCGCTGTCTTACAGCATTTCTCCTTTTAACTCTGAAGTCAATCTGACATTTTCTTTCCTTTACAACATCCCTGTTCTTTTTGCATGAGCCAAAAATTTTTCTTCTAATCTAAAGCCCAATAGTTTTACTAGGAATGTGTGTTTGTGTTGACCAGTCTGGGTAGATTTTTCCATGTGTCCTTATTTGATACTTAACTTTACATTTTCTCTTATTTTAGAATTTTTCTAAAACTTTTGATTTCAAAGTTCATTCTGTCCATGCCCCGGTTCTCTGCCTCTGCCTCTCCAACTATACACAGATCGAATCTTTTGTTCCAGTCTTCCATATTTACTACTTTCAAATATTTCAATGTCTTCCCTAATTCTCTCTTATTCCCTCCTTTTCATTTTCTATTTCTCTGATAGCACTATCTATGATAGACATTTACTCTTGTATCCTTCTAACTCATGATTTTTACCAAAACAATTTTTCTCCTATTTCTAATTATTTACTAAGTTCTTTCTCTTCTCTTCATCCAGTCACTTAATGTATGTGTCATGTTAACTCTAGTATATTCTGTTCTTTCACAAATTTTGTTGCTTGTATCAAACATTTCAGACTGTTTTGAAATAAAGTTTTTTATCTTTTTGTGGACATGTCTTTCTGTTGTTTCTTATTGTCTGCAGGGATATTATTAGGCTAATTATTGTTTTCCCTTAAAACTTTGCCTGTAATTCAACCACAATCTTCCATTGCTGCTTGCTGTTTAAGGAGATAATTTTCCAGCATGTTTAGAAGTGGAGAGCCGGCCTGAGTAGCTTTGCAGTGTCACAGTTCTAGTGCTGCCTCTTCTCATATTATCATCTAGTGTTCAAAAATACAGCCTTGTTTTTCTGGAAATGTGTGTTTTCTTCTTCTCCCTCCACTTTTACCAGACCTTCCCTTTTCCCTTCCCTGGCGTCCTGTCTCACTAAGTTCAGGCTGCTCTAACCGGACGCCACAGACTGGTATCTTCCCAAGACACTGGTTTCTCGCCGTTCTGGAGGCTGGGAGCCCAAGATCCGCATGCCTGCAGCTTTGATGCGATGAGAACCTGCCTGCAGGTTTGCAGAGAGCCAGCCTCTCGTCCTCCCAGTGTGCCCACACGTGGAGGGGAGACAGCTGGCCATCCTGGCCTCATCAGGGCACCAGTCCCACCGCATGACCTCAGCTAGACCGAATCACTTCCCAAAGGCTCTGCCTCTGACAGCACCACCTTCCGAGTGGGGATCTCAGCATGTGAATTGGGAGGGTAGCAGAGCCAGCCTTAGGCCTGCAGGGGGTGCCGGTGCCCTGGGCGTGCCCACCCTCCGCCAGTCACGCCTCCTTCCGTAGAGAGAGCCGTCTGCAGAGCAAAAGGACACGCCCCCCGCAGCCCTGCTCCCTCTGTCACGCTCACCTCCCTGGGCCTTCAGGGGGCTTCCCAAGTAGCCCTCCTGCCTGGAAATGACCTGATTCATCTCAGAGATCACTGGGGGATTAAACCAAATGACCACTTTGAAAACTGTGGGATGCACTCTCTGCCTGGTCGCTCACTGTGGGTGCCCAAACACCAGTCGTTTCTGCAGGGGCAAAGCTGATGTCTGAAGACGGCACTGACTTCATCCGTGCCTGACTCTCCCCACATCACCCAGCGTGGGCTGGGCTGGCCGCCACCCAGGCTTGGCAACACGCGCGGGGGCTCCACACAGAGAGGCGGAGGATCGGGAGCAGGCGAGCCTCATCTCGAATGTCACAGTGATTTATAGACTATATTTCCTGGGGAAAGTGCAAAGATTTATTTCCAGGAGACAGGTTGTTTGTAAACACACAGTTCACAGGTGTGGCCGTAGGAGTGGGTGAGCCCACAGAGACTTACGGCTTCTACCAGGAAGAGGGCCTGGAGGCAAGAAAAGAGCTTGGCCCAAAAACTATGGTGCCCTCTGCCCATCAGTGGGCATGGGTGATCATGGCCCCTTTTATTCATCTCCCTCATGAAGCAGTGTCAACTTTAAAAATAAAATAACCAGTTATTTTACTAGTAAAATGAGTTCACTTGGGAATAACAGAGGAATTGCAATTCAGGACATGCAAGTTATAGTGAACCACAGGCAAGTCCAGAGAGATGAAAGGCAGGTCAGCTCTTGTTAGATCTCAGGAGGAAACTGGGGAGGGATGTTCGGCACAAAAGTTCATTGGAGAAAAAGGGTTCAAGGTTGTGAGGCTGCAAGTGGTGGCTGGTGCATTGTTACTGGGGCAGGAAGGCATCTTCCTTCTTCATCTTAAAAGCAAGAGATGAAATCCCTATGCAGGATGTGCCCGACCCGGTCCTCCTGCCGCCTGCTGGCTACACAGAGGCGCTCACATGAGCTCGCCCCCCGTGGGGCTGCCTGACTCCATCATACATGAGGCTTCCTTTTCTCATTTTCACGCTAAGATCAAACCTACTCACCGGTATCTTCCTGGATGAAAACAGTGTTTTACCAGGGAGATATAAAAATTATAAATTTGTATGCACATAATAATCCAGTTTAAAAATACATAAAGCAGTTACTGACATGGAACAAGAAGAAACTAAAAAATCTACGATCAGCTTGGGAAATGTTAACCCTTCTCCTGGTCACTGAAAGCTGGACAGAAAATCACTCCACATGAACCAAGAGGCAAGAGAGAGGGATCATGGGGGTTGAGAGGGAGGGGAGAGAAATTTGCTGGAAGGAGAAAACTCTACCTGAGGACCCAAGACCCTTCCCATGTCCTCAAAAAGGCCCTGACCCAGATTTGCGGAGTAGAGATTAAACCCACTCATAATGAAAACGAGCCTTCCAGATGGAGTAAAACCCAGCAAGAAACAAAAAAGGGAGAGCAGACTCAGACTTTGAGGTTTTGACTGCTGTGCACAGAATGTGGAATAAAGCAAAGGTAATGGGAAAAAGAGGGCATGTGACACAAGTGAGGACCAGCAGACTCGCCTACGAGAACTTCCTTGAATGAATCCGTGATCTCTCTCACTAGTTCCCCCAATTTTTCTGCACGTGGTTTGGGTTCCTGTCTACATGTCTGCGGTGAAGTCGCATGAACACCTCAGATGTCGATGGGCCTCCTGCCCCTCCAGGATCTGGGGGGTCATTTTTCAAGTCCCGTCTCCCCGGGCTGCCCCTGCACTCACGTTCATGCATGCAGTGTAATGTCCACGCCGCCAGCTCCCCCCACACCTGCTCCCAGCCAAGCCTGCTGGAATTCGGCAGCCTCACAGACGTCCAAGAGCGGCAGAGTGATGCTGTGGGGCGTGGAGCCCCTACCACCTCCGGCCCCACACTTCCCTACCCCCCCAGAAAGACAGGCAAGCTACTCCGCACCAGCTCACACCGTGAGTGTCCACTCAGACCCGGGCCCCCCAGGTGCTCACTTTCTGCCCCATCAATAAATTTCTTCTGAGAAAGAATAGTACACCCCTACTTCACCCCCACTGGAACAGAATGAGGGGACTGTGCGGGAGACAATATCTCCACCCCACTGCGTCAGGGCCCAGCAAATCCATGGGCTTTTATGTATCTGATGCCTGCCTCTCCCCCTGTGGACAGGCTCTCCCCCTGAGCTCTTGGGGGCCAGGTCTGTGCCATGCTCACTGCCCAATCCACAGGATGACATACCCCAAGGGGGGGTACATTGGAGACGAGTGGGTGAGGGAGGTCTGAGGCACCTGCAAGCAGCTGCAGGGTCTTGCCTCCTGAGAACTCCATTCTGGATGGATCTATTCTGCATGATGCAGCCTCTTGGCCCCCCCCGTTCCCTCGGTACCTGGCTGCCAAGGCGCTGTGGTTCACGGCGAAGCTCTCTCTTGGCGCCATAAGGCGCCTAGAGCAGCAGGTGATAACTATGTAAAGTAGCTTCTTTTAAAACCTTTTATGTGCCTATCATATTACAGGCAATCCTTTGGAATTCACCAAGACATGATGCACACCTGCCTGCAATTTTTATAGCTTCTTTTTTCCCCCAAGTGAAGAACATAAAATACGTGAAACTAAATTTGGTTCCCTTTCTTTCAGAATGGGTCCTGCAGATTCTTTCCCTTCCAAATCCAGGGTCCCAGGCTTGGCCCCCTCCTGCTCTTCCAGGCTGGCCCCCTTAGCTGGGACCCTTACTGTGTCCTCCCTCGGCTTGGAGCTCCCATGTGTGTCTCTGCTGTGTGTTTCAGTGCTTCCAAAGCCAGCCCCAGTGCACCCTATGCAGCCCGTGCACCCTCATTAACAGAGCAGCAAGGCCCTGCCCTTCCCCTTGGCGGTCTGTGCCGTTGGTGACACCAGAGCCACATGGCCGCTGGCCGTCTCCCGCTCCCTCCTGCAGAGCCAGAAAACTTTGACAATTGGCCGGCGGCCCCTTTCTGCTGCTTCAAACTGTACTCCTCCTGGGAGGCGCCCATGTCCCATGGACGGGCGGGTCCCTGGGCTCCAGAGTTCCCGTGAGGCACACACCCTCACTTCACTCTCAGCCCAGACGACACTGGCCACTGCAGAGACAGAGCGGACGTCTGTGGCCTGGAGCAGGGAACATGGTCTCAGCAGCAGCCCAAGCCGCCTCGCCTGCACCTTCCCGCCCTCCCTCCGGGTCCCTCCAGCCAGAGGCCACTCCATAGCGATGCCCGGGACCCCTCCTTTCCATCACTTTTCACTTTTGTTTGCTGGACGCCCACCCCTCCCCATCGGCATTCAAGGGGTGTTCTCAACAATCTTTAAGACGGAAGCCTCCAGAGTTGCAACAGCGCATTGCCCACACACTGCCCAGTGTCTCACCCTAGTTTCCTGCTCTTGTGCCCAAAGTTGTCCCTCAGCCAGCAGGGCATCCCACCCTCATGCAACATGCAGCAGCATTGACGGCTCACCCTAAAACACCCCTCTTTGCTGGTTTCCCTGTCACCCCTGGTCCCTCCTCTCCGGCCTCCCCTTTGCCAGCACCTCCAAGCAGTCCCCTGTACCGGATGGACCCACTTCACGTACCCAGGAAACTCCAACGTGACGGGCTGTGGGGTCAGATGAGGAGGCAGTGTTGGGCTCACGGTGGGCACAGTCTCGCCCTTACCAGAGCAGGTGGGGCTGGCTGGCCGGTCTAGCGGCTCAGTCATCATGGGGGCTGGGCTGCACCCACCCCTCTGCTGTGACATCGCCATCCTTCAAGTCACCACTGGCGACAAGCCACATGGGTCAGACAGCAGGAAGAAGGGGACAAAAGGCCCGGACACGGGGTCTAGGTCAGCCCCCAGAGGGCTTTCCCTGGAGGGCCCCACCCCTGACTCTGCCTTTCTCTGCAGCCGCCGCCTTCTGGAAGGAAACTGGGAAGCAGCTCCTGAGTGGCTCTTTTCTGCCGCTGTGCTAAGGAAGAGGGGAGCGTGGATTTGGGGCGCGCAGCTGACGCTCTCCACAAGGCCCCAGAGGGACCTGACCCCATGCCCACTGGCTTCTGCTTGGGTTTCCCACGGCTGCAGCCTGGAGCTGGTCCAAATCCAGCCTATGCAGCCAGTACACCCTTGTTAAGCGAACAAGGCCGCGTGCCCTTCCGCTTGGAGATCTGTGCCATCGGTGACACCTGGGGCCACATCACATGGCTGCAGGACCCCAAAGCCCCGGAGCCTCGCCCTGCCCCCCTTCTCCTGCCCGCCTCTGCATCCCCCACCCTGAGCCTGTCCCCTCGACACACGAGGGTAGAAGCTGCTGCCAATTCCCCCTGGCTCGGTGGACACAGGCTCTGGATCCGAACAGCCCTGAGCTGCCGGAGGGAGCCCCTGGGGGGCTGCAGGGAAGGGGGTGAGGGCTGGTGGGTCAGCCCAGGAGCAGCACGAAGCATTTGGTCAGCTATGGCCCCAGGACCTCAGGCCATCCTCCAGCCCCTGCAGGCAGAATCAGGCAGAATCCAGGTCTCTGGAGTCCGGCAGAAGCTGCAGGGAATTTTCAGATGTCGTCCATGATGGGAGGGCACTCAGGTGACCGCAGCTCAATCCTACAGACGTGTCCCAGAGAGAGACTTGCCCAGGGTCCTTCGGTGAGCCAGGCAGGAGGAGGGAGACACCTCCCTGGTGAGAGTCACAGAGCCCCATCCCATGGACTACGCAGACCCTAGAGGTCAGCGCAACACGGCCTCCTGCGGGTGTGAGAGCCAGGTCTGCCCCCAAGCATGGCTGGGCACTGCTGCGAACTGTGGTCCGCACCAGCCTGGAGGCATGGGACACGCTGGCTGACCCCGTCAGCAGGGCAGCAGGGAGCCTGCAGATGGGCAGAGGTGAGCCATGCAAAGGGGGCCTCTTTGCAGCTTGCTGGACATGCAGCTCCATGCCTAGGGGTCCAGCGCAGCCCGCGGGGCTTGCAGAGGAGATGCAGTGGACAAGGGGCTACTTCTCACAGGCCTTGCAGGCCTCCACCAGGTCTGAAGGGACTGGACCCAGGTTGGACACAGGGGGCTGGCTGGAGGACTGGCTGGGCAGGTGCAGTAGTCTGGCCAGGGCCTGGGGCTCAACCCTGAGATGAGCGGGCAGAGATGGGCCCCTTCTGGCCATCAGTTGGTCCTGGCTTGCGTTGGTGGGCACCCGGCTTGGGAACACCTAGGTAGTGGGATGGCCTGGACTTCAAGTGGTGAGTCTCCATCTGGAGGTGCCCTTGACCGACTGGGCACATGCAGAAGCCAGGCTGTGTGTGAAGGAAGCACACCCCACAGTCCTCTTCCCACAGCAGGGCTGGTGGGTGTGGGGTCTCCTGGTCACACACATGACACCTACAGGTGAGTGTACACCTGTAAAAACTCACAACACACCTGAATGTGCAAGACACACAGGCTCACACACACTCATACACGGGCTCACACAGGCTCACACAAACACACTCTTAGCACACAGGCTCACACACACTCACACATGGGCCCACACGCACAAGTGCCACACTCCATGCGGGGCAGGTGGATACACCTGCCTTGAAGTGTGCCCTGATCTGGCCCTGCTGCCAGAATGAGACCTGACTTTCCCCAGTTTGCTCAGAGAACATTTTGGTAAAGGCGATCCGCCAGGCCCATCTCGGGTTCTACAGGCATTACCAGCGCCCTCTGACAGAAACACTGCCCTCCCCGGGCCCCGGCTGACGGATCACGGCCCCCCGCCCCCTGGGCAGCCACGGTTTCATCTCTTTGATTTGTAGGTCACATACCCCAGCACCTGAACCTGCCAGAAAGTTAGGAAATCTGATGACTCACCACACTGGGCAGCTCATGCATACATACATTTTCCAGAACATGCATGCTCATGCCTGCTGTAATTGGGAGCTGTATAATCAGTGCATTCGGCGGCCAGAATACAACGCGCAACTGTCATCAGCCTCTCGGCCCAGAAAGAGGTCTGGCTGGCGCTCCAGCCGTGCAGGAAAGTACTGCAATGGAGAAGGGGCTTTGTGGGGGGCGCCGTGGGGGGGGGGTTCGCAGGAGAGAGGCTGTTTCTCTCCAGGCAAGAGCACACGACCCAAGGTCATTTTCTAGAGCAGTTGTTCGGCCAGGCAGGAGCCTGGAGGATGTGCCGAGGGAGGCAGGACTCCCTCCCAGACTGCGTGTCTCAGGTGCAGGTGGTGGGCACCGGTGCTACACGGCCGGGTGCAGGGCGGCAAAACCCAGCGGCGAACCAGCTGAGGCACAGGAAGGGAGGGGCTGGTCTACAGGAGAGAAGAGTCCACGGCGGATCAGTTCAGGTGTGGCTTCACGGAGGGGCTCTCCACTCCGGTGGTCTGACAAGATAGTGGCCAGCATCCTGCCCACAGCGAGTCCAGAGGGAAAGCCAGGGCACGGGCAGCACTCCACCCGGCTCTCACGTTCCTCCCTCCATGGCAGGAGGTGTGGGTGGCGCCCAGAGCTACAGACACATTGCCTGTGCCTGCTTTGTGCCAGGAGTGGGACTCTCCCAGCCCTCAGAGCCTGGGGTGGGCCTGGGGAGGCCACCTGGGCAAGTGTGGGTGTGTTTCCCTGACCAACGGCAACCAGACACCGAGGAGCAAAAAGGCTGGCCTACAGGAACTGGGCATTAGACCCAGAGGGCAGACAGAGCTCGGGCAGTGCGAGTGGCCCCACGGGGAGGCCAGGAGCTGAGTCTGCAGGTGGGAAGTGAGAGAGGGAGCCCAGGGCCAAGTGTGGGCGCCCCGCTGGGCGACGGGCCAGCCGAGGAGGCAGCACCAGAGGATGGCAGTGGCCGGGAGTGGATGGTGGCCACCCCTTCCCTGGGAACTCAGCCTGCTGGGGCACCAAGTGGGACGCGCAGGGCTGGGGTTCCTGGCGCACAGCGAGGGCCTCATCTACACGGCTCAGACTTGTCACCTCCCATCCCTGCATCATCCCTCCGCATGGCCCTGGGGGGTAGCACACTCACCCCGTGACCCATGGAGACCTGGAGAACTCGGGCCCACGCCCCCCGGTCCACACTGAGGCCTGTGGAGTGCGAGTTCCCAGCTACACAGTGTTGGCCCATTGTGCCCGTGGTGCCAAGGGCTGGGACAGGGCGCAGACCGACCAAGGCCGTGGCCCTGCAGGACACCAGGTCCCCCCTACAGGAGGAGGACAGAGGGTGCCCCCGAAGGCTGATGGGGAGGAGCTCCTGGGGGGCGATGAACGGCACGTTTGTGGGCCCCAGAAGTCACATGTTAGAGCCCTGACTCCCATGCCGTAGGGTTAGGAGGCAAGCCTTCGGGGAGGTGACTGGTCACGAGAGTGGCCCCATGATGGGATCGGGGCCCTCAGGAGCACACACCAGCCCTCTCTGCACGTGAGAAGGCACCATCCCAAGCGGGGACGAGGCCTCACCAGGGACCACATCCGCAGGCACCCCGCTCTGGGACTTGCAGCACCCTGAACAGGGAGAGATCCGTGTCCGCTGGCCAAGCACCTGGTCTATGGTATCTTGTTAGGGCGACCGGAGCAGCTAACATAGGCCTCCCACAGCAAGATGCAGCCTCGGGGAGACAGAACAGCAGTGCCGATGGGGAGCACGGCGGGGTGGCCAGGCCTGGCCCAATCACTAGGGCCGCTGCCAGCGAGGCAGAGTGGAAGGCAGGCTGGAGAGCTGGCTCACAGCTCTGCACAGGGGGACGAGGGCCGGGTGGGCTGGGAGGAATAGGCAAGGGGTCCAGCAGGCGGTCAGACTGGCCAGAGAGCACCCCCGGGGTGGGGCAGCCGCTTGAGCTGGAGAACGCACTCCCCTCCTCCATGGGTCTGAGCTGACTTTCAAACTCAAAATCCAATTTCTTCAGGCCTCAGCCCAGTCCTGCTTCGCCTATTTCTATTTCCTGCTGGAGCAGGTACGAATGAGGGCCATCGATGGGTAAGAAACCATTGTGCCTCCGAGGCCTGTTTTTCCTGGTAACAAGTCATTACTCTGTGCCTGCGGTCACTTCTCTGGATCTTAATACACTCGTTTATCTATCAACACCTAATTGATGTCTATAAAGCATGTTGGAAATCGGAGGTGGGAAGAGCTTTCCTGAGGCCAGCTCTGTGCCTGACGTGTGGCTCATTCCCAGCAGGGGGCGCTTTGAAGACTCTGGCTGCCGGACCCGAGTCTGGGTTTGAGCCCCAAAGTTGCGCCCAACATAGCCATGACTTTAGGCTGTGACAAGCCCTCAGGGCTGCTTCCTCCTGCGCAGGGTGACCCCAGGTTTGCAGACTTCGTATGAGCAGCAGTGATCTCACCCTGGGGCACCCAGGGTGCTCCCCGCAGCTGCTCTCCAGCCCCCCCGGCCACCTCCCCACCCCGATGCTCTCCGCCTACGTGCATGCAGCTGTCTCCTCTCCAACGACAGCGTGTCCAGGCAGCCCGACAGAGGCCAGCGCACTGCGGGAGAGCCCAGGACGGCTGGGCTAAGCAGCCGAGGCGCCCTGGAGCGACGGGCTCATGCCTGCTCTCGGCTCTCACGATTGCCAACTTCCCGGTCATCATTTGTCTCCTTGACGCCTTGCTCCAAGCCAGGCTCTCTCGGGGGCCCCGCGTGGGCCCGGGCCCTGCAGAGCGTTGTGCAGGGGCTGTCAGTGACCGACTGCCAAGGAGGCTCCTGTCCCTGCCGTCCTGGGAGCCAGAATGGTGATTGAATGGGCCATCTCACTCTCTCCAACGAGGAAGCAACGGCGTAAACTGGGGTCTAATTTATCAAAAATAGGCTCATGTATTCTGCACGGGCTATGTTCTCCACTGAAATACGGCTCCTGCCCGGCTCTGGGCCCACATGTGTAACATTTTATGATATTTCAGTTTTATGGAGGACATCTCACTGATGAATGTCTCTTAGCGAGCGATCATTCTGAAATCTATTTTGCCTTCAAAGCGGCTTCTGCCGGAATGGCCTGGGAGGGGGCGGGCCCCTTGCTGTAGATGAATCTGCTGCCGGCGGCCTGGGGCCGGGGAGGCAATGAGGCCAGCAGGAGGTGGCACGAAGTGCGTGTCTGCAGCCAAGCCCGTCCCCTCTCTCCAAGACCGCCACTTCCCCAAGGCTGCTGGCATGAGCAGAAGGTGGGCCTTGAGGTCCGGCAGCCCAGATTGACAACCCCAGTGCCGCCTGCCGCCAGGAAGCCTGGCAGCTCGCTCCCTGGGGGTGCTTGTTATTTACAGATCACCACACCCCCACTTCCCACTCACCATCATCTTCATACCCCAGACAGGTCTGGGGCCCACAGCTGAGCTGCACCCCAAGTTGCAGGTGGGGGTTCGGAGATGATGAGAGCCCATCGTTTGCTCATGGCCTGCCGCCTGCCGGGTATGTGCCCAGGCACCCCACACTACAGGGTCCTCAGGACGCAGAGCCCCTGCTTTCTCTCTCCTGGACCCCGGGAGCTTCATTCCCTCGTATTGTGGCCCCAACCAAGTCCCTGGATTCAAAGGGTCCAGGTCCCGGCCCTCATGCCAGCCAGACCGAGACACTCCTGCTGTCTGGACTCGGTGTCCACGTTTGTACTGAAGCCAGTGAGGGCATCTGGTGCTGGAGGACCTGGGGGCCCTGGCTAGGGCCATGCATGGAGTGGACCCCGACATCCCAACCCAGCCTTACAGGGCAGCTGTCAGCCCGAGCCGGCTCCCAGTCCCTCCTTCCCTGAAGGGGGGCATAGCTCTCCTTCCCTGCGTCCTTTCCCCAAGGCAGTCCTCCCGGGGCACCTGGGAGCTTGTTAGAAATGCAAACTCAAGCCCCTCTCTGAAAGCCTGCCATGCAACCCAGCAAGCTGTGGGCTTTCTGTCACTGCTGGAATGGATTGCAACATACTTAGTGACTTAACACGAGTGGAGAAGACGCAGCTCTGTAGGCCGGCATTGGGCCGGGTCGCCCAGCATTGGGCCCTCCTCTCTGAGGCTTGAGGGTGGAATGTGCTCCTTGCATCCCACAGCTTCAGGGGCCGCCTGCGCTCTGGCTCCTGGCCCTGCCTCCAGCCTCAGAGACCCGGACGCGTGTCTGAGTATCGGCCGCAGGGACACGGTACGCAGAGCCACCTGAGGGCCTGTGTGTTCAGGGTGGGCCCACCGGAGTCGTCTCCCCATCCCAGGGCCCTTAACGTAATCACATCAGCCCAGTCCCCTTTGCCATGTGTCTTCACAGTCACGGGGCGGGGCGCAGGAGGGGACAGCCTCGCACACCCTCCAGGTGACAAGAGTCCCCTGGCTACAAGAGCAATGATGGGTTATCCCGGATCCACGCTCACCAGAGAGCGACCCCGCTTGAAGCCCCTGGGTCTCCTCCCGCCACCCACCAAATGACAGGACTTGGTATGAATGACTTCATCTGGGACAGAATGAATGAATGGGGAGAACCTGCTCCCACCCAGCCTTTGCTTTCAAGGAACACGCGAGGCAAAGAGCCAAGAACTGGGGCCAGGGAACCCGAGTGGGGCTGTCGGATGAAAAGCGGGCACCCAGGTAAACGTGAATTTCAGATAAATGAGTGATGCTTTACTGTAAGTATGTCTCTTGGAACATTTGGGCATATTTATACTAAACAATGTGTTGCTTATCTGAAATCCAGGTTTAACCGGGGGCCCTGTGTTTTCATTGGCCAAATATGGACCCCTGAATACAGGTAGTGGCCATGGGTCAGACGGAGGCGCTGAGGAGTCCACGGGACAGCCCGGCTCTCTCCGGGGCTCCATCTCCTGCCTGACATCTGGGGCAGCGTCCTTTTCTCCTGTCCAACTACATCTGTCTGATTGCTTCCTCTTCTGTCCTCCCTTCTGTTCCTCTTCTCCTCTCCTACAGGAATGTGGGAGCGCCTCCGTGAAGAAAACAGCCCAGGGGGTCCAGGAGGATCTAGGGTCTGGGAGCCTCCCCCTCCAACGGGAAGGATGTGAGTGTGCCGTCCCAAGGCCCAGTCTCAAGGCCACGGGTGCTGCCCAGCTCACACCACATGTTCCGGTGCAGGGCTGGGGCTGCCTGCCTGCCCATCCTCCGGAGGACGCAGGCTTACGCTGGAGGGGTAGGGCTGCTCATGATGACCAGGACCCGCCCCGTGTCCTCAGCATGGAGCCCTGGAAGGCCGGAAGGCACCACAGAGCCCGTGAAGAGAACCAAGCACCAGCATCTCCTATGGGTTCTAAACTTGTACCAGAAAACGTACTAATGACAAGTCCTGATTTCATCTTTGGAGATGTAAATGGAGGAGAAGCTACATAAAAGCGAATCCACTATAATACGTGATCTCCTCTGCGGAAGAGAGACGTGAGCACACGCACGCACAGGCCACAGGGCTCCGTGCCCCGCCTTCCCTCCTGCAGCCTTATTATCCTTTGATCTTCCTAATAATGCGCTTCTACCCGCTGACGGGTTTTCATCGTCCCTGCAGCCTATTGATCGGGAGCCAGAGCGCAGGGCTTTGAGGCTGAAATAAGGCACAGGATACTCCCGTGTGGAGATGACGTCCTCCAGACGCACGCGTTCTGCTTTCCTGTCCTCTCCTGCTCCACGCAGCCCGGCTCCGGGAGGCCGGTCAGGAGCCCCGGAGCGAGCACCTGCTGCCTTCTCCCCACAGCTCACTCGTTTGTGGCCCTGGCATGGCGAACGGTTCCACAGCAGTGGGCTGCCGGCGTGACCCCTGGCAGACCTCAGGGCCGGCTGGAGGGAGGGTGGGGTGCACTGGCTCATTACTGGAATCAGAAGCCCAGGGACTCGTACACAGAGTCTCTGCATTTAAGGGGAAGGGAGTGATTCATCACATGCCAGTGAGTGACCGTGAGGAGTCAGGGGAGGAGCCCCGGGGAATGGCCTGGAAGGTTCTGGAAGGTCCCATGGAGCATAGAGTCCAAGGCTGGGAACCACGGTGGGCTGTGTGGACTGGTGTGAGGTCAGCCTGGGAAGGCCTGCCGGCCGGGCACTGGGCAGCCTGTAAGCCCAGGAGTGCTGGGGGTAGCCCTGCTCCAGGGCAGGGGATGCGTGCGTGTGTCAGGACACAGCTGCCGCCGACAGCCGAACGGGGCCGGAAAGGCCCTGGGTGTGCATTCAACGTGGGTCTGGGCTCCGCGCACCTCTGCATGGCACCCTGCTCGTCTCCAGGACAGAAGGGACCATGCCACTCTCCCTAGAAACCCACAGTTAGGTGGTTCTGTAGCTAACGACCACGCTAAAAAGGTGAACTAAAGCCCACTCTATGGAAGCCAGTCCAAATCCACACTAACCCTAAGATCAAAACTGCAGAATGTGTGTTTTTTTTAAAGTTTCTGTCTCAAAATGTTTGGTCAGACAGGAAGGACGCCAACCCCATCCAAGGGGGTGTGAGGATGTGGCCTCACCAGAGGCTTCCCTGCTGCGGGGCCACGTCCACCACCTTCAGGAGTTTGATAAAATCATCACAGATATGATTAATCATCTTTGGACTGAATTAAGACAAATGGGTGGTTATTAATAGGCTAAGAGTTAATGAGGAACACGGGTGATGCAGCCCAGGAGAAGGAAAGAAGCGTGCGCGCGGCTCTGTGCTCTCCTTGGGAGGATCTGCCGGCGCTTCCAGAAAGAAAAGCCTCTGGCTGGGAGACCATGTTACCTGGGCTAAGAGCTAACGGTCGTGAGCCTAGGAATGGGAGCTCCTGGCTTGGCCCTTTCTCCACCCCAGCTGTGTGACCTGCAGGCAATGGATCGACCTCTCTGAGGCTGAGGCCGGGGAAAGACGTGCAGCTGTCGCAGCCCCTGTCAGGTGAGGGGCTGGGTGCCCCGTGCACACAGCTAAGGGACGCAGGGTCCCAGCATCCGCCGCCTGGGCCCTGTGGGGAGAGAGGTGGGTGTGCGCCCCTCGGGGCAGGGTGCTGCGACGGCTGTGGGACGGGCCTGGGAGGGAGGCGGGGAGATGGCCCCCCCACCTGGCCTCTCCGCACCGGGTTTCCAGGAATCCTTGGAAACGAGCTCGGGTGCGCCGCACATTCCGAGAGTGTGGTCTTGGTCTGGGACGCCTGGCATCTGTTCATGGCGGTGCTTCTGGGGAGCCAGATTGTGTTTATGTCAGAAAGAACAGACCGTGTTTCGGGGCAATCACTGCCGCTTGTGAGGTCAAATCAACGCCCCGGCCCCATCTGCCCAGGCGGGGTGCCTCAGCCCCCTCGGTGCTGGCAGCCTCAGCATGGGGGGCCAAGCTGCAGTCGGGGAGCCCTGCCAGGGTTGAGGTGGGCCGCCAGCATTCCCCCAAGAGTGGGCGTCAGGATGCGCCAGCAGGCTCTCCAGAGAGCTGCTCCAGCTGGGCCCTTTGCTGGGTGCTGGGTGGCTGGGGGTGCCGCAGAGCAGTCAGGAGCTCGGGAAGAGGGTTTTGAGCTCAGGGGCCTTGGCTCAGCCCCTCGGCTTCAGGGGGATGCCGGTGGGGAAAGCAGAGGGGACGCAACACGAGGATGAAGAGGCTGTGGGAAAGGACCCAGGCACTCACCCCCCGGCGCCCCAGTCCCCCGATGACTGACGCGGCGAGCCCCCCCCATGCTGTGAGGCCCTCTCCCCTCGGGCTCTGCACACTGCCTCCTCTCGGGTTTCCTCTCCTTTTTGTGGTCACTTCCTCTGGACCCACTTCTTTTATGGCCCCTTCCTCTGCCAAGTCCTTGAGTAGCAGGTCTCTGGTGTGCTATAATACAAACAATTTGGGCTTATTCCCGGCTCCTGGCGCAGAGCTCCCCAAACCCTGGGAAGTCCCTAAGTGATAGGAGCATCTTAGAGAGTCATAAGGACCCCTTCGGATCACACCTGACTTTATGCTAATGAGGTGACTCAGGTGGGACCCACTAAATAGCTGGTCACCAGGAAGACCCGGTGCATGAAGAACGAGCAGGGATTTCAGCCCCACCCCGGCCTCCAGGGAGGGAGGGGACTCAAGACTGAGCTGTACAGAAGCTCCTGAACAATGGAATTTGAGTGGATTAGGAGAAAGTCTAGGTCCCTGATGGGGCACCCAGCCTTGTCCCCAGGCATCTCTTCCCCTTGGCTGTTCCTGGATTGCATCCTTTATAATCAGTGCACACAAGGAAACTGTTTTCCTGAGTTCTACGTGTCTTTCTAGCAAACGACTGAGCCAAGGGTGGTCATGGAACCCCCACATTTATACAGTTTTGTCAGAAGTACAGGTGGTCCCTGAGACTCACAGCTGGCATCTGAGGCAGGGGTGGTCCCGTGGGACGGAGCCCGTCACCTGGGCCCCAGCACTGACCCTGGAAGTTCATGCAGAATCAAGTGGGTCATAGGACAGCTGGCATCAGAGTGGGAGAAGTGGCCTTGCAGGAGAAAGCCTCACACCCGGGGCTCGTACTTGCCTCTCTTCCTTACACTCCTGCTCAGCCTGCTACCCTATTTCCTCAACACCTTATTTACTTAAATCCTTCATGGCTCTGATGCTCAGGACGTGAATTGGAAGTGGCCCCTGCTCCAAGGGAGGTGACACCCCAGTGGAGTTGCCCAGACCCCAGGTGGTTGACTTCAGATGGAGATCTCACGCCCGGCTCCCACAACTGTGGGTGCGTCTCCACCCCCAAGACCCTGCACTCTGAGTGTCCTGCAGCCAGGGGCCTCACCCGGGCGAGACCCCCTCCTGACCTGCCGTTCCTATCTGCCGCCAAAGAACGAACAGAGCTTACTCTGTGGCTCCTCCGCAATCGTTAAGGCTGCTCCCGACCGTTGCATTAGGCTATGCCTGATGTGTCTTTAGCTGTAGATTTAATTAGGCCTATAAATGCATGATTCCTAACCAACTGGGAAACAGAACGAGAGGGCCGGGGTGAAGCAGCAGTGAACGCCCCTGGCTTTTTGTCTAGACTATAAGTAGTGACTTACCGCAAAAGACAGTGAATGCTCATGGCCACATGGTAACCACAGGTTTCAGGGGGAGCACAGCCCTCTCCACACCAACTTTGGATTGCAGGGTTGTGAGGCACAATAGTTCTGTTGCTTTAAGCCATCAGCTTGTGGCACTTTGTTATAGGGACCACAGGAAACTAATTCATCTTGTAAGAAGCAGCCCCTGTTTCATAAATACACAACACATTCCCCAAAAAGGGTCAGAAACTTACTCAGATGGTCACCCTGACTGTTTTACTGCTGAACCCCAAATTGAAGCTATACGGCCTCCACTACCCTGTGATGAGCTACTGGCTGCTTGGGGAGCAGCAGCTCCTAACCAGGATGTATATCAGAATCTCCAGAGTGAGCTTCCAGACATACCCGTACCCCACCTTAACTTGGCCAGAACTTCAAAAGGAGGGACCAACGGCCTCCAGCTGCTCCAGGAACATCCATGCTCCAGGGACAAAACACGAATCCAGGGACACTCATTAACTGCAAGCTGTCCTCTAACCCATTATCAGGAGAAATGCATCAGGGTCCAACCTGACTGCTGTGAATTCTAGTAATTCTGAGAAAAGAAAAGCCACGAAGAAGCCAGCATTACCCTAATACCAATCAGAGACAGAGACATTACAAGGAAAGAAAACTACAGACCAGTATCACTCGTGAGCAGAGATGCAAAAATCCTCAATAAAATATTAGCAAATTGAATCCAAGAAAGCATAACAAGAATTATTACACTACACCCAAGTGGGATTTATCCCAGGTATGCAAGGCTGGCTCAACATTCAAAAACCAATTAATATAATCCATCACATTAACAGACTAAAAAAGAAAAATCACATGATCATATCAGTAGATGAAGAAAAAGCATTCAACAAAACCCAACACTGATAAAATCTCCCAGTAAACTAGGGATAGAGAGGAACTTTCCCTGCTCGATAAAGACTGTCCACACAAATCCTACATCTAACATCACACTTAACAGAGAGAAGCCTGAAGAGTCCCCACGAAAATCAGGTGCAAGAGAAAGACGTCCCCTCTCACCACTCCTTTTCAACATCCTACTGGAAGTCCTTGCTAATGCAATAAGGCAAGAAAAGGAAATAAGAAGTGTCCAGATTGGGAATGAATACATAAAAACATCTTTGTTCACAGATGACCTAATCATTTATGTAGAAAATTCAAGTAACTGACAAAAAAAATCCTAGAACTAATAAGCAATTATAGCAAGGTTGCAGGGTACAAAGTTAATTCACAAAAGCCAAGTGCTTTATACACTAGCACTGAACAAGTAGGATTTCACATTAAAAACACAATACCATATATATTACCGTCTCCCTAAAAGAAAGAAAGACTTAGATATTCTAAGTCTAAAAATAATCTACAAGAGCTCTATGAGGAAAACTACAAAATTCTGATCAATGAAATCAAAGGAGACTTAAATAAATGGAGAGAAATTCCATGTTCATAGACAGAAAGACTCGATATTTTCAAGATGTCAGTTCCTCCTAAACTGATCTATAGATTCAGTGCCGTCTTGATATGAATCCCAGGAAGTTATTGTATGCATATTGACAAACCAGTTCTAAAGTTTATATGGAGAGGACAAAGACCCAGGACAGAAGGAGAACAAATGTGGAAGACTGACACTATCCAGCTACAAGACTTAACTGCAAATCTACATCAATCAAGGCACTGAGGTATTGCCTAGAGAAGAAAAGGCGAATATATCAATGAACAGAATGGAGAGCGCAGAAATAGACCTACATAAAAATAGCAAACTGATCGTTGGCAGAGGACCAATGGCAATGCAGTGGAGGAGACAATCTTTTCAGCAAATGGTGCTACGATGCCCGTATGCAAAAAGAAGGAATGAGTCTACACACATCTTAGCATCTCATAAACACTTACTCAGAATGGATCACAGATCTAAATATAAAACACAAAGCTATAAAACTGCTAGAAGATAACACAAGAGAAAACCTGGGTGACCTTGGGTATGGTGGTGACTTTTTAGACACAATACCAAGGAGACAATCCATGAAGGAAAGAACTGATAAGCTGGACTTAAAATCAAAAACTGCTGCTCCATGAAAGACTAAATCAAAAATATTTAAAGATAAGCCACAGACTGGGAGAAAAGTGTTTGCAAAACACATCTGAAAAAGGACTGTGACCCAAAATATATAACAAACACTTAAAAATGAACAATAAGAAATCGAACACTCCAACTAAAATGGACTAAAAACCTTCACAGACACCTCACCAAAGAAGATGCACAAATGGCAAATCAGCATATGAGGGATGCTCCAGATCGTACGTCATTAGGAAATCTCAATCACAACAAAAGGAGACACCACAACACACCTACTAGAATGGCCAAAACCTGGAGCACTGGCGACACCAGGTGCTGGCGAGGGTGTGGGGCGGCGGGAGCGCTGGCTCGCGGGCAAGTGCAGGGGTGCCGCCGCTCGGAAGACAGCCTGGTGGTTTCTGACCAAACTAAACACACTCTCACCGTGCGATCTGGCAATTGTGATCCTTGGCAGTTACCTCAAGGAGTTGGAAACATACACCAGCTTTATTCATAGTTGCCAGAACTTGGATGCAAACAAGGTGTCCTTCAGTGGGCGATGGATAAATAGACTGGGGTCCATCCAGCAATGGGATGTTACTCAGCACTGAGGAGACAGGCTGTGAAGCCATGGAAAGACACAGAGGAACCGTGAACACGTGTCACTGCATGAAAGAGGCCAGTCGGAAAAGGCTGCAGAGTGGGTGACTCCAGCTCTGTGACACTCTGAGAGGCAGTAAAGGACCAGTGGTGGCCAGGGGACGGGGAGGGAGGGATGACCAGGGAGAGAGCAGAGGATTTTTAGGGCAGGGAAGCCACTCTGTATGGCCCTGTAATGGTGGACACATGTCCTTACCCATTTGTCCAAACCCACAGACTGTGCAACACCCAGAGTGAATCCTAGTAAACTGTGCAGCTGGATGGTGACGTGTGAGCCTGGGCTCATCAGTTATAACCAAAGGACCACCTGGCGGGGCATGTTGATGGTGGGAGAGGCTGAGGGGGCCGGGGGTGTAGAGGAAATCTCTGTACCTTCTCAATTTTGTGCTGAGCCTAAAACTGCTCTAAAAAATTGTCTTCAATAAAACATCAAGTGATAGAACCTTTTTTTTTAAACAGAGCAGCTGCTATGTGGAAGGCATCCCGGTACATCCTGGAGAGATGATGGTGAGCCAGACAGAGCACCTCTGGCCTAAGGAGGGGTGGGTGTGGCTGAGACCAGTGTCCCCCAGATGCCCGCCTCACCCCCACCCTGTCTCCACCGGCCCCAAGGGCTTCTACTCATCGCAATCTCAAAACCTCTGCGCAAGCCACGGGGCAGATCCCGGCTGACCCCACTTCTCAGGGCCAGGCCACCATCACCAGCAGTCAGCACAGGGAAAGCACCGGAGTGGCCTCCCACGGGGCAAGCACTGAGCTAAGCCGTAGGAGATCCAGGGGACCCCCATCTACCAAGTCATCCTCCCAGTCTGCCTGGGGCGCGCCCTTGCCCAGGACCACATCAGCAGTGAGGTGGAAACTGCAGAGGGCTTAGCACATCGCGTCTCCACAGAATGATTTTCCAGAGGCAAGTCACATTAAAGCAATATGTTTTCTCTAAACTATTAAATATTCTCCCGGAAATGTAGGCTGGCAGTGAGCAAGTCCATATGTTTGCATTAGTGGGGGCCACGCCATATTCCATCTGTGTTACGGCCTGATTTATCAAGGCTTCCGCCATAAAAGAGGCTTATTTATGGCATTTTTTTCTGTCCTAGTTGCATACAGGCCCAAAACCTTCCTAGAGGTCCATAAACAAATACAAGGGAACCTATTGCCAACCTTGCCTGGCCCCTGTCCTGCGCGCTCAGACACCTGCAGCATGACTCAGGGCCCCGTCCTTCCTGAGGGCGCCCGGGCCAGGCAGGAGCTCCTGGCGGCTTCACTCAAGCTGTTTACAAGCCCACTAACAAGGAGGCCTTGGCTGTGTGGAGAAGCTAACAGAATGGTGCTCTCGTGGGCAACTTATTCATTTTAGTGCCACTCAGAGAGGTCTAAAAGACCTGATAAATACTTAAAATCCAAACGTGCCTGTGAGTGTTCCACAACACAACTGGTATTTAATTAGTCTGTGTTCCCTGTTAGGAAAGCACAGGAAAGGCCCCATTAAACCCTTTCTAGACTCACATGGTTCCTCCTCCTCCCCCCCAGCACACCCACCACGTCTCCCACCTTGTTTCTTGGTGGAAAGAAAACAATTTTTCGAAAGTCAGTCAAGTAGGATTGGGGACAGAGACACGGACTCGGTCCGAGGGATGTCACAAAGATGCCCCCCCTTGTTCAGCGTGTCCGGCAGCTGGACCAGTCTGTGAGAATTCACCCTGCCCCGGGCCTGGCGGGCGGAGGAGCTGGGCCATGTGGAGGGGCCCCTCCCTGCCCAGGCTATCTCCGGGGGCCACGGGGCATGCACGCTCGATGGGCAGGTGACGCAGGCAGGACGCTGACCTGCTCACAGAGGAGCTCCTCCCTGGGTCCGGGCTGTTTGCTGTCCTTCCCTATGTGGAGATCCATCAACGCATAAAATGACAGCGCATCCCAAGGCCCCTCTGCTCTTTTCCCGTCCACTGCTCACCTAGCACGGGACAGTCTCGCCTCCCAGGCATGACACATTAGAGCCAGGAGGAGGACTGCAGACCGGCTGGGGGCTGGCTCACCATCCCTGCACACCTGACTCCCACAGAAACATACTCAGGTCACAGCATGGGCCACGAAAGCTGACCCAATGCAGAATCCAGGTCTGCAAAACAGCTCTGAGCGGCGTCCTTCTGCAGCAGCCCACCGGGGCTCAGCCATGACATTCTTTACCCAACGCGTACTTATCGGGTGGACTCCCTGCTCCAGGCAGCTTTCTGGGGGGGGCGGGCAGACCCAGCCAAGAGCACGGGCAAGCCTCCCTGCTCTCGCGGAGCTCATACTCCACTGGAGGGAAACAAGTAACAAGATGAGAGGAAGGCGAGTTGTACAATAGCACACCGGGAGGCCACTCGGTCCTGCCAGGCTCCGGAACAGGGCCGTAGACCAGGCGAACGTTTATTTCTCACAGTTCTGCCGACTGGACGTCTGAGATCACGGCGCCGGCGTGGTTCAGTCTGGTGAGAGCCCCTCCTGGGCTGCAGATGGCCAGTTTCTCACTGTGTCCTTCCGCGGCAGGAAGGAGAGGGAGCTCCCTGGGGCTCATTCTGTGAGGCATTCGATCCCACCGTGGGGACCCCACTCTCAGGACCTAGTCACCCGGCAAAGGCCCCTCGTCCCAATCCCATCATTCGGGTGTTAGGATTTCACCGTGTGGCTGGGGGCAAACATTCACGCCTCGCAAAGGTTATGTGCAGAGGAAAGATGAAGCCAGATGGACTTAGGAGGCGTTGAGGGGCTGCATTTGCAACAGGCAGTCAGGGAAGTCTACCTGGAGAAGGGGACACGCTGCCAAAGACTCAAAGGAAGAGTTGGAATGAGCCGTGTGGACGCCTGAGGGACAGCCCGGGGCAGTACGAGGAGGCAGGACAAAGGTCCAGGGGCATCTGTGCTGGGCGTGCTCGGGGGCCCCGGCGGCCAGGGGAGAAAGGGCAAGGAAAAGGGCGGGGCCGGGCCCTGGGGAGCCCTGCAGACCTTTGCCACGGCCCACCTCTCCCCGAGTGGAGACAGAGGACAGCAGGATGGTCTGTAAGAGGCAGACTAGGATGCAGGGATGTAACAGGCTGCTCCGGTGGCTGCGCTGGGACCAGATGACAGGGGACCCTGCAGGGAGACTAGTTAAGAAGCCGTCCTGATGGTCCGAGGGACGGCTGGCGGTGGCTTGGACACAGGGCAGCTGGCAAGGCAGGCGTGCAGTCAGACCCACCTGGAGGTGCCAGGAGAGGTCTGGGCTGGACACACAAAACCCAGAGCCCCTAGTGTAATGGAGAGGTGTCACCACGAGGGGCACAGAGTGGCCGTGGTGCAGTCCAGGAAGCTCCCATCAGGCTGGGGGCAGGAGGAGGCACTGGCAGCAGAGCGAGAAGCCTGCCGACCCCAGGGAGCCACAGGGCAGACGGTCCCGCAGAGGGAAAGGGACCCTGTGAGTCAGCGTGGCTAAAGATTTGTGAGATGGGGCCAGCGATGTGGGGGGCACGGGAGGCCATGACCTGGGCACCTTCAGCGGAACGGGTGGCCGAGGAGCCCGAGTACTTGGAGTCATCTTGCCCCCTCGAGGCAGACGGAGTGAGGGGAAGGGGCGTGCGTGGGTGGGTGCCGCCCACAGGCCGGCTGCCCGTTTGCTGTAAAGGAAGCGCAGGTGGAAACGGGAGCTGGAGGGACACGAGAGATGGAGTTCCTACATGAGGATGGAGTGGCTCCAGGGGACAGGAGAGCACAGCATGAGAGGGTCCACAGTCCGGAGGGAAGGGGCCGCTGGGGGTGGCAGCCCGGGGCCCAACCTTCAGCCACCCGAGCAGTGAGGCCCATCGGACTCCTCACGTGCCATCACCCCCACCCCGCCCTGGCGGAGGGCTTGTCTGGAGGCCACCGATGGAGGGCACGTGGTCCCCAAGCAGGAGGGCTGAGGCGTGGGGGGCTAGACACGCCCAGAAGTGGCCAAGGGGAAGAGTCTGGAGCCGACGCCTCAGCCCAGCAGCCGCCCTCCTCCCCACTTAGATAATCATCACTGGGTGCTCACTGCATGCCCGAGATGGGTCTGGACCCTCGGGTCCCATCAGTGAGCACAACAGGTGCCCCTCCTGGAGCTCACACCCTCCGTCATGTAGAACCAGCCGTACAAGGTGAGTGGTGAGTCAGGAACTCGTTTAAAGCAGCCGGAGCACGAGGCTCTGATCCCAGGAGGCCGACGGGCCCTCAAGGCCCAGAGCTGTGCCTCCTGCAGCCACTTCCCAAGGCCTCACCTGCCAGCCCCACCTGGCCCTGCTCTGCTGGGGGCAAAAGTTCTGGGACAGGTCTCAGCTCCAGGCCGCCTCTGGCCATAGCTGGCTGGTGTGCACGCTTTTTGATAAAGACAGCTACCTCACCCAGCCGGGTCCAGTCCACCGCCACGTGGCCCTGCTGGAGAAGATGGCCATCCTGCAGGGCACGCTTCTAGGGTCCCCCGGGCCACGGCGACCCTGGAGGGGCCTCCTCCCCAGGGCTGGGTCGGCCAGTGGCCGCAGCCACCACACAGCTCATGCCCGGTCCTCATGCCCAGGAGAGCACACAGCCTGTCACGTCAGACAGAGAACCAGAAATTCAAAGCTCGTGACAACCAGGGATCAGAGCACCCAACCTGCTTATTTAACAGATGGGAAAACCATCTGTAAGCTTAGAGATGCACAAAGGTCACACAGCCAAGGAGAGGCAGCTTGACAAGTCGGAGACTCCCTTCCCTCCCAGGGAGGGTCTGGGGCTGCCTCTGGGGTGGAAGAGCACATCCCCAGGCTGCATGGGCAGAGCACGGACACCGGGAGAGCAGCGGGGTGTGGGACCACCACCTGCCATCCACGGGCCCTCAAGGCCATTTCTCCTAACTGAGAAAAATGGGGATTTCTATTCAAAACACCAGCCAGTCCCCTAACTCCTGACCCCTTAAATTAGGTCTTCTTACGCAAAAGTCCAATTTGTCTGGTCGCTAACAGCATTGCCTACAAGGGAAATTCTGTTTTTCGCAGCCGTGCGCCTCTCCCATGGATCAGCAAGGGAAGTGTCTCATCCCACAGGACTGAGCACAGGCCGAATCAGGCCCCCACAAACATTTTGACTCAATTTGGTCAACTTACAGGAAAAAAGCCTGATGAGTCATTCCAGTCCATTCTGAGCTTTTCTCTCCTAAGGACTTTTCCCGCTCAGCTGTGAGGGAGCCCACAGTGGCAGGCGCGGCAGGAGAGGGCACCTCGGGGGTGGGTGACCTGACCTAGCCGCCTCTCAGCCCGCCCTCCCTCTGCTGTGCCTCTGAGCGGCCTCAGGAATGTCTAGCGTGTCACACAGGCGAGGAGAGCACGCTGTCTCTGTTCTGCTGCCCGAGAGCCAGCTGGGCTGCACTCAGCCCCTTCGCTCGGAACTCTGGTTTCCGTGGGGGTGACTGTGTGGGGACCAGAGGACGGCTACCCCAGGCACCGGCACCGCAGCCACGGTCATCCCTGTATCACCCATGCTCGCCCTGCTTGGCCTCCCCAGCAGCGGGGGGTCAGCAGCCTTAAGCAGCTCGATGCCCGAAGTGTGCAGGAGACGCACTCGCTCACCAGGTAGGCACGGATCGCCCACCCGTGCAGCACCCCTAGACCCCCGGCCACACACAGGCCACAGCACAGGCGAGTTCTGCCCACCTGACACATAGGTGCATGAGATCGGAGGCCCATGCAAACAAACCAACAAGCCCACTCACAAGTCACCGTCTGGAGGGGTGGGCAAGGGAGAGGGGTCCGTGAGGATGGGCCAGCCTGGGGGTGCTCACAGGGGAGAAAGTTCCTCCACAGGGCGCTCCAGAGGCCCTTCCCCAGGATGAGTATCTGTGGAGGCCTGAGCGAGGAGCAGGCCTGGGAAGAGAAAGGGTGGAGCCCAGGCTGAGGGCACAGGGAGCCAGGTGCTCCCAGGACAGCGGGGGGGGTGGGGCTGAGGGGCGCCCAGGCAGTCCCGGAGGCCAGGGAGCCCTGGGGTGTAACGGGGGACACCACAGGCTCCATCAGGGCACTGACGGACCCATTTGTGTAAAATAATGGAAACGGACCGTGAGAAAACAAGAGGAGGGGCAAAGGGCCGCTGGGGAACAGCTCCCACTGGGAGGGGAGGGCAGGGTCTGGGGAACAGCTCCCACTGGGAGGGGAAGGGAGGGTCTGGGGGAACAGCTCCCACTGGGAGGGGAAGGGAGGGTCTGGGGGAACAGCTCCCACTGGGAGGGGAGGGCAGGGTCTGGGGGAACAGCTCCCACTGGGAGGGGAGGGCAGCGGCCATGGGGAGACCCGGCCCTGCCAGCCCAGCTCTGCACATGACCCCCACCTGCAGGGCAGCCCACGCTACACTCAGCTCTCCTCCTGTCCTGCCCACACCTGTCCCCCACCTACTAGCTCTTGTCCTACCTGTCCCTTCCCAGAGTGGCCTCTGCCCAGACCTCGGACGAGGTCAGATGCCCCAGCAGCAGGGCCGCAGAGCACCCCGAACCCCAGGGCGTGAGGCCCCTCAGCCCACGGACAATGCTCTGCACCCCGGACGGCACAGCCCCTGCTCCCTGCTGCTTCCGGGGCCTGGGCTGGCACACCGCCGGGCCTGGCCAGTGCTCGGAGAGCCTCCGGGTAATAAATCAATGAAATGAAATGTCCAGACATCCAAAGCCTTTGCCTTTTCATTTGTGGAAGAACAGTTTTGAGGCAGCTCAAGAAATCTGCATGGTCAGCCGGCAGGCTCCACGTCCCGGAGTCTGTCTCTGCTTTACATAATGTAATTAAGGGCGCATTTGCCAACGCCCGGCGGCTGGGCAGCAGAGCGGTTCCTGCCTCTGCTACACGTGCTTCCCCTGTGCCCCTCCACCAGCTCCGCTAACACCGAGTCCCTCGGTAAAGCGTTCTGATTGTAAAGATAGATTATATCGTTCACAGGCCACAGCATGAAGCTTATTCCTCGGGCCAGCGCTGTGCTCCTTTCGTCCTCCGCGTGATTTGGGAGTGTAGCCTGGATCACGGAATTGGTCTACATAACTTGAAAGATGGCTGGTCTGATTGAAACGACTTGCATTTTGAAATCTGGATGCCATCCACCTGCCCATGCCTGGCGGGGGCACTTTCTCCCTCCCCATCGGCTTTTGTCAGCGGAAACGTGTGCTCCTGCCACCAGCTACCTCTAATCTTCTGGTTATTTCTTAAGGCAAAAAAAATCTCGAAAAATTGCTAAGTCAAAAGACAAGCCTTCAAAATAACGTTTATCAATTTCTCCCTGATGCATGTTTATTTTGAAGCCTCCTGGAAGCATGAGAAATAAAGAAAATGAAAATCTCGTGAGCCCTAACACCCAGGCATGAGAACCACTAACATTTCAGTATAATTCCCATCTAGTCTATTTCTGTACTCCTGCCTCAAAACCAAGCCCAGGCTCCCTGTTTCTGGGGCTGCCACACCTAGACAGTCACCTGCTCCCGGGAGGCGCTTCCCCATCCCGCCGCCCCTCGGCCAACAGGAACATGTTCTCCCAGATTGCTGAAGCACACGGTGTCCTTAGGATAGAGGCCCACATCCTCCATGTGTCCATGAGGGCTCAGGCCCTCCTGCCGGCCTGCGCTGTCTCGTCCCTCCCCAGCCCCTGACCCGGGCGTTGGCGCATGTGGTCTCTTCCTGGGAGGCTGTCCACTCTGGGACATCCACAGTCCCGTAGCCCCTCAGACGCTCATGTCCCAGTCATCCTCCCAGAGCCACTCCCTGGCCCCTGCTGGGTGTGACCCCCAGGAACCCTCTCTCAAGGTCACTCACCGTGGCTGACTTTGCACACAGACTTGCTCGGCGCTTGGTTCAGCCCCTCTGGGCTGCTGGCTCCAAGGCAAAACCAGGCCCGATGCGTCCCCGTCCCAGGGTCCTTGCAGGACACCTGGCATAGAGCAAAGGTGCTCTGCCACTGTGGAAGGAAGGAGGACTAAAGAGGGGAGAGCAGGGGCTGCACGCTGGGCCATGAGAGGAGGGCCCAGAGGGTCTGCAGAGCAGAGGGATGGGCATCCGTTGCCCTGAGGAGCAGGAGGCCACCACCACCTCCTTGGGACAGAAACGTCTGGGACAGGATGATGGGTCAGCAGCCTGCCTCACCGGGCTCCCAGTGTGCCCAGCACGCTGACATCTGCCGGCTCCTTTTAAAGCTGTGGAAGCATTCCTGGAGGAGACAGCTGACACTTTCTTTCATTGGCCATGGCAGTTTCTAGGCTCCATTATACCTAAAAGGGAGACTCGGACTAGGAAGTCACTGTGCCCTTCCTGTGTGATGGCCCCGTCAGCACACGGGGACTGCTGTGGACTGGGTCTCTGTTACGTTGAATCCCTAGGCCTCGGCCTGACGGCACGTGGAGATGGGCTGCTGGGGGCGATCCGTCTCCGATGAGCCCCCAGCAATGGGATTAGTGCCCTGAGAAGACAGGCCTGGCTTCCTCCCTCCCCCTCGCCAATGAAGGCACAGGGAGGGGCTCCCTGTCCGTGAGCACCCCACACCCAGATCTGTAGCGCCTTGCTCCGGACCCCAGCCTCCAGAATGGACATGCCACTGCATGAGCTGGCCCCTGGGGTCTGCTGCAGTAGCCCCAAGCCAGCTGGACCAGCCCTCTCAGTCCCACCCGGGCCCCAGGCCCAGCCGGCCTCCATGCCGTCCCCAGTGCCTTTCACTCCGCTGGGCCTCAGTGGCCAGGACCACCCCCCAGGATTCACTGTCCTGCTGGCACCTGCACGCCACCCACGAAGAGGCGGGCAGCCTCCCTGAGCCAGCTCAGTGCCGGGAGCCCTCCGTCTCAAGGAACACAGACAGGGAGGGAGGCAGGGGGCGTTGGAGACTGCAGCCCACGGCCCCTCTGAGGAAGGGGTGGGTGCCTCAGCCCTGGGGACACCAGGAGGGAATGCAGAAGCTTCCTGGGCGCTCCTGCCCCAGGAGAGTCTGACCCCCTCCCTGCCTCAACCAGGCACTTCCAAACTGGCCGCAGCCACTCGCCACATCACGTGACCCCTCTGGACCGTGCACAGTGCGGCGTGCCGCTCCCCGCTCCCCGCTCCCCACGCCCAGGAAAGCAGGGACGCAGACAAGGCGCATGCACGGGCGTTCTCCACATTCCCCCCGCCCTTCCCCACCCTGGGCGCTCTTCCACACCCCACACCTGCTGAGCCCCTGCTTGTCGAAGATGGGCCTGTTCTCGCCCTCCTGTTCTGCTCCATCCCCTCCTCAGAGCCCAGGCCGCATAAACCATCCTCCCAGCTCGGTCTACCCCAGGTGCGGGTTATGGCCCCAGACTAGGGCTGGCCCTCAGGGAGCTCATGCATGGTGTGCGTGGTGGGGGTGGAAGGGTGCACACGCAGGAGGCAAGCGTGCACCTAAACGTCTGTGTGCTTGTTTCATGGGAGAAATCCATAGTCTGCACCAGGGTCTCACAAGCCCCATGACCCTACAGAGGTGAGGCCTGTCCAGGTGGGCCCCACCCCTAGTGTGGTTCCCCCCACATGGCCGTGCCGGCACCTGGTCTGCGTCATGGGGCCCTGAGCTCCCTCAGGAGGCAGAGTCACAAGTGTGGGAGGCGTGAGATGCGCATGGAGGGGTACTGGGAGGGGCCCAGGAGGGCAAGCAGACCTCACCACCCCTACGGGAGCTGGAGGACCAGGAGGCGGGCACTGGGCTTAGGCGGGCCAGGCCCCCAGGAGCCCGAGCAGGCGTGCGCTCCAAGGACCCGAGCTGGCAGGATGGGCCGGCTCTGGACTTCCCCACGCGCAGCCATGGCCTGGGTGAGCGTTACACGGGCAGGGTCCCGAGGGCCCCCCTGCAGTAGGTCCTGCCTTCCCGGAGACCCCAGCAGCCCCTCCCTGGTCCTGCAGGCTGTGCCCTGTGACCTGCACACCCTCAAAGCTGAATGCCACCTGCGTTAAGGCAGGTGCCAATCAACGCCTTCCTCTCACTAGCCTCACCCGCTGTCCCAGCTCTGGGGGCTAGAACAAGTGACCGCAGACTAAGCAGTCTGAAACACCAGACATTTCCCCTCTCACGGCCCAGGCCAGAAGTCTGCGACCCCGGCGTGGGCAGGGCTGTGCTCTCCAGGGGCTCCTGGCTCTGTGCCCGCCTCCCCAGCTCCTGCGGGCCTCCATGGCCTATGGCTGCTCGCTCAGACTCTGCTTTCTCGTCACGCGGCCCCCTCCTCCCTGGTGACAAGGCTCCCTTGGGCCCCCTCTGAGGAGGCTATATGGTGGCATTTGGGGCTTCCCAGACCCAGCATCATCTCCCCATCCCAGAATCTCACTTTCCCCCCCTGCCAAGTCCTCTCTTCCATAAGGCAGCATCCCCAGGCCCCAGGATTAGGAAGCTGGTTCCTTTTTATAGAGAAGGGGCATCTTGCAGCCCACCAGGCTTACTTCAGCATCTGTTCAGGGACGCCTCCTCCAAGGAGCCCCAGGAAACCCATCCAGACATATCCCTCCTCAGGGCTCCTGCAGCAGCAGGCTGTCCCCACGAAGTCCCCGGACCGCCAGGGAGCCGTGAGGATATGCATTTGCCAGCACGACTGGCAAGGGGCCTTCCGGAAAGGGTCCTTTCCCTGCTCACCCCGGGGGCCCAGAACCCTTGTGTGAATGAGCAAAGCCGCTTGTGGGACACACGGGCCAACCCCTGAGTGAGAGGACGGGATCCCCACCAGCACTAAGCCCACCTGAGCCAACGTCCGTGCCGGGCAGACCATTTCTATTTGTACTTAATTTCTCAACAGAGAAGGGTTATTTACCTGATTTTGCTCCCCTTAGGACAGCCACAGACATTAACTGCCTGGGCAAAGTCTGTGGATTTCTCACCTCCTATTAGAAACCAAGTGAGGAAGCCTCAGTGGAGGCGTCGATAGGAGACCCCCAAGGGCTGCGGGTGGCCGAGCCAGGCAGGTGTGCTCATGCCGGAGCGTGCGGCTGGATGGGAAGAAAGCCAAGGGTCTCTAGAATGTTCTCCAGCCATGGGGTGGATGGCGGCTCAGCAGAGCAGAGAAAGAGGCTGTTCAGAGGCGGCCCTAGGAGGTCACCCCGACCCTGCCTCGGCCCGGCCCCCTTCCTGCTTCAAGCCTTCCTTCCAAGCAGCGGTTCCCAGGAACGCGTGCCCCTGCCTGTGCCTTCGGGTCGTCCACTCCAGGAGCAGCGCTGTCCCTGGTCCCCACCAGGCCCCACCCGCCTGCCGCAGCAAAGCCTCTTGCGTAACGCGACCCCCAGGAAGGCTCTGTCTTTCAGAACACTCCCCGGGCTTTGTGGGTGACCTTCCGATACAGAGTAACTCCTGTTAGTCCACGTTTCCTGAAATGATAAACTGCAGCCTTGCTGGGGTTTTGGGGATTGGAGAAAGAGGGACCCGGGTGGTAACATAAATGTTTCCTTTTTTACTGCAGCGTGCTCAAAATGTTGGAATAGTGAAGGTGTGTTTGAATCTCTACAACAGTATCGAGTAAAGAGCTGTGCTCCAGAGTATCTGGCCATGAACAGGGCACTGTTCTTGGTCAAAACCCAGGCAGATGGAAGTGTGTCCCCCACACTCACAGGCCGAAGCCCTCATCTCTCTCCACTGCGCGAGGAGACGATGAGAAGGAGGCTGGCTGCCTCCAGAGGACAGCTCTGCCCAGGGACAAAGCTGCCCGCACCCTGACCTTGCACGTCCAGCCACAGCCCTGTGAGGCAGATGCCCATCGGGTAGGCGCACAGTCTGGGCTGTGGCGTTACAGCAGCTGACTCGGTGAGAACTGTTGCCCAACCAAGAATGCCAACAGCAAAAGCAGTGGCTGAACCGCAGTGGGTTTATTTTTCTCACCTAATGAAAAGCTCTCAGGTAGGCGGTGGCTGGCGCTGGCTCAGCGCTCAGGGATGTCAGGGCTTTTCCCTCCGAGCCTCAGGCGGCGGCTGTTGCTCCAGCCATCTCACCCATACTCCAGGAGGAACAGAAGAGAACATTGATAAGGCAAAGAACTTTCCCAGAATTCCCCACCGACCGCTTTGGTCTCTCATTGGCCAGATGTATCACATGGTCAGCCCCACCTGCACACAGAATGAGGACGTGCAGCCATCCCAACAGGCACGCTGCTGCCCCAAACACTGGACTCTTTCAAAAGGAAGAACAGGAAAATGGATGCTTCGTGGGCAAATAACAATGTCTTCCAAACTAGTGGAACATATTCAGTTAGATCCTAAATACAGTTGATCAGTGAAGAGAAAACATATATATACCTTTCCTTCTTCTTAGAGTTGATTTATAGTCTTAAATGCCTGTTTCCAAATGATAAGTTCTAGCATTTTAATGAGAGGCTCCCCAGGAAGACTGACCCTGTATCTCCCTCCCAGGGCTCTGGGTGAGCCGCTGGAGCAAGCGCTTCAGGCAGGGATTTTCCAAGGTGTGGTTCATTGACCATGAGAAACACCCTTCACTTGCCTGGGTTATAAATGTTTACACGGTGCGCTTACACTAGGGTTTCCAAATTCCAGACACTGAGGTCTAATCACAGTGGTTTTGTGGACAAAAGTACAGAGGTGAGAGGACACGACCGGGGAGTGTCCTGACGAGGCCACAAAACCCCCCAAGAATGAAGGTCAAGGAAAGATTTAGACCGTTTACATGGAGTCCTTTCAGGGATGCAGCATTTTGAATTGTCTGTTTATGGAGCCAGAGTCCCCAAGCCACTCAGCTGCCCACTTGGAGCAAGTGGGTCCGAGCTCTCTCTGTGGAGGACAGGACGTCCAGGGACAGGAGGCAGGGAGACTCCTAAGGAGGAGGCCTGTGGGCAAGACCACAGTGGGCTGAGGCCAGGGGGAGGGCTGGGGTATGCTGCTGGGGGAGGAGGGGGATGGTGCAGCCCCACTAAGTGCAGGGAGTTTCTGGGAGCAGGTGGGTAAAGCCGGGCAGTCAGCCCGCCTGGTTTTGGGAGGCTGGAGCCCTGGGAAGGAGCTGGGGTATTTTCACACTCCTGGGACACATCTGTCATCGGGGTTGAGCTCGATAGGAGCACAGGGGATGGGGAGCAAGGGCATTTAGGAAGACATGGCATGGCCCCGATTAGAGAGCAGGCTGCCCCGATTCAAGCAGGGGCCATGGAGGGAGCTAATGAGGGCAGACTCAGCAGAACCAAACGCCTGCCTTCATCCTTAGGTTAGCAGGGTCACCGAAGAGGCTAGGCCGCACCCAGGGCAGCCCCCAGGAGGAAGCCCCCTGATTACTAGGAATGTGGAAGGGAGAGGTAGCTGGCAGACAAACAGCTGCCTCAGTCTGACACCCCATGGGAAGCTTGCCATCAAGATGTGGGGCGCGGGGTCGTGGGGTTCAGGAGATGTCTGAGGTTGTGCAGAGGTGGGCTCACCAGGGAAAGGGTCTGAGACAACGCCAGGGCTCAGCCAGAGCAGGGGAGCAAGCCCTGAGGGGTGCGGACCCAGGGGAGCAGGAGTCTGGAGGGGTGCGGGGTGAGCGGAGCCAATGGGCCCCGGCCGGTCCCTGCTCAGGGCCACCTGCCCGCCTCTGCCGGAACCAGCCCGGCCTCCCTCCCCCGTTCTGGGCGACAGAGGTTTCCTCATCTGTACTGTGGTTTTCAGAAACAATTTCCAGTTAACATTAAAAACACAAAAATACACTACATCTAGTTTCAATTTTTGGAAAGATACACTTTCCAGAGTGCAGCTCTGCTGGAGGAAAATAATGACTTATAACTGACAGATATGATTCGAGATATTAAAAGCACAGACTCAGTTAAACAGCCAGACAATCCTGAGCGCTGTCTGCAGGCAGAGGATGTGAACGCTGCGCCTCTCGCTCTCCCGCCTCCCCGCGCGGCCCGGGTGCTCTGGGCTCTTGCTGCACATCCTCGGCGAGCCCCCTCCTCTCGAGCTGATACGTGCCGAGAGCGAGAGCGAGGCAACTCGGCCGCAGGGGGCAGAGACCACCCCTGGCTCCCCGGAGGGCCGCCCGTGAGCAGCGCCCTGTGCTCAACCCCGGGCCACAACCCCCCACCAGCCCGAGGCAGGTCGGACCAAGGAAGACGACTTGATCTCAAGCCAGTGATCTTGGGCGTAATGGCGACTGAGGAAGGGACACACAGGGGTGAGGGGGGCAGGGCCAGGGGTTTCACCCACTCCAAAGAGCAGGACGACCTTTCCCGGAAATGTGGTGAGCCAGTCTGAAGATTGAGCAGATCTCCCCCAAGCTAAATACCAAAGCCCTGAGAAAATCAGAGGCCCTGGCAGCTCGGACGGAAACTGAAGCAGAGGCTGACCCACTCATCCTCCAAGATGCCCTGGGCATTGTCCCTCCAGGGAGTTCCCACAGGGACCCCAGGCTGGGCTGGCCACCCTTCCTGGGTGCTCACAGAGCCCTGCACAGAGCCGGGGTCACCGTGTACTGGCATTGTGACAAAGTTTAACAAACCATAGTTCCTTCTGTGCTAGAAATTCAGTAACTGTTTAAACCGCCTTGCAGAAGTGACTGTACACACTGAATGTGAACAAACTTTATTTTGGGGGTGAGTGCACACCTGTGGCACTTCCGCATCTATGTCGCCGACACCCAGAGCCCCCAAACGTTCCTCCCTCCTTCGTGTACTGTTATCACGCGTGTGATCAGAACGCTTGCCGTGAGAGCCGCCCTCTCAGCAGACGTCCCAGTGACTGCCGCCCACGGGCCCGAAGCTGTGCAGCAGATTCCTGGGACCTGCTCGTCCTGCTCGTCGCTGAAGCTTCACTCCCGTCCACCAGCGCCTCCTGCTCCCCGCCCGGCCCCCGCCGCCGCGCTCTGCTCTGGCTTCTGCGACTTGGGCTACTTTAGATTCCACGTGTCAGTGAGGGTGCACGGCGTTTGTCTTTCTGCACACACAGCGTCCTGTCCTCCAGACCTCGCAGGGGCGGCACTTCCTCCTCTTCTGAGCCTGGACCCTAGTCCGTTGTCTGAAGAGGGGTTTCCTCTGGCCCCTCACCCACAGGCGGGCACTGCCCTGTGCTGCTGTGACCGATACAGAGGACGTGGCGTGGCAGGTGTCTCTTTGAGATCCGGATTTCAGTTCCTGACTAATTAATCTTCTGGTTTTCAAGGCAAGCGATGCCCGTGGGAGGAAGGCCTGTGGCACGAGTGTGTCTCCATGCCACCACACGGCATCTGGAGGAAGCAAGGAGGGGCCTGGGCTGTGACTCGTCAGGTCGCCCTGGAGGCTGACTCCAGGGCACAGGGCCACCTCCCTTTGCATCTCTGAGCCTTGGTGCCCAGGAGCCCCCGGAGCCATGGAGGGGCACGTCATGCCTCGGGGGTGGGAGCAGGGACGCTGGGACCAGGCCTGGTGGTGGGTGGAAGGAGGGTAACAGTCACCGAGCAGGGAGTCGAGCAGAGGTGGTCTGAGCGGCCTGGTCCGCAGGGCCTGCCGTGACCGGCACAGGAGGGGTGCCGGGAGGAAGGGGTCCTGCGTGGGGTGGGGTGGCGTCTTGGCCTGTGCTCCCAGCTCCCTCTGTATCAGCCTGGAAGACAGGGGACCTGGCGCCCTTCCCAGAGGCTCTTCAGCAGCAACATTTCAAAACAGCCCTTGTGAAAGGGAGGGGTTTTGAGGCTTTACACCCTGGGGCTGCCGCCAGCGTGAGTTCGGGAGTGTTTCATACTTACATCAGCCCGTCAATCATAAAATAACCATGGGAACAAGTGGGCAGAAAATCCAAGCAGGGCTGATGGAAGTTAGCCTCGTGGGAGGGGAGGGACGGGTCCACCTGTCTGTCTTCTACCGCAATACCAACCTCACCTGCAGGCTTGCCAGCTGGGTGAACTCCAGTGGGGCTTGGCCTTCACTAGCCCCAGGATTTGTTCATATGAACCATTTAGGGGGGAATGCTCCCCAGCCAACATGCTGTTTCTGGAGGCACTGAACACTGCGGCCTGGGAGCCCCAGGTTGGCATGGACGCCTGAGCCGGCTCCCGGTGCCCTCCGGGGCGTGGTCAGCATCCCGTGGGCAGGGCTCAGGCTTCCTACACCCAGCGGTGGTCCAGCCCACTCCGGATCTGGAAATGTGCTCAAACCTCCAGCAGGGAGCCCCAGGGCAGTGCTGGCAGCAGAGGCCAGCCTCCTCCAGGTCATGGCATCGCCCACCACCAGAGCTGCAAGAAGTCGGACCAAGGCCGTGAGGCCCCGAGTGGGCACAAGGCCTGGAGGGAGATGACCAGCACCCGGGGTCCCTCACACTCAGGTGCGACAGCCCCCGGACCCTGGGCTCTGCCTGCCAAGGTATAGACTCGAGGGTCGGAACTGAACACACTTCAAACCCAGACCTAGTAACTTCCCAGGGCGATAAACAGAGACCCTCTCTTCCCTTAATTTTTGAAATAATGAATATTTTCACTATAAAGCTAAAACACAGGGCAAGCTCCAGTCTGCCTGCGAGCCTGCTGTACATGTGGGGCCCCGGATGGCCCGCTGAGGTCTTGGCCTGCAGCCTGGTGGGGACGTCAGAGGAGGGGCCAGGATGACGCCATCCCAGAGAGACAAGCAAAGGGGAGGGACCCTCAGGGAGAACGGCCCCCAGACCCAAGGAGCAGCTCTCCTGAGTCCTGGAGTTGGGTCCCCCCAGTCCGTCCCCTCCTGAGCTTACAGCTGCCGTCTGTCCCTCACAACCAGGCAGGCCTGGTTCCCCGGGCGCACGCTCGCCTGCTGGGCTCTGCGGGTGGGAGGGGCCGGCTATCAGGGGTAGTGGCCAAGCCGAGCGCCCCACTGCTCCTATCAAGTGAGCCGGAGACGGATGCAGAGAGTTAATGGGGAAAGAAAACGACAGATTTAAGGAGCGGATGGCATGGACTGCTTGGATTCCACCATTCGGCGGCCTGATGCAACGTGAAAACACACCACATAGCAGGGTCTAATTGGCAAATTAATAATAAGTCCGCATCTGGGGACGCTGTGAGGCAGCTCGGAGCTCTGGAGCTGGGCAGAGCCAGGCTCAGTCCTGCACGGCCCTCCGAGCTGGGTGACCTTGGGAGGTCACTTCCCCTTGGAGGACTTGGTCTCCTCCCTGGTAAGCGGGATGGGGACACCGAGTTATCATGGCAAGAATCACACAGAGGATGCGGGCCGTGCAGGCGAGGGCCTGGTGCCTGGCGAGCATGGTACCAGCATCACTACTGCCCATTTCCAACTACTTTAATGAGCCCCAAACAGAGGGCGGTGCCGGGAACCCACAAAGCTCCTCGCGCTGCCGGCTCCAGGGCCGTGACTGCTGCGGGGTCAGCACACAACTTCCGGAGATTGGTGAGCTGACTTTAATAAATGAACATTCTAGGGCTTGACAATGTCTGAAAAGAATGGAAGGAGAAAAGTCACGAAGGGCAGTTTCCTCTCTGGGGAAGGCACGGCTCCTCCCAGTGACGGGCCTCCCGCCCAACGCAGCCCTGTGGACGGCTGGTCCTCGGAGGGTCTGACGGCTCCTGAGGGGCAGGCCGCCCACAGCTCGGAACAGCACTGAGGGCCAGGGCTCGAGCTGGGCCGGCTGGAGGGCAGCCGTGGACAGACGTGCCCCCCGCTCCAGGCTCTAGGTCACCCTTTCTTCAGAACGTGTCCACAGGGACCACCTTACCACTCAGTGTCACTGAACTGTAGCAAATCTGTGAGCACAGGAGTGTCCTCGGCTAGCACACCGAGTGCGGCGGCCAGGCAGGCCCAAGCAACAGAGGTCAGCAGAGTCGGCTCCTCCCAGGCTCTCTCCTGGGCATACGGACGCCGTCCTTTCCCTGTCTCATCCCCGTGTGTCTGCCTGTGCCCTAAACCCCTCTTCTTATAAGGACACCAGTCGTACTGGGTCAGGTGCACCCCTAGGATCTCATTTTACCCTAATCACCTCTTGAATGAGCCTATCACCAAACCGAGTCACATGCGGTCCTGGGGGTCAGGACTTCAACACGGGTGACGCAGTTCACTCCGTGACACATGGCACTCACCGGAGCTCCGAAGGCAGCCGGCTCTCCTGGGCTCACACCTTTCCCGAGTGCTGGGCCAGAGCAGGTAGACGAGGGAGGACAGAGGCAGACGCACATGGGCCAGTGGTGACCCCAGGCCCTGCCTCCGGCCCTGGTCCACTCCTGGGAGGCCCTGCTCAGCAGGCTGCTGGGCAGCACACGCAAGGCCTCCTTGGCCACAAGGCTCCGCCGAGCGTGTGTTCCCTCCCAGGGACGTGTCCTCGATCGCCTCTGTGGTTCAGCACCACCAGCGACACGCTGGGTCCACCGGCCATTAGGCGTAAGTGCTCCTAATCGCGTCGCTCTGGTTTGGCGTGAGCTGGGACCCGGTGCCAACTGAACGCCCCGGCACGTCCTCCCCTGGCCCCGGCAATCCGACCGCTCACATGCACTTTCCTCTGGGCTGATCTGGGATTTTAATTTGTACGAGGGGCCGCATCAGAGGATGACACGGGTTCAATACAAATTTGCCCGATCCCCATAATGTAAGACCTGGCAGGTCCCTCAGCAGCCCGCTCCGTGCGTCAGCCACAGTAGACGGGCCATCCACCATCTAAGCCATGCCCACGCGGAGCCACCTGTGAGCCCTGCACACGGGGATGACCCGCGGACGCTCCTGGGAGGGGCTTGGGTCACCAGCTGTACGTGGGGGCAAATGAACGACTCGACGCATCACCACGCCTTCCCAACGGTCATGAAGAGAAATTCCATAGGGACCATTATTTTCCTGGCTATCTGTCAAATGCTCAGGGATCAGAACTTGCAGAGAACCTTGTGTTCTCAGGGGCCCCCGGAGCCGGGCCCAGGCTCCATCACAGGTACCCAACCACACGGGTGGGGGATGAACAAGGACCACTTAGGTCACTCTCCAGGCTGGCCAGCAATGAAAATGAAAAGGGCGCTCTCCCCGAGGGGCTCTGCCCCGTTGCACATCTGGGTCACGGGCCTGGGGTCTTGTACCACCCTGTCCACCCAGGCAGGGGCGAGTAGGTGTCACCATACCTGTGGCTCTGTGCTTGTCCAGTACCGGCCTCTGCTGGACCAGTGAGCCCGGGCATGTCCCCCACCCCCCACCTGCACCCATGGGCACACCTGGTGCTCTCGGCAGCCCTTCTGGGAGCCCCTCTCTTTCCAGCTCTCCTGGCCCCTGACACATACAGCCTGTCACCTCCCAGCTAGACTGTGAGCCACAGGAGAACGGGGACAGCAGCTTCTCCAGCTTTAATCCCACTGTCTGAACAGCTCTTGTTACCCAGAAGGGGCTCGATAGATGTGCTGGAAAGAATGCCCCACTTTGGGTTTTCCTCCTTTGGACTTGCACCAATCAGCTGGGGCCACCCACATACTAACTAAAGATCAGGCAGCTTGAACAGACGTGTTCCAGCTCTGGAGGGTGGAAGGGATCCAGCACCCCTGCTCCAGGCGACTGTCCCCCATCCTCATCACTGTGGCTGTGGACACCTGCACACCTGTGCTCACAGACCCCAGCCCCAACCAGAATGTCTCTCTCCACCTTGTCTCGAGGGAAGGCTGTTCGTTCATTCATTCATTCATTCCTTCGTTCATAGAAAAGGTGTAGGCAATCAGGACAGGCCACACTCTGTCCTGAGTGCTGGGCTCCGCGACAAAGAAGAAGGCAAGGCTCTACATTCCCACCGCTGAGATGCGGGGTGGAGAGGGGTCAAACAGCTGCCGGGCAAGGGGGTGAATGGACAGGACATGGGAGGAGGGAAGCATGCCATCCAGGGCTGACTAGGGTCCTGCCCCTTTAACAGAGACCAAGCAGCAAAAGGAAGCAGCCACCAGGCACAAGTGGGAGGCAGTGCCAGCCAGAGGGGACAGCAGGGGCAAAGGCCCTGCGGCAGACATTAGCCTGGCCCATCTGCAGAAGGTAAAGGACCAAGGAGGGGGACAGGAGAGGCAGGTCAGGTCTGAGTGACAGGTCAGGCCTGAACCAGGGTGATGAGCCAGGATTTTGCTTGGAGGCCCAGGGAGCTATCAGGAAGTCCAAGGTGGTTCCATCCGAGGACCTTGTATAAAGAGCTAAGTGGACAGTGACCGGCAGGAGGTGGCTGAGTGAGTGAGAAGGGGTTGGACCCAGGCTCTGAGGTGGGAAGGTGTCTCACCAACTGCTGGTTGCTTGGAGGGAGTGTGAAAACCAGGCCAACTCCCAAGTGTGTTTCTCACTGACCATGGAGAAGACTGAGGCAGGCAGGGTCTTTCTGGGGAGGGCAGGGGCCACACTGAACACAGCTTCATCAGGAGAGGCCCGATGCGGGCACCGAAAGAGGCCCAACACAGCAAGACTGAATTTTCGGTCCTGAGGAGTACACACAGGCTGGCAGCCTTCAACGCCATTTGCAATGTCCTCCGGAGCCTAGGGCCCCGCCATCAGCGGAGGCTGGGGGTCTCGGGCAGCCCCTGGACAATACGGTGAGCTCGTGCTGCCCACTCCTTCACTGTTCTGTCTACTAACATGACCTCGGTGAAAGAGGCCATCTAAGGTCAGGGCTGGAGAGATGCCCTGGGAGTGACTGGGCTATGTGGGGCCTGCACAGACCACCCGCGGGTCAGTGGAGAGGAGGCAAGGCCACGCACTGAGTGCAGGGAGAGGCACAGGAACCAGGGAGGAGGCTGAGAAGGAGCGGCCAGGCTACGGGAAAGAAAGAAAGCAATGTGCCACGGAGGACAGGGGCAGCCTGCAGAAAGCCCCTGCCCAAGGACTCGGGGCGACTTCTACCTTCAAAGCTGCTCTCACATGCTCAGGGCCACCACTACTCCATGGCACTGACTTTCTTCCCTTGTGTCTCCATCTTTTAATGCCGGCATTTAATGCCTCATCAAGTTGACTCAACCTCCTTGAGACCAAGGAGAGAGAAGGGTGCAGAGGCCATGGATAGGATGCGGGATCTGCCTGGCATCTGGGTGCCCTTGGGCAAGTCACCTCCTCCTCGCCTGCACCCACCTGTAGGGTGAGCCCCTGCGCCTGCCTCCGGGGCCACCATGGCAGAGGACCTCGCAGGTGCCTCAGTCCTTTGCTGACTCGAAAGCCCTTTGCAAACATGAGTTGTTACTGTTGTATTTCTTCCCTCAGTGCCAAGAAGAACCTTGTAGAACTCATATGAAATGCTACAATAAATTATATTTTCATCTGCACGCCACTATGGGCACGCGTATGATTGGATTTCATGACTGTCACCCAGACGTCTGAGTGAAAGGAGCAGTCAGTTCCATCATTACTTTAGAAACATTTGAACAACCACCCTTTAAGTTTGTAGAGGGGTCCTCTGGACAAAACACCTCCCGGAACCCTTGGGCCTCCTCTGATGCCCAAGGTCAGCATCCCAAAGAGCTCTGGGCTCACATGCCAAGATCCAGTGAGACAAGCAGATTTCCCTGGCCCTGGAACATTCCAGGCGTGGGCAATTAGGAGCCCCGTGGGTGATGGGCTGGGGCCAGGATGTTCTCCAGAATGCTTGCAGATTCCAGGGATGGTCTTCACAGCAACAGCCTCACGGATGCAAATCCTGACCTTTCAGAGCTGGAGAGACCTTGAAGAGCCTCCCAGGGCTAAGCGACAACTCTTAACGTGTCCGATGGGGCTCTTGTATGTCAGATGGGGCTTGCATTTCCCCAGAGAGGGAAGATCTGGGCTCCAGGGCGGCCAGCAGGAGGTGGGTGGAGCAACAGAGTGAACAGCGGATCCTAGAGTAGGCCACCCACCTGCCACACTGGAAACAGTGACTAAGCCCCACATCAGGGACCCCCAAAGCCACATTTACAGGCTGAGAGAAAATACATAACAAAGAACAGGGGCTTGAGGAAGGCAGTCCGGGTGCGGTGCCGCCCACCACTCTGCCTATGGGGGCCTCTGCGGCTTTCCCACACGGAACTGAAAGCCAAGGCCCCAGGCACTGCCTGCCGCGCAGCGGGCTCTCTGCTTCCCTTCCTTCTGCAGCCTAATTAGGATTTAAGTGGAACAACAACCCACAGAAAAACTGGAGGAGAGAAGCAGGCCCTGTGGTCCCCTGCAACGGGGCAATTCACTGCAATTTTATTGATCAGCAAAACCATCAAAGGAGACCAGCTGAGGGTGAGTGGTAGGAACTTTTTTTAAAAAATTGCTTGGGCAGATGGCATGTGCCCTATCAACGTGACTTATTTACAGCTCAGCATTCCCCGGTGGCTATTCTTCATTCGTGGAAGGGAGCGGAGTTGGCGAGAGCTCAGAGATCTCTCCAGGCGTTTTCACTATTGATTTTGGGGGGACTCATCGACTAATGGGCCATTTGGCACTGGGATCTTGGGGGATGGATGGGAACCTCAGGTCCAGCATTGATTCAGGGCTGAAATGTGCAATCAGGGAAGGCAGATGGGGAAGACATGTGCAAAGGCGTCTTCCCTTTTGTATAAATGAACCTCTCAGCCCAGATAGGGCTCCTCCTTCACCACCAGCACATGAATCTTCAGTGACATTTTAGAAATGTTTTACCATGCTGTGTTAAAAAATACGTTTGGCCTTTGTCCCTGCTCCTGAGCTCCTAAAACCCTTGGAATTCCCTGAGTGATAGGAGCATGTTTTGGGATTCACAGGTGCCCCTTTGATCACACCTGAGTTGATGCTAATGAGACGACTTAGGTAGAGCTGGTCACCCAAAACAGTGAACAACTGAAGGGAGAGCAGAGATTTCAACCCCACCCCCGAACCTCCAGGGAGATGGAGCTCTATAGAAGCTCCTGACCAATGGGATTTGAGGATCTCCTGGTTGGGGGACCTGGCCAGGTTCTGGGAGGGTGGTGGGCACCCTGGGGAGGGCGTGGAAGCTCTGCGCCCCACCCTATACCTTGCCCGAGGCATCTCTTCTTTCTGGCTGTCCCTGAATTGGAGCCTTTATATAAACTGCTCAACGTAAGTAAAATGTTTTCCTGAGTTTGGTGAATTATTCTGGCAAATTATTGAACCTGAGGAGGGGATCATGGGAGCCTCAGATTTGAAGTTGGCCCAGTAGACATGCAGACAGCCTCAAAGCCCATTTGCAGCTGGAGTCTGACACTGGGGGCAGTCTCGGAGGACTGAACCCTTCACGTGCAGGGTCTGCACAGTTAGCGTCAGAATGGAGTTGGATTGTCAGACACCCAGCTGATGCTGGGGAATTAGAGACCTGGTTGGTGCCACAAAAAACCACACCCTTAAATTGTAAATTAAAAACAAATGCTAATAATATGAATGATAATGGCAAACAAATGACAATAACATAGCCTGACACACATAATAATGATGTAAGCCTGGCTGCTCACCCCGAAAGTCATGGCCCACATTTCCTGGGCTGGTCAGAACCCACCAGCTCTGTGTTCAAATGGGGTGTCATAGTTGAAGATGGATATTGACATTGGGAGACAGAAGGTATGACATTGAGACCCGCATGCTCTGAAGGAGGCAGGAGGAGCCAGGAGGGAGGTGGGCACTTGAGGTTCCGGGCAGCCGCGCAGCGGGCTTTGGAGGGCTGCGGTGCTTCAGGGTGACAGATTTCAAGTCAGCACTGGGGGACGGACTCAGGGTTGGAGCTGCTCACAATGAACTAAGCTGTCTGTTCCCAGAAACGGCTTATTAAACCCTGGAAGCACAGAGCAGCCAGGTCCCAGCTGCCAGCGAAGTGTGCACTGTGACCCAAAGGAAGCCACTCCCTCCGCTTACCACTCCCTGGGACTCGGCCCAGCCATGCCCTTAGAGGCCACCATGCTCGCCTGCCCGAGGGAACAGCGTCCCCCTGCCACCTTGCTGGCTCCAATTTCTGCCTCTCCGTCCTCCCTGAGCTGGAGAGGAGAGAGATGCGCCGCGGCCTAGTGCTGAATCCTCAGCACACCTGCTGTCCCCACAACCTCCTGCGTGCTGAAGAACAGCCCCTCCACGGATTCGCCCTGAATTTGCCCTTTTCATGCACACAGTTCCATCTCTTCTTCTGCAAAGAGCCACTGAAGGTTTTGGACTCACTGAGGAGCCTGCAGGGAACACGGCCATATTCAAAGGCACTTCCCAACATCACCCCCCAACTCTGGGCACTTACTTCCCCTCTGTCACTCATCGGGCCACACCCAGGGTGGCCCCGCCCCAGTGGGACAGACTAACCTGCCAGCAGCAGTGGCCCTGGAGGACCCCACCATGAGTGCTTGTGGGGTGAATGGAAGTCTTCACCCAGAATTCCCAGGACTCCCCACCTGGCCTTAGTCTATTTACACACCCATGGTCACCACAGCAGAGCTTCCCACCGATCCTGGGCAAGAGCTGGAGAGAAGACAGCCATTCTCTCCTCCCCTCCGTTCCTGGTGCATGATTCCTGGTGCTTGCACACATTTCTGGTGTTTGCCAGTCACCAGCACCAGCCAAGGTGTTCCTCCCGGCAGAGGCAGACAGGGACAGGAGAGCTCTCCCTGAGGGGACAGATGGAGCAGAGGGCTGGCTGGCGGACTCGAGCAAGCTGTGAGCAATACAAACCCTCTCTCCCAACCCGCCCTTCCCCTTGTCCTCCTTCCGTTTCATCAGATTCATGGCGAACTTGCCCCAGGCAGAGAACTGCCTTACACCCAGAGCTGCAGTGCCGGTAGAGAAGCTGCAAAAACCACCTTAACACCCTTGTTCCTGGGGGACCTGGAGGCATGGCACATTGCCCATCTGGCCACTACAAATGCTCTGTGAGAAATGTCCATACAGCACATGCTTTCCTTGGGCCATTCTGAACTAACGGGCAATCTGGTCCATTTATGAGAGCTTCTGACAGAGACTCAGGAGTGCAGGGTCCTCTGAGGGGATGGTCGGTCTCTGCTGGGAAGCATCAATGACTGCTGAACTGTCCCTTTCTTCCCTCCCCTCAAGCACCATCATCACACCATGCCACCTAGTAAACACATATGCGTGCATACACACAGCACACATACATGCACACATATGCCCATCCTGCACACACATGCACACACACATACAGTAAAAGCAACCACCTTCCCAAGTACCAGCAGTCAGCATCACCCAATATGTGAAAAGTACCCAAAGTACGGAGGGAAAAGTGGTGCACATGGCACTTTTCTCTCTGCTGGGTTCGCAGCCTAACCACCTAGGACATTAAACCTCAAACAACCTCAGCTTTTAGTCCAAAGTTTCATTTCCAAACTTGGAATTAGAAAATTGAAGTTGCCCCAAACTGTCTTATCCATGCAGAAAATTATTCTAAATGTAAAAACACAAGGTGAGAACACACACAACATGCACATCCTGGGAAGTAAAGATGCGTATGAGGAAGAAAGCCAGGCAACGAGAATATTTCACACACTTCTATGTACATGAGCTATCAGAGTCGGTACACGTGGGGGGATGTGGGGAGTGGATGGAGGGCTTCCGAGGGCAGCTCCCAGGAAGGGGGTCAGGACGGAAGTGCTCTTTCCCGGGAAGCACACGGAGGAGCTGGGGAAACGGGGTAGTCTGATCCACTTTAAAGAAAAATGAAAAATGATCACAGCACACATTGAAGAAAGATCTTTCAATTCTTCAGGATTGAGGAAATATTTCACAATTACTTAGAAGTACTACCTAAAATTCTTTGTATTCTGAAAATTGATGGTGTGTCTTGGAAAATTCTTATTGACCAACCATTCTCAAACTTAAAAAAATGTATTAACAAAAAAACCTTGCATTGTGTAGCTGGCATCTAATACTTGCCCCGTGTCACCCATTGTAAACGGGTGACGCTGTCCAAGAGTTTAGAATCGCAGACCTTGCCCCACGAGGCCGCTCGTGCTGTCCACTTGCCATCCCCTTACCAGCTCTGCTGAGTGACTGCTCTGAATGCGTCTGAACCCCCATGGGGAGAACAGTGCCTCCCAGATGCTGACGCGATAAACACCACAACACAGCCCCCCGGGGGGATTTACTCCGGAACAGGCATGCCCCTTGCAACCCATTCCCTTTGCATTTGAGAAAATGTGGCCCTTCCCTCCCTCCTGTTAACAACCATGGTATCTTTGCCAGATACTCGCCTCTGAGACTTCCTTTTGGGATGGGCCCAAAATGTGAGCTCATTTTGCTGAAGCACTTGAGAATATTGGAGTATAGCAAGTGAGAGGACTGAATTCTCAGTTCATTAAAGATTTAATCAGATGATTGGCATGACTGGGGTTCCCATGCATTTGGGGACTTCGATGGCTGCTGTGCAGAGCTGGTGAGCAGTCTGCTGGCCATGCCAGGCAGGGAGAAGGGGAGGTTGCAGCCCTGGTAAACAACTGTTTTCCTATAAACAGTTAGGGAGATGGGCTGGATCAGAACAGCAAAACAGGCTTTTCATCACATCTGATTCCGTTCTCCTGGTGGGAACCAGGGGATGAGGCGGGGTAGGGTGCCGGTGGGAGTGAGGCAGAGCAGATGCACAGGGGCTGGGTGTCCCGGGCAAGGGGCGGGCAGCCCTGCTCAGGCTGGCACAGGCGGGCATCTGCAGGTGGTGGTCCAGGAAGGGGTACCTCCTCTACTCCTCTGCCTCTGAAGGGGCCTGTGGCCGTGGGGCCCTGTTGCAAACCAGTCCTGCAGCTGGGTGCCCTCTGTTGCCCACCAGCAGACCTCCAGGAACCCCCCGTGGTTTTCAGTTCTGGGTTCCAGAGGCTAGGACTGGGTGACCTGGAGAGAGAGGGCTGCCGTGTAGACAGTCCACTTGCCCCGTGGGCCAAAGGGAAGCCCCAGCTTCAAAGATTAGAGTGACAGCACTTTGGAAGCGATGAGATGTGGCGGCTGCCCTGGGACCCCTTGGTGTGGGAACAGGGCCTCTGTCCTCCCTGGATGCCCCTGCAGGGGCGGCAGCCCTTCGGAGGTGGCGTGGTGAGTGGAAATGTGGAAGCTCTGCGCAGCAGAGGGGGAGCTCCTGTCTTCAGACCGGCAGGGGACAGGGGCAGGAAGAGGGGGGCGAATCAGCCTGAGAGCAAAAAGTGCCCAGGGAGCCGCTGGGGGCCCTCAAGGGGACGGCCTGAGGAAGACACCGAGCCAGAGAAGGGACCCGCACGCAGCCACCGCCTGGGCCGCCACCCAGCCACAGCGGTGTGGATGTGTCCGCCACGGCCAGGTGGGTCCCTGCGTGCTCACAGAGAGAGTGACTCCCTCCCGGACTCTTGGGCCAGGGTTGCCAAGGTGGCCAAGTCAAGAATCTCAGGAAAGAAAAGAAGGCAAAATAACTCCAGAGAAAAATGTTAGCCGCCCATATGAACTGCCTGTCCACTCACGCTCAGGAGCCCCGGGCTCAGCACTGAAGGGCTGCAGACAGGGCCGGCCCCCTGGTCAGTGGGCAGACTGGACTGAGGGTGGCCTGGGTGCCGCTGCAGGGCTGGGCATGAGGGTGAGGGGCATGAGGGTTCCCATTTGGGGCTGTTCTCCTGCTGCTGGGGGCACAGGCTGGAGGACGAGGTGCAGAAGGAGGCAGTGGGGCAGCAACGGGCTGGTGGACGCCGGCAGGGGACCAGGCAGCAGGGTCTGGCCTGGTGGGTTTGGGCCAGCCGCTCTAGCCTGGCGCGCTCCGAGGCTCTCCAGCAACGCTTCCTGCCCCCGGTAAACAAACGCAGCCGACCCAGGAGGGCCCGGCTGGCACTGCCATTCCAGAGCCCCAGCAGCACCGAGCCCTCTGCCTGGGCTTTTCGGAGCCTTCTCATGCTGACCCAGCTCCCCGCCTCGCCGCGGAGCCTCTTGTCTCGCAGGAAGCCGCTCTTGATGGCTGCGTGTGTTCACGTTGGAGCAAACGGCAGTTGGTGGCGAATGGAGTGATTTCTGATGTGGTTTCTGTCACATTATTTATTTTAATGATGTGCTTTTGATAGAAAGCCTCATCCCATAGATGTTTTGATGGTTCCTGTGAATTTGCATTAACAGAATCTGTGACCTGGAGAACGTCATGTGTGCTGGCCCAGCTTGGCAGGTCCCTGGTCACCCTGCACGTTCGGAGCAGCCCAAGCTCACTTCGGCTCCATCCATACCAGACCCCACACAGGCGCTGAGGGATCCCCAGGGGTGAAAGACACCCATGCTCAAGGACGCAGTCCTGGGGACAGGACCCGGGGGACGGGGTGGAAGCCTAGACCACAGCCCGGTGTGGAGCTGCAGAAGATCGCTAGACGGTGTGGGGATGGCTTTGCAGAGACCGATGCCTGAGTTGGTCCTAAACCCCTAAGGAGGGCCGACAGCTGAGAGCGCCTGGCAGGGGACCTCGCGGTGCGCCGGGATGCGGGGCGGGTTCGGTACTGGAAGGCACCTGCCTGCATCTCTCCTGCTGTTGCCACTCGTGAGGAAAGAACCGAGCCTAATACGCCACAGTCTCCAGGGACCAGTCACACAGCAGCCCCCGGAACCCCAATTAAATGCAATCTAACGACAACCCCTTTTCAGCACTGGACCCCCAAGCGGGTGTAGGCCACAGCTCTTCCCCCCACACGGAGCCCTGGCATGTGCGGTGGTGTAGTCATTTCCAGGCAGAATTCTGCAGCCTCACCTGGGGGCCTTGGGCGCTGAGGCACACAGCAGGCTGGAGATGGGGAGCCCTGCCTCTGACCAGGCAGTGGGAAGAGGCCACCAAAACCCTCCCAGAGCCCCTGCCATGTCGCTTGGCCAAACCCCCATCACCATGGCCACCCCACAGCCAGGGGAAGCCTGATCCCTCCCACCTTGCAAGGCTCAAGCCCCCTGGGCTCCCCAGATCAGTGGCCACCCATTCCACAGCCACCTCGCCTCTCACACACCCCCATCCTCACCCTCTCCCGGATTCTTTCCCCCAGGGCTCAACCCGCAGCTCCCACTGGCACAGCTGTTGTAATGAATTCAGGTGCCGGGCAGCCCAGCCCAGCCCAGCCGGGGCCTCTGCCGCTGACAGTCCCATGGCCTGGGCAATTAACGAGCTGTTCATCACAACTGAGACATCAGCAGGGGGCCGAGCACTGGGTGTCACCCGTTTTCCCACTCGTGTCTTTTCTGTCCCAGGAACCACCCAGGGCATCACACCGCACTAGCCCACAGGCCTCCCCAGCCCGACTGGTCTGAGAGCCTCACCACGTCTCACGTGGGGGCCTGGCGCCCACACCATCACACCACATGGCATCGCGGGGATGTAGGCCCGGCTGCTCACTGCAGAGTTGCAAGCTCTCCCTTCCCTTCTCTGCTCTTTGGAAGCAAGTCCCTAAGCAAGCTCATCATCAAGGATGCTGGGGAGAAAACAGCTTCACTTCAGGGAGGAGGGAGTCGCCACAGACACTATCCAGAATCGGTAATATTACTCGAGGACCTAGATTCAGTCAATTCAGAAAGAAAAAAATTGCCCTGGACTTTTGAGTTATATGAGCAAATGTTTCCTTTCCGTTAAAAAATAATTAAGCAAATTTGAATGGGTTCCAGTCACTCGCAACCATGTCTATAAGTACAATTGGATTTTGTACCACAACTGTCTCTAAGTTCTTATATTTAAGCTATATGTTGGCTGTTACACCTGAAAGACCCCAAAATAAAAATGTCTAAATAAGACAAACATTTTCTCAATTTCTTATGTAGAAGTCTGGGTTGGATTTTCAGGGCTGAGGTGACATATCAACAGTCATCAGATCCAGGCTCCTCCCATCTTGTTGAGTCAGAAGCCATCTTCAACATGTGGCTTCTGACTCAAGGTGCAACACAGCTGCCACGGCTCCAGCCAGCACACCTGAGAACCTGTTCCAACTGCCAGGACTGAGAATCTGGGGGAATGGAGAGTACTGTTTGAAAATTATACATAAAACGTCTCCCTCGAGAACTTCCGGGAAGATGGTGGCGTGAGCAGGGTGGCGGAAATCTCCTCCCAAAACCATATGTATTTATGAAAATACAACAAATACAACTATTCCTAAAAAAGAGACCAGAAGATACAGGACAGCACACAGCCTGCATCTACACCTGAGAGGACTCAGCACCCTGC